>OW569325.1:18237759-19437759 GCA_937595015.1 Polyommatus icarus | reverse complement strand
TCAATTAATAATTTGTCTACAAAAATTGCATAGCTTTTTACGTGTGTTTACGGATTCTCATTACTTGAACTATAGTTTATACCCTTTAATATTATCTCACAGGAGCTTTTTATAACGCCTCATAAAAATAAATATTTATTAAAAACTAGATGACGTCCGTAACTCCATTGCGCCAAAATTCGTTTATCGCGCGAGAACCGTATATTTTTCCAGGATAAAAAGTATCCTTTGTCCTTTCCCGGGACTCAAAGTATCTCCATGCCAAACAGCAAAATCGGTTCTGTGGTTTGGGCGTGAAGAGGTAACAGACAGACAGACAGACAGACAGACGGCCACACTTTCTCATTTATAATATTAATATGGATGTTCGTCACATCACATAAGCGGAATCTTAATGGCAGCTAATAATGGACCAACATAAGAGATTTCAGATTACTAACGTGAGGGGCATATCCATACTGGCATACTTCCATACTAATATTATAAATGCGAAAGTGTGTCTGTCTATCTGTCTGTCCGTCCATCCGTCCGTCCGTCCGTCCGTCTGTCCGTCTGTCTGTCTGTCTGTCTGTCTGTTACCTCTTCACTCCCGAACCGCTGAACCGATTTTGCTGAAATTTGGCATGGAGATTTTAAGTCCCGGGAAAGGACATAGGATACTTTTTATCCTGGAAAAATGTACGGTTCTCGCGCGATAAACGAATTTTGGCGCAACGGAGTTGCGGGCATCATCTAGTTCATCTATGTTTGTCAAAAAAGGACGTTGACCTTGCATGAGACAGCTTCGCGAATCGCGATCATAGTTATGCATCACGGCCTCAAATGAAGAGCACATTATTAAAAGCTATTACCGATCCTATCTCCAAACCTCGAGTATTCTCCGTCTGTATGTTCCCGAGTAAAGATTCCGAATAATAACATCGGCCGATTCGATTCAGCGTTGCGTTTATAACTAACTATACAACTAAGGGTCAGTGCACATTGCATCGTGACGAGGCGATGTAATGCGAATTATGAAATATAAGCCACCGAAAGCTGTAATCTCACGAACTACAAGTTACAACACAGATTAATATATTATTTGGCTTAGATATAGGGTAAACAAAGGGAAAGGACCAAGGCTCCCTTTGCGTGTTTTACGCGAGCAGAGCTGCGTGAATCATCTACACCAGCTATTCTCAAAGTGTGCTCCGCGGAGCCCTGGGGTAGCCCCCAGGTTTAGCTAGGATAGGGCTCAGCAAAAACTTGTAAGGGCTCCGCAAGCAATTCATAAATTGTTTTAAGAAATAACATCACACAACACCAACATAGAGACTATTTATTCAGAGTCAAAGCAGTTATCTTTTTGGAGGTTTGAAAATGTCACTTCTGAAAGGGGTTCCTCCACTAAAAAAGTGTGAAAACCGTTGGTCTAGAGCAGCTATTCCCAACCCGCGACCTCCGGGCCGCATGTGGCCCGCCGAGACTTTATATTATGTGGCCCGCGTGATAGTAAACCGTTTTGAAATTCACGCCGACCTGCAAAATAATGTGAATTCGTCGTTAAAGTCGTGAATTTTTTTCCACTTCTAATAAACAAATTTTTTAAGATTAAAAAATAACGTGCTTCAGAATAATGTCTTTCACGACCACTACATTATTTTTCCAGTGGGCGTAAATTTCAAAATGGTTAAACATCACGCGGGTCACAGATAAAGTCCCGGCGGGCCGCATGCAGCCCGCGGGCCGTGGGCTGGGGATGGCTAGTCTAGACTTTAGTGAATATTAAGACCGAATTCGTAAGTAGAACATTTTTTCTTGACTTACACACATTGAGGATAAAGTGGAATAAGTTGAATTGAGAAAGCGAACTAGTTGTGAACTGGTCGCGACTCGCGGGGAAAGTTGCGCGACAATGTGCGACACATTGTTGGAGGACTTTGTCATAGTTATACTCATTCAATTAGCGGAAGAAAGTAGTTGTATACAGGTCGGCGAGTAGTTCGGTCTTTCGTCCTATAAATTTTCGTCTCAGTGGGACGAATGGCTAAAAGCGAAATATTAGTTTAATTTTTGAGCTTTTGTTCTCCATTCTTATAGTTATGAATATTCTTTGAATACTTACGGTCTACTGTATGGAAATAATATATATTTTTAAAGTTAAGATTATTATCTCCTAAATCAATTAACGATTTATTATATTATGAACAGCTATGTAGTGCTCTATGCTCTACATAGCTGTTCATATAATAAATCGTATTCATATAGTAGGTAGAGTAAATGAATTCTCTATCATATTTGATTATATACATACATTGATCTAAACACAATGTTTAGAATATATTCTATATCTATCTATCTATACTTATAAAATAACATGTCTTGACTCCTGCGGGGTGATTCACTAAGCGATTCCGCGCGGAATCTTCCCGCTGGCGGAAACTATTTCACTTTTAAGCAAATGACAAGTGAATACTTCTCGATTCCGTGGCGGAAACTATTTCACTCATACAAAAGAAATGTCACTACTGTCAAAATGACAGCAAAATCGGAAAGTATTCACTTGTCATTTGCTTAAAAGTGAAATAGTTTCCGCCAGCGGGAAGATTCCGCGCGGAATCGCTTAGTGAATCACCCCGCTGACTGACTGACTGACTGATTCATCATCGCTGAGCAAAAACTGTTAAAGTTACAGCCACGAAATTTGGTGAGTAGGATTGTTTAATTTTAAAAATTTTACCCGAGGGGTAGGGGTTGAAAGTTTGAATGAAAGTCCGTCATTTCTTGAGTTAAAAACATGAAACTTTATTTTTGGGTTACTGATTAAAAATTAATGGATACGTATTTAAGTGTTTTTGGAAATTCTACCCACAAGGGGGTGAATTTGGGGTTGAAAGTTTGAATGAAAGTCCGTTATTTCTTGTGTTAGAAACATGAAATTTTATGTTTGGGCTACTGATTAAAATGATTGGATACGTTTTTAAGCGTTTTTGGAAATTCTATGGCCTAATAATATGGGGCAACTCCACAGATGGACACAGCTTTCCTAATACAGAAAAAGTGCATTCGATCTGCCTGTGGAGCTAATTTTTTAGACAGCTGTAAACCACTATTTAAAAAGCACGGCATACTTCCCTTACCTTGCCTTTATATCCTAGAAGTATGCGTATTTGTTCAAAAGTACAGCAATGATTTTTACTCCGGAAAAGTGGACACGGCAATAAAAAGATGCAGGCTGCCTGATAAAATATGTATTCCTAATCAGAGAATAGGTATGTGTAGTAAGAATGCATACTGCTTTGCAGTTAAAATAATATTATAACTATTACAATATATATATATATATATATATATATATATATATATATATATATATATATATATATATATATATATATATCAGACATTCTGACATTCTGTGATATTAAAATTATAACTATTACAAATATATATATATATATATTTGTAATAGTTATAATTTTAATATCACAGAATGTCAGATTGTGAATGTCAGATTTATAACTGGACATTATATTATTATATTTTATTAATGACAGAATACACCTATTATCTTAAATTTAAAATGAAATATATATTATTTCTTAATAGTTGATAAATGTATAATAATATATTACTAACTTATTATTACTAATTAAATAATAAAGTCAAGTATTGACAATTAATTGGGGAAAAAATTGAATAACAATTACCTATAAATTGTATCTAACTAAGTAATATGATGATTTTGAAATAATATTATAAAACGGATGTCTTAATGAATTCTAATTTAAGTATATAATAATTTGGAATATCTATTTATATGTTAAAATAGTTGTAAGTAAATTATGTATTGTTAAAACAATAATTGTACTTACCAAATGATGATTTTAACTAATACTATGCACCTAGATAATTATATAAGAATGATGTCATAATTAATTATTATAATGTATAATTTTTTTTTAATAAGTATTGAGTTAAAATACCTGACTAATGATAATATTAATTTAAATTTTAATATTTCCACGCCTCAAAGGCTGAAATTGTGATACATGTATATAAATTATAACACCTTATAACCAATTTCCTGAAATAAACGATTCTGATTCTGATTCAGATCTCCGATCAGATCTCCTTCGCGATCATCGCGCCGTATCAAGTATGCGTGTTGATGTCTTTCCAATCTTCGCCGCATAAGCGACCACGACGGACAAAAAACTAAATTAAATGACAGTACTTTATGACCTGGGTTATAGATTTAATTTTGCTCTACGCAAATATAAAGCAGCGGGGGCAAGGGTCGCCAGACCAATGTCAGTAGAAAATGAAACCTAATAAATATCAATAGAAGCTTATTTATTAGCATTTTACATCTGAATTTATAGAACCCATAGTCATATTGTACAATACTCATGGGTTTCCAATGGTCGTCAATAATAAGAAATCTCCTAGTCCACGTTAAGCTGATATAAGTCTTATGAAATTACAACCTCCATTTATAACTGTTATCAAAATATTAATAACGTCACTGTTTCGTATCGGGTTTTGGTAAAGCCTTTTTACGTTTATGGTTTTAATCTTTAAGAATTAATTTTCAGTAAATGACTTAGGGCCTGTTTCACAACTTCCTGATATGTGCTTGATAGTCTTTCCAGCACTTAACTTGATAGTAAGGAGAATATGTAAAAAAGTTGTGGATTTTATCACGAAGTGGTGAAACAGGTAATGTTACAAAAGATTGAATTGCTACCTAATAAAACAAGTTAGTGTTTGATATTAAAGATTATAGGGCCTGCTTTGCACCACTTTCCGATAAAGTGCCGAATAGACTATTCAATATTCATAACTTTTTTGATAGATTCTCCATACAATTTTATACAAAAATAGTACGAGCAATAATTTTAAGTTAAACATGATTATTAACATCATGGCCAATTAAAATAACGTTTTTGGTCTTATGTTAATATTTTAAATAGTGCTTTGAAATAATAGGCAGAGTATTTCAAAAGTGAGGAGTTTACCCAAACAAGCAATTGAAGAAACCTAGTTAATCGTAAACAAAGCCACGGAAATACAACATTTTAAAACTCTTATCTCAAGCGATCTTCTAAGATTTACAAGGATTTAAAACTATTGTGAGCCTTGTGATAGATAGTAAAGGGGTGAATTAGTTGTCAATTCCACGTGGTCGCTCCAACCCTTATACTGACAAGAAGACGCGTCATAATATACGTGCTCCGTATAGTAAGGCAGTTATAAGTGGGGAGCCGCGCGCGCGCCGCCAGTTCACCATCTAATCTTGATAGGGACGACTGTTTGTTGGATCGTGAAGGTAAAAAATGGATAAAGTCTACGCCCGATAGCTAAACAGTGATCTAGTCAATTGTGAAAGTGAGAAAAACAGTGTTATAAGGTGAGGAAAGATACCAATCAATCAAATAAGTGTTATTTTCGAATGTGTTGTGATAATATTGCAAATAAGCCGGTTAATTGCCAAACACAAAAAATTTGTAACCCAAAATAAACTCGAATTAATATTACCGACTGTTAAAACCGAGAAGATACTGCACATTTTTGTTAGAAAACCTGTTTAAAGCGAGGAAAATGCTGAAGGTCTCACATCACTCCTTAATTGACACCTCTTTAATATAAACAGTAATATTTACTACTACATGACGCGAACAACTCCGTTGCGCCAAAAGTCTTTTATCGTGTGGGAACCGTATATTTCCCGAGATAAAAAGTATCCTATGTCCTTTCCCGTGACTCAAAGCATCGCCATACCAAACTTCAGCGAAATCGGTTCAGCGTTTGGGCGTTAGGAGGTACCAGACTGACACACTTTCGCATTTATAATATTAGTATGGATAAGGGTCAACTCACACTGACACGAAAATGTCAAGATAACGCTCTAAATTAAGCTATGGCCTATGTTTACGCAAGGAGATACACATTTTATTGCACCAGTTCTAATTTTGAACTGTTCTGTTTATTAAACTGCAACGCTGCGTCATATCTTGTTTCGGTGGAATATAACCCTTGTCTGATACTAATTATAGTCCCGGTGTAAACGAACTTAAATGACCAGTTTGCCGAGAGAAATTTTGCTCGTGTAGAGTTTTATTGTTTTTTTTTTCCTTGACAACCTTCGTAGTTTCGATTCGATAAGGCTCCAAACCAGCTTAACATAACAGGCATTTGGCATTACGTAGATAACATACTTAAGCCATGCCAGTGATTTTCTAATAGACGACTTCCCACGATGAAATAAAATGAGGTTAGTGGGTGCAAGCAAACCTTCTCTATTTTTATCTTTTTAAACTTAATTTTCATTGTTTAATTATTAATTTTTGTCAAAATCAGGAGTTACTGTTCTTATACCGTATTTTTGTCTCTGTATGACAAGACACTTTTGTATGGCACATATTATAATTTATAATCTACTAGGTGAACTTCATATTTCTTTCCTTCTAATATTAAAAACCTTCCGGCCTTCCACGAATATTCCAAGACTAAAAAAAAGCCATTCTCGAGTTTAAGCGGGATTAACAAAATTGAGAATTTATTTATACAGAGTGTAACAAAACTAAGTGATAATAGGGATAATTAGGATGGTATGTGCTCTTTTACTTTCCTTTCATAGAGTTCACTGTAAAAGTAGCAGCGCTGAAAGAGCATTTTTTTTGCAGCACCCTGTTACATAGACATAATATTAGATACATATAAACCATCTTGCTCTATTCTACAATACCTTGTTTGCACTACGCTGTAGAGTGTAGAGTCACAGAGTGTAGCTGTAGCCCGCCTCACGCCTGTAGGTACTATTATCTAATATCTCCTGTCACGATGTTTGTCCGCGATGGATTCCTAAACTACTTAACCGATTTTAATGTTTTTTTTTAATGTGTGCCTTTTTTCCAACTTGAGAGATAGGATAGCTTAGATCTTTAATTATAGTCGCAATTTTATTTTATTGCAAATTATTTGTCTATAAAAAGCGACCATTGTTTATGTGACGCGGGTCACGGGATAGCGATGGACGTTGCCATGGTGACATACTTATTTAGTCACTAATTCAATAAAATAATACGGGCGATATACTTTATATAATAATATGGCAAAGAAACGTTTGCCGGGACAGCTAGTAATATTATATATTCTGTGGCTGTAGACAATGGTGTTAGATCTGTCTATTCTGATGTAGGTGAAGTCTGTCTGTCACCTTGATCTTGACAGCTATTTTACTTATTACTCATAAGTTAATTAGTAATTAAATAGCCCACTTAAATATTTCCGTCAGTATCGAGCAATGCCCTTCCGTTAATATTTATCACAATTATGTATGCAATTAAGTAAACAATTATACGTATTTGTAATACACAGTATTTCTAGGTTATTAAAGTCAATTTTGTCACATAAAGTTGAATAAAATTATTTTATTTTTCTCAACCTAGGTATGACTTATAATTACTTAATAAACTTCATAAACTATTATTGGTTTGTTTATGCTTCCGTACATAATTGTATATTGACATTGTATACTATAATGGCATGTTACCACTATAGTATACAATGTCAATATACTACTATCATCGTAATAGTAGTCATATTAATACTACAATAGTAATAGTAGCCTCTAAAGTCTAAACATTAATTGTATTTATGTAACAGAATAGAGCAGAATACACCTCTCATAACAATTATATTATTATGAAAAGTAAAGTCTACCACTTTCATTGATTTTGCCTGAGCCTACCTTACTAACCAGTAGGTAATTATTAAAGTTACTTAATAAGACTTCCAGAAAACAGTAAATGGATGTTTAATGTTTACCTAAAATATGTGTGTTACCACTTACCAGTTTTTACCGTAATTTTATGAAAGTTGTATCGTTTCTTCTCTTTAGTTATTCACTCTAATAATATTATCACTGTCTCTGATCAACATTTGCTAATTTTGAGAAACATTTTCGATTTATAATCACGATATTTTTAATACTTTTAATCTACTTTCCACTGACACTTTCATCAATTTGAGATTATTTCTAGATTTTAAAACATATTATATATTATAATTATACCTAGCGAACATTTCAGCTTTAAAACTAGTAGACAAAACTATATCTTCTAGCTCTATTTCAGATTTTTGTATTTTGCCTCATTCTTCGTGACATTCTTAGACATTAATATAATTTGAGTTACTTAAAATTGAAGAAGCCGTTTTAAATTATGCAATTTTGAGACGAAAGTGTTATTGTATAACATCCTACTTCGGTTCGCTAACAGTACGGTACCTTAAATAAGAATCAGGAGTTTTTCTGAAGTCATCGCTCATAAACGTTTTTAGGGTTCCGTTATACCCAAAGGATAAAAACAGGACTCTATTACTTTGCTTTCCGTCTGTCCGTCTCTCTGTCTCCAGGGTGGCAGGGTGTATCTCAAGAACCACGATAGATAGACTGTTTCAAGCGGGGAATGTGTAAACGGAACCCGATCACTATGACTTCGTCGTCTGTCTGTCTTTCCGAGCTAGACAGTTGAAATTTTTACAAATTAATAAAAAAGTTTGATACTTATTTTTCGGGACTTAACGCGACTTAATCTAGTGGTAATGAGTAGCATTACCACTATAATAAGTGGCGTTAAGTCCCGAAAAATAAGTATCAAAACGCAACGCGAAAGTTTAAAAGTTTAATTAATAAAAAAGTTCTTGCCTGACAAAATATTCAGTACGTTGTTTCTGTGTTTTGTTGAAATGGAACTGAATACTCGTAACAATAAAATGATGGATTACTTTTCATTGAAATCAAAATTCTTAATTTCATGGTATTGAATATGATTGTGTTAACAATTCTGCAATCTAACATACAATAATTTCAATTTGTTACACATGATTGTTTTATTTTATAGTCTTTTATATCTTAAATTTATTTCATATTGTTTATTTTAAAACTAGACATTTTGTGCCGTCCAAAAGAACTAAGAGTGCATACTGCATACGCTGGACTCAACCAAAAAAAGTTGGGGTAAAAGATAAGTAACTAGTTACTACATACCGAACCTACCTAATATTATTATTTATTAAATACTAAATCCCTCCAAGGATGCCGTGGTGCGTGGATGCTATATTGTCACGGGAGTGGGAAAAACAGCTGTCCCTCATGATTAATGTCCTTTCCCCAAAAACTAATTTTGGCGCAACGAAGTTGCAGGCGTCATATTGAAGTATTTCATAATTCAGTCACGTGCTAAATGATGCTTGGTTGACATTGACAAGGGTAAATCTGCCTCTCAATGAGACTTTAGAAGATAGCAAAATACCTTTATTAATTATTTCTTGGGAAATATCTTCTTCAACCTTGTTTGACCTAGGCAGGTCTGTAGGGCCTATCATCTAGGTATAATCTGGTATAATCAAAATGACGAGACGGGACATAGCTTTTCATACAATTTTTGACATTTTATGTAAAGTTTAGGACTTCAATTCGCCATATGGACTAAATATAATACGCGATAATTCTAATATATATAAATCTCCTGTCACGATGTTTGCCCGCGATGGATTCCTAAACTACTTAACCGATTTTAATGTTTCCTTTTTTTAAATGTGTGCTTTTTTCCAACTTGAGAGATAGGATAGCTTAGATCTTTAATTATAGTCGCAATTTTATTTTATTGCAAATTATTTGTCTATAAATAGCGACCATTGTTTATGCGACGCGGGTCACGGGATAGCGATGAACGTTGCCATGGTGACATACTTATTCAGTCACTAATTCAATAAAATAATACGGGTGATATACTTTATATATAATACTAGCTGACCCGGCATACGTTGTTTTGCCATATAAATAATTTTTGGTATGAAAAATAGATGTTGGCCGATTCTCAGACCTACTCAATATGCTCACAAAATTTCATGAGAATCAGTCAAGCCGTGTCTGAGAAGTACGGGATCGAACATTGTGACACGAGAATTTTATATATAAGATGGCAAAGTAACGTTTGCCGGGACAGCTAGTATTATTATAATAATATAATATTGTATGTCATGATAAGTTACGTATGAGCATTATGAATTAAGTAGGTATATTATTGGCATTATTTTTTACGATAAAAATAAACAACGGGAAAACCCATAATAGCAAAATAATAAAATGTTAATAATATTGATGTTTTATAAACGTGATGAAGATGCATGAATCCGGACCTAAGCCTAACGATAATATTTTATTAACAATAGAAAAACATTAAGAACATGAAAAAATTTATGTGATGTTGCAATATGCTTTAGATTATATCCAATCTTAAGTGTTGGTATACATTGCTTTATGCTGTTGATATTAAACTACGTTTGGAAAATATTTATTGTAAGGAAATGTAGCAATATTCCCGATTTGATATTACAGCACTTCTGGCAGGGTTAAATAATATTTTAATCTTTTAACCTATCAACTCCCAAGCGGTCCAATTCGACCGCGTAAGCAATAGATTTCCAAGAATTCGTGATTGAAGGATTAAAGGTATAAGGATATTTCCAAGGCGTTTCTGTTTGTACCCGCCTATCCTAAAATAAGGATTAGGTTATTTCAATAATTTGACAGAAAAATCTTCATGTTCTTAACATCCATACGTCAATAAGCCTTTTTTAAAGGAGGGGAAAAGCAATAAGCCTATAGGACTTGTCGGATTGAGATTGAGAGGGATCATTATAGATTCGTCTTAGTTGTACGATTGACAGTTCACCAAAATGGGGCCCGCAATTTAAAAAACTGTTTTTTTTTAAGTGAAAACTTCTTTGGAGGCGTTGAGCACTTTTGTGGGATGGGTAAAAACCATGTAAAAACTGTGAAACTCGCGTCAGATTCTCGTGCTGATCGAAAAACCTTGGAAAAAACGTAAGACGGTTGGAGAGTAGTGTTTTGTGTCGAACTCGAACTCGAACTCGAATTGATTGTAAGGGTTTCGATTAAGTAATTAAAAAAATCGATTTTTTAAATCGATTTTCATAAAAAACAGGTTAAAAATTTATTCGATTGCAAGGGTTTCGATTAATTAAAAAAAATCGATTTTTAATGGTCGATTTTCATAAAAAATGGGTTAAAAAAATGCACAACGTTAATAATCAAGTTTTCACTTTTGCCGGCACTCCCGGAGTGCAACCCGTCTTTTTTTTTAATTAAGTCGGTTTGATACTGAAGTTCTAGCCGCATTGACAGTAACATATAAAATATAGTACTATACCTAGATGAAGGCACTTAACGGTAATATAGTAGACATAATATAACGGTGAGGATGACCGGTCGTCGCGCGTCGTCGGTATCTTTAGGTATAACAACCACGATCAGGTTTTAACAAGGCTAACGGGTCTACAATTTCTTTTTTTATTCTGCAAAGCATTTTATTGCTTTGAAAATAAAGTGATGATATTACATTTATTTAATTGTCAATCGTTCTAATTTTCTTTTTTTCTGCAAAATATTTTAGCCTCTCAAAAAAAAAGAAACAAAATTTGCTCTTATTGATGAATCATGATGGCATCTACGTTATCAATCGTACTTCGTTGTTGTTTGAATAGTATTTTGAACGTCACAACCACGGTCACAAGTCACAACAAACGTTTTATAAATAATCGTTGATCGTCGAGGCTCCCGCAAAAAACGTCCATCTTAAAACGACACGTTAACTGCAAACTATATTTCACAGCTGAGACGTAGATTGGGAAAACCGCAAATCTAATCACATATTTTGACCAAACGACCTTGCTACGTCCTTGATCTGACAGGCAGTTTGTTGCTCTCCTATACATCTTGCTAATTAATGGCAGTCATGTCTAACCTTTAAATAATTACATCAACAGTAAGATTGTATCATCCATACCTAGACTAAAGTGGTTTAATTTTTTGCCTCCATTATTAATATTGATTTCAAGTATCAAAGTAACTGATTATTATGACTCGCCTAATGTTGTTCATAGAGATGACTGATGAATGATGATGTTTCATGTACTCTACATTTTAAGTGGATTTCAAGTTTTTTCGTGCTTCCTTCTAATGTTTGTTTAGTATGACGTGGGTGCCGGAACATAGATTACGTTTTTTATACAAACATAAATTTGCGTTACAGTACCCGGCAATAAATATTGCACATCGACCTTTGGAAAGAGACATTCGGCTAATTTCGGTTTCATAGAGCGTTATCTTTGTAGCACACACCTATTTGACATTATGTCAGTCGTTGTTCAAATTCAATAGAGTGCAGTCGCGTCCAGTTCAGAATATATATCTAGAGTTGTTAACACCCCTAAATTTGCTACAGCTGTAATTTTCCAAACGAATTTTAAATACGTAAACATAATTTGAACACCCTTTTTTATTTTATTTTACCCGAACCTAGCCATAACTTATAGAAAATTTGGTGTATTTTATACAAAGAATAATAAAATTGTCAAAAGAAGCAAACCATAATTGTTTTAACAGCTCCTAATATATACCGGACTTTTTGTATTTCGTGCGTAAGAGATAACGCTCTACAAAACCGAAATTAGCCGACTGTCACTTTCCAAAGGTCGATGTGCAATATTTATCGCCGGGTACTGTACCTCTTCAAATCAAACAGTCACGGATACTTTTAATTCAATTTGCGTCATACAAACCTAATAATAAATGAACACAACATTTTGCGGTTAGGTATATATTTCGATTTAGATATCTGTAGAAAGCTTTCGAATGAGAGAAAGTAAAATAATTAAATTAAAAATCGCGTGAATAGCGTATAAGTGTCAAGAAGAAACAAAAAATATAAACAACATCTGAATCATACTCAAGTATCCACACAGTGGGCTGATAACCAGCTAAATGGCTGTCTCAATTAGGTGATAACTGAGATACCCGTAGTAATTTAATAGCCCACTCAGTAATAATCATCCATACGACATAAGCGTTAGTAGCCCATGAAATGTCGGTTTTGATAGCAATAAAAGCTGGTGTACAGTATTCCAATCCAGTAATCAAATCCAGTGCTGGATTGCTACTGGAATCATGTAAACCCGCTTGTCCCGTATCTTAAGTTTTTTTGACAGTTCAGTTTATTCTATCCACTTGATGACGCCCGTCCGTTGCTCCAAAATTCGTAGATCGCGCGGGAACCGTACGTTTTTCGGAATCAAAAGTATCCTATGTCCTTTCCCGGGACTCAAAGTATCTCCATGCCAAGTTTCAGCCAAATCGGTTCAGCGGTTTGGGCGTGAAGAGGTTACCAATTTCTAATTACAAGATCCACGGTGATTTAACAGACGTCATAGTTAATGGAACTTATAAATTATAATACAATACTTTGTCTTGTTTGTTTTTTAACGTAACAAGCGAAGCCAAAATCTTTTTATATGCCAAGAGTATATTTTACTACATAGTACGTCGAAGATACTCTATTCTCTACATATAAATAGAATTGACAGTAAACGTAGTCGCATAAGGACAAATACGACCATAAAACGTAGAATAATGCATTTGCATGCATATTTATGCAATGTGTCGATGTAATGGTAGTTTAAAGTTCACTGATGTTATGTAATATAATATGCATCAATCATTTTAGATATAATATGGCTAAATACTTCTAAAGTACCCTGCAAACGATCAAATTGTTTAGAAAATTTTACGTGTTTGTTAGTGTACAGTTTGATAGTGTACAGCTTTGTTTGAAACGTTTGTCAAACAAACTACGTGTTTGACCTGTTTGAAGATAATTTGCATTGGCGTAGCGTTTGAGAAACGTGTTTGAACGTATTCAGCTGTATTTGTCAAACAAGATCTCATGATCTCAAACCGATTCTAGCTATTTGTTAGAAACTTGTTTGATGCACGTTTGTTCGTCTGCGCTGCTGTTTGATGAAAACGTAAATTACATCAAACATGTTTGATCGTTTGCGGGGTACTTTACTTACTAGAAATTAGAATGAATGAGGTTTACAATAATATTAGTAATGTTTTTTCCTATTATTCAATGCTATTATTAGAATAATTTTAGCGCAAGTTATTAGACACAGACATCCAAAATATACGCAATATGCATCCCAAATAACTAGGTGAACCTTGAAGAGTTTTTTAACCTTCAATCAAAACATTAAAGTTATCTTCGCGCAAATCGCGATATTGTTCTAAATTCTATTGTTATGTATTTGATGATGTCAGTACGTGTTTTATACAATGGTGATTCACAGTTAAAATGCTACTTCAAAGGGTCGATAGACATCTTTGTTTGAATTATTATAAAAATTTGAATCAAAGCTTCATTTGTAAAAGATGTTTATTCAGTTTTATTTTTAGCATTAGATGTTATCGCACGAAAACCGTACTTCCTCCGGGATAAATACTACCTCCTTTTTCGGGAGTCAAAGCATCTTCAAACATCAAAATTAGTTCACTGGTTTAAGCGTAACAGACAGCCAGACAGCCAGACACTATTATCAGTATAGATATGGATGACGTTTACTGTTTACATTTGGTACGACTCTTATAAATATTTAACAACAGCTCATTCAGTAATCTTTTCGTATAATATGTATCTGTATGTATGTCTAATTTACCTAATACGACTCAAACAAGTTTTGAATGAATTATTAAATTCCTCTATTTTTATAAAGTTCATATGAGCCATCGCATCATGTGGCCATTGCCCATTCTGATATTGTTCCAGACCGCACTCACGAGTCACGACCGGTTGTATATATTATGATCCCTTCGGAATGCCGCCATGTTGACCCTTGGTATATCATCATGATCATGATCATCGCTGTCATCAACTTCATCACAATTTTCATCATTATTATCATCAATATCATTACCGTCGTCATCATTAGTCATTACATTAGTATTATCTACTTGGTTTTGAATATGCCAATTTGATTTTTTTTCACCTTGCTACCATTTTTAATCCGTATTTTAATATTTTGTAACTACATTCAGAAAGAAATTAGAATATATCAATTTGTAAGTGGAACTAACATCCTAGATTAGTTATGTTGTTTAATTTCCCGTAAAAATGTTTATTTTTACGGAAAATAGGATTATTATTTGAATAATAATTGCAATAGTTGTACCTCACAGTTACCAAAAGTGGCTACCATGATTAATGCTCTTTATATCTCTAACTCTAATCAAAAGCGTAACGTACTTACTTTATTGTTATTATTTATAATAACAATAAACCGTGATTAAGTAATAAATAATAATGTTGTGATAAAGAATCCCCTTTACTCTGATAATGATTGTTTTGCGTGATTCATAGCTCCTTGAACTTCAAGCATTATATAGTAATTAAGTTGTAGTAAACTGTATATTTAATTTAGATAACTCAGTTGTTGCTGAGAGAACACGTAAAAATAAACAAAAATATTGGGGACCTACAAAACAGGCTCTACCTAGTACAGGGATCAATGTAGATGTAGCTATAATAAATGTGTTATGACTTATGAGTAATAACTTTTGAAATAAATGAATTGGAAATTGCAATTGAAATACCCATAGCCGAAAATTAAATCTGAAGAGATTTCATTTTCGCAAGAAATCAAAAAAAAAAAGAAATAAAAATATTATTAAAATACATTTTTAGATACAAGTGAACATAATTAACCAAATATAGGATATCTAATGACATTATCCTCCTTTTCCGCGTCTGCTTCTTCTCCACAAAGGTCACGGGCAATCAAGTCTGGTTTTTTGAAAACTGGATCGTTAAACTGGATCGAAAATCAGCTACTGAATATGACGATCTACATAATATGTTATATATGAAAATATCAGCATAGTATAGCTTGATAGGGAACGTGCACATCAAAGATACTGCGACACTGATGGTATCGCCAATCCAAAACTTTTACAATTGACATTGATATGTGACATGCAGCGAGTTACGACCTATAAGGATAGGATAGACAGTACGAGCAGCAAAAGTGACAGTAGGCAGCTACTGCACATGTGTACTCGCAAGAAACCCGTCCGAATCGCCTTCCTGGGTCAAACCATACACGCTGCTGACGTCGCAGTCAGCACCGTACATGGTGTGACCCAGATAACAACAACAGAAAACAAAAAATGTTGTAGTAACTTGCACCCGAGTAACTGACTCACACGCACATGATGCGGACACACGGTGCAAGTAGCTGCAGTAACTGACTTGGCCAGCCTGGTGTGAGTATATTCATGGGGGTCCGCGGCGTCACCTCTAGACCATACATAAGTGCTAAACGCTAATGTCTCGTAATCGGCACGCCAACGTGCGGTGAGCGAGACTGAATGAACCCATTTTTTTGCTGTTTATTTTATAGGGTCCGTGAAAAAATGTGCTTAATTTCTTAGGGATCCGTGGCTAAATAAGGCTGAAAACACAGCTCTAAAGAAATTAAAATTCAACACGCTTAAAAAGTTTTTTCCAACATAATATTATATTTTATGTCTGCAGTTTGTACTGTCAACAAGTGTAAATTTTGCGTGCTAATAATTGTTAATTATTATCATTGTATGGGATTAACAAAGGTTAACATACGACAAAAACTAGTGATGATTGGTCTCATGTTGGAATTTTCTATTGAATGAATGAAAATTATCACCAATTAAATATGAGGTAATGACTATAATGTCTCCATACATAGTTTTCAATGATTTTTTTCTTAATTCCGAGTTAAATTAAATTAGCCCATTGTTAAACTATCATGCCTTTTTTTCTAAACTGTTTCATAAGTGTGGTCAAACCTTATGCTACTCGCACATCTATCTTAGTTTGATATTATAATTCAAGACCATCTTAAGACGCTCAGAGCGCATCAACTAAGATTGATATTGAGTAGGAGTTTGAGAGCGGTTACTTACTCTTTTATCCGACACGATTTTACATTGATTACGGAACCCTAAAACCATAATGAGCCTGCAATCACAGTATCACGAATGCAACAAAAAATACGTGATACTCTGAGCACATCGCTCACAAGAAACAATAGCGGTTTGGGCCAATTAAAATCTGTATTCTGTTCACATTAAAGTAGTTGCCAAAAACAGTGATGTAGATGTCATGTTGTATATTGATGTTATCTATGTTGTAAGACTAGACGCTAACAATTCAATTGTTTTACCTGCTAAGTGCGAATCGGAATCGCGCATGAACGATTCGGTACAAAAAAAAACTAAAAATGTTTTTATAAAAGCCCCACTTACTGCCACACCACAGACGAATATAAAATACTTGACTCTTATATAGGTTGAATGAAAATTTTGATATATTAACTTGCAAACGTCATAGATTAACTTGCAAACTCTTCGTCTTTGAGTGCGGTAGTTAGCCTAGACACAGTTTACAGCCAGTTAGACACTACAATTTCTAAGACGCATCTCAAAAGCTTTAATACAAAAGCCCATTTTTTTATCGGTCAAGACGTATTTTAAGCATGTTATAAACTTTATTACTATCTTCTTATGCCCTGGGACTCCTGGGAGTTCACCTATTTATTAGCACTTTTGCAATCAAAAACGTAAAGCCAAGACAAAACAAGAAACAGTTAATCAATCAACAACGCCTATTGAGAAGCTCTAGTCAAAAAAATCACAAAAACTGGCCACGGAAAAAACAAACTAAAAACGTCCCAACTTTCATTACCGGCCATCAAGTGTATTAACCTCGATTTTCGATATCCCAAGTACCGATGACGTAGTTCTAATTGTCTCGAAGACAAAAGCGAACGTAGAAAACTTTACATGTACGTTGTACGTTCTGCCTCGCGCATTGTCTTCATTGTTTTCTAGACTTATGCCCGTAATACATATTCTCCCTGAAAGTATTGTTACAACTTTACTTATTATGTTTTTCACCGTTGTTTAGTATAAAATTTTATGTAGAGTTGAATTACTTCCAAATATCTCTCCATTTCTACTCTAGATTCTGAAATCATGTTATTTATCATTGCATTCTTTTCATTTCAGATGTTGAAGAGATTATTCCTATTATTGGGCGTGCTATGCATCCATAAAATTTGCGGGCTCGAGGAGAGCGTACCGAAAGCGGGAGACGAGCCGAAACTCGACAATGAGCCTTACGGAGTCGCAGACGCTATCAAAACGACCAAAGAGCTCATCGAAGGTCAGAGACAAAAAAGGTTTTATGATTACTCGTACGTAGGCTACAACACGGGCTCGTCCGCGTTTAGCTCGCTCATCCCGACCTACCCCCACCACGACACACACAGCACCGTCCTCAACGACCAGAAACGACTGAACGACATACTCAAGAGATTGGAGCACATCGCGGACCTCACCAGAGTCTACCACGCACCTCCCACTCCTCGCAGACCACAGCTACCCATTTTCATTCCCTTCCCCGTCCCGCAGGGATGCACATGTCCTCCGGCGAAACCCGACGCACCGGCCACCAAGGCCCCACCAGACACCGAGCTTCCTCCGGTCACCAAGCCCCCGCCGACCTACCTCCCCCCCGACACCAAGCCCCCAGAGAAAGGAACGACGATGCCCGACCTCGGCAACAGGTCCGGCGAGGGAGACACGTCAACGAAACCTAATGTTTCAGATGATGACTACGACGACGGAGTTAGGCCGATTAGCTTTGACCCTATTCCTCCCAAGGGGCCGCAGAGCGTGGTGCCGCCTCCGGTGGAGCACGGCAGCTTCCAGGCCGGTCTAAACCCGGAGCCACCTGGGTTAAGCGGAGCCCCGCCCCCACCGTCGGCCGGTAGACCGCCAGCAGCTGGAAGACCACCGGCAGTTGCGGCACCCCCGCAGGTCGATGCTCCATCTTCTCCTCCCACCGTCTGCGACGGAGCCATCCTCACCTGCTGCCATCGTCAGGAGGTGACCTACGACTGCTTCGCGAACGAAGGATGCGGGGAGCTGGAGTACGAAAATCCCTGCGACGCCAAAGTCCTTCTAAACATTGTGAATAAATTCCGAACGCATTTCAAGGCGCGCGGCTGAAACTTACTTGTAATTATTTAAACACTTGTACAATATATTATTGGAGAGAATAAATGTATTGAAGTGTGCTTAAATGTAAATATAGTACCTTGCAATATTATGATCTACAAAGCATTTAACATAATAACATTATACATTTATGATTTATGTAAATTAAGTGAGCATACAGTGCTATAGAGTATGGATCTTGGTATTAGTTTGACCGACTTAGCTTTTGATTGACTCTTCAGTCTTCAATCATCATCAACGCAAAAATATATTTTGTGTTACAAAACTCAGAAACCGACCACGAGTAAATGAGGTGACATTGATAATAATAATTGATATTATCAATTTTATCAGAATGTTACAAGGTGATACCTCTGTAGTTCCTATAATGAAACCTACCGAAAATAATATAAGGTAAAGAATGAAATATTTGAGAAATAACTCTATTTGTTTGATAATTTAAACCTTTTATAAAGCCTTTAAAAAGTTGTGTGCATCTGAAATCTTTAGGGATAAGGTAATTAAGTGCTAATGTTGAGTTCATTTGTTTTTAAGTTATCCTGGAGATGGAGATATTAATAAAGCACATACACGTATTTTAATTAATTAGGCCAAGCAAAGAATACTTTGTATGAGTACCTTAAAAGCAAATAAAGGTAGTCAAATTAAAAGTTAAATTGGTTTAATTTTTGATAAAGCCCATAATATTATAGAATATAGATTAAGCTAAATAAAACATTATTTTATTAGCCTAGTAATAAAATATACTAGTACAACATAACTTAAATATTATTACTTTACTGTACTGTAGGTACTGCAGAAAATTAATTTGAAGTACTAAATATGAGTAAGTGAGTTCTTGCAATCTAAGAGCGCGCGTCGCCCTTAGTTGTGTGAGTGACCATATCTATACAGACGTACATGGCTCGCTCGCTACTGACTGGTCCGTCGGGTACGCACACTAACGATAATGTCTATACTCTATTCACATTTCCAACTACAAATAAAGGCGACGCGCACTCTTAGATTGCAAGAACTATAATAAAATGTTATCAAAGTATGTTTTATTTTGATAAACCTCCTTTTAACAACATTGCTGATAATGACATTATAATTGAGTGCACCCATCCTGCGTCTGCACTCAATTACGTGAAAAAAATATTATTTAAACACATATTGCAGAATTTGTGTCACTTTTCTATTCTGTGCCTCATTTATTTCATTATTACCTAAAATATTCATACAACGTATGTATGTTAAGACATACAAAATATAATCGTTTATTTTACATTTACACAACATATTATACAATTATACATCTAATACAATGTTTTATTAATCCCCGACAAAAAAGAGGGGTGTTATAAGTTTGACGTGTCTGTCGTCTGTCTGTCTGTCTGTTTGTCTGTGTGTGTATCTGTCCGTGGCATCGTAGCATCCAAACAGGTGGACCGATTTTGATCTATTTTTTTTTGTTTAAAAGCTGACATGATCGAGAGTGTTCTTAGCTATAGTTCATCATCATCAGCCTGCTCAGTGCTGGACAATCAGGGTTTATCTGGTTCATGTCCGTGGCATCGTAGCATCCAAACAGGTGGACCGATTTTGATCTAGTTTTTTTTTTGTTTGATATCTGACATGTTCAGGAGTGTTCTTAGCTGTAGTTCATCATCATCAGCCTGCTCAGTGCTGGACAATCAGGGTTTATCTGGTTCATCAAAGGCCGTTAGCAACTTGTAGTCGTTTGATGGGTTTTATATTTAATTCTAGTTCGTGACATTTGTGAATATACAATATAAGTATACACATAATAATGGAAAGTTGGCCTGGTGGCTGCACTATCACCTGGTAATCAATAGGATATCTAACTCCTCGCCAACTTAGAGTAGGTAGACGTTTCGTGTCTGATCGGAGATCTGATCGCGCAAATGATACAAATGTGGACGCACCGTGAGAAATAGACATAATATTTACACGCTGCTGCTGCAGCATCACCTGGATTCTATAGGAACCGAGCTTCGTATGAACCCAAAGTGTAGGTTTCATGTTTGGGCTCATATTAACAGCCTCATCGAAAAGGACATTGATAGATGGTAATCATGCGAATACTTATGATTCTGTTGATGGGAATTATTCTGCACTATAACCAACACAAGTTTAAAAAGTATGAAATAAAATTAAATTAAGAAATTTAAAAAAAAACCCCGCCAAACAACTTTAAAAAGTAATGAAATAATATTTACTGCCTTTAAGTTCAAATAATTCCTAACTTGTGTAAAGTAATATTTTAGTCCATAGTTGTTGTCAAGGTGTGTCGGGGGACCGCTATAATGTAGAATTGTAGATGTTTGATTTCATTTCACAATCAATTCATAGCGAACAATCGAGATAGTCAGCGACTTGGCGGTTGTATGTTGTAGCTCACTTGGCGGACCCCCGACACACCGTGACAACAATGGGCATTGTCCAAAAAAAATTACATGTACTTTTTATATTTTTTTTCGTTAAAATAGGGTATTTTAAGAATATAAATTCAATAATTTTGAAATTCATTGGCTAGTTTTTTCTCAATAAATTTTTAAAATTTCGCTCTGACGTCATCATCGGCGGCCAATTGACCTCTGCAGAATGTTTTTTTTCCTTTGAATCTTATTTATAATGGCTGGTTCATCAAATACAAGTTCTCATTATGTGAAAGCTGATACGAAAAGCTTACCAAAAGTTCGAAACGTAATGTTGGTCGAATTTATTGCTAATTTGACGCCATTGAAGGTCAAACTAAGGTTAAACATATTTCTTCAAAAATATAAGTAACTAATGGGTATTTTTTTCGTTTATATACAGAAAAACGATCACTGACCTTATTCCTCGAAATGTTTTTGTAATGAGCAAAATTTTAAAAAAATGGACAATCCCCATTATGGACTAAAATATTACTTTACATAAGTAAGGAATTATTTGAACTTAAAGGCAGTAAATATTATTTCATATTTTTTTAAGTTGTTTGGCGGGGGTTTTTTAAATTTCTTAATATTATGTGCATAATATCAAAACACATTTTTAACGTATCAGACAAAAGGGGGCTTGTTAGCAATAACCATTAAATAAAATTATGCAACATTTAATGTCCGCTTTACATTATTACAAAATACAATCCTGTAATCCAATCCAGGCTCCAACGCTGGATTGGAATGGATTTGCATACCAGTGCACATTCACATTGTTCCAGTAACAATCCAGCACTAGCTTGGATTACTGGATTAAAATTATGTAACCCGGCTTTAAGCGTGGTGCTTTCCCTTTAGTTCTATGACTTTCGGTCATTGCAACTTTGTGCTGTCTCCCGCTTTTTCACGGGGAGGGAAAACTGTATACTTCCTACTCCTCCCATCTTCTTCTGATTAATTTTGTTGCGGGTCCCACGATAGCTTTAGCATGTACCTCGGGCTCTTATTAGAGCAATAAATATTAGATTATTTTATCATAATTAATAGTGCGCCGAACGCTTAAAATTTAAAAAAGTATTTAAATTAATTATATTTTGAGTGCCTTTGCGGAAACAATAGAAAGACATGAAACGTAGCTATAAAATTAATTACAGGCGCATTATTAATATCTAGATTCTAGATTATTACTGTTTACGAGAACAGCATAGTACCTAACTATTGTTGTTATGTAAAACGAGATTAGCTTTAAAGAGTAAACATCTATTTTAACCATCTGAAGTACTGAAACAATATTTTTACCTTATGAAACTCTATCTTAAAACTTAAATAAGTATATTTCACTTCGTTTTTCAGATTTAAGATTATCTACATTTTACAAAAAGTAGCTCAGATCTTTAACTTCTTGAAGGATTCAAATGCTATTTTCAGTAACAGATGTATAAGTTAGGACCATAATCCATATAGAAATAAGTAAGTACTAACTACTAAATATCACCTGTAGATGTCTAAAGAAATTAACAAGAGAATTACCACTGGATGGAAATTTGGGCTCTGGAAGATATAATGAAGAGTAAATAACTGGGGTATGTAAATAAAGAAAAAACTTTTGATAGTTTGCATTCTCCCTTGCATTACAATATAATATAGTTGTGAAACCATGGGCGCTCACGAAACACAGAGATAAACTAGCAAAATGTCAAAAAGCAATGGAGAAAAGCATACTAGGGGTAAAATTAAAAGATGAAATTAGTAACATTAACATTGGAAACAAAACAAAACTAACAAACATACTACGGCGTGTTGATCAACTCAAATGGAGATGGACCGGGCATAATATTATGATTCGATGTAAAAACGAAAAATGGAGTAAACAGGTAAAATGGAATGGAACCTGGATCCCGAGAGACGGTTTTAGGAGCCGAGGCCGTAAAGCTAACCTTAGGCCCGCCTTGGCTAAGACATGCATCCGATAGAAAGCAGTGGAAGGATCGGAGGCCTTTATCGTAAGACACACCGACCGAAACGATATATTATAATATTTAATAAAATATATAGTTTTAAATTGTGAATAACCTAAACTTGTAGCTGGTTTCAAAATAAAGGCTTTATATTTATTTAACTACTAATTAAACAATACATTGCGTCCATGAAAAGGGAAAAGCGCTATCAAAAATAAGTTTACAGTACAGTACAGTCTACTACAGACTACAGTTTACAGCGTTAAACTTGAAAAATACTAATTTAATAAAGTTTTATTAAAATTATAAAAAAAATCACTCAAATCCGTGCAAAATTCCCAAATATGAAAAAAAATTGTTACATTATTACGATTTCCAGTTTTGCCTCAGACGGCGCGCGTTCGTGAGGTCAAACGCACGCTTACTGCTTTAGTTAAAGTTTAATTTATTATTAGTTTAGTTAAATGATAATAATTTATAAGTGAAAGTGTACATATCAAGTAAGTTTCATTATATTTATTTTGTCATAATTATCATCAATCACGACCTTCCACGAATCTCTTTTGTTATCTTTAAATTTGGACATTAAAAGTGAATTAAAGCGTGTTTTTATACCTGATACCATCTGAAACTTATATCGAATTAAATAATAGGTAATATTAATTACATCGTGTATGAATAAATCAGTAATTTTACATTAATTTATATTTTTAGGTTAAATTCCATAATATGATAAACGTTGTCCGTTGGAAAACCCATCTGACTCAGTGAGAACATAATATTTATGGAAGCGATAACAATAAACATAGTTTAATCATAGTTCATAACAGCATGTTACTAATATCTCAAAGTTGCTCTTACGTCGTTGTAGACAAACTAAACAATACAAATTCACATAAGTTAAGGAAAAACCGGACAGAATTTTGATAACCTTTAAATCCTTTAAGATAATCGTTTCAAATGGTTGTTTGAGTAAATTGCATACCGTATTAAACTCTATTTGCGTACATTGCGTATTAAACTATATTTCCTATATAAGGTTAAATACTATTAAGAAAAAATATAGTTACATGTTAGGAAATGCTATTTTATAAGTTTTAACTTATATTATTTCATGATATCCATTAAACAGAAAAAACGTAATATGATGCTGTGTGACACACCGCAAAACTCTGTGATTTCGGATCGTTTACGCTACAATATTATCTCTCCGTCTCTATCTACAGCTATATCTATCTCTTTCAGGCATGACGTCTCTGAGACTGGTGACACTGCTAGCGGTACTGGCGCATGTGACCCTCGCACGTGACCTAGGGTCATCCGCGACGATTAAGACGCCGGCACAACTGAGTTACGAAGAACTGATCTACATATATCAGACCAAACATGGCTACCAGGCAGCCAAACCGAAGACTTTGACACCGTGCGCCCGCGCCATATTGGGCTGCTGCAAGAACAATGAAATCAACAGCCACTGCTCTGAAATGCTGAAGTGTGGTGCTCACTTCTTCGATGATAATCCGTGCGATGATAAGTTTATTCTGGACGCGCTGAATGCGGCGAAAATATTCTATGAACAGTTCAAATAGCCAGCTAAATATCAGCAAAGTTAAGCTCGATACAATATGTAATTGATTGCACTGTCGTTTATGGGTGGAAATTCATATTAAACACTAATAAAACAGTTTTTCGAGCACTTTTTCAATTATATTAAGAAATTATTATAAATTTTAACGGAACCAGTGTGTATTTCGTTGAAATTGATAATAATTTTAGTGGAAAAACTGCACGAAAAATGGAGTTTTATTAGTAAGCTCGCTACCCAGGAGTTGTTGCAGACGCTACCTTCCCGTTTGAGTATGAGAATAGGAAAGTTTCAAAACTGATCGAGCTGAAACTTTGTTGATATCTCGAATTTGGTAAGATTTAGTTCGGAGTGGATTGTGAATCGAACTATTTGGACTCCTGCAAAATATTGCTGCCAGTGACGAAATCCTAGTGTTGTGCCATACTATACTGTCACAATTTGTAAATAAATTAGATATAATTTTAATATATGAAAAGTAGTCTACCTTGACATTGATTTGATCCTTTTTATTGTGAATATTTTTAGTTTAAATATTTCATTCGAATTTTTAGAAAAAAACAACTCAAGCTTGTAAAAAAGTGTACTTATGTATAAATCAAGCATTTACTTTAAAAAATTGAGAACGACAAAAAAATAAAGGAAAGTATTTTTTTTTTAAAGGAACAGTAAGTTTTTTTAACTTTCTATGAAAAATTCTTGACACAGGGGCGCTTGCCCATACAAATAACAAAAAATTGTCCTTTCAGCGCTGCTACTTTCCCAGTGAATCCTATACAGGGGACACATACACCCTAAACTAAGGTATTATCACTTACTTTTGTTTCACCTTGTATACGTTAAACGTTTACAATTGGCACGAAAATTACATAAGGTAGAGTAAGGAGAAAGTGAAAAGGATGTAGAGATCATTATTATATAACAATCCGATCATAATAATTTACCTCGGAGTTAAAAGGTTCTTACGTCGCCAGCATAAGGGTTCTGACTCCTGAGATAAAATAAATGTGAGAATAAATTAAACTTTTAAATAACGTATTAATATTATGTCAATGCTCCTTTCCACTTCTGGTTTCGGCACATAATACATAATATTATTATAGTACAATAATAATTGTATACGGCTAAAATATCGCCTAAACTAAAGACTCGTCAAAGATGAATTTCCTAGTAAGAAAAAGTCGAACATTTTGCTATTTACAAGCTTTATTCTATTTGTTTTGCATTTCCATATTTTAAAGATTCAATCTTAACGTGTACAAATAATTTGAGACTTTATTTATAGAACTTACAACCCATAAACTGTCTGGACTAAAATTTTTAATGCTCGGGCCACTCTAACGAGAAATGCTACAAGTTTTAGCATTATCGCGATAATTATCAGTATTCCTCCAAACAAAAGTGGCCCAAACATAAGAGATTTTTTTTATCTATTTTTTATTGGGGTTTTTGTAAGAGCATAAGAGATGTGATTGAAAGCTTCGTATTATGCAGGCTCTACACTCGCGGCGCGAAAGCCCGCGAAGGCCGCGAACCGCGAGTGTGGAGGGTTTCGCAACTTCGTGTTTGCGCTTCGCGGCTTCGTATTTGTACGCATCGTGTTCACGGCGCGTAGCATCCGTGATCGTGAATCGCGGCCGCAATTAGCGCCGCGAGTGTAGAGCCCGCATTATGAATTAATAATAATAAAGGTTATAATGATATTATGTTGTCAATAATATCATTATATCTGCATCGATTTTAGCCAAAGTTGGTTTGGCTTTGGCCAAAAATCGTCCGTTCATCGGACACTAAAAATAGCGACAAAAAAAGGTAGCGCTATAAAATCATTTAAAGTAACTTACAAAGCTTTTTAGAAAACATAATAGGGAGTCTGTGAGGCGGGAGAAAATTCAATTTGAAAGAAAATATGTTGCTAACAATGCTATGAAATTCGTCGCTTCGTAAAAAGCTTTGAAATTTGTTACGATGTCTCTATTTTATTCTTCTGACTGAAGGACTGTAACTCTAGTAATTTTACAATTCAAATGTATACAAAAATAAAGAATTATATTATAATAAAGTTATTAGGACTTATTAAATCGTAAATTAAAGACCATTAACGATGTTCATAACTTAAAACATTCTGGTTTATATAAATTAGGCTCAATATTTGATGCCAATATACTAAAATATTTTTTCATACCAAAAGATATTATAACAAATCACTTCTCTACTTATTCAAAAGATGTATCTAGAGTTTTGCATTAGCTTAACATTATGATACTGTGTACTGTGTAGAGATTTCGGAAATTATTTCCTTGTCAGTTTGACTTCACCTACTCTACATCCAACATTAGAAGGTCGTAAATACGACGTTATATGAAAACAAACGTAATATCAAAATAATAGAGTATATTATTAATTATTGATTTTATTAATCAAACGCACGTCATTTGAACTTAATAAGCTCAAAATAATAACATCAAAATATTTCTCTACCTTTTTTTTTTTAAAGAAAAACAATTCTAGCTAGTCGTACGTACTTCAGTGAAAATTCGGTGAAAACACGCAGCTTTCTCTCGATAAATTAAATTTCCCGTTGCGAAGAAATAAAAGAACTAGGATGGATCGAAAATAATTTAATTTGTAAGATTCGGGTCATCGGTTTTGTCGCAAATTTTGGGATTATTTTTACGAGAAGAGAATATTGGAATGAAACGAAAAATTATAAACTGTAAGGTATTTTATAATTTACTTAAATTTTAGGGAATAAATTTAATACATAGCATCGTAAACGTTTTTGTTATTTTTCTAAAATGGCCGTGGTATAAGCTTTTCCTGTCATAATAATACTGTTTAGCGAGTAGTCATCAAGGACTACGGAAAACCCATGCTCGATAGTAAAACTATAACCCAAGACCCATAAAATTATTGACAAACACCATAAAACTAAAATGTTAAGAAGCCCGCAAACGATCAAACATCAAACCGTCAAACACGTCAAACACATAGTTTGTTTGACAAACAGCAGCGCAGACGATCAAACGTGCATCAAACACGTTTATCAAACAATTAGCTAGAATCGGTTTGAGATCATGAGATTTTGTTTGACAAACACAGCGGAACACGTTCAAACACGTTTGTCAAACGCTACGTAATCCAAATTTTCTTCAAACACGTCAAACACGTAGTTTGTCAAAAAAACTACGTGTTTGACATTTGATCGTTTGCGGGCTACTTAATAGATGGTAAATAATTATAATATACTGAAAAGCTTTTTGATTACAATTTATATTATCAAGGGCTAGTATTATAAGTTACTCTAAAACGTGACGAAAAGATGATTTTTTTTAATAAGCCATTCAAAGTTGAACTTTATTTAATACTGAACGAGATGCACATTGGATTCACAGACTTAACTCCCGCGGCATTGGAGTGCCAGTGCCAATTTTTGATTTGCCCATTAAAAAATGCATCGCGTCGACTCGTCAATCGTCAGTCGTCGCAAAGCAAAGTGAACTAACTATTCGAGCGTTCCACAGCCATCGAAGCGTTTCGAGGTACGTGAATCCCTTGGATCCTTAAGCCAGGAAATCGTAATATAATTTTTGGGATAATCCTAAAGCCGTCCCTTTACGTAGTTATAAATTAAGGCGGCGCGTGTCCTTAATATATTTCGCTCGTAATATATTATTTACATTGCCAGCTTTTAATGCCGCGTAAGAAATATGTTTCCCCTGCGCGAGTAACCCGTAACACTAATACGTTTTTGACGACCGGATAACGCCGAGATTGTACTTCTATAATACTAATAAAGAGATGTGTTTGTTTGATTCTGAAGTTACTAAAAAGAATTTGATATGGTTCAAGTTGACTGCGGAAGGATTAGCTACTTCTTACTTGAAGAAAGAATAACTGACAATTGAATTGAATGTTATAGAATATAGATAGAGTACATACCCTACGTAATAAAATATTGTCAGTTACTCAACGTTGAAGCCGCTAAACTGATTTAGATATTTGAATGGAAGAACATTGGACAGTATTGAAGAAAAATTAAAGGTTTCGTCGTCGTAAGAGAAATTGCGCGAAGTTGGAGCAATGACTTAAAATTTAACAACATTCTTAAGAAAAGTTTTATTTTATGCCAAGTGAGAAAACTCTTGTCTTTACTGGCGCACTCAGAGACGAATATTAATTACAAAAGTGCAATTAATTAATGAAAATTTTGACATACGCCCCACAGGCCATACATTGTCATTTGTCGGTCAAACTCTTCATTTAATTACAGTTAAGCGACAGTTAATTAGTTAACGAATTAAGGAATAAAAGATTAATAAAATAAGCTTAATATTTTAT
This sequence comes from Polyommatus icarus, assembly GCA_937595015.1. NCBI lineage: Eukaryota > Metazoa > Arthropoda > Insecta > Lepidoptera > Lycaenidae > Polyommatus > Polyommatus icarus. The sequence goes on along the minus strand of OW569325.1, from coordinate 19,408,485 downwards.
TTCTCACGAGGGTTGACAGCTTGAACAGAGCTTTTAATATCGGGCGTTTAGCTTCGATCATGACTATGAACTTTGGTGAAGAAATTAATATTGCTACCGATCAAGCAGTGACAAATATATTTTGTTCAAGTTTCAGAATAATGAAATCTTTGTTTGTATCGTCATCAATCAGTATAGGATTTTTTAAAATTTGATGCTACAGGTATGCGCACATTGTTACTGAGTAAAGCATACCTTAACGCGCAATTCACATTGCAGCGTGAACTATTTCTATAATCTATAAGCGATGCATTATTGAATGAGCCTTTAAAATATACAGACGAACACAAATAACCTCTTAATTAATTTTTGGAAGTCTGTTACAAACAAATCGTTATTTACAATTGGAATAGGCAGCCCAACCGCGAGCTACGAGTTCAGTTCAATGTGCATCTTCTTGTGTTGTGCAAATTTCCTCCTTAAAGTATACTTTATACTTAAAGGAGTCAATTCACCACGGCGCACGCTGTGCACGGCCACGCGGCGCACGGATTTATTTCTTTGACTACGTGGGTCAATGTCACAACATCTAAAGCCAAAGGGTGGAGCAGCATAATATCTAAGGAAATCGGAAATGTCGGATATACTGGCCGCCACACTGGGACCACACCGTTCAAAACACTAACATTATAATTATGTAATTTATAAAACAATAAATATATATTTATTATATATATTATAATCTTTTCTATTATTTTAAAAAATCCATGGCGTTATGGACTACAATTAATTAAAATTACTTAATAATATTATTTCAATTATCCTTGGTGCGAAAAATCTATAGAATAAATTAAAAAAAAAAGGATATGGGCGAAAAGCCCATAGACGGCCCCAATTTTCATAATAAAAAATAAACTACGTGGGTCAACGTTTCCACTGCAGCACACGCTATACAAACACGTTACGACTATTTACACGCTTCCGTGTATCCCGTGCACACCATGCGTAGCGTGGCCAGCGTTGAGCTACGTGTGCACCATATTCGAGCAAGCTACGTGAGTCAATTCGTGCGTACAGCGTAGCGTGTCCGTGGGTTGCAGTGGACACAGTCACATATTATATTTTCTTACAAAGCGAAGCTTGACGCACGTGTCAATTGGCGACGACTTGCGATTGGCGGTTTTATGTTGCTCAATTTAAAAGTGTATCGCGTCGCCTCATTACGTTTTAATGTTTGTGACTTTACTGTCTAACTGCCGCACTCAGAGACGAAACACGGCTTAAAAATTACTTAACTGTAATTAAATGAAGATTTTGACATAAGTCCCGTACATTATTTGTCAATGTTTTCATTAAATTGAAATTTAATGATAATTAAATGTCTCTGTGTGCGACCTTAAGTGCATTAACGAGTATCATTAACCTCAGGGCCTTCCGGTGTAATGTGATGCTGCACTGATGACTTCATAACTCACGAAACCTTCAACTGATCAACGTGTCATCTTATATATAAAATTCTCGTGTCACAATGTTAGTCCACGAACTCCTCCTCTCCTTTTCTGATTTTTACCAAATTTTATATGCATATTCAGTAGGTCTGAGAATCGGCTACTGGGTACTTTATATATTGATATAAGTGCATTTGTTGAATAAATAATAGTAAATTATTACAACCTGGGCCTGTAGACAAGTGGCAAAGCGCTAACGCTAACGCTAGCGCTACAAAATGTATGCGATTTGACATAAGTTATCGCTTCGCTAGCGACTACTAATGTCAAATCCATACATTTTCTAGCGCTATAGCGTTAGCGTTTTGCCAGTTGTCTACGGGGGCTGAGACTGATGGCGACCAATGTTTGTGCGACGAGATAGCGATCGACGTTGCCATGGCGACATACTTATTTAGTCACTTCAATAAAATAATACGGGCGAAATACTTTATATTATGGCAAAGCAACGTTTGCCGGGACAGCTAATATTGTATAAAATCTACTTTTTTATTTCAAATAATTTTTCCGATCTTAAAGCATCTATTTATGCAAAAAAAATCTTTTTTAAGTTTAATTTTGTTAGTTTCATCCACAATTACCTCTTTAATCTTGAAAACACATAATATTATGTACCTATTTTGCATATGTTGCAGTTATCACTTATCAGCGCGCTGTAGTAGCGCATTGTCATCCACGTGCCAAAACATCCTTATGTGTGTATAACAGTGATTTTCCCTCAACATTCCATTTCCAGTTAACACGATAAACGGGCATACCACTTTGCGTTTGTGAGCAAATCAATCATAGAGTCGCAGGAAATTAATGATTCGATTCATCTTATTCGCTCTATCAAGCTTTATTCTATCATCCATACTAATATTATAAGAAGTGTGTATGTCTGTCTCTCCGTCCGTCTGTTGGTTACCTTTTGACGTCCAAACCACTGAACCGGTGTTGGATACTTTTGATCCCGGTTACGGTTCCCGCTATACTACCCGCGGTCACGATAAACGAATTGTGGCGCAACGGGATTGCGGGCTTGATGATTTATTTTTTACTAAAGGAGCCTTGATACAACAAAAATTTACCAATTTACGATAAAAATAAATACAGACAAAATATTAGATATTTTTTTTAACTCTGATAATACACACACCGGCAAAATTAGCGGAACATAGGTAAAAAGGGCCACAACTTGAACTCAAGTGGGTCGGGCTGTGTGAAATCCTTTTTAATAGTTTCTAAGCTCATTTAAGAAATAAAATATTGAACAAAACTGGCAAGATGACAGGTTTTTATAGTAATTATGCCCTAATAAGTATTTTTTGATTATTGCCGATGTAAGTGTCCCTGATAAGAATGGCGTTTTAGCGGGGTGCAAGGTATGCTAAGCTCATTTGATTGTTTGGTTTTTAGAAGAACATATTGCTTAGATACAAAATTAGTGATTTCCCAGCATCTACGACAGCTAGAGCTGTAACAACGATAGAGAAAGGTCACACCTACCGTTCGGTCAATCAGGCCTTAGGTGTGTCGGCTTCCGTGGTCTATTGTAACTTTCAACGCTACAGAGAGACTGGATCTTACGTTCGGAGACGAGAACAAGGCAGATATCAGGTGATAATGGTTGAGGATGACCGTTTTGTAAGGAAACAAACCTTAAGAATTCGACCTCAAACTGCTATGCAGACACGAAACCTGTCGGAACAGGTCCAAGATGTATGTGTAAGTGATTGTACAGTAAGAAGAAGACTTAAAGAAGTTAAATTAAACTCAAAAGTGCCAGCAAGGGCACCAAAACTTGAGACAGGGCACTGAAGAGCCAGGCTAAGATTTGCGCGTGAACATCAAAATTAGACAAGTGAGTGAAATCTTGTGCTGTACAGTGATGGGAGCAAATCCTATGTACATTTTGTTGACAGGCGACCAATAATGTGGATAAATCGTAAGGAACGCTATAGGCCATCAAACTTAACGGAAACAGTGGCCTATGATGCAAACTTCGTAATGGTTTGGGGTGGCACATGATTTGGAGCCCGCACGGAGCTGATGATTATTGATGATGGTACTTTGACAGTACGGGGCTATAGCACAGACATCCTGGAACTGCATGGTGTGCCTTTTACAAAGTTTTAGGTAGTAACTTCAATTTTATGCGCGTCCATAGAGTAAAAAATCGGGCATTATTACCAAAATGATGCTGGTGTAGCACGGGTGGAGAGACCAGCACGGTCTACGGATGTGGATCCGATTGAAGACGTGTGGCACATCAATGGGTGAACGGTACGAGTTTAAAATAAAAGGTCCAAAATGTGTCCATGCTCCTGCAGGAGCTCGAGTTGGCGCTACTGGAGGAGTAGGAGAATATCCCACAGGGAATGATTGACAATCAAAATGCAAGCATGGAATGGCGTATCCAGGCCCTCTTGAGATCCATAGAAGGCCATGACACTCTTTTAACATGGCATTTCTTTAATAAAAATGGAAAATTTAACTTAAAAACTGACTACTGAAATTTCAAAGATTTTCTTAATCTTCGATTTTTGCCGATTTTTTTCTAAATTTCACGGTTTTATGCCCTAAGTTTATATAAAATTGATTTTTTAATAATCAATAAATAAATAAATAAACAATTATATAAAAAAATTGAACAATATTTAAAAAAATCGAAATTTTGTTATGTTCCGCTAATTTTGCCGGTGTGTTTATTATGTCTATGCCAATGATATTGTATGTTACTAATTGGTCTATGCTATATGCCCAATTTTTGTCTCTTTCATAAACTTAATAACAGACTTCCAAAAAAGTAGGTTGCTCTAATATGTTCGAATGCATACAAGGTGTAACAAAACGAAGTGATAATACTTTAGGAAGTGTATGAGTCCCCTGTATCGAGTTCACTGTGAAAGTAGCAGAGCTGAAAGAACGACTTTTTTTAAATTTTGTATGGGAACATTCCTGGCGCTCCTCGGGCGCTTGTCCATATTAAGGTCGTCCCCCGAGCAAACGACCTTGGCCATACATTTGCCGCGTTGCCGAGATCACGCCAAAACCCTATTATTTTTACTTATATTAGTTCAAAATTGTCCTAAAAAAAATTTAAAACGGCGAATATGTAGTTCATGATATTGTCGATCTATTGGCGTGAGTTTCAAATAAAAGTAATTTGTAAATCCTAAGGAGATGCTGAATGTATGCTTGGATTTTAACAAATTGGTATTACTTTGGAAGCTGATATCATGAGTATAAGAAACAAAAATAGAAAATTTAAAACGACAAAAGGAATGTTGATATACTGAAGATTATTGCTGTATTTTTATTATAACTTTGTATCTTTCAGATTATGAGTTTATAAGGTTTTAAATACGGTCAATTACGGAATCTCCGGACGGAACGCCCTTAAATCACAAAAAACATTACACACCCTAAAGTATTGTCACTTAGTTTTGTTACATCTTGTACATTTATTGTTACCGCGTAATCCAGTTTGGGAACCCCTGAGTGAAATGAACAACAAACACGGTCCTGTGAGAGCGCTAAATCTCCACTATGATGGAGCGGATGCACTGACACTACAAGATAGATCGCAACCGAAATTGCTCCACCGAGACTTGCTGGTTTCAATTTCGTGGTTAATGTTATTTACGAGTGTTCGACTTAAAGATTAAGGGTGGGTTGCACCAGAGGCGTTATTATACGTCTTAAAGTTAAGGTGATCGTCAAATATGGCGTCCATCATTGACTTTAAGTAGGGATTTGACAGTTCATTTGACATTTTGTTATAGTTATAGTTAAAGTTAGTTGGTGCGACCCACTCTAAGAGTGAATCAGAGAGTGGACCAACTCACTTTAACTATACCGAAATGTCAAATGAACTGTCTGACAATGGTTAAAATGACGCCATATTTAACGATAACCGTAACCACTCAATTTTGTCGATTATCGTTAGTAAATTTGACAAAAGGCTCACAGTGTTGTCATAAGACAGTGTTTTTCCGTCAATTTTTTTCCGACAATTTTTACGGATAATTCATTTTTTTATACTCTCAACCCCATTAACTTTAACTGTAGTCTTGTTATTGCTAAAATTACCTTAACTGTAACTATAACAACGCCTAAAGTGCTTGCAACTTGTTGCAACCCACTCTGAGGCTGTGTTTCTGAATGTGTTTTTGAGAACCAATAGAATCGCTTCAAAGATAGTGACCTCGCTCAACGCAGCGATTCTATTGGATCTTAAAAACACATTCCTCGCAACACATCTCTGGTGGAAACACAGCCTTAGTCTGTAAAAGGCTTTAGAAGCTATTGTCAAGTTAATGAATTATTTACTCGTTACGTTATAATACCTAAGGGCCGCATTCAGCTTTATTGTAATGTGGATTTAGGATTAATTTCCATAAATTTTCTGTCAAACTCTTCATTAAATCCATACTATCCATACTAATATAAAGTAATATTATAAATGCGAAAGTGTGTCTGTCTACGCCCAAACCGCTAAACCGATTTTGCTGAAATTTGATATGAAAAATTTCAGTCTTTGAGTCTCGGGAAAGGATATAGGATACTTTTTATCCCGAAAAAATTTAGGGTCCCTACGCGATAAACGAGTTTTGGTACAACGGAGTTGCGGGCGTTATCTAGTTAAAGATATTTTAACCGACTTCCAAAAAACGAGGAGGTTATATGTTCGGCTGTGGTTTTTTTTTTTTTGTATTTTTTATTGTGTTCTGTAATATATTTTCACATTGTATTTGTAGAATAGTGTAATGTGCTATTGTGACAAATAAAAGTTTATTTATTTATTTTATTAAATTATTATGTGAGGACGACGGTGGACAGACGGCCTTACGGTGCGTCCACGTCTCCATGTCACGACGTCGTCAACGTGGAACGGTGCGGTACCGTGCCGGTACGTTGACGTGACGTGAAAATTTACGTCAACGTAACGTGAAAATGCCAAAGACTTCTATTTTAAATAGACGTCTTTGGAAAATACACGTCACGGTGTAGCAACATTTTACGTCTTTTTTAGGGTTCCATACCCAAAGGGTAAAACCGGGACCCTATTACTAAGACTTCGTTGTCTGTCCGTCTGTCTGTCACCAGGCTGTAACTCAAGAACGGTAATAGCTAGAGAGTTAAAATTTTTACAGATTATGTAAATCTGTTGCCGCTACGAGTATAACAACAAATACTAAAAACAAAATAAACATAATATTTAAGTGGGGCTCCCATACAACAAACGTGATTTTTTTGGCTTTTTTGCTCTATATCAATAATTGCAACATGTAGGTACTTGAATTTTTCACAAAGCCCTTACTTATAAGTAATATTATGTGTGCTTTAATATTTAATAATAATTTTAGAATAAAATAAAAAATTAGGCCAAAAAATTTATTTTTTGTATGGGAGCCATACAACAAACACAATTTTTGGCCTAATTTAGCTATGTACACATGTCGGACACATGCACGAAGGGTTCCGTACCATACGGTGCAAGTGCAAGTCGGACACATGCACGAAGGGTTCCGTATGGTACGGAACCCTTCGTGCATGTGTCCGACTTGCACTTGGCCGATTTTTTAATTTAATCTCTATCTCTCCGTATTCTTAACAATAGCAGAAGATCTAGATAAGTAGTTAAGAATGTAGCAGTTTTGCAAGGCATGGTGACGTACAATGTTGCTACACGATGACGTGCACGTAACCGCACCGTTCCACGTTGACGACGTCGTAACGTGGACATGTGGACAAGCCCTTAAGCCATCCTGCGCAAATCCTGCGAATGTTCTATATTATAATCGTGTCCTGATGCAAGCAACATTTTAGCGAGTACACTGTAACGGCCGCTAAAAAACGTCACTTCTCCAAGGGTCAAATTCTAAGAGCATTAATCCCGTGCGTATATTATATTCCCCAAATACACGGCTGTGACAAACCGTAAAACAACGATTAGCGACGCAGCTGTTGCCAGTTTCATCGGAAACATAATATTTTGTGCTGTACTTATACCATAGAATATATAATAGTACTCATTATACTAAAGTGATATTTGTACCTTCTACACAAATTAAAAGCGAAAACCACTCCTTTATTAATCACGAATTCTCAGAAAATTTTGTGTAGCGGTTAGTAGTTAGCCATAGCCCATATTGTTAGCTTTCCTTTAAAAAGTACACAACCTCTTAAAACGGATTTTACAAAATTCTAAGGGAGTAAAACGGGGTTTGGAAGATTGAAAAATGTATATGTCGCAGCCGACTGCTTAAAATAGCCGTTCAATCAAACAGCTAGCCCTTTGACTGAACAACGCCATTCAATCTCACGGCTAGCTTTTTAATTGAATATTTCAGTCGCCCGAAACGTTCAACACTACAGCTGATTCAAGCCGCCGCCGTTTGATTAAAGTATTTTATTTGAGTATAATCATTATTTATAGGGACTGTAATATAAATAATATATTATTTATATTACAGTCACTCGATTAAATACTAATTTAATCGAGTGACTGTAAATTACAGTTTTAAGTGTCAAAATTAATTAATTTGGGTTACAGAATTACTATTTGAGCGACTGACTGTGAGCGACGAGAAATTAACAGAACGGCATCTTACAAATTATTTATTTGAGTTACTTAAAATACAAAATGAGCAGCTGCATAATATTTGAGCGACCTAATATCTGTTTGAGTGTCAACATTACGATTTGCATTTTTTTCAATATTTGGTACATGTATTTTTTAAACTGAGCTGCATTTTATCTTAAATGAAGTGTTTCGAATACAAAAACCACTTTGAAAACTACACTAATGAGCAGAGTATAATGAGCTCATATTAAAACAAAAAATATGAATATGAAATAACTATTTGATGAAACATTATTACTTAATCAGGGATCCCTAGAACATTTTTTTTATTAATATCTATTACTATCAAGCAAATTTTTGGTGAGTAGCTTCATTTGGATACGAGGAACAACAAGTTTATCTGTTTATTTTATTTTATTGCTTATTTTATCAGTTTTATCTGTCAAGCCTTAGCCATCTAATAAACCTAAAAAAGTCGTATTGAGCCAACACGGAGTTCCTTAGACTTTAGCCATGACGATATAGTAAAATGATGATGAAAATGATTATGAAGAAGACTAACTTTGTATGTGGCAAAGTACACAATTTTTATCAAGAAACCTTGGATTAAGTATATAGTTTGCAATCATGATTAAATATTCATCCCCCACTCACTAGTCACTGCAGTCTTGCGATGCCTTCACTTCGTAAACACCTTTTAAATGCGAATTTCTCATAAATGGAGGGTCTCCTGAGGATGGGAGTGGTGCGGGGGGTTTTCCTCATCCAACCCATCCCTCCATCAAAACCATTGGGCATGATTCTAAAATTTAGCCTTACAAACCCAACCAAAAGAATACCTACTAGCCAGCAGATTTTATTTGTAACATTGTCCTACAAATAGAACAACCCATATTTTAGGACCATCAAATCAAAGTATGAATTAATCCTTTCTATCTCTGACAGTTATTCAATTTCGAGACTTTCATTAAAAACACGTATCAAAATATAAAATATATAAACCCTCAAATAGAATATCAGTAACCAATAATCATTAATAAAGCAGCTCACAAAAGTTTGCTCAAAGTGAACTTTTTAGTAGTTCGTAATGTATAACCTCACTTAGGTGGTCGCTAATGACCGTGCTGTTTGAGCGACCTAAAATAATAATAATAAAAAAAAAAAACCTCACTTAGAAAAATTGAATCTATCTTTAATATTGAAGTTGCCCGCTAAGTATTTCCAGTCGCTCACTTAGTAATACAGTCGCTCAGATAGAATTTTAATATCTGAAATAGATTAATCACAATCCACTTTTTGTAAGCTCGTTCTGGATTTTATTATAAATCAATATAAGTCGTTAGTTTAGTTTATTTTTCGCTTACTCAAATTCATACCGCTCAAGTTATTAAAACAGTATGTTCATCATCAGTCGCAAAGTAATTTTTTATTCGCTCGTTTTATTATTTCCCTTATTTTTATATCTTCGCTCATTGACTGAAACATATCATACCTAGAACAGACCATCTTACCCGCCTGACTATATTCATGCGCAATTTCCCATGAATTCACCGATTCTATTATTACAATATAGGAAACCACATGAATAAAGTCGATTCTATTGAATTGCACTTCCTTTTGAACCATTTCAATAAGACGTATTGAGATGTATCGCAACAGATTTCTGCACGGGATCAGAATAGGGCTGTCATCTCGAGTATTTCTCTTTCAAAACCATCGTCTGTCCATATGGACGTGACGTGACAAGGCGACTTTTAAATGAGCCATTACAAACTGAACTTTATTCACTACACAAGAAGATGCAAATTGAATTGATAGACTTAGTCAGGTGGTGTTGATACCTATTCCAGTTTCAAATGACACTTTTAAAATGCATTGACGTATCACGTTGCAATGTGAACTGACCCAAAAAAAGCATTAAGTAGCTGTCATTGGGATGCTGTCATTATGCTTTTAGCCAAGTAGTTACACAGCCATTATTTTATTCCTGTGGCTTATAATTGCGTCTCATAACAAAAAATTGAGGTGGCAACCCTGGTTCAGACGTATTCATGGGGCCAAATTGGATAAGCCGTATTTTTGCCAGCCAATTGTAAAGGGAATTGCTTTTTAATCCTTTCGTTTTCGACTTAATGATACAAGTTTAATTCTTAATCTGATGCCAAATGACCTTTATTGTTAAAATCGTTATCGATTCGATACGTATACAGAAGGAAAATAAATTTTTGGCAGTTTATCAGTCGTTCTTGTATTTGTTTCAAGCGATACAGATAATTATAGGTGTCTGGTATATATGACAAAAGTAACAATCAGTCTCTTATTGTGCTCTTAACTATACGCGATCCCAGGGAATATATTTTTATGATAATTATATTATAACTCATGTGAGTGTTTTATTTCGACAGGTCATCAGACTCATCAGACCTCAATTGCATGAAAAACTTCACATTATTAGTCCCAGGCATATTGAGTAGTTATCAGCCTCTGTTAGGCCGAACATTATATTGTTGCGATAATACAATTATTAAATCAGACACAAATGCTTTGAACTCACATAATAATATTATGATGTCAAGATTGAATTATTATCTTATTTCTTCTGGATTTACCGTTTTATCGCAAAATTACCGCAATAAAAAATATATTTAAAGCTATCTTTTCCACGGTATTTCTACGATCATTTATTTGTAGTGTCTACTAAGCGAGACCGGGGAGAGATAAGGTGTCCGTTCCCTGTTTCCTGTATCCAGTTACGGTAGGGGATAATGTTAGTTCAGAAGGGCCTGATCGAGTTCAGACCTTTGTATTAAAAGTGATTATATAATATAATTATAATAATCGATTCAATGATTGATTACTTTGTATTCGACAGTAGTAAAACGTTGATACAATTAATGAAAGTACAACTTTAGATTACTTAAAACACATACAACACAATAATTATACAACTTTAAGTTACTTTAAATTCAACGTTAAAAACAAAAATCATTATATTATTTATTCTATAAGCAGCTTCGCAATCATTATAATATTATTATGTAATCGAATAATTATTCTTCAATCGTTTTCAGGCTAAGGTCCGTGGAAAAATATAGTGTCCTAGATTCTTATGCAAAATTCTAACGCTGCGTGGATAGCAATACAAAGCAAAAATACGTTGCATATTATGGTAACCATATCACATTTTATGTTAATGTATGTTGTTGTTGGAATTTCCAAGTGTTTTGTAGAGTTATGTATGTGAGTATATGAGTATTTTTTTCAGCTGTTTACAAAGTAAATTATTATTCTTGTAAAAGGAGTAAACTTATTATTATACTACCTGAATTAGCGTACGAACATAAGCGTGATTTGAGATTAGAGAGCACTATAGATAGAGTATCGCACACTTGAAAAACTTGTCTTTGTGTTGCAAGTGTTTGATAAAAAACACTAAACGCCTATACTGTACTCGGCGAAACATGGCGATAGCGGTCATTGGCTCCCTGTCAAAAAGTCATTTTCTATACAAAGCCGCGATTGACAATGAAGTGTCAGATGTTGTCAATCGCGGTTTATATAGAAAATGACAAATCTTTGACAGGGAGTGAATGACCGCTACCGCCATGTTTCGCCGAGTACAGTAGAGGTTTTTCGACAGGAGTTAATCTATGCAACAGTGCACTGTGCAGCGTTGTTGATTGATTAATATTTGCATGTAAATCAATCAAAAGTGTTAATTAATTCAGTAGCGGCGTTAGGGGGAGACGACGCTGGGCGACGGCCCAGGGTAGGTACCGGATAAAAAGGGGCGCCAAAGAAATCTCGCCTAGGGCATTAGTAGTGCTAAAACCAGCACTGAATGAATAGACGCAAAACCTCATAAATAGAGCATAAGTTGCTACTGCACCTACTAGTTTATGAAAATCTTTTAGGAGAGAAGGCTACGGTCGCGTTGGGTTTTTCTCGTCTTTGTGGCAACGCTGTCTCTCCAAGATATTATACAAGTGAAACGTGTTCATAACATTTTGTGATTAGTAATTTCGGTTTATCTAAAATAGTTTTTTGCACATTTACTTTTAGTATTAAGATAAGCGATACAGACGTCGGAGAACGCTGAAGTATGAGCATTATCGTATAATTTTACGTGAATCCTGAATAGACGAAATAAAGATACTTATACTGAGAATATCTTTGTGAAAACTCTACTGGTTGAGTGCATATAGTGTGTCTTGGAATGAAATTTATCTGATAAAGAGAAATGATAATTGATCTCCACATAATATACAGGAATGTTATACTTACTTTAAAGACGATAAAAAATTATGATAGTAATTTTATCTGTAGATATAAAATCATTTATCCTGAATGACATACCATGCCCCATGGTATCAACACAGCCTAAGCCCTCTGGTTTAGGCTGATCGTAGACACTTCAAAGGGTGTTGTTCTTTTGGGGTAGACATACGATAAAAAGGAATTACCAAATTCCACAAGTAAAGGAGTGAAAAGCTTATAATCTTTGCTAAGTTGCAAAAACATTATTTGTTACAATTTTATGAAAGATGTTATTCATAATTTGTCCGAGAATTGATTGTTTAAATAGCTTCAAAGTATCTACAAAAACACAGATGCCTACGAAAACTGTACATGGAGCTAAGAGAACTATACAGGTCGCTACGAAAACCATATAGTTAGGTTGCTACGAGAGGTACTGGTTGCTACGAAAACTGTATAGGTCGCTACAAACTGTACAGTGTACACATGCCAATGAAAAAGGTAAAATATGTAGATAATATGTAATGTAAGTGTAGTATAAAACTCGTAAATTATTTTTTTTAGTTCAGTATACTTTACAAATCTGCAAAGTCAGATAGAGATTTCAATAATTCATTTCAAGAAGATTTCAATTAAATTTGAAATTTCGAATTCGCATTAATATTAAAACTGGATCACCTACTGGATATAAAAATAACAATGATAAAAATATAGCTACGTATTTATATGTTTGTTATAATATAGGCTATACTGGCTACTACACCCAGCGGAGTCGTCGAATTTCATCAAATGGCAGATACATGGCCACAGATTGACGGGTTCTCACGAAATATAACATTAAAATGATATGAAACAGATATTTTGTATACAAGTCATTCCATCCTTATAAAAAAAATATAAGTTCGCACGACAAGATGCGTGTCAACTTGTAATGCATGTACGCGTCGCGTTGCGGTCTGAATTGACCTTTAGGGTCTACAACTCTACACAGACGGACAGCATTTCAACTGCAATCCAACCGCAAATTGCAGTTTGAATGCAGTTGGCACGACTGCAATAGAACTGCAAACCAAACGCGCAGTGGGATTGCAGTTCAGTTGCAGTTGGCGTGCAGTCGTGTGAACTGTTTGGTTTGCAGTTCTATTGCAGTCGTATTGCAGTCGTGTTAACTGCATTCAAACTGCACTTGAACTGCAATTTGCAGTTGGATTGCAGTTGAAATGCGGTCCGTCTGTGCGGAAACCCTTACCGCTCAGGCTAAAGCTTTGTATTATTTTAATAAAAACAGTACTTACATTTCTGCGAGTCAGTCTTGTGTGGCGACTTCTTGTCGCGGCCCATGGCTGCGCAGGGGCGGGAGCGGGAGCGAGAGCGGGCGCGGGCGCGGGGGGCGGGCGAGTACTATCGGCCGCGCCGCGCGCCGAGCGCCACCGTGTTCTCGTGGTTATGCCAGATGCCTGTAACAACAGATACTTTCAATGTTTTTTAAAATTAAATAAAGTATAGACCCTGATTCTTCTGAAACCTGAAACTTCATCGTGCGACATCCAATAAACTAGGCTAACCAACGACCGCACCGTCTTTTCCGAATCCGAGTCGAAAGGGAATCGAATTCCCTTTTATTTAGAGTTCAGGCTGGACAAATATTCTTTACATGAAATCGTACGCACAACGTGGCAGTGGATCCACGCGTCAGTTTTATGGAACACGAAGTTTCGCGTCGTTTCAGCGTAGAGTTACCAGTCACCACCTAATGCGGTCTCACCTTAGCAATAGCTAGTGTCTATAAACTGTCTACAGGAACTCATTCTCATCCCGAGCAATAGCTCCTGTAAACAGCTATATTAAAAAAATGCGCAATAGGTACATATTTTAACACCTGTCTGTACAGAAAGAAACTCATGCTATAATTCACAAAATATTACAATTCGTAATAAGACTCTAATTCAACACAAATATAAGAATAATGTTCAAATTTTCTTACACGGCAGCTAGTAAACGAGAAATTAACATGATAATATTAATACCGCTGTTTCTAATAATATCTAATTCATTATAACAGAACTTAGTTCCAATTATGTCCACGAGGACACAATTAGTACAGGTTCAGTGTTCACAGGGTTTGATATTAGTCTCCCGCCAGGCGCTCACTGAAGCGGGAGAATTCATTAACCTTCCGGAAAAACGATCAAAGTGATTAACCTATTAAGGCGGAAGCGGCAGCGAGAGCGGGAGCGGGAGCGACAGCGGGGAAAATGATGTGAATATTCAAAGGCAGCACTGTATTTTTGTTGTTAAGTATGTTAGATAATTTGAATTTTATTTTCATTGCAAATAAACACACTCTTCTAAATTAAATAAAGCTAAACGCCCAGTTATTGTCACTTTAAGATATTCATAAATTGATCCGGAGGTTGGTTTACACTCGGCCTAGTTTAGGCACTGCGGGGCTAAAATGGTCGCTTTGGAGAATCATATTATAAATCATAATATGATTCATTTTTTAAATCAAAAAATGGTCACTCTGCTTGTAATTCATGTCTAGTTAGGTACTAATTTGACATTCGTCAGTTTGACTGTTTTGATGATTCAGTTTCTGAATTGATGTTAAAGGAATTGCAAAATGCGACCATTGATGTTAGAGGAATTGCAATTTGACTGTAATAATAATATTGTATTTATGTGGTGAGAAAAGTTGTTAGTATTATTTATTAAAGCACAGAAAATTCTTATTATTGGTATTGCTTTGCAACTATACAATATTTTTAAGGGTGCAAGTAAAAGGATGATTGCCGACGATTGATAACCCAATCGTCAATATACTGTATATCCTACTCGTACCAAGTCATACTATTAAGGGCAACTTGGAATTTAATTTTATTCAAACAAACAAAATATAAACAATCAAATCTTTCCTCTTTATAATATTGGTGTACAAAATACAATATCTACTTAGCCGTATTAGATACCGCATGTGTATGTACTATCAGAGAAGTTGTTTCCTATGCAGATGAGGGACCTACGTAGTTTGGTCGCGTAATGTCAAACCCAGCCGACAGATCACAATTAACGTTCAATCGACATGACCCAACCAAATGACGTTGGTCTGTCAACTGCCTAGGGATCAATTTTTTCGATTGTACTTCGCTTGCCATATCGCATTCCCAAACGACGAGCAATGCTCGTCTTTCGAAAGTCTGTTCTTTAGTCTGCTATCGGAATCGGACGTAAATCGGAATTTTAAAAATACCTAAATGCCTAAAAGTGCCGTATCGAGCTGTAGAAATTCAAATAGAAACGTTGGCCTTGATAATGTACACGTTTCTTATCATCGGTACGTCATAGTGGTAGGAAAAAAGTGACACGCTCGTTTTCATACATATGGAGCGACATGCGGTATCTATCTTGATCTATGTCTGTGGTCTATACACAATAGCTATTTCTACATAGTAGCTAATGCTAACACTGTAGCTATATAATATACACAGTAGCACTAGTGCTACTACTGTACAGTAAAACTAATTAAATATTATTTCGGCGTCTGTCTGGCTCCACTTTGATTATTGAGATAGTTTCAAATTAATTAAAGTTAGGGATTCATAAGTTCGCAATTGCCCGGGCTATGTATCATTAGTAAACATCTCAAAGTGTAGTTTGTGACCACTTTCTTGGGTAAACACCATGGCCTTGCAAGAAAACAGCCTATGTTTAAACGGGACAATCCAAACTAATCCATACTAATATTATAAATGCGAAAGTGTATCCGTCTGTCTGTCTGTCTGTTACCTCTTCACGCACAAACCGCTGAACCGATTACGCTGAAATTTGGTATGGAGATACTTTGAGCCCCGGAAAAATGCACGGTCCCCGCGCGATAAACGAGCAACATTGTAGCGGGCTTCAGCTAGTCTTTTATAATATTTTTTCTTATTTATAGTTTTGTATGCATCGTTATTTCAGATGAGAACGAACGACCTTTTTTACATGGGGAAATGCATTACACATCCCCGGCGGGTTGGGGACATCGGCCGGGGTATGTGGGACTCTCCGAGGAACTACCCACTTAAACCCCATGGTGCTCCACTCACCGCTTAGGCAAAGTTACAGGCACGTTCAACCCACCGCAACTATACCAACGGTTGTCTTTGCCAGACTCATGAAAACATGCAGGCTTTTCTAGGTCGCCTCGCGAGGTGGCCTAGAAAAGCCCACACGGGGGCCGCGATGTGCAGGAGCACCATGCGCATCACGGCTCTCTCTGGAACTCGGTGCAGAGAATGAAGCTCCAGCTCGAGCTCCAGTCTTTTTGGTTTTCTTACGTTGCGTTTCATCACAATTGTTTGAGCTATGATGAAAATTCAAAAGAAAACACGTCGCACTTATAAATCTTAGGTTAAATTAATACTACCACGGAATGGAACGGAAGTGTCTTTTTGCAACGAAACTTTACATAGCATAATGAACTTTATATCAACAGTATAATTTTCCGCGGATTTCTCGAGAATTCTCCGGTGCCAATTCCCTCGCATGAGGCAAAATTAACGCTTCCATTCCGTTCCATTCCGCGGCTGTATAAATTGAGACTTATGAATTAAAAATGAATCTTTCGAAAATGTTTCTTGCGAAACTATTGATACATTACTGGTAAATAGAAAAAAGCTATTCCAATTTTCAGCACATTTTCAGCAGCAAAATAGCACAGTATAAAGTATGAATTTCAGTAGAACGTGTAAATTTCGTACGGCGATAATTGCTTTACCAATTCAGTCAGTTGATAACGTTCTTTGTTCTATCACGTAATTGCTTGGTTCTTTCCTTTGTTGCTTGTTTTAATTGATCTATGTTGTTTTGATCAAAACAAATATTTTGTAAATGGTTTCTTTTGGTCAATTTAGTCGTGAATAGCGGTAAAAATAGCACAATAATTTCAATCTTCATACAACAAAGGTTTTGCTACCTCAAATTTCTAAAAACCCCATATTAGGAGACCTGACAAATAATTGTTGATAAATTACTCCTTAGCTGGCATGTTTAAAATGGCAACATTTAAAATCATTTCCTGGCACTACAGTATTTGAAAAATGCAGGTTACTACTCTCTGAAAATACTGCACAAATAATAATCAACCATGGATGCAAATGTCTTGTTTCTTTGCATATACTAAATTTTTCATTACACATAGTATATCAGTATTTTATCATTCACCTGCTTGTATCGAAGCGCCTAGCTTTACAGTAACGTAATTTATCACCCTACTATGTAGCTATACTACTGTGTACTCAAGCGTGCACGTCAACGTCAGCTCGGGGCAGCTAGCCAATTAATTCCGATAAGTAGGGCTTAGCCAAATAAACCCTTATTAGTTTTGCTCTCCACTGACGGCCTTAAGGTGTTTCTTGGAGGTTTTATGTTACATGTGAAGTTTATGGTTAGGACGGTAAGGTTTAAGCCCGGCCGCACATTATCCGAATTTCTGATCAGAAAAATTCTGATGCATACATTTTGACAAGTCAGAATTCTGATAGCATGCGGGGTCCACAACAAAATGTATGAACAAAGTGCGTTCCGGCGGGCGTCCGAATTTTCCTGATCAGAAATTTCTGATTAACCATAAGCTTGACATGCACCATAATACCTTCAGAAACACCTTAAGTTGTTGGTGACTGTACTTATAAGAGGTTTGTAAAAGACTGTGCCTTCAAGGATATTCAAAAGTATAATAAAAAGCTATTTTAAATAAAAAGCTAATATTTTTTTATAAAAACTTCAATATTAGGTATGTCTGCAAAGGAATGACTTTAATAATCTTTAAGTTTTTTGAAGGTTTTAACCAAAGCTAACGAGTCAAATAAAAATATCAAGATCTTTTTCCAACCTGTTTAATCCTACACAAAATACACATTTTACGTAGGTACTTCATAATTAACGTGTGCACATAATTACCCTTTCCCTCTATGCACATAATTATAACTGGCAGACATATAAAATTGCATATAACAAAGGTGATAAACAGTAACAAAATAAATTTTCCGAGGCCCGTCACAGCCTGGCTCGGCGCCAGAAGATACGGAAAGGATTTACCTCGCGATAAGGTACGACTTACCGTCAATGTACACTTTATTACCTTTAAACGTTTGTTTCTGATTTAAATTAGAAGGAATATAGAGTTTGTTTCAAAATGTAGCTAGGCTTAATAACGTCTGGTAAAGCTGCGGTAGGTTCTATCGTACTTAAGGTGACGCCGCGTTAAAGTAAAAAAAAAACCGTGTTGGATATGTTTTAGATTGCTTGTTTTCTATGCATGAAAACAATGAAAACAAGCAATGGAACAGCTAAAAATGGAAAGGGCGTAAGCGACAAAATGGTTTTTGTCGCGTAATTTAAAAACCATAGATATATTATTTCATATAAGCTATGGGCAAATTATAGTGTATGCTTCAACCAATCTATGTACCTTTTGGAAGCTTAAATCACTCTCCTCTGTTGGCAAAATAGGAATCTCTTTTTTTACAGAGGTCTTTTTGATTTATTATTCTGTGTTATAAAAGTTGACCAATCGTGTTATGCAATGGGCAATTCAAAGATAAAGACATGATGAATACTGACAATGAACTTTAATTTCTTAGCTTCAGTCATTGTTGAAAAAAATCGATATCGCTGCAGCCAAATTATCAAGGCGTCACCTTAATAATGTCTGGTAGACATGCGGTAGGTTACATCATACCCGCAAGGAGCACCATGGGGTTTTAGTGGGTAGTCCCTACTGGGGAGTGGGAGGAGCCGATATCCCCAAATCCGCCGGGGATGCGTAAAGCCATTCAATTAAATTTCCCCGCGTAAAGAAAAAGGGCTTATAATGTAGTCACAACTAGAATATGACTACAAATGATTTCAACGCAAAAAGTTATGCTATGACTTTTTCCAAACTCAAACGATAGGAGGAATTGGAACATGATATTAAAATACATTTTCGCATTTGTAAAGCCTATTCGTTCGCTATACGCCTATTCATAATAACTCATATGGATTAAATGCAATAAAAGTTATTATTTTTCCACAATTGCCCCGCTAAAAGAAACTTAGTTAAACTCCGTTCAAAAATTGCCACAGATATTTATTATAAGAATATATTGCATCTTCAGGAATGTTATCAAAATACCGAGGTTGGAATTCTTGTGAGCAATCTTGCTTAAAATGTGCTAGACGACGCGCGCCTGTCTACGAAAATTCCAATACTGTGCATATACAACTTTACTTTTTGGGGGAAAAAATGAGGAGTTGTCCCGTCAGGTCTACCTCTTGGACGTTTTTTAATTAACAATAAAAGCGCGTATGGACATTTTGCCTTAGGAATGTAAAAGCTGAAAGGAGGTAGGTACGTAAAATATAAAGTGCACAATTGGTGTCACACTTTTCAGCATTCTTTATACTCGTATCTCTGATTCTCATGAAACATTTGACTAAATTAGATATATTTTATTCTTGTAAAGTAACGCAATTGCTATTATTGTGGCAGAACAAATATTGCGAGTAAATAGGCGAGTACAATAAAAACATTTGAAACAACGAAAATGTGCAAAGATCGCCAAGAAGCAACAGTAAAACCGAGCGGCGGAAAATGATAATATACCTACATTGCCAGCGTTAAAACTTACTCCGGCAATGTGATAGCGGGCTATAGGTCCAGAGGGAGGCTGTTCTTTTATTGTTAAAGCTATTTACGATCGGTGCGGCATAAATTAATGCCTTAGAGCCTCTGTACGCTTCAGTTATTTCGCTTGTGGGCAAAATGGAACGTAATTTTTATTGTATGTCGACTGGCAAGCGTTGTTTTATCACATACGGAGCTAAAACCCAGCTGTTATCAATTCAGACGTCGTGATGGAGAAATTCTTTATGTCACGCCGATCTAGGATACTAGATAATCGCGATTTAGGGGCGATTTCATCAAAGAAAAGGAACGCGTTCAGAGCACGTTAATCCGGTTCTAAACATTCATCCATAATAATATTATAAATGCGAAAGTGTGTCTGTCTGTCTGTCTGTCTGTTACCTCTTCACGCTCGAATCGCTGAACCGATTTTGCTGAAATTTGGCTTGGAGATTTTTTGAGTCCCGAGAAAGGACATAGGATAGTTTTTATCTCGGAAAAATGTACGGTTCCCGCGCGAGAAACGAATTTTGATGCAACGAAGTTGCGGGCATCATCTAGTATTATATAAACGCATTCATAACACTGAGTTTTATTTCACCAACATAAATTGAACACGTTCACAACAAATCTGAGTTTTAGCTTCTGAACGCCCAATGTTCGCGGTTTACTACATAAAACTAAACTAAAAATACTAAACTAAAAAAAAGTCCTGTCAGTGTAGTGTCATGGCGGAACGAAAAACATAGACAAAAGAAATGTCAAGATGACAGTTTTGACACATTTGTTTGGTTAGTTTAAGTATTGTTTCTTGCTATTTTGTTGTTAAATTAACGTGAAATGTCTCAAAAGTGATGAAAACATGTAAAATAATCGCGTGACGTCACGTTACTTAAACTTAGATTTATTAATCGCGATCAGAACGCGTTCAATGACAACTAAGTTTTTTAAAACGAAGTTTTGAGTGTGTCTGGTGAAATCCCACCTTAGGATAGCGCGGCGTTTGTTGTGTTACGAACGATGGTTACAACTTACAACGCTATATGGGAAATGAAAACTACATAAATATTTGCTTGATTTTCAGACTTACAGAATAAGCACACAACATTTCAACAATATCGTTCAGACGTTTCGGAAGAGTTTGATAAAAGCGCGCGAGTTTTAATAAAATATGTAGATGTATATATGTAGATGTACATAGATGTATATATTTTATTATATATATATTTAAATAGATATTCTATGTTGTTGTTGTTAGATGTTGCACGTTACAAAGTTTATGCAGAAATTCATAAATCTCGAGAAAGAGTTTTTGCAATGAAAACTGGTTAATTGCAATTTTGAAAATAGCTTGTGTAAGATCATCCGTAAAAGTTTGACCAGCCAACTTAAAATGGTTACGGAAACTAATTAAAGTTCACAACTTTAGTCCAACTACCAAGTAGCTACATCAACTATTGTACAGCTTAGCTGGGTTATACACTAACCCCCTTGATTATAAAGCTAATTACGCAGCTTATTACTATTAACTATAAGTATTAATTAATTACGCTATTTTCGTCTACATCTGACTTTTCATTGTGTCAGACAAAGACAATGAGATCTGGTATAGAACATTTTTTGTGTATTTTTTTTTATTATTTATTTATTTTAAGTCGCCTAGAACATCGAAGGTCATTAGCGACTACAAGTAATACACAATAAACATTCAATCACAGAATAAAATTTTACAGTGTTTTCCCAATCTAATAAACAGTATTTTAATGAAGTTTAAAGTTTTACACTAGTTCTTTCTGGATTGAACATAGGACAATCAATAAGCAAATGTTTTACAGTCAATTTTTTGTTAGTAGGGGTTAAAGAATAACAACACCCTTTGTGTTGTTATTCTTTAACCCCTTTAGGACTACCGCAGATCTAGATTAAATATTATGAAGTTATCTCTGCCGTTCTTTATATTGCTGAATGAGGCTACATGATATTCACTATATAGCTAACTTAAACCTAGATACAATAGACCTTAGAAATTATTTAAAAAACATTTTAATGCTGTTTTTGCTTAATTAGGTATAAAGTTCTAGATGACATCCGCAACTTGTTTATCGCGCGGGAACAGTAATTTTTTCTGGAATAAAAAGTATCCTATGTCATTTCCCGGGACTCAAAGTATCTCCGTACCAAATTTCAGCAAAATCGGTGCTGCGGTTTGGGCGTGAAGAGGTAACAGACAGACAGACAGATTGACAGACTAACACACTTTCGCATTTATAATATTAGTATGGATATGGAAGTATTAAGAGAATTACAAATAAGAATTTACTTGCATTTTATTCCGTACAAAAATACTTCAATTTAATGACAAGCGAAATAATTATATTAATTGTAAGCAATTTAAGCTTGCGATAAAAAGCATTAAAACGAGCAACATTCAGTAATTCCGCTCATATTGGAGTAATTCATTAGTTACGTAATTTTTCGGTCGGTTGACTCTCGTAGTTATTACCGCTCTGGACGTGGAAGCCTAGTGCACCTAGACTAGGTAATGTAGGTATTCCGGAAACACTGTGCGCCAGTTTAATTTAGAGTGTAGCTTTTCATTAAAAATTAATTTAGCATTTGGCGCAGTTTTGCAAAACGTAGTTAATTGCACTAGCTCAATATAATATTTTAGATATAGTAGATAAGATGTTCCTTGTGAACTTGTACTAAGTATTTGCAAAATTATCCGCCGCCGGGACCGTAAATTAATTCCAAAAAAAAAAGTTGCTTATTGTCCTATCACGTTGGTCCTTTTTTTTTTTTTTTTTTTTTTTTTTTTTTTTTTTTTTTTTTTTTTTTTTTCCGGAGGGGGAAATGCATTACGCATACCACCCAGGCGCAGGGGGCGACCCGAGTGGTGATGTGGGACTCCCGTAGTTAATGGACCACGGTATACCCACTAAAACCCCCCCCATCTTCCGCCTCGCCGCCTTTTGACGGGGCCACAGGAACGATACACACATCTGCGACCCCGCCAGCGGCCCGAAGACTCCACGATGGGCGCACAACACGTGCGCCCTCCTCCTCGGCCCCCACCAGGGCTGTAGCAGACGCCCCCCGAGTCTGCTACTTGGGGGCCATGTGGCAGATCAGGACTGTGGCTCTGCCACCGACCACACCTCGGCCGCAGAGGATAGGGCAAGCGGCGCACCGTAATACCTACTTGCCTCTTCCTCTGCGGCCCCACCTCGGTGCGCATCCGCAGCGGACTTCTCCAGTCCGCTGGGAGCGCCCTCCTCGGGCCAGGCGGCGACACCGGCCGGCCCTGGTTGCCTCTTTGCTTCACCGCGGTTGCCCAAGCCGCGGTTACTAGAGCCCCACCGCCGCGACAAGGCGAGCAACCATCGGGGGGATCACGTTGGTCCTACTCTATATCGACCTTTAATCCAAATACATAATCCAAAATGTTTGCCTATTTGCGTATAGTTTTCATATAAATTATGTTTTATTATTCTGATGTATTATAGTGATTACAATTTGGTAACCTAAAGTTAAAAATTAATGTTTAGTACTTAAGAGTCCGTATACGAAATTTGCCGATTTCGCTGATTTAACAGACGTGATTTAACAGTTAAAATACAGTATTTCTATAAGTTTTAATGCAAAACATTAAGTAAGATCATTTCAATTATAATCTAATGTTGGAGCTAGATTTTTTTAAAGTATTTTTAAATAATCCAACTCAAACCCGCGACAGTTTTGTGATTTTTGCTGTAAAAGGTTTAGAATATCACCTGTTTATGGATTGTATTGACGTCTTAACGGTATGAAAAATATTTTGAAATATGTTGAGAAAGTCGTCTATACAATGTTGGAAATTTTACTTTTTACCACTTTAATATGAAATAGTTGAATAAAAAAATATGTAACTCGGCAAAATTTTAGAGAAAATGAGCAAAGAATTGCTATTAATTTCGGCAACTTGGAGCTGTAATTCATAAAAAGAAAACCACAGAAAAAATCTATAGATAAAATTCTGTCCCATTCGAGAAAAAAGAAAAATAAAACAAACTGTGCCAAAAAACACGATTCGAAACAACCTAAATCTCACATTATTTTTATTACTCGCCGCAAGGCTCGAGTGACGAGTCGGCGTTCCGCGCTTAAATATAATATTTTTAAATTTAATAATTAATATATACCTACTTATATTTCTAAAATCTAATAAGGGGATAAAACCAAATAATATTTCTGTAGCGAACCTTTGCAATTTCATATTCATCGGCAAAATTTCGTATACGAACTCTTAATTATTTTAATATCTTCGAGTTATAAGCAATGGGGATTGTCCATTTTTTTTTTAATTTTGCTTATTACAAAAACATTCCGGGGAATAAGGTCAGTGATCGTTTTTCTGTATATAAACGAAAAAAATACCCATTATTTACTTATATTTTTGAACAAATATGTTTAACCTTAGTTTGACCTTCAATGGCATTAAATTAGCAATAAATTCGACCAACATTACGTTTCGAACTTTTGGTAAGCTTCTCGTATCAGCTTTCACATAATGAGAACTTGCATTTGACGAACCAGCCATTATAAATAAGATTGAAAGGAAAAAAAAACATACTGCAGAGGTCAATTGGCCGCCGATGATGACGTCAGAGCGAAACTTTAAAAATTTATTGAGAAAAAACTAGCCAATGAATTTCAAAATTGTTTAACTTATATTCTTAAAATACCCTATTTTAACGAAAAAAATATAAAAAGTACATGTGATTTTTTTGGACAATGCCCATTTTACTGTATCTCAAATGCATCCAATATTCACTTCCTCTCAGTTACTACACAAACTTCTATTAGAGACACACAAACAAAGCGTGTCGCAAATTTATCTCTTCACACCAAGTTGGGTTTGGATTGTATTGGAAGTTTATGGTGGACCAACTTGCGCCACATCGATCATTGTTATCTCAATCCCACAGACGCTCCATGCTTAGTTAACTCACTATATGGATACAATCTTATAGGCTTGTGTTAAAACAAAAATTGTGTTAAAATCTGGAAACAGTAAAAAATCCTAAATCTGATACAATAATATTTTTACACTCATTAAAATAAAAGAAGTTGCATAAAACCTTAGTTCTGTCTACTCTGATAATAAGACGTCTACAAAGTTCTAAATTTGAATAAAAATACTTTTTTGTCCTTACAATTTCTCGACAACCAGGTTGCTAGGTGACGTAGGCCGTGGCTCTGCAAGCTTCTACAATAAAATGGTTTGTTTAGATTTGCTTCTTTAATTAAATAACTTCGTCGCAAAGAAATTAATCGTACGCTGTACGACAATCATATACCTAATATCTTTTCTGGGTTGAAACTAATGTCCCTTGTCGAAGCTCAAAGTATATCGACTTTATATTATTACCTTTCATCAAAGTAGGCAGAAGGCATATTATGTATTGTATATTATTTGTACAGAAATCTTCATGTACTTATATTATAGGCAATGCGGCAGCGGATTCTTTTAATATGCTAATTCTTCACTTTATATCCTATTGAATATTGTATTTCGAATCCTTTCTGCAATTCCATACAGGATTTATTGGGTTAGTAATGAAACGATTCTGGTCGTTTTATTGTATTATATATACTTCAGGAGATTTGAAACAATCAAAGGAATAAGCTCCTTATAGTAATTGCAACTACTTGAAATTGATTAGCATCGACTTAGAAAAACGAAATTCCAAATGTCTGGACTTAGGTAACCAATATTGTACCGGCGTATTCGTGCCAAAGCATAGCTACCTAGAGGCCATTAAAATGCTATATTTATTTTATAGTGAATCCCAACTAAACTATTTTTTTTCCGTAAACGATGATAATTAAAATACACACAGTTTGAACACGCGCGGGGTTGTGGTGAAAATTAATATGATTCGTGTTTGTAATTACACGCGCCGACCGCAGACGCCATCATTACTACAGTTTAAAACTGTTTAAAACATGTTTAAAATATAAATTATGTTAGCCTTGAGCTTTGAGCTTTAAGATGGATAGCATAATACTTGGCATTTGCACTTGTCTAATACTTTGGAAAAGTCACTTGAAAGTTGAAACCCAAGCATTACGAGTATTAATTAGGGAATAATATAATTTTAGCCTGTTTCCAAGAATTTAATAGTATGTAAAGCTAAAGACAACACAACAAAGACTGCTATGGGGAGACTACATTGCTTCGTTGCGTTGCATTACGGTTGCACAGTGCACACTCTAATGCACATGCTATTATGCCACACAGTATTATGAACGACGGACAGCAAATACATTGACTGCTGTGTTCACTGATGATGACTGCAGGCGTGAATGGAATAATCAAGCCCGCTCCAATGGCTTAAAGCATTTACGAACCAATTTAATCAAATTTGAGATCTGGGTGATAAATCCAACTCGGCCAGACAGTAAACAGTACAAAAACAGTCCCCATCACTCCGCCCATAAACAAAGAATATGGCGGAAGAAATAAAGACATTTATATTAACTTTTAAATAAAGCTTTATCCTCAGTTCGTTAAACGCGATTGGTTCTGGTGGGCTCGGATAAAATCCATTTAATAAACTTTACTGAGCCAATATAAATTTTTATAGCGTTGTCAATAAACAGCCAACCCTCAGGGAACTTTATTTCTATGCGCAGATTTACGGACGAAGCGACACTTTTGACAGGGTCGATTTTTATCGCTAGCTTTTAAATCTGGCTAGATTTTTTATTGGTGAGGCAAATTTATTCTAAAGGGTCAATCTACTTCACTCTAGACTGAAATTAACGAAATGAGGCGTAATTAAGGCAGGCGTGATTAGTACTGCAGTGACACGCCGCTTGATATAAATTTATTCACATCGTCGCGTCGCGTTTCTTTGAAAAATTATTTGTAAAGCGGTAGCAAAAGTTGAGCTAAGCAATCTACAACAACAAAAGAAGCGCAATTATAAAGAAAATAGCTGTCGCCACTCGCCGTTAATACATTTGAAACAAAACGCAATCAAAAGTATGATACTTGTCCTTTTGTGACTTGGGAACTACTTTGTGTAATAAAGGGCGGCACTTTACTGCAAAGGGTTTGAGGGCAGAGCCCACTTACGTCTAACTAGGGTTACCAAGTGTTTAGGTCGAGAAACCGGACAAATCACCTAATTAAGACTCGACTGACGAGGTCTGGCAGGTAAATGAACATGCAAATTAGGGCAAAACTATTAAGGAAAAATACTACGACCCGATGTTACCGCTATTAATCGGACAGTGGACACTGGACAGTATGAATGAATGAAGGAAAACGCTTTATTGCACCAAGACAAACATAAAAATATACAAAACTTATAACTACAACAGTACACAAACTGAGTCCAGCTTCATCCTAACGCCTGGCGACTCTACAAACGGTTTAGGAATAACGTATTTGTAGAGCCCTAAAGATGAATGATGCATCTTACGGTTTATGAATATTGTGACATTTTGTTCGCTTTTTCAGACCCTTTCAGTTTTGATAGGTGCCGCCAAAAGCATACATCAAAGAGGACCAAAGCTTTCTGAAATAAAAACTCGGTCGTAGTCAGATAATGTCAGTTTATTTAAATACGATAAGAAACATTTCCAAGACATTAAACCGTTTAAATCGGCAGGGCATGCTGACATCTTCAAGTCTATCCACCTCGGAGGATACTCTTCTGACGCCAGAACTCCTTTCCTTAGTTGCTTTGTAGTTTGATAAACAAAACTGATTTTAGCTAGCATTTCCCCGGACTGATTTCTCCATTTCTGAAAAATCAGTTTACCTCCAATCGGCGTCTTTTCTACTTGATCAGGAAGAGTAAACTCTTCAATGTCCAGTGCATCTACCAGTGATTGTATATTCGTATCGTGTCCCACCATGAGTACAAGTTTTGTGTCACTCACTAGAGCATCAAAAATGTAATCAAGCAATACTTTTGCTGCCAGTCGAGCTAAATAAGGACTATGGGAAAAAACGTTTATACTTGCTCGTGTTATTTTTCCCAACACTCGTTCCAAATTCTCAAAATCGCCAACAGTTTCCATCGCAAAACCCTCGTAATAAGCCATAAGATATGCGTCGACTATTTCATTTCCATATTTCAGAGGCCCTATCAATTCTGGTTCCTTGCCAATTTCATAAAAAATTTTGTCACTCGAATTCGCAAAACTGCAAATTCGATACTCCCGGCAAACGGATGCATCGCTTATATCTACGAGTTTATCCAATTCCGTATACGCGCCTTTTAAGTCGAGTTTGTTTAAATTATTTTTCATTTCCTCCGCAACGAGATCCTTCTTTTGGGGTGGTGTGTTTCTGTCGCTGGTATTGAAAACTGGGTCCATTTGGTCTGGATCAATACTATGAACTTTGACACCGCAATTCGGGAACGCGCCATCAACGAAAGCTTTAGCCGTTTCTCTGGTCCTTTGTAGTGTGTTAGCGTAAATATAAACGGAATCGTCACTCGGGCAGTTCGGTACCAGTTCGTTCTTTTTGAGCCAGTTGCCAATATATTCCCCCATATGTTTTTCTAAAGCCGCTCCTTTGGGTGTCAACTGTCCAGCGTGTGTTGACGCCGGCCAAATACCAACGAGCTCCTTTAAGTCATTATCAGTCACCGGCTCTCGAATATTATGTCGACTGAATATCAGCGCCTTCTCCAATTTCAAATTGTACACACCGCACACACACAAACACAGTACTGTCAATTTAAGCGCCATTTTGCGACTAAAAGAGGTCCAAGGCAGCGCAGCTAGGACATCCTTTCTCTTTTACGAAAGCTTGTCAATTGATACATTGTAACTGATACTTATTTCACACATACTTTGTACGGTAAACGTGTTTATAATACGTTATCGTAAGCAGGGGCACTGAATTCATAATATTACACAGGTGTAGCCTACATAATAAACGTCATAACAAAAGGTGTGTGACCTTGGCTAATTAGAAATACCTTGGATAATAAAACTCAATATTTTTTTACATAACTTCGCAAAGCTGCAAGGTATGCATGTATTTTGTGACAGTAACATAATTATTTATTTTTGATGGTGCATTGCTGTACAACAGCTTTTCTAGCTGGGATTTCTAAACCAGCCTTTGCAACCTAATGCCTAAATGATAGAGCTGTATAAAAGATTTATCTATCCTCGGCGACATAGACATTTAAATATTTCATTGGGCGTTTGGGATCAGAACTGATGGCCCGGTTGTGGCGGCGGCAGCACATTACTTAGTGGTTTTGTTCCAACCACTGTCGAATATACGTCCGTTAATCGTTGACACCTTTGGGTCCGCTTTTAAATCGTTGAATTTGCTGCTGTAAAGGTTTGTCGTCTATATTTGTTAAAACCTTAGAGTAAGGAACTTCGCAGTTCGTACACGTGTTATGATATTATAAACATTAAACATCCTAAGAGAAACACGTGTTGACTAAGGGTTTTCCCCCTATTTTCCTACGCCGCCGCAAAAACCAGTTTCTAAAGTTTGTTTTAACAGAAATCCTTACAATACCATCGTTCATTTGTTAACGCAAGGCCCTCGGCAATTTTAATGCCCTCGTAACTTGCCCTTTAACCGCGACTCGAAAATTAGTTATTAGACAATATTTTCACGCCAATGAGGCAGAAATTTTGATGCTATACCTAATAATTATAAGAACCATTGTTACAAGTTTCCTGGAAATAAATATACTATTCTATTCTATTCTAAAACACTTCCTAAAATTAGTTCTAGTCCAATAGTTTTAATGCATATATTAATATTCTTCAGCTCAGCTGTATTGCTGTGAGCTGGAGGCGCACGGCCGCCGCCCGCTCTCTGCGCGCGCGTCTGCCGAGTAGTGCCGAGTGCCGGGAATTGGGAATCGGGATGGAACGGGCGTTAGGGGAGTGCGAGGGGTGCGGGGGTCCGGGTGGCGCGATCATTGTGCACAGCAATAAACACTTTCACATTTTAATATCTATGTATTATATTATGTATTTATTATTTAGTATCCCAAGTACAATATAATATCTTATATATATAACAATGTATATTTTTACGTATTTTTTGCGTTACAATTAGACTTAAGTATTTATAGTTGCTGAGTGTTTGGCTGTCCATCCAACGTCAATAACTGCAGGAGCCACAGCCCACAGAACACCAGGCGCTGTAGTGCTCACTACAGAGTTACGTCTGAGTGGTGTCCTTTTTGGCACATAAGGCATTGCACTACCTACCATTCCCATGTACTTAATACAATAGCTGTAATACATGTACTTACTGTTGTTTTCTTTTTTTTTAGTTGTATTTATTGTTGTTTCTCATTGTATGTTTCCGGTTATATTCGTGTAGTATTGTTATGTTTTAATGTTTGTATAAATTCTAATTGTTGATGTTGTAGTGTAATGTCCTATTTAGTCAAATAAACTTTTATTTATTTATTTATTTATTTATAATAGTTATAACTTATACTACAAAAACATAAGCCCAAGGGAATTGACAAACTCCGTTTAAAAAACCTCAGAAATGATAAGAGGGTTAAATGGGTCATAAAATTTTGTATGCGGAATTCTTTTTCACGCCTGCTAAAAAGATTGTCTACTATAGCGAGTATCCATACTAATATTATAAATGTGAAATTGTTACTATCTGTCTGTCTGTTACCTCTTCACGCCCAAACTGCAGAACCAATTTTCCTGAAATTTGATATGGAGATACCTTAAGTCCCGGGAATGGACATAGGATACTCTTTATCCCGGAATTAACGGTTCCCGCGCGATAGACGATTTTTCGCGCAACGGAGTTTCGGGCGTCATCTAGTAATATTATACCTCCATGAAATTACCACATAAAATGTCCAAAGTATGTGTACACAAAGTACGCGTAAATTGTAAAAGTTGAAAATTTTATAGCGCACCATTAATGTTTAGTAGGGCATTACAAACTGGGGTGAAGTGAAACGAGCTTGTGATGCTATCGCGGGGAAAATATCAAGCTGCATGCTGCAAAAGGGCATAAGCTATGATAGCAATTCAGTTCTGCTTTATCATATTCATAAGCTAAGCATATTTGCTTGGCTTGAGGAAGTGATTTATGTGAATGAATCATTAATCATCACCTTGATGTGTGGCAGTTTTTCACCGTGCGTTTTTCGCTAAATTTCTGCCCTGCCCAGTTATTTTTAGAACGAACTGTCGCCAGCAGTATTTCCGGACAAATACGACATGTAAACCTTCAAGAGAATAGCATATTTCCTCTGAAACTACCGTCAATGCACGTATAACCCTTCTGATGTTGCGAGTGTCAATGGGCGACGGTACTTGCCTTCCATCAGGGGAACTGTTTGCTCGTTTGCCCCTATTTTGAATAAAAAAATAAAGGCATGGAAAATTCGCCTCAATAGGTTAAATATTGAAAGGTCTTGAATAAGTTAATTTTTTCCCAATTCAAATACCTGAAACATTAAATAACATCCAAGGGCTCCATAAAAAATTGCGAACCCCAGCTCTAAAATCCACCCAATTAGGGAACGCTCGCAAAAAGTATTTACATAATAGCATTAATTTAATTCCATATTTAAATTGTGTAAAGCGGGCTATAAATAATTAGCCTGGCAGCCTGCAGGCTGGGCGACGTGTCAGGCTGCAGCGGAATTAATTTACTGGGACCTTCCAGGCCGTAAGCTGATTACACGCGATTCACTGTAACTACTAATACTGGGGTAATTATAAAATGTGTTATCCATTATTATTATATTACTAGCTGACCCGACAACGACACGTTGTTTTGTCACATAAATTATTTCTATTTCTATATTCTACTATAATTTAACCCATCAAGCCCCATAAGGAGACCGGTGACCGCGACAACAACAGAATAACAATAGATTTCCAAGAATCCGCGATCGAAGGATTAAACATGTATGTACAATAGGGTTGCCAACCGTCCTGTTTTCCCAGGACATGTCCTGGTTTTTGTAGTATCCTGGGACGTCCTGGATAGTTTTTAAACAGCGTCCTGGGTTTTCCTGGGTTTTTTAATTTTAAAATTCGCGCGCCTCTTTTCAAATTTTTACCATACTATTTCAAATTCAAAACAAAGGCGCAACGCGCCACATGATGATAATATATTTTCTTTCGCTCTACTATGATCGCGCAGTAAATCAAAGCAGTAAAACTAACGCAAAAAATCAAACATCGTCCTTCTCTCTTTACACTCACGCCCGTCTTTCATATGCCAGGTGAAAAAGGACGACGCGGAATCATCGCCAAGTATTTTTTTTTTAATAACTCGATTAATATACAACATTTTAAAAATCCGCCAGCTCAGTGTCTCAATGATGGAATTTTATACGATGTGTTAAAATATTAACTTAGTTTAATGCACGATTACGGCAATATATGAAAAATTGGTGAAAATTAGGTGTATCTTTGTGATTTTTTTCTATCGAGAAAATTTTAAGATATTGTGTTTTCGCTCAAATCAAATTCTTGGAAACATAATGTAGTATCTAAGTTTAGAAAATGAAACAATTTGGGGCTTATTTTCAAGTATGAAAATGAATTATAAAATCGACAATTTTGGGTTAGTCGCCCTTAATGTGTCCTGTTTTTATACTGAATTGTGCTGGTTTTTCCAACTTCAAATCCTGGTTTTTTAAATTTGAGGTTGGCAACCCTAACGTACAAACATTAAAATCGGTTGAGCAGTTTTGGGGGAATTCGATCACAAACACTGTGACACGAGAATTTTGTATAATATTAGATTGAAATTTACATTATACGCGGTAACAGTAACAATTTTTACTATTAACAGTAACTTACTTTACTTTATTCTATAAATCTATCCTTCCCAATTCCCAAAAGCTAATTTTACAATGCTCTACTTGTAGACTGTAGAGTTGTTTGTACAAATTGTATTATGGGCAAACAGGCGTATTTTGCGCATTATTAGGCTACTTGACCTAATTGTTTTCTTCATGCTAATCGCTTCATAATCATTCATTTTTACAAAAAAAAACTAATATTTTAATATTTTACACAGTAGAAACCCATAAAAATGTTTATTGAAAAATATGCCTCTTAAATGGCGCCGAAAACACTGTCCGCCATAGTGTGACGTCATACGCTTTGTATTTTAAACTCTCTTTATTGAAATTTTTTTAATGTGCTAAATGTACGAATCTAAAAGTGCCCAAAAATTATAAAATAATTATATAAGAAATTAGAAATCATTTGTAATGTTGAAAACTTTTGGAGAAAAGTTTTGGCCATTTCATTTCCCGTCTACAATAAATGGAGATAATATATATAAAACTGATGTTTTATTTGAATTATTGAAGAAAATATATATTAGGCTTATTCTTATTATTTATGTACAAATAAACGTACATATAGCGAGCGCGATAAATAAAAGATATTAAATTAGTTTGAGGATGACGTCACATCCAAATCGGAAGTACCGCAAAAGCGTTTTCGTCAGTACAATTCCTATTTTCATAAAATCATATTTTCAAATCGATTTTATTTATCAATCATAAGCTTTTATTTGATAATAAGGGTGAAATACGGTTTCCTAGGCCAAGTTCTACTAGAAATATGCATTTGTTCAATGAAATTGAATATAGGTCAAGTAGCCTATTGCAAAAGTGTGTCATTTGGTACCTATTTTTTTTTTAACGGGCTTTGGCCCACCACACATTCCCACCACTGTATCTCCTGTGTCGCCAGGATCGACAGCGGTATCCAACCACGAAAACCCTTTGATATGATCTCAGGGAGCCCGAGGGACATGCTAAAACTGTCTTGGGACCCGCAACGAAATTAATCAGAAGAAAATAGGAGGAGTAGGAAGATTCCAATTTCCCTCCCCATAAAAGCGGGAGATAGCACAAAGTTGCAATGACCGAAAGTCAAAGAACTTAAGGGGGAGCAGAATGCTTTGGTACCTATATATGTAGTCTCGGAAAAGGAACTTAGGATAGTGTTGTCTGCTAAAATACACTAGCTAAAACAACCTAAAGGAAACGCTTTAGTTCCGATGAATACAAAACATAACGAGAAGAAGATACTATTTAGAAGTATATTAAATTCAAATAGTTATCAATTGTATCAGGTTTTAATTATCAATTGTTTAAGAAAATAAAACCCAATTTTATGCAGTATTTTCTTCAAAAGTCGTGTATTTCAAAAACGTATCGTACATTGCCCCGCCATTAAAAATTCTGGGACCCGGAATGTTTGCATTTCTTGGCGTTTATCAATTAAAAAATTGAAAAGATTACTTTTTGCTTGCGCACTTTGGGGGGGGGGGGGGCTTAAGCTCGGGGGCCCCTCGGTAGCTACGCCCCTGTCGTCTTCGCTCTCGTGTATAGTCATTAGCGTTATTACAGTCATCTGTCAGCTACCAGAATTACACGTATCGAACTTAAGCTGAATTAATGTTAGGGATTAGAAAGCTATCAATGCTGTCTTGTAGAATGTAGAACAGGAAAAAGGTATAAATGGAACGAAGTTCCTTATCGCGCATTCGGCGTAAAGAAGACTAGACAGAATGATATTTGACCTCGACACTTTTTATTAGTACCTGCATGGTAGAGGCAGAGGGCGTTGATAGTATTCCTGTGCGTCAACTAGATGATGTTTTTTGAGAATAAACAGCGACGCGTTGTTAGTATTCTTGGGCGTCAATAGATGGCGATTTTTCAAATCATTTTTTGAGTGTATAATATGTACTTAAAGGTTTTTTTTTTTTATTTTTGAACATAAGAAATAACTTCGTTCCATTCGGGTGTCCCTCGACACCTCTCATTTGTTTTTACCTATCCAATGGTTCTTTTTAGCTTGGAGTAAAGATAATACCTACTAACATTTATAACGAAAGTATACTCCTCACGCCGCTTTTGATTAAATTTTTATCAAGAATCAAGATACTATTTCTTTTCAGGGAATAGTATGTACTAGATGATGCCCGCAACTTCGTTGCGCCAAAATTCGTTTATCGCGCGGGAACCGTACATTTTTCCGGGATAAAAACTATCCTATGTCCTTTCTCGGGACTCAAAGAATCTCCATGCCAAATTTCAGCAAAATCGGTTCAGCGGTTCGAGCGTGAAGAGGTAACAGACAGACAGACACACTTTCGCATTTATAATATTAGTATGGATGTATGTATGTAGGGATAGTTGTTGTTACGGTCTGTATGTACAGCCACAGGATACATATTATTAGTTTAAGTACCTACAGCTCCCTCACAATATAACAAGTAACTATTTATTATGATAACTAGATGACGCTCGCAACTCTGCTGCGTCAAAAATCGTTTAATGCCTTCCTTTCCCGGGGGCCAGGACCCAATGGACCCATACCAAATTCTAGCAAAATCGGTTCAGCGGTTTAGGCGTGAAGAGTTATCAGACGGTCGTCCGTATTTGTAATATTAGTATGGAAGGACAGAATCACAATCTTCATAGTTCATTAAGGCAAGGCTGTCCCTAAAATTAGCAGGTCGATGTCTGTCAGTGCGAATATCGACGTAAAGGACATTAAAATAACATTCATAACAGCGCGCCTTGTACGGTGGCGGTTACGACGCTCGCTGCGTCCTTGATAGGGCGAAATATAGGAGAAAATTATACATTTTATTTTATTTTTTTAATGACCGAATCATTTATTAAAAACTATTCAGTTATTTTGTTAGAACTATAAAAAAGATATCCTTTTTGTAAAAAAATCTCATATTGTCATTGAAAATTACGAGATGTTCGAATATGAAGTGTATTTTTATGGTGATATTCAAGATTTTTTTTACAGAATTACCATGCCATTTTTCAATATTCTGTTCGGTTATACTGTTACTTTGTACCTTTTTGAGTCTACATAAATTAAGAAGTCTAGACTAAATAAGAGAATTCCACATAATTTCTTCAGGCTGAAAGCTTAAAAATCAGTATTTTCGAACTGGCCTGGCCTTAAACATGGTAATTTTACGGCAAACGCCAAACAGCCATCAACGTATTATCTCCAGATTACAGGCCTCTTATAATTTTGTTTCAATCAGAGTTAAGCACTCTTAATTATAAATCCTCACCAAGCGAAGGCTCTAATCTTAACTTTGAAGCGCAAAGTTCTAGGGTTGAGTCGAATTCTATTAGGCAATTAGAGGATCCACTTTCAATCGCGAAAACGAGTTTAAGGGTACTTTGACAACTTGCAGCCGATAATATCGACAGTGAGATATAAAAAAATTAAAGGATTTGATATCCTTTCATTTCTTTATATGAA
The DNA here is from genome assembly GCA_937595015.1 of Polyommatus icarus. Lineage (NCBI taxonomy): Eukaryota > Metazoa > Arthropoda > Insecta > Lepidoptera > Lycaenidae > Polyommatus > Polyommatus icarus. The sequence goes on along the minus strand of OW569325.1, from coordinate 19,372,220 downwards.
TGTCAAATCCCAAACATTTTTGTTTTCTAACATAGTTTTCGAAAATTATCGAATGCAATTTGTCTAAGTACCCTGGAAGGGTTGTTCGAAATGCAAATGAAGGGATCGGGTTTTACAAAAATGCTGCGTAAAACCCAAATATCTTGTTAACGAAAGGAAATTTCGCCCAAATCCATGTGCAACCCCATCAAATAGCGTATTTTACTTCGGTGGCGTCGCTTATTTAAAAAAACTTTTCTTTGGTTCTGGCTTAGATTATTTGTTTAAAAATAGTGCAGGAAAAATGTATATTTTAATGCAAAAAATTGTCTTGGTGGTACCAACTTCGAATTTCAAATGTTTACTTTTTTTTTGTAAAACAAATAGGTAGACTAGCTCCTAGTTTTTTTTTTGTTGCTTTAACTCGATATTTATTATTTCACAACCACCTACAATCCAACAAGCACCTACTATCACAGAAATTATTATTGATTCCTAGGCAGATAGGCGAACCTGTCGGGTTATATTAAGCTCAGCTGCTAGATCTCTACTATAGTTCTTGCAATCTAAGAGTGCGCGTCGCCTTTATTTGTAGTTGGAAATGTGAATAGACATTTTCGTTAGTGTGCGTACCCGACGGAGCAGTCAGTAGCGAGCGAGCCAAGTACGCGTGTATAGATATGGTCACTCACACAACTAAGGGCGACGCGCACCGGAGATTGCAAGAACTATAACATAATTATTGACATGACATGACCCTGCCAAATTAAATGTAGGTCTTCCATCTGCCTTTGAATCAATTTATCTAATCTCCATTCCAAATTTCAGCATAATCGGTTCAGCGATTTGGGCGTGAAGAGATTACAGACAGACACACTATCTTTCTTACATATAAAAATGAATTTTCAAATGTGTTAGTCGCGCTAAAACTCGAAAACGGCTGAACGAATTGGGCTGATTTTTAACCGACTTCCAAAAAACGAGGAGGTTATATGCTCGGCTGTGGATTTTTTGTTTTAGTCTTAAAATATTCGTACAGGTCCAGGGAAGGTTTTAAAGTGACACGAAGTGCACCGGGACAGCTAGTCATATTTATAATATTAGTATGGATTGGCTTTGTGAATATAAATTGACAGTCCAAATTGGCCAACAGTCACAACAGGGACAGTGCTGGATTTATTGACGTTTATCTCGACCGCGGGCCCCGCGGGAGGCGCCCCAATCATGCCCGTATTGATGCATGTTCCGCCACTGTTCAACGCAAAATGCTCTTTAAAATAGTTAGGCCTGGAGATAGTGACACAAAATTCTTGGTGATTTGTGCCAGTATGGCGGTTTTACAGGGGTATAATTACGTAAAGGCAAAAAGGAAAATGATGGTCATAGCGCTCGCACTGGCAGCCCAAACGCGTGGGCGTTAATCGAACGTGTCGGATAAATAACGAGTGTCGAACGATTTGTTCCACAAAAATGCTTGTATTTTCAGATAGTCGAAAAAATATAAGTAGGCGAAAGCGTAATGCCATACTTGTCGGGTGCGACTTACAGCCCGCCATACCGACGCGAATATGTTAATTTTAATAAAAAAATTGAACCATTTGTACCAGGCTAATTTTTGCATAGCTTATCATCGTCGAGTAGCCATTCACGAAAATCACCTTGCCATACTTTTCCGACCATACCACTGTAAAGGTGTAAGTTTTTTTTTCGCCAAACGATTTGTACCACCCTGAAACTTTTTTTAACAGTTCCCTGTATGATCATAAATAGGAGTCTGATAATGCCATACGTGTTCGAGGCAGCGAATGTGAATAATATTTTTTCAAAATTGCCATATTTTTCCGACAGCGCCCAATGGCCGCCATACCACTGCAAAGGTGTAAGATTTTTTTTTCGCCAAACGATTTGTGCCAGTATGGCATTTAAATTTTTGGAAAGTATTTGACAAAATATGACCGTTATTATTTTTCCCATACTTCTAGTAGGAGGAAAAAGTGCTGCCATACTTGAAATACTTATTTATTTGACACGTTTTAAAAATACGTAAAATCATTTTTTACATCATGGCATCATTATAGTCTCGTCATTTGACAATTGTACCAAAAAAATTGTTACAGATTGTAACCATGGGGCGGGATGACTATCGGACTTGAGCAAAAAAGTGATAAAAATTGGACGATTTGTACCAGTATGGCATTTGGAATTTTGGAAATTATGCGACACAATGTGACCATTATTATATTTGCCATACTTGTAGTAGACGGAAAAAGTGGCGCCATACTTGAAAAACCGTTTGAATTACGTATGAAATCTTAGGATTTTGAAAAAAAATATTATTCACATTCGCTGCCTCCCACACGTATGGCATTATCAGACTCCTATTTATGATCATACAGGGAACTGTTAAAAAAAGTTTCAGGGTGGTACAAATCGTTTGGCGAAAAAAAAACTTACACCTTTACAGTGGTATGGTCGGAAAAGTATGGCAAGGTGATTTTCGTGAATGGCTACTCGACGATGATAAGCTATGCAAAAATTAGCCTGGTACAAATGGTTCAATTTTTTTATTAAAATTAACATATTCGCGTCGGTATGGCGGGCTGTAAGTCGCACCCGACAAGTATGGCATTACGCTTTCGCCTACTTATATTTTTTCGACTATCTGAAAATACAAGCATTTTTGTGGAACAAATCGTTCGACACTCGTTATTTATCCGACACGTTCGATTAACGCCCACGCGTTTGGGCTGCCAGTGCGAGCGCTATGACCATCATTTTCCTTTTTGCCTTTACGTAATTATACCCCTGTAAAACCGCCATACTGGCACAAATCACCAAGAATTTTGTGTCTCTATCTCCAGACCTAAGTGGAGATATCGACGAAATAACTATACGTATACGTTAATAAATACGTGTGGCACTCGCGGACTGTCCCGGTAAAGCAATTAGCAATAGCTAGTCTACACGCATACCGCATACGTGATACCTCCAATCGCTTATCGCACACACACTACCACTGTGCCAAAGTCTGCCGAACTGAAACGACGTTAGACAATGCACGGCTATCAACGCCGCACCACTATGCAGATCAGAGTGGGGGGTGTGAGGTTTATATTCGTTACGGAATTTCATCCGCGGCCCGCGGGTTGGGGATAACGGGTCTACAGTGTAGACCCTAACAGTCTGTACACCATAGCCTATGTATGGGTCACCTTTCAGTGTCGAAATTATCGAATGCAACTTAATAGGATATGTTAGTGCAATATTTTCACGCTAGAGGCAGCACCAGCATAGATTGTAAACAAAAAGTTTTGTTCCACGTTTGACAACGTTTCTGTCGTGTCGTGGTCAGATTATTTACTGCTCTGACCTTTGCGTAGACACTAGAGTTCACTAGACTATTACATACATATCCTATATCTACCACATACTACATAGTTCCTTGAGGCAATATTCTACGCTGCTCGATCGCATGACCTGCCAATCAGTCCGAAGTTAGCCAGCTGACAACAATTAAGTATAGAAGTTCGAACACACAATGAAGTTAGTGTTATGCTGTGCAATAAAAGCATATTATGCGTACGGTAATAACACAGTGTAAAAAAAATGAAACCAAAGAAAAAAAAGTAAATTATATACACAGTCATTACTAATATTATAAATGCGAAAGTGTGTTGGCTGTCTATCTGTTACCCCTTAACATCCAAACCGCTGAACCTATTTTGCTGAAATTTGTTATGAAGATTCTTGATTGAGTCCCGGGAAAAGACAAGCATAGAATACTTTTTTATCCCGGAAAAATGGACGGCTCTAGCGCGATTAACGAATTTTGGCGCAACGAAGTTGCGGGCCTAATCTAGTTTAATATAATATTTTTATTGTAATTTTGTAAGTTTACTATTTTGGTAGGTTTGCTCACTAGCTAGTGAATTAAGTATAATTTACACAGAGACAGTACTGGCTGCCAATAAGACTGGCAGCCAGTATTGGCTTGGTATATGCCGCGTGTGAACAGTGTTTCAAGCCAGGTCAATATGTTCACACGCGGCATATGTCAAGCCAATACTGGCTGCCAGTCTTATTGGCAGCCAGTACTGGCTATGTGTAAATTATACTTTACATATTATTTGATAAATTCGGTTGGGCCGTACTCGCCACCATAAGTGACTTATGGTGCGTCCACATTTGTATCATTTGCGCGATCAGATCTCCGATCAGATCTCCGTCGCGATCATTGTGCCGTATCAAGTATGCATATCATAGTGTGGACGCCTAACGGTGCGTCCACATTTGTATCATTTGGGCGATCAGATCAGATACAAATGTGGACGCACCGTAAGATCATTCTGCCGATCATGCGAGTATTTGATATGGCATGTATGAGATACGCGGTTAATAGCGATCGGGGCGTGTCATGATACGCGTATCATTTTGACACGCTTCGATGATACGCGACGGAGATCTGATCGGGGATCTGATCGCGCAAATGATACAAATGTGGACGCACCCTTACGTACGTAACGTAGAAACACTTCCACCCAAAGTAATTATCGCCCGCATTAAGCCGCTGATACACCGGCGAGCAGTGAGCGGCGGAAAAAAGCGTGTGCCATGACAGTCGTCGATGAACAATTACCCACACGATAGTGTTGCATGCATCATCATCACTACCACTCGTTGAGAGGTGTAACTTTTGTTACGTCTTCTTCACGAACGGTGCGGCTGGAGCGATTTTGACAGACATGTAATTAGCTGTCATCCTGAATTAACAGATAGGCTACATTTTACTACGGAAAAATATCTTACTTATAAATTAATATACTCAGGGCCTGTTTCACCGCTTCCTGATAAGGCTATCCACCACTTAATTTGACAGATGGAGTATGGAAAATCTGTCAAATAACCCTATCGGGCACCTTATCAGGAAGCGGTGAAACAGGCCATCAGTGTGAGATTTTCACATAGATTTGTATTGGTTGATTGTTTAGCCATTTTGTGTTGTTAGTTTTAGTTTTTTCTTTTATTTTTTGTTACTTTAGGCTGTCTTCTACATTTTGTGAGTCAGTAACATTTATTATTCAATAATAATCTTGTAATAATAACACCATTTAGTACGACAGTCACTATTGCCATATTTTCCTGTGCGAAGGGCGTGCAATAGGGAGTTAGACACAGGCGCTAAAAATGTTTTTTGCGTGAAACGTGTTATAAAAAGCAACACTTAAGTCTTATCTATTTTATTATAATGTATAAATAATAGGTATTAACACATTATTCTAGTGTTTCTTGGTTATTTTTTGTGATAATGTAATTTTAAGTTAAAATAATGAAAGATGTAGCCATGGGAAAGAATTCAGATATTTCAGCTAGAAATAAATCTAAAATTTAGACACCTTCGAGTCATATCAATCATACCCGGAGAGAAATTGCGAGATTAGTAGGCGTTTCCCAGTCTACACTTCTATCTATATAATATGTACATATATAAAAATGGATTTTCAAATATGTTAGTCGCGCTAAAACTCGAAAACGGCTGAACGGATTGGACTGATTGTAGTCTTAAAATATTCGTAGCAGTCCAGGAAAGGTTTTAAACATGAGAAATAATGGAAAAATTGCGAGTAATACGCTAATAACGACAATTTAATTTTCCCCATCCAATAACACGTAGATATAGATAAAATAAGGGTTTTGAATCGACAACATGTATCCATAATAGCCGAATTATCGCGTATTTGCAAAAATAAAAGCACTATTAAAGACACTTTCCAAATTCAATTTGACATAAAAACAAATATTTTTTATCAAATACCTACATTTTCTAACAAGTCAGCTATAATTGACATTTCGATAGACTATAGAACAAAGAATACTTCTTCTTTTAAATTGCTCCTGCGCGAATCGCCAACATTATAACACCCTGGTGTGATGTGAATTATTCCATCACACATGAACTGATGACGGAGACTGTAATATTATAATACCACTAAAATAACCCTTAGGGTAGGTTTCACCATAACAGCTATAAGTGTAACTTTAACTATTATATAACTACGACGCAAAAAGTCTCAACCCCATTAACCGTAGCTTTAGCGCTTATTCCACTTATCCTAGCTAGGTTCCTAGCCTAGCTAGGATCCTAAATCGTTTCCGATTTAGTCAAGTGGAATAACATTTAGAAAGCTAGGATCCTAAATCATTTCCGATTTAGTCAAGTGGAATAACATTTAGAAAGCTAGGATCCTACCTAGGAACCTAGCTAGGATAAGTGGAATAAGCGCTTTAAACAAAAAAATAAATGCAACAGAGATCTGTCAAATTTTGTGGTCAAAGTAAAGGTTAAAGTTAAGTTAGCCTTAACTATGACCATAACTGTAACTATAACAACGCCTTTGGTGCAACCCACTCTTAAAAATGAATACGACTTGATTTAATCGTGTAATTTTTAATTGCTGATACTCGCTATTACATAATTGAGGTTATTTGAAAAAACTATGTTAAATACCTACGAAAAAATTATTACTCTCAATCTACTCCTATCTCTTTACAATGGCGAGCAGGAAATGAAATAACAACGGTCGTCAAAGCCGATCCCAATATAATGATGTGTGACGAGCTACCTTACGCGTTTACCACACTGTTGACCAGCGAGAGGCTGATAATGAAAACATCGCATTCTTATGGCTTTGCGTTTTGAATAAGTTCGGGCACATCAATTACAAGGGGCCAGAAACAATATGACGATGAATGTAATAACGCAATCGTTCTAATTTAACCTACACGTTTAGCTGTTTTCGAACGACGTTTAATTTCGACGTAGGGAGCATTGCTCACCAATATCTTCTTATTTTAAGAGTAACAAGTTATTTAAAAGTGAATATCTCAAGGACAACAACACATTCAATTGATTACTATGCGATCGATCCAAAACTCCAATAATAGAAACAAAACGGCTTTGCGTCGTTAGTGTTGCGTTTTTTTTCTCATGTTTTAAGAAAATACTAAGTTATTGATTTGATGTGAATATCTCAAGGAAAACAACACATGCAATTTCGCGTGAGGTTTGATTACCATGCGGGGGGCTTCGCCCCCCGAGCCCCCCTTCATTGAATATCTCAAGGAAAACAACACATTCAATTTCGCGTGAGGTTTGATTACTATGCCCCCCTACTTAGTACTTTATCAGTTGCTCAAAACAAAACGGCTTCGCGTCGTTAGTGTTGCGTTTTTTTCTCATGTATTAAGAACTTACTAAATTATTGCAATTTGATGTGAATATCTCAAGGAAAACAACACATTCAGTTTTGGAGTGAGGTTTGATTACTATGCGGGGGGCTTCAAAACTGGTCGTCCTATTTGTTATAAACTGAAATAATTAGTAAAAATAGTGAAAAACATATTGTTAGGTGAAATGAAGTTCACCGGGTCATCTAGTATCTTATATCTTTAAACGAGCAATTCTTGTATATATATATTTGAAATCTCGGAATCGGCTCCAACGATTTTCATGAAATTTAGTATATAGGGGGTTTCGGGGGTAATAAATAAATCGATCTAGCTAGGAATCATTTTCATAAAATGTCATTTTATGTGTGTTTTTTGAATTTTTTGAATACCGAGCGAAGCTCGGTCATATAGCTAGTATATATTATATAAAAATGGATTTTCAAATGTGTTAGTCGCGCTAAAACTCGAAAACGGCTGAACGGATTGGGCTGATTTTAGTCTTAAAATATTCGTAGAAGTCCAGGGAAGGTTTTAAAGTGACACGAAGTTCACCGGGACAGCTAGTTGAAATATAAAAAAGTGATGAACGTAAAAAAATCTTTGTCCCCATAGCGAGTTGATAAATATGGTAGAAAACGTATTTCGACTGCTTGAACAGGAGAGGAAACAAGGCGTTTTATTGTTGAGAACAGAAGAAAACCCCTGAAAGTCATAAAAGTTTTGTTAGATGATGCTGGCGTAGCTTTATCTAACAGAATGCTAAGGCGAAACTGAAGAAACTGAATTTCAGTTGTTTTCGTCCTTCGAAAAACCTAAGTTTACCCCAGATGCATGCATGCTAAGCGATTGGCGTTTGCTACAATGTAAAAACACTGGCCTGAGGAATACTGAAAGGAGGAAAACAAGTTATTTTAATTTCATTTTTTTTTTAATTATGAAGAAAAAGGCGTGACCTTCATATGACTCAATTGATTCAGATCCTCCAGGACAATCCCTAGTTTGTTCACCGAAGGCGACATGAAATTTTTTATAAAAACTGTGTTATTGAACGAGTGAAACCTCCTTCATCGGTTACGACACGGGACGAGATTAGCTCAAACAGGAATGGTCTACTACACGTGGTTGAAGGAACCATGCGTTAAGATAAATATATATAGCAGCCAGACGAGACCTGCATATGCATGCAGGACTCTGCACCTTACCATAAGGCTAAAAAAATTATTAACTTTTTTTAAAGATACAAATTTTTCCTTATGAGGCACAAAAACGTATTGTTTTTCAAGTGAGTATAATAATTTGGCCACCGACGGTATTCACATGTGAAAATCGATGAATTTGAATTTACTTTCACTTAAAAGCGGGCACAGCTAGTAATTCATATTTTATGTCCTGCACAAACTGCAGCTATAAATGTTTCAGGGCTAGAATTTACAACGTGCATCTACAATTTTAATGTAATTTTGTTTCAAATGCACATAACAGCTCCGAGTTCCGACCAAAACTAAACCATGAATAGAAACTACAAAATCTACATTGCCACTCGGATTTAATTCGTACTAATACCTACATACTAATATTATATTACTAATGTGTTTATGTACATAGTTTACGTGTTAAAAAAAATGGGCTGCAATCCAAGAGTGCTGGGTTAAATAAATAAAATAAAATTTGTTTTATTTCTGAGTAAATTTGAATCAAATCTTTTCAGAAAGTCTACGTGATGACCTACCACCAGTTCGAGAACTAACCTGGCGAGGATAACCGGCGTAAGAAACTCGCAAATTATGGAAAATGAAATAGCAGTTTCCTCTCTTATGCCACGCCCGCGCCGGCGGCTGGCGGTCTACTGTTTCTTTGCGGCTTACGGGTTTTTCAAAGTTCAAAACGAGGCTCAAGACGTTTTCACTTAAAAACATGCCGATTATTATTAGCATTAAAAGCTACTAGGAATTAATTCGTTAATCGCACGGGAACCGTTCATTTTTCGGGATAAAAAGTAACATATTGTCCTTTCCCGGGACTCAAAGTATCGTCATACCAAATTTCAGGCAAAATCGGTTCAGCGGTTTAGGCGTGAAGAGGTCACAGACAGATAGGCACACTTTCACATATTTTATAATATTAAGTAACGACCCTGAGCCATGTAAGGCCATGTTCCTTTGAAGGCCAACTATCAAAAAGTCGCAGTTATCGTCATGTAAAGACATTTTCCTTCTACTACACACTTAGATCTAGTGGTGTTCCTAACGGCTATATTTTCCTCGCGCGCTACATCGAATATGCTACATTTTTCAAGCGCGCTATTTTTGACGCTACGTTATAACGAATGAAATTAACGATTCTTGACTCGTTGTTTTTCAAGCGCGCTATTTTTGACGCTACGTTACAACGAATAACGATTCTTGACTCGTTGCTTTTCAAGCGCGATATTTTTGACGCTACGTTACAACGAATAACGATTCTTGACTCGTTGCTTTTCAAGCGCGATATTTTTGACGCTACGTTACAACGAATAATGATTCTTGACTCGTTGATTTTCAAGCGCGATATTTTTGACACTACGTTATATACAACGAATGAAATTAACGATTCTTGACGCGTTGTAAATTGTAATGTTACCAACGTTATTGAAATTCTTTCGTTATGTTACAACATGATGATTAGTAACGTCTACAATAATTATAACGCGGTGGGTGAGTTAATACAATTACATATTTTTACATCTTCTTTTTATCAACAGTTTTTTTACATTTTATTTAAGTACTTTTTAAAATATTATTTGCGCCAATTTTGTCTATGGCGTAAAGTCAACATTAGCTTCCAAATCAAATAATAGTAATTATAATTTACGTATGCTCACAAAGTAACACTGCAATAATTATGACAGCCGAATTCACCCGATTTGACAACGAAACGACCCGACAACGATCGAACGAAAATCGCGCGCGATCGGCCGGCGCGAGCGGCGCCGTGCTAGCCGGCTAGGTCAGTGACCGCGCGATACGTTATAACGTAGCGTCTTGTGCATAGATTTATAGCGCGCGCTATTCGTTGCGAAGAAATAGCGCGCTACTTTTTTCAGCTATACGTTATATTAACCACCACTACTTAGATCCATCAAACTTATGGCCACAAACGCGGCGGCGAGTCGATCGCGCCGCTATTGTGGCAGTGAGATCTCATTGTTTGTAGACTTTGGTTGTCCAGGCTACAATTGTATTTTCCGCACCCTGAAAAACTTTAGTTTTTAGTTACATAACCTATATCTATCTCAAATTTTATTACAGGGCATTATCGTATAGGGATATATGTATGGTACTAATAAAAGAAAATCTACTTATGCTACGATTTACGTTAAAATATTGGTAATGTTCCTAGGAAGGCCGGTGGTTCCTTATAAGGCCCAACCAAAGATTTGATAGTTGGCCTTGCTAGGGAACATAAACTTTTCAAGGAACATCTAAACATCATTAAAATATAAACAGTTATTTTCAGTTATAAATGCGTACTGTTACAATTATTACGGGAGGTCACGACATTTTTGGTAACGATATCCAAAATGACTTATTTTAGATCGACAAGATAAAGAGCAACTCTCTGATGCCAAATATGTCGGTTTGCCTGCGTAAAGTAGTTGCGTTCTCTGTTTAGGGCGCCTGAAAACCCAGTTATCACGACCAAAAAAAATGATAAGATAAATGGCTTAGTAAGTTATATTAGGTAAGTACTAGTTGTTCTCATATCAGTAGCGTAAAAACTGACAAAATATTCGGTTGCGTTATGAAGCAACGAGCGTTCAAACGTGACTTATTGTGACCAAAAAAAATGATCAGTAGGTATTACAAATCGTAAACTGTCAGTACGTACTAGCTTATTGGCACCAAATCTGACCAAATATTTGGTTGCAATTCATAGTTATCGGCGACCTATGTCTGAACGTACCTATATTCTTTAAGTATTTTACTAGTAAAGTGCTTGGTTTAAAAACGAAAAACACGCGCTTTTGTGACCGGTGAGGAAACTTTTCATCGATGATTAAAATATCTAATCGCTAAAAAATCTGAAATCTCACCCTGCTCCGTCATCAGACTCTCACCACCAACCAAATGTAGCGAATTAGGTCATCAGTAGAAAACAAATGAGCCCAAGCTCAAGGGGTTTCGCAACAGCCACGGAAGAGTTATATTGCCCACCACGACACCATCATCGATCAGCTCGATGGTAGCAATTGCAATTATCAACGGACTCTTATATACTTCATCATCATCATCATCGTCAGACACTAAGAGTCCATTCCTGGACATAGGCCTCTTCCATTTCCATCCTTTACGGCGATCTTGTGCCCTCCTCATCCAGTCGTGACATGTGTTATAAACTTACAAAGTTTCAAATCGATACGATAATTAGAAGTAGGCTGAAATTGAATTCCAAGATTTTTTTACATTGTGACTCAGTTATAGGTGAAGCTAATAAAAAAGCGTGTCAAGATACCCACACAGGTGAGATTCTTCGATTTACATATTATGTACTTATCATGATCCCAATAATCGTGATCGTAGGGTCGTGGGTTCGAAATTCGAATTCCAACCCGGACCTTAATAAGTTTTTCAGAAGTTATATTCATTCTTGTCATAGTAATTGACGCTCTTACGGTGGAGGAAGGCACCGTGACGAAAACCTGCATGTATCAACTTTATTAGAGTAGGTGATCCCAGCATTAAGACGTAAAAAGGCTGAACCGTAAATTTTGATTTCGCTAGTTACCTATCTATACCTACTAAAATAGGCACCAGTACGCGCAACTTTGCAGCTCCCCCTCTGACGCCATTAGATTATTTACAATGACACGTAATCTTGTCTGCGTTTTCAAACTTAGCTTGTTCTTATTTGTTAGACTTCGAAACGGTAGTAGAAGAGTAATTCTCCGAGGCCCCTCAAAATGTGGTCACACGCTCTTTACTACTTCCCTATTAAACATACAGCCTTAGGACCAAACACACGTTATTCTTCATTTATTTAAGTATCTGATATCAATAAAAAACATGTATAATTATTTATAGTTTTTGTATGCTTGTTAATTTAATGTTGAAATCGGGGGCAAAATCGGTGTTCTCCGCGCGTCACACTCTGCTCGCGCTTACGGAAAGCTTTAATAACTTTTGTATTCTATACATTAGCATAGATTGTGATACATCAAATTAATCTAGATTAACTGGGCTACCTAATTCCTAAAATAAAATAATGTTATACCTTAAGTTAAAAAAGTTAATAGGCATAACGTCTGTGTCACACGATTTTGCTAGTTTCACGAGCGGGTAATAAAACTGCGCCTATCTTCCAAACGCGACGACTTTTTTTTTTTTTATCTTTATTTAAATAAAGGGCTTTTGCCATACGTGGCATGCCAGCCCCATCGTATCTTATAACTATAATAAACAATTATTAATTAAATATCCTATACAAACACACTGCCGCATCACTTGCAGGTGAGGATATTATACTTACATACCAACATAAATCAGAAATATTAACCTTAAACTTATCAATTAACTCCTTCCTTTCATCCGCACCTTTCACACATTCCAGTAACAAATGATGAAGATCCTCAACCATACCACACTCATTACAGTAAGGCGAATCAGATACTTTAATTAAATGACAAAAGTAATTACAAGGATAATGTCCTGATCTTAATCTAAATGACAAAAATATATTTTTCCTTGATAAATTACATGTTAAAAACCAAGGTTTGTGGGGAGGCATACTCTGGATAATCTTATACCAAATACCTTTCTCCTTACTCCTTCTATCAAAATATTCACAAAACTTATCAAAACATAGTCTCCTGATAAAAGGTAGGTGCTCTAAAAAATATGGCATAATAGCGTACTCCTTTCCCTCCACACACGCTAACTTAGCTAACCTGTCTGCCTCCTCGTTACCTCGAATGCCCACATGCGAAGGAATCCATTGCAACTTCAGAGTAATGTCATTATCTCTAAGCGACTGCACATCGCAAACGCGACGACTTGTGGTTACACGTTTTAGCTGCACCAATGCTCAGTGTCTTTCCAGCATCAGTACAGGGGAGACAAACCCTCGTTGCTTCAAAACAAAGAAAATATAAGATAAGATATTCCTGAAAAATTATGAAGTGGCTGTAGTCACGTCACTTTTGCGAGCATGTTTTGAATGATAATAATTTATAATTATGACACTCATATCAAATTAAGGAATAAGGTATATGATCGAGATTATTTCCTAGTACTTTGTTTGTTTATTTACCTATTAATTTAATCGTAATTCTAAAAAATGTAAAATTTTCGTAACTTTCGTGGTACTATTTTCGTGGATTTTCACCCATGAAAGTTACCTAGTGACCTACGAAAGCTACGTAGGCTGTTTCGTACACCGTTTTCCTATGTGAATTGGCTATAATATAGTATTTCCAGCTATAGTTTTGGTACCCTGAACTAATTTTTCACTCTACAAGCCTTTTTTGAAAAACAAAACATATGTGGCTATATACGTCAATCTTCCTTCTGATCTTTTCCCCAAATTTATCGAGTCTACTTTTAATCTAGTGGATTTACCTAAATATCAGTATTTTACATGAACAACTGACATTACATCCTCAATCCAAATACAATGCGATACGATACTCAGACGAGGGCGAGCGAAGCGAGCCCTCGTATATATCCCACAAACTGAATCGAAGAAAATATTATGATCTTGTGTCCTAAATCTCCATATTTAGTTAGTGACGCGGAGAATCATTTTTGAAGAATCACTCAGAATAAAACCGACTTCCAAGGTAAAAACAATAATAACATTAATATGAACTAAAAAGTATTAAATAATTTTTACTATCTAATAGTGCCTTTTTCCGAATTCGGCTAAACCTCAACTATTTCTGTACTCAATCTTCATTATTTTGAAGTCGGTACCAGATAGCTGAATCTTCAGTCCTCTGACAGAATATTTAAAATTTTTTGAACTGGCACCGACTTCAAAATTATGAAGATTGAGTACAGAAATAGTTGAGGTTTAGCCGAATTCGGAAAAAGGCACTATTAGATAGTAAAAATTATTTAATACTTTTTAGTTCATATTAATGTTATTATTGTTTTTACCTTGGAAGTCGGTTTTAATTTTTTGTTAAAAATAATAATAATTTCACTCTTTTTAGTTACACTAGTACGTAAACCTTCGCGTATATTTTACGTATTTTATTACAATTTGTTAAGTGTTGAGATTTGTAAACTTTATATTTTCTAAGAAAATTTAGTTCCGCAATTCAACAACAGATGTCGTTGTTAAACCACAGACCTACCTTTAAAGTTTAAACTTTTTGTTTTAGTTATTTTGTTATCCTACTTAAAAACATATATCTGTATCTAACTAGTAAGACCGTTCACAATATCTTGTATTCAATTATTCTGTTACTTAGAGGTAATTGGCTTTCTGATCCTCATATAAAATTTCCACTGATGACATGGAAAACTTACAGCTAAGGCTGTAAGTTTTCCATGTCACATAAATAAATAAATAAGTAATAATTAAAGTTAAGTAACAATTAAAATTAAGTAACAATTTAAGTTTTCATTAACTTAAATTATTACTTAGCTTTGAGTATTACTTTACTTTAATTATTTTGTATTTCTTAACTTTAATTGTTACTTAACTTTTATAATTACTCAATGTGTAATTATAACGTAATGTGCGCGAGGAGTGCGCGTGGAAAGCGCGTGGCGTGCGCGTGGAGTGCACGTGGCGTGCACGTGTGGTGCGCGTGGCGTGCGCGTGTGGTGCGCGTGGCGTGCGCGTGTGGTGCGCGTGGCGTGCGCGTGGAGTGCGCGTGGCGTGCGCGTGGAGTGCGCGTGGCGTGCGCGTGTGGTGCGCGTGGCGTGCGCGTGTGGTGCGCGTGGCGTGCGCGTGGAGTGCGCGTGGCGTGCGCGTGGAGTGCGCGTGGCGTGCGCGTGTGGTGCGCGTGGCGTGCGCGTGTGGTGCGCGTGGCGTGCGCGTGGAATGCGCGTGGCGTGCGCGTGGAGTGCGCGTGGCGTGCGCGTGTGGTGCGCGTGGCGTGCGCGTGGAATGCGCGTGGCGTGCGCGTGGAGTGCGCGTGGCGTGCGCGTGGAGTGCGCGTGGCGTGCGCGTGGAGTGCGCGTGGCGTGCGCGTGGAGTGCACGTGGCGTGCGCGTGGAGTGCGCGTGGCGTGCGCGGGTGGAATTCGATAAATGCAATTTAAGATCTATTGATGTGCCTTTAAGACTTAAATATTACTTAGCTTTAAGTAATATTTAAGGATAAGTAATACTTAAAGTTAAGTAACAATTAAAATTAAGTAACAAGTTAAATAATAATGAAAGTTATAATAGTAAGTATACCGGATGAGAAGCGTAAAAAATTAGATGCAAAGAGTAAACAATATATTTTTGTTGGATATTGTAATGAATCAAAAGGATACAGACTAATTGATCCCCAAAATCCTTCTAAATGTATTAAATCTAGAGATGTTTGCTTCTTAGAAGATATGATGTACAAAGACTTAAAATTAAAAATAAATCAGAATAACTCTACTACTGATTGTCACATAAATTTTAGTAATGAAATAGAAAATGTTGAGAGAACAAAATATGATGATAGCAATGTCAATCTCTTGCCTACTATAGAATTATCTGACTCGATCGCAACTAATTCCCCTATTTCTGTCTCCAGCTCAGATGACCCTAATGATGTCACATGGAATCCAGACATGACTGAAGATCAAAATTCTAGTATTTATGAAGATGTTGATGAAAGTGTGAATGCTATAATTGCAATGACGGCAACAAGTCATGACGGAGAACCACAGACAATTGAGGAGGCATTATCCGGACCTGAAAAGGAACACTGGAGGGAAGCTATCGAGGATGAATACAAGTCATTTGAGAAAAATAAGGCTTGGAGTTTGACATTACTACCTGAAGGAAAGAAGGCTGTTCGCTGTAAGTGGGTTTTCAAGAAGAAGCTAGGACCAGAAGGTCAGTTACTTCGGTATAAGGCACGCCTTGTAGCTAAAGGATATACCCAGGAATACGGGATTGACTACAAGGAAACCTTTTCGCCTGTGGTACGATATTCTACTATACGTACGTTGATTGCTCTGGCGGTAAACCTAGACTTGCACATTGATCATATGGATGTGAAGACAGCGTTCTTAAACGGTGATTTGCAGGAGACCGTTTACATGGAGCAGCCAAATGGATACAAGATAAAGGGTAAGGAAAACCATGTATTTAAACTTCATAAAGCTATTTATGGGCTTAAGCAAGCCTCAAAGGCGTGGTATGATAAGATAGATAGTGTCTTGACAGACCTTCAGTTTAGAAAAACACTTAGTGAGCCTTGTGTTTATATTAAATCAGATGATACAGGAAATTTTATTATATTAGCATTGTATGTCGATGACATTTTAATTATAAGTAAAGATACACTTGAAAAGAAATTACTCAAGGAGAAATTGATGAATAAATTTGAAACAAAAGATCTTGGTCGAGCTACACATATATTAGGAATGAGATTAGATCAAAAACAAAATAAAATTACATTAGATCAGAAAATCTATATACAGAAGGTATTAGATCAATTTAATATGACTGATTGCAAGCCTGTGAGTACACCTCTTGAATGTGGCCTAAAGCTTGAGAAAGGTGATCAAACTGATATGGATTCCAAGTATAGAAGTTTAGTGGGATGTATTATGTAGCTCGCACGATGTACGCATTTTGCCGGTAGGTGGTAGAGGCATATGGAACGTGTAGGAGTTGACGTCTTCGGAGCGAGCCGGTGGGTATTTTGAGCTCAAATTTACTGACTAGTTCCGGGCAATCAATTGAACCATTGAATATTTTGAAGAGCAACGACAAGTCAGCAATGTTTCTTCGTTCGGCGAGAGGTAAGATGTGAAATTTTTTGCATCTTTCGATATAGTTAGGTAGGTGGGTATTTGACTTAAACTGTATAAATTTTAAAAACTTTTTCTGAATATTCTCGATTCTATCAATGTAGGTAGCATAGTTGGGGTTCCATACGGGCGAGCAGTATTCCAAATGACTGCGAACGAATGCACAATAAAGTATTTTAATTGTTTTTATGCGCGTAAAATCAGAGGAGAGTCTAAATATAAGCTTAGCTGTAAGTTTTCCATGTCACATAAATAAATAAGTAATAATTAAAGTTAAGTAACAATTAAATTAAAAAAGTTACTTAACTTTTATAATTACTCAATGTGTAATTATAACGTAATGTGCGAGTGGAGTGCGCGTGGCGTGCGCGTGTGGTGCGCGTGGCGTGCGCGTGGAGTGCGCGTGGAGTGCGCGTGGCGTGCGAGTGGCGTGCGCGTGGAGTGCGCGTGGCGTGCGCGTGGCGTGCGCGTGTGGTGCGAGTGGCGTGCGCGTGGAATGCGCGTGGCGTGCGCGTGTGATGCGCGTGGCGTGCGCGTGTGGTGCGCGTGGCATGCGCGTGGAGTGCACGTGGCGTGCACGTGTGGTGCGCGTGGCGTGCGCGTGTGGTGCGCGTGGCGTGCGCGTGTGGTGCGCGTGGCGTGCGCGTGGAGTGCACGTGGCGTGCGCGTTTAGTGCGCGTGGCGTGCGCGTGGAATGCGCGTGGCGTGCGCGTGGAGTGCGCATGGCGTGCGCGTGGAGTGCACGTGGCGTGCGCGTGTCTTGCGCGTGGCGTGCGCGTGGAGTGCACGTGGCGTGCGCGTTTAGTGCGCGTGGCGTGCGCGTGGAATGCGCGTGGCGTGCGCGTGGAGTGCGCATGGCGTGCGCGTGGAGTGCACGTGGCGTGCGCGTGTCTTGCGCGTGGCGTGCGCGTGGAGTGCGCGTGGCGTGCGCGTGTGGTGCGCGTGACGTGCGCGTGGAGTGCGCGTGGCGTGCGCGTGGCGTGCGCGTGGAGTGCGCGTGGCGTGCGCGGGTGGAATTCGATAAATGCAATTTAAGATCTATTGATGTGCCTTTAAGACTTAAATATTACTTAGCTTTAATTAATATTTAAGGATAAGTAATACTTAAAGTTAAGTAACAATTAAAATTAAGTAATAATTAAAGTTAAATAATAATAAAAGTTAGGTAATGCTTAAAGTAAAGTAATAATTAAAGTTAAGTAGGTAATTAACTTTAATTATTACTTAATTTTGGACTTACATAAAAAGTAAATCAAGTAAGAGTTCACTGCCTAATATAATTAATTATAATAATGTAAGGGCTAACTCATCCGTATCTATATGCGAGGTTTTTTCCGACTTTTTTCAATCTAATTTTCTGGCACCCGACGCAAGTGATGTCCCTAACCCTGGCGATGTCTATGGTACGTCTGTAGGCGACATATCTACTATTATTATTGAATATGACACAGTTGTTAAACTTTTAAAAGATCTCGACCCACACAAATCAGCAGGACCAGATGGTATACCCGCTATATTTCTGATAAAATGTGCCAAATCTGTTGCAGTGCCACTTACACTTATTCATCAAAAATCATTAAACGAATGTATTGTACCGGAAATTTGGAAAAGAGCTTACATCACCCCGGTCCATAAAAAGGGGTCTAAAACTGATGCCTGTTATTACCGCCCGATATCTAAATTATGTATTGCTGCGAAGCTATTCGAGAAATTAATTTATAGACAACTATTTTCAGCAGTTAAAAACTCATTTGGGAATTACCAACACGGTTTTCTGCCGGGCAGATCCACGACATCTAATATTGTCCAACTTAATGACTTTTTGACCGACGCCATGGATCAAGGGGCCCAGGTCGACGTCGTCTACACCGACTATAGTAAATGTTTCGACAGAATTGACCACAAAAAACTTTTACAAAAATTAGCGGAGACCGGTGTACATGGTGATTTACTTAGATGGTTTGCGTCGTATATTACCAATCGCAGTCAAGCAGTAGCAATCAATAACTGCACCTCGAGGTGGCGTCGGATCCCGAGTGGCGTACCGCAGGGATCCCTACTTGGACCCCTGTTATTCGTCATATTTGTTAACGATATTGACCAATGTTTTAGCTCGTCCCAATTATTGTGCTTTGCTGACGACATGAAAATCTACAAGCGCATAACGTGTCTCGATGACGCTCATCGTCTTCAGGCTGACCTTCAAGCACTTGAAGTCTATTGTGTCAATAACCGTTTAGACCTTAACCCGTTAAAATGTTCCGTTGTTACCTTTACGCGAAATAAAAATAATATAACTTACGATTATCATCTCAAGAATCATCCGTTGCCCAGAACTACCACTATAAGAGACCTTGGAGTTATTCATGACTCGAAACTATCGTTTAACTCTCATATTGATCATGTCATATCAAAGGCATCTAAAGCTCTTGGCTTCTTAAAGCGAAATTCTAAAGAATTTGTTCGCGCTAAAACCATCAAGGTTCTATATTGCTCTCTAGTTAGAAGTCACCTCGAGTATGCCTCCCAAATTTGGAACCCTAGGTATAAAATTCACATTAATAGAATCGAGAATATCCAAAGAAAATTTATACGTTACCTATGTTTTAAAACTAATCAACGGTTTAGTAGTTCCAATTATAAGTCTGTCTGTACCAAACACCACCTCCTTACCCTAGAGGACCGTCGTGTTATTGCCGATGTGTCTTTTCTTGTAAAAATTTCTTCGAATAATCTAGACTGCCCCAACCTATTATCTAAGTTGTCTTTTAAAATTCCTACTAAGTCCTATCGTCGTCATGTCCCTATCTTCTCACCCACTACGCACACCTACTACAGACAGAACTCTTTCATGTATCGTGCAAGCAAGCAACTAAATTCAGTTTGTTCTAATATGGATTTAGATATTTTCAATTGTAATATTTCAACTCTAAAGAGATCATTATGCAAGCATTTTGTTGATTTAATTAATTAATTGTTTGTTGATGTTTAGCTCTTCTGTACGTAATAGGTATTGTAATGTTAGAAATAAGCAAACACTAACTAAATATATATATATATATATATATATATATATATATATATATATATATATATATTTTTTTTTTTTTTTTTTTTTAAATAAATATATTTTTTTTTAAATAAGCAAACACTAACTAAAAATATATATATATATATATATATTAGTTACTGTTTGCTTATTTCTAACATTACAATACCTATTACGTACAGAAGAGCTAAACATCAACAAACAATTAATTAATTAAATCAACAAAATGCTTGCATAATGATCTCTTTAGAGTTGAAATATTACAATTGAAAATATCTAAATCCATATTAGAACAAACTGAATTTAGTACAAACAAACTGAATTATATAATTTAACTGATATTTGAGTTTAAAATGTTTAAAACTTTGTTGTAGTAGTACTAGGTATTCATAACGTAATATTTAAGTCAATATTTTGTAAACTATTACTATCAGTGAAAACTTCTAATTGGCTCCTTATTACGTATTCTGTCTTATAATTTAATTGTAACATTAGCTGTAAGTTTTCCAAGTATCATAAAATAAAATAAAATAAAGTAACAATTAAAGTATTACTTAACTGGGTTCGTGTACCGAGCGGTGTGCCTCAAGGCTCGCTACTCGGGCCTTTATTATTTATAATCTACGTAAACGACATTGCTTCCTGCTTAAAGATCGCAAAACTTTTATGTTTTGCGGACGATATGAAAATTTACGCTATAATAAAATCATCTGAAGATGCTCGTAATTCAATTAGACCTTTCCAACCTTGAAAACTATTGCAAAATGAACAAACTAGATCTTAATCCTACCAAATGTTCAATAATAACGTATACTCGGAAACGCTTTGCCATAAACGAGAATAATTCATTAGGAGGCATAAAAAAAAAAAAAAATCCACAGCCGAACATATAACCTCCTCGTTTTTTGGAAGTCGGTTAAAAAGAAAACTCTGGTACAAGAAATTCGAAGTAATTCATTCTGCAACGATTTTAAATGGGATATAATATGTTATTGAAATAAAAATAACACCCATTTTTTTTTGTTATATAGACTCTCCTAATGATACCTAAACCATGGAAAAAATTTGGCAGGAAGGTTTAATTGCACCCTGTATAGGTCACGATAAATCACGTTTGAACGCTCGTTGCTTCATAACGCAACCGAATATTTGCTCAGTTTTTGCACTACTGATATGAGAACAACTAGTACTTACCTAATATAACTTACTCAGCCATTTATCTTATCATTTTTTTTTTGGTCATGATAATTTCAGGCGCCCTATACAGAGAACGCAACTACTTTACGCAGGCAGACCGACATATTTGGCATCAGAGAGTTGCTATTTATCTTGTCAATCTAAAATAAGTCATTTTGGATATCGTTACCAAAAATGTCGTGATCTCCTAATCTAAATTAAAATAATGTTGTTTTTATAACATCTTTACTTATTAGAATTATTGAACTTATACACGCATATTAAACATTTTGGCCTTATAAAGAACGGGCCCATAAGAAGGCCATTTTAGATTTAATTTTTTTTTTGTTCGTATTATAAAACGCATTGGCAATTAGTTATTAGGTGTCACTGTGTCACTCATTGCTACTATTTTTAAAGAATTTCTTAGTTATAAGATGATGTTCAAGCAATGTTCGTTATAGTTTTTTTAGATGATATAAATATATTGAGCATTTGATGTGTTGCTTAATTGAAAGAAATTATAATGTCGTTTTAGTAAAAGCAAATAAATAAATAATTGTGACTCTATTTTCAAGTAAAACGACTGATGTATAATATTGGCCTTGTTTGGAGCTGTGTTCCTTGCAAGGCCATTTGGAAGAGCCATAACAAAATTTAAGTTTATTGAATGGCTATTAAAGCTAGGTTAAAAAGAGATTTATAATATGATACCTAATGAAACAGAGCATTACTTGATAATTTGTTTCCTTAATTTATTTTGTCAATAAACGAATAACAAGCATTTTCCCGTTAGATTGGCCTTACATGGCTCAGGGTCCTTATGGATATTTTGTTTAGGAATTAATTTGTAAATAATTGTGAGTAAGTATATAATTATCCTGTTTAATAAAGTTTGATTTGTATTAAATATTGATACTTCAAATCTCAAAGTAAACTAACTATATCAAAGTTAGTTTTACACCGAACAATTACTGGCAAAAGTCGCTAGCTAACCGCGAACAAGCAGAGTCTGTATTGAATTACTAAGTGGTAACTATAACACAACTAACTATCTATCAAGTTACAACGCAAACAAAATTAACGACAAGAATACAATTTGGCTAAATAACCAACGAAATTATCGCGGGCTTACCCTACGGAAATTCCGTAATTTACCGTATTTAAAGCATTATAAACTCATAATCTGAAAGCTACAAAGTTATAATAAAAATACAGCAATAATCTTCAGCATAGCAACATTCCTTTCACCGTTTTAAATTTTCTATTTTTGTTTATTATACTCATGATATCAGCTTCCAAAGTAATGCCAATTTATTAAAATTCAAGCATACATTCAGCATCTCCTTAGGATTTACAAATTACTTTTATTTGAAACTCACGCCAATAGATTGACAATATCATAAACTACATTTTCACCGTTTTAATTTTTTTTAGGACAATGTTGAACTAAGATAAGTAAAAATAATAGGCTTTTGGCGCGATCTCGGGAACGCGGCAAATGTATGGCCAAGGTCGTTTGCTCGGGGGACGGCCTTAAGCGCGGCGACCGAATCAAGACATTCCGATTTCTGTAACGAAAATAAACCTCACACCCATCACTTCGACCGGCACAGCGGTGCGGCAATGCCGTGTATCGTCTGACGTTGTTTCAGTTTAGGGTTGCTGAGGATTCCTCATCCGCTTCCTCATAATGAGGAAGTTCCGCAATATTTTGGGTTCCTCAACCGTTACCGCATCCTCATAAATAAAAATAAAAAAATCCTCTTCCGCTATCGCTTCCTCAAAATCTAAGAGGAATTTATGAGGAATTTCATTACGCATGCGCATCGCGTATCCAATCATGGCAACGCACACGCCAGAGCGCGAGAATTGTATTATTCGCTCATCTTTTTAGGGTTCCGTAGTCAACAAGGAACCCTTATAGTTTCGGTCTGTCCGTCCGTCTGTCCGTCTGTCTGTCTATCTGTCTGTCTGTCCACGGTTTTACTCAGAGACTGTAGGACCTACTAAGCTGTAATTTGGCATGAATGCACATATTAATGATGGCAACAAAATGGTACATGAAATTTAAAAAAAAAAATTTTTTTTGATGGCTTATAGCTCTTGCAATCTATGAGTGCGCGTCGTCTTTATTTGTAGTTGGAAATTTGAATAGACATTTTCGTTAGTGTGCGTACCCGACGGAGCAGTCAGTAGCGAGCGAGCCATGTACGCGTGTATAGATATGGTCACTCACACAACGAAGGGCGACGCGCACTCGTAGATTGCAAGAACTATACCTTCCATACACATCAAGCGGGGATGAAATTTTTTTTTCGCGACCACCCCATCGTGTGGGGTGTCGTTGGATAGGTTACTTAAAACCATTATGAGTATCCATATATCCAGAGATCATTTTCCGATTTAGGGATCCGTTTGTGAAATATTAAGTTATAAAGTGGGAAAAATCGTTAGAGTCCAGTGTGTCCTTGGTTGTCCACCAGCTAAACGGTAGCTTCTGGAAATGTAAAAAAAAATACGGGTGTAGGAAATATGGTGAATTTTAAAGGAAAATTATCACGGCTAAGAAAACTTCATAAGTTATTGAGTAATAGTCGATCAACTAAAAAAAATGTTTTCGGCGAAGTATAAAGGAACTTATCGTTCCAATTCCTTTGCAAGCAACTGAGGTCTGAGATGATGTTGTTAGTAGTGTAAAACACGTTATAAATGTACATTCATTAACCATACACAAATTTTAAGAAACTAGCGGTACTACGGAACCCTATATTGCGCGTGGCTCGACATGCACTTGGCTGGTTTTTCTGTGTGCGTGTGTTGTGTATATGTTACTGTGCGCCGAGTGTGAGTTTTTTGTTTCACATTCGATCGAGAACGCGTTTGGCGTTTACTAACATTTTGTATGGGATTACTCACTGGGCTGGGCTCACTCCCGTGAGCAGGTGGCGCTGTACAAATTCCATACAAAATCTTAGCAAACGCCCAACGCGTTCACGATCGAATGTGAAACACAAAAAAAATCACACTTGTCACACGAACTCCTCCTTAACTGCTGGACCGATTTTGATGATTCTTTATTGTGTGTGTTTCGAGAATGGTTTAGATTCATAGTTTGGTCCACTGGAAAATGCCCTTTTAATATTTTTTTGTGTATTGTTATGTACAGACAGGACAAATTCTTTTGGGTTGGGTCCGCTAGTATTTATAATTTCCTATCATCCTATTCCTCATCCGCATCCTCTTCCTCATAAAATATCCTCTTCCTCATCCGCATCCTCTAAATTTGCGCGTGACAATTCCTCTTCCTCCTCCTCTTCCTCATAATCACTTCCTCAACAACCCTATTTCAGTTCACCAGATTCCCACGGTGTTTGTGTGCGTGCGACTAGACGTATGCTAATTCTAAAAAGTATAAGTTGATAAAAAATGCTATGCAATAGTTTTACCGCGGCTGGTCAAGGTCGTTTGCTCGCGTTTCAGAGCTGAACCAATAAAGTTAGGTACTACTGACTACATCAAAACCATATTACATATAAACGCGAAACTCTTTGATGTGCCAGCAACACATGGATATCAAAAGAAATCGTGAATGGATGAAACTTTGCACGAATAACAGTAGACAATACATTTTATGATAATATTTAAGCAACAACAAAAAAGACAACGGGATAAAAGGATAGTTTTTTTTTGCACAAAAATGTAAGGTTCCCACGATTTTATGTACCATCGAGGAAATTGATTCCTAGGCAGTTGACGGACCTACGTCATTTGGTCGGATCATGTCAATTCAATGTTAATTGTGATCTGTCGGCTGTGTTTGACGTAACGCGACCAAACTTTGTAGGTTCCCCATCTGCCTAAAGGGTCCCACACATTAACAGTTTGCCGGCAGGCCGCCGCCTGGCAGTCAGTTTGGTCGCGTTACGTCTAACCCAGCCGGTTAGACGTAACGCGACCAAACTACGTAGCTAAGGCCCCCATCTGCATAGGAATCAACTTCTCTGATAGTACCAATTACCATCGAGGAAATTGATTCCTAGGTAGTTGACAGACCAACATCATTTGGACGTGGTATATTAGTGATCGAAGTCTGCAGTATGTTTAAATTTCCTTTCTATCTTATTATAATGGCTGGTTCGTCAAATGCAATTTCTCATCATGTGAAAACTGATACGAAAAGCTTACCAAAAGTTCGAAACGTAATATTGGTCGAATTTATTGCTAATTTAACGCCATTGAAGGTCAAACTAAGGTTAAACATATTTGTTCAAAAATGTAAGTAACTAATGGGTATTTTTTTCGTTTATATACAGAAAAACGATCACTGACCTTATTCCTCGAAATGTTTAAGTAATGAGCAAAATTAAAAAAAAATGGACAATCCCCATTACGGAAATTACAAAGGTTTTTAATATAACACATTCTGAAGTTTGGAGTGAAATTGTTGCAAGCTATTGACAATCCTGGAGAATGGAGATGTTCATCAGTAAGTCGAGAGTCGAGACCGAAATTTATTTTTAACGAATCCATCTTCGAAAATGCTTGGTCCGCATACAATAGGACATAGGTCAGCGCGGCGCGGCGGTCCGGATGCGGACCGCGGTCTGCCATTTGGTCATCTCTGATTTAGAGTAATACTATCCTAAAATTCCGTACGGCGTCTCGGTTTTCCTGACCCTAACAAAGTTAGCCTGTTATTGTGTACACAGCGGTCATTTGACACTTGCTGCTCTTCCCAGTGGACGCTGTGAACTTATAATAAAGTAAACTTCTTGACGCTTAAATTTGCACTTGTAGTTAGTTGCTGCCTTGGAAATAGCAAATGTTAACTCATGCGGCATGCCACACCAATACCACAGCTAATAATTATCCCAAATCCTTCTGTTGTACCACCGCGCCGGGAAATTGATTCTTAAGGGTCCCAAACATTAACAGTCCGCCTGCAGGCTCTGGTCGGCAGGCTGCCTGACAGTCATTGACCGCCGATACGAATCTACAAAATCGTCAGGGGAACTGCGAGTCTGTGATCTTTTCCGATTAACTGCCAGGCGGCGGCCTGCCGGCAAACTGTTAATGTGTGGGACCCTTTAGGCAGATGGGGAACCTACAAAGTTTGGTCGCGTTACGTCAAACACAGCCGACAGATCACAATTAACATTGGATTGACATGACCCTTCGATCACTAATATACAAGATACACAGTCTCATACAAAACCTCTCGGAAATCTGTCGCCGAGTAATTGAGTTTAAAAAAGTATACATTTATCTAAAATCAACCTTAATCATAGTAATTATTAAAGATCTTTTTATAAAACAATGTACATTTGTGTTTACAAAGCAATAAATTTTTACGTCCGATGCACGCTTCATACTAAATTCAACCATCGGCGTATATGTCTTAAAGTTCAAATTATTACAGAGCCAAAAAAGCACTCCAATTTTACGACCGAAATTCGCCGCTGGAACAGGGCAAAGTGAAGTATGAGAGGAGTCGAACTGTTCAACATTTTTTTGTTGATTGTAATAATTTTAATAGTCCATTTTTTTATTTATCCGAAGTTTAATGTATAAAGTGTGGACTAATTATTTTTATATGTAATATTATGTTGTTCTAATATGTCTAATTTGATAATTAACTAAAATATAAGTGTAATACATTGAATATAAATGCTTAGAATATATAACGCTCGCTAAAGTTCGCTTGAAAAATTCTTCGCATCTTTGCCGTGCTATAACTGATATCCAATTTCCACATCTAACTGGATCTCGAGGAAACCTAAAAAAAATATAATTCCTCAATAAAAAAATAATAAATAATAGCGACTCCATCAAATGGAACAGAAACACAGCTTATAACCCGAACATTTCAAGTGGGCATGATAAACTACGATAAGTACCTTTAGTATGAGTATTCGCAATTGAGATGGTTTATACCTCGTGTTGATTTATTTACAACTTAATTTTAAAACAGTTTTTTGGTGATTTCTTAACGTAATACTAATATTTACAATACAATTGTAAGAAATATATTGGGATAAAATTAATACTTACCGGAAATATGAAATTCCATCCTTTTTTTGCGTTTTAGACGTATGATTTTTACAATAATTGAACGAGCACTAAGGCATGTTTCCCGGCGGAGCGTTCGAGCACTACTAAATCAAAAGTGCACCAGAATGTTGCGTTTGGTGCTCTTTTAGTGAGGTCGTTTCTTGCCGCGGACTGTGTATCTTGTATATTAGTGTATATATTTGATCGAAGACTGCAGAGGTCAATTGGCCGCCGATGATGACGTCAGAGCGAAACTTTAAAAATTTATTGAGAAAAAACTAGCCAATGAATTTCAAAATTATTTAATTTATATTCTTAAAATACCCTATTTTAATGAAAAAAAATATAAACAGTACATGTGATTATTTTTTTTTTGGACAATGCCCATTACTTACCTTTGTTTAATATGTAAATATTTTTTATGAAATGATAAGGGGGCGTCCACAAATTACGTGAGGTGTTTAGGGGGGATCGAGTCAGATCTCATCTAATCTCACGTTGGGGAGAGGGGGGGTCTCGGCAAATCTCACGTAATTTTTTTCGCAACAAAATAATACTATTTTGGTCCGTTTCATCCAGTAAGCATACGTACAATACGTATGCTTACGATTTAATCGTAAGTGTAATTGTTATACGATTAAGATCATTCAAAATTCGTTCAAAAGAAAATCTACTAACTGTCAAACCAAACGTTTACGTAAGAAACCCACATTTTGAAAAAACCTCACGTGAGATTTGTGGGGTTGAATAAAATCTCACGAAATCTCACCAAGGGGGGTGGGGGGATCAAAAAATTCAAAAAAACACCTCACGTAATTTGTGGACCGCGAAAGTCATTTCATTTCGTGACCCCTGCTCTAAAGCTGAATTAATCTCATTATAGGAATTTTAACATAGTAATTACAATGATATCAAAATACTTAATAATTAGGTATATTATGTATCAAAATAATGAGTAATTAGTAACTCTAAATTGAGCTGAAATAACCCTTTCATAAAAAACAGCGACTGATGATGTTCTTACGATCTCGCCATTCTCAAAGTGTGCTCCGCGGTGCCTACTGCCTGGGGCTCCGCAAAAGCCTTGTAGCCTGGCTTGGAGAGCCTTATAAATATTATTTTTATTCAGAAATGTCATCATACTATTAATTCAAAGACTTATTTATTTTTGGGGGGTCCAGTACTTCTTAGAAGGGTTCCGTCGCCAAAAATTTTAAGAACTGCTGCTCTAGAAGATTCTTTATCATTCTATTTTAAATCTGACATACCGATTAGGCCTTCCGCCTTTGCGCGTCGTCCCAAGTTCCCAACTACCAAAGAAATTTACTCACAAAACTTCTGGTGCTGTCGATTTACGGACACAATAATAATATTATTATAATTTATAAGAAATAATAATTATAATATTATTAAGTATCATAACTAGTCATAACCTCCGGGCCGGGAGCGGCTACAGTAATTAATTTTATTAAGAAGAACCATTTCGATTTCGTAGATATTACTCGAGGGAATATTTAAAACCGGATAAAGTTAAATATTCTACATTATCTCGAGACCGTACTTACCGTAATGTATTTCGAACATAAAACTAAGTTTGCTCAGTATACAAGAAGTTTGACTTACCTATCATTCCGCGCGCGGCCGTGAAAAAAACGAATTCGAAAAGTTTTTCACTTAAAAAATAGAACGAAATCAATCAAACGTCTTTTGTGTTACAAATGAGATAAAACCGATTACTGAATTGAAGCGTTAAATCTAATCCTGAATCGCGCGAGTTTGGGGGAGGTTCACTCGCCGAGGATCCTGTAGCGACTGAATCTCCGGGTGGCTTTCCCGTTTTCTCGATTTTGCAAATATTCTTCCCTTGTGGCTATATTTCAATAGACGCCGCCGCCATCTGTCACGTGGTTGTGTAAGCTGGGTTCGCAAAAGCGCCATCTATGATTTGAAGTATGAACTGAGATGCAGAGTTGTCAAGTAAATAACTTAATGTTTTTAATTTCAGTCAATAGATGGCAGCAGTTGTTTTTCATGTAAATTAGCCCGGAGCGTTTATGAAACGCGAATTAAAACCCGGGATGAAAAGCGACTTCACATAGAAAACCACAAATAAGGGCCGATTCACACCGGATCGGCAGCGGCCGGCAGTGGCCGGCAGCGGCTGGCAGCGGTCGGCAGAGGCGCGATCGGCAGTGGCTATTCCGGTGTGAGTTGGCCCTAAAGGAGTTGCAAGTGCGTTGCTGGCTTTTTCATGGGGAATACTAATATGGGTTCCATGTCATTCCAAAGTTTTACTATGCGCGGTAGAAATTAGAATGCTTTGGGCTAAGTGGCAAACGTAAAATGATAATAAAAGATATATATAAGGTAATTAATGACTAGTAGATTGGACAGTACCAGTCATTGGAATGAGCACAAAAACACAATATTTATTAATGTTGCTTTAAAAGTTTCCTGTTTTTAAAGTAAAAGAACGCCTGTTTTTTGAGAAAAACAGTGATGGCCTGGAGATAGTGACACAAAATTCTTGGTGATTTGTGCCAGTATGGCGGTTTTACAAGGGTATAATTACGTAAAGGCAAAAAGGAAAATGATGGTGATAGCGCTCGCACTGGCAGCCCAAACGCGTGGGCGTTAATCGAACGTGTCGGATAAATAACAATAGTAGGGACAACTGTGCAGTTTTCATAGAAAACTGCACAGTTTTTTTACAGAACTGCGCAGTTTTTTGAAAACATCTGTACAGTTTTCGTAGAGAACTGCACAGGTTTTACAAGAGATCTGTACAGTTTACATACAGAACTTCAACAGTTTTCGTAGAGATCTGCACAGTTTTTTCACAGAACTGCACAGTTTTTCGAAAGAATCTGTACAGTTTTCGTAGAGAACTGCACAGTTTTTTCGCAGAACTGCGGAGTTTTTCGAAAACATCTGTGCAGTTTTCACAGAACAGCGCAGTTTTTCAAAATGATCTGTATAGTTTTCATAGAAAACTACATAGTTTTTTCACAGAACTATGCAGTTTTTGAAAAGATCTGTCCAGTTTTCGTAGAGAACTGCACAGTTTTTACAAGAGATCTGTACAGTTTACATAGAGAACTGCACAGTTTTTCACAGAACTGCACAGCTTTTTCCCAGAACAGCGCAGTTTGTTGAAAAGATCTGTACAGTTTTCATAGAAAACTGCACAGTTTTTATACAGAACTGCGCAGTTTTTTGAAAATATCTGTACAGTTTTCGTAGAGAACTGCACAGTTTTTACAACAGATCTGTACAGTTTACATAGAGAATTGCACAGTTTTTATGGAACTGCGCAATTTTTCAAAGAGATCTGTACAGTTTTCATAGAAAACTGCACAGTTTTTTCACAGAACTGCGCAGTTTTTTTTCATGAAGAACTGCACAGTTTTGTCGAAAAGATCTACAGTTTTCACAGAACTGCGCAGTGTTTCAAAAAGATCTGTACAGTTTCCATAAAAAACTGCACAGTTTTTTCATACAGAACTGCAGAGTTTTTCGAAAAGATCTACAGTTTTCACAGAACTACGCAGTGTTTCAAAAAGATCTGTACAGTTTTCATAGAAAACTGCACAGTTTTTCACAGAACTGTGCAGTTTTTCGAAAAGATCTGTACAGTTTTCGTAGAGAACTGCATAGTTTTTCACAGAATTGCGCAGTTTTTCGAAAAGATCTGTACAGTTTTCGTAGAGAACTGCACAGTTTTTTCACAGAACTGCACATTTTTTTCACAGAACTGCGCAGTTTTTTCATATAGAACTGCAGAGTTTTTCGAATAGATCTACAGTTATCACAGAACTGCGCAGTGTTTCAAAAAGATCTGTACAGTTTTCATAGAAAACTGCACAGTTTTTTTACAGAACTGCGCAGTTTTTTGAAAACATCAGTTTTCGTAGAGAAATGCAGTTTTTAAAAGAGATCTGTACAATTTACATACAGAACTGCACAGTTTTTCACAGAACTGCGCAGTTTTTCGAAAAGATCTGTACAGTTTTCGTACAGAACTGCACAGTTTTTTCACAGAACTGTGCAGTTTTTCGAAAAGATCTGTACAGTTTTCGTAGAGAACTGCACAGTTTTTTCACAGAACTGCACAGTTTTTCGAAAGAATCTG
The DNA here is from genome assembly GCA_937595015.1 of Polyommatus icarus. Taxonomy (NCBI): domain Eukaryota; kingdom Metazoa; phylum Arthropoda; class Insecta; order Lepidoptera; family Lycaenidae; genus Polyommatus; species Polyommatus icarus. The sequence continues at coordinate 19,340,657 of OW569325.1, read as the reverse complement.
TGAGGTTTTCGTAGAGAACTGCACAGGTTTGTCACAGAACTGCGCAGTTTTTTTGAAAAGATTTGTACAGTTTTCGTTAGATCTGTACAGTTTTCATAGAGAACTGCACAGTCTTTTCACAAAACTGCGCAGTTTTTTCATATAGAACTGCACAGTTTTTCGAAAAGATCTACAGTTTTCACAGAACTACGCAGTGTTTCAAAAAGATCTGTACAGTTTTCATAGAAAACTGCACAGTTTTTCACAGAACTGCACAGTTTTTTCGAAAGAATCTGTACAGTTTTTTGAAAAGATCTGTACAGTTTTCATAGAGAACTGCAGAGTTTTTACAAGAGATCTGTACAGTTTACATAGAGAACTGCACAATTTTTCACAGAACTGCGCAGTTTTTTCCCAGAACTGCACAGTTTTTTGAAAAGATCTGTACGGTTTTCGTAGAGAACAGCACAGTTTTTTCACGGAACTGCGCAGTTTTTTCATATAGAACTGCACAGTTTTTTCACAAAACTGCGCAGTATTTCGAAAAGATGTGTACAGTTTTCATAGAAAACTGCACAGTTTTTATACAGAACTGCGCAGTTTTTTGAAAATATCTGTACAGTTTTCGTAGAGAACTGCACAGTTTTTACAACAGATCTGTACAGTTTACATAGAGAATTGCAGAGTTGTTTCAGCTGAGGTGTGACAGCTAGCATTGTCGTGATGTAATATGATTCTGCGTTGTCGGTTGTCCTTTCTTATTTCTTCAAAGACTTCTGGTAAACAAATGGTCGTATACCATTCAGAATTAACCGTTTTACGATTCTCTAATGGCACTGTAGCCACATGTCCATTAATTCCAAAAAAACAGGCGACCATTTGCTTCAAAGTACTTTTTGCACGAGTAACTTTTGTTGGTTTCGGCTCATCTTGGAACACCCACACCGTTGACTGTTGTTTAGTTTCGGGGTCATATGCATAGATCCAAGATTCATCACCTGTGTAGATATTATAAACGGCTTTTGACGTACCACGGTTGTATTTTTTTATCATTTTTTTTGCACCAATCGATACGAGCCCGTTTTTGATCGATTGTCAAGTTGTGCGGAATCCAACGCGAACATATTTTTTTTACAGCCAAATGTTCGTGTAATATCTTATGTTTGCTCGTCATACTTATGCCTAAGGACGCCTCTATCTCGCGATATGTAACATGACGATCACGCATTATTAGTTCCCGCACAGCATCTATATTTTGTGGGACAACAGCTGTTTTTGGGGGACCTTCTTTATTTTCATCCGTGAGCGTAGACCGCCCACGATTAAACTCACTGTACCAGTGATAAACAGTGGTTTTTGATGGTGCTTCATCTCCAAAAGTTGCGGTGAGTTGAATAAAGCACTGTTGTTGATTTAGCCCACGCCGAAAATCGTAGTAAATCATTGCACGAAAATGTTCACGCGTTAAATCCATGGCAAATGAAGACACGCAATTTTCAAAATGACGCCACAATGGAAAAATAATTGACAGTCACATGAAACAAAATGTATTCTTCAACCAAAGAGTTCTATTTTCAAATGTTGTAATTACTTTTTGAATATTGTTCTTGTAAGTGGCCAGTTCCGGATACATAAATAGCAGCCTAGTACAGAATTGAAATAAAAAACTTACGGTACAGATGCAGATTTTCGTAATCTCTTTAATTTTCGGTCATTACTCATACAAAATATATCATGAATAGGGCCGGAAAAATATGTACTAAAAAATCCAAAATATGTATATAAAATATGGACTAAAAAATCGAAAATATGTAAAAATATGGAGTATTAAATAGAAATATGGAAAAAATATGGAGAATAAAATTCCAAAAATTAAACGTTGTTTTAGTGTTATAGGTAAGAAAAGAGTCACTCGTGACAGTTAACAAAGAGATAGAGGCCAGAAATATGCTATGCTGGCTTTGCCTTTGCATATTTGGTAGGCCAGAAATATGCTATACTGGCTTTGCCTATGCATAAATGGTTTGGGAATAAACATATGTGACAGTATTAACTGTACAACTTGCATGACATGCTGATCATAATATTGTAACCATGACAGCACGTAACGCACGTCATGCTGCATGATTTGACGTGGGAGAGCCGTGCTTCGGCACGAATGGGCCGGCTCGACCGGAGAAATACCACGGGCTCACAGAAAACCGGCGTGAAATAGCGCTTGCGCTGTGCTTCGCCGAGTCATTGAGTTTACTGAAGGCCCAATCCCCTACCATTTTAAGCATAGCTGAAACTTTATTTTCTATTTCTTCAATAATCTTCTTTGAAAACAGAATACCGAAAAAATATAATAAATAATAATATAAAACGCGAAAGGAACGAAATACGCAGCCGCATGGTGGCGGGAACGTATTTTTTTTTTTGTATTTTAGTGAAAACATGGACGATTGTGACATTTTCTTGTAAAGTATGGACTTATCTTTGTAAAACCCCAAAAATATGGAAAAATATTTAAAATAAAACTTGGGATTTCACAGTCTAAATATGATAATTCGTTTAAAAACACATTCCCTAATCATGACTATTAAAGTGTATGCTACATAAACGAGTAATCTGGCTCGGCATCCAATTCAGTTCTTTTCTTACTAAACGAAGTACGAACGGCACGATTATAAAAATAAGATACTCCATACTGATGTCAGTCAGACCCCCGGTTATGAATTATGATTAAATTGTTACATCTTGCATAACACTGTCCATGGCGACTTTGTAAAAATTTTGTAAATATATAATTTTTTGATTATTGCATTTTTACAATAACATGTAAACTTAGTAAGATAAACACAAAGAGACCAGCTTAATTTTACGCAAATACCCTGGCATCCAACTTAAATAAACCATCTTTTTGGGCATGTTTTTGGGTCGGAAAAAATACAAGAACTTTACCTAAGCCAATGATATTCAACTAAATACAGATCTGTTACGTTCATACTATTTTCCGGCTTAAATTGCTTCCGAAAAATTTTCAAATTCAATTGTCAAATTTGACAGATAAGTGAAACAAAAGATACGAAATGACATATACATAAAAGAGACAGACTATACAAAAGACGGGTCAATTGGCCCGTATTTAATGGCTTCACAACGCGCGCGGTAGTAACATATTATCTGCTTTGAGTTTTTTTATATAATATCATTGACCTAAGCATAATTTAAAAAAAATCACTTACTGATGAAACTTGAAAGGTTATTCCTGTATTAAAAGTCGTATCTGTATGACTTCTACACCATTTAGGCATTTTAACAACGAAAATTTTGTAAAAAGCTACGTAAAAAGTAAATAAACCAAAAGTAAACAAATTGTAAAATGAGTGTGACAATAATTATCATGTCAACCTGGTTGAACGTCACTCGAGTATATATACACGAAAAATGTGTACCGAACACATGCATAAATGTGCATGTATTCGGGTCACATTTTGTAGCCATTTGGTGCACTTTTTTTGACGGAGTTACTCTTCCTGTAGTTTAAAGTTCACTGAGTAGGGACCTGGGTACTTTTGTTGCTATGACAGTGCTAGCGTATGCAAAGCCATTTCATACCGACCAAATTTTTGTCCAGCGGTAGCTTAATATTTATCAATCAATATAATCAGCGTCAGTCGCCGCACCCGTGGTGGAATGTTAACTGAGAGTATTTCAAAGTTGTAAAAAAAATAGTTGCGAAAAGTGATTTTATACCGGATGAAACTTTGATGGATGATTATTGAGGTCATGTTTAACCAAAAAATCACCGTCAGCCGTAAGTATTGCAGACGGGGGATTCAACGTCAGTCGCGTTACTGAACATGTAAAAAAATTTTGAATATAAGTAAAATCATTTTATACCGTACAAAATTTATACAGGTGAATGTTTCTACTTTGTAAATAATAAATAAAACCGTCAATCGCTAATACGATGTTGGAAAACCGTCAGCCAGCGATATAAGTTATGACTTATGACCAATATAGCCCTACTTCGCGCTCAATGTATCCTAGTGCGTCGCGTAGATGACATTTCCACCTGCAAACATTCAGCTGACGGCGATTTTCGTTTGAATTAACCATAAAATTATCTCACATAGGAATTTTAAGTAATTAATTCGATTGTCAATACTTGTGAAGAAGAATTATATACATTTTACTTTAAAAGCGCCATCTGTTGTTATAATATACTAAAACTAAAATAACACCTACCCAACCTAAACGTGTATAATCTAGCCGGTGACGACTTACCAGCAAGAAAAACTGTATTGAATCTAATTTATAGAGAATTTAACAAGCTTTAAGGTCATCATAGAATATTTTTTGCTATAACGCATAGTTTTTTAGTTATTGACGAAAAACCAAAAATTTAGACCTTTGCCCCCCCCCCAGTTTGCCCGTTTAAATAAAAAAGACGGGTTGCACTCCGGGAGTGCCGGCAGAAGTGAAAACTTGATTATTAACGTTGTGCATTTATAACGATTTTTAAAAAATCGTTTTTTTTAATTAATCGAAACCCTTACAATTCGAGTTTGAGTTGGGGTTTTAGAGTTTTCGAGTTTTCGAATTTTCGAGTTCGAGTTCGAGTTCGGGTTCGAGTTCGACACAAAACACTACTCTCCAACCGTCTTACGGTTTTTTGATCAACACGAAAATCTGACGCGAGTTTCACAGTTTTACCCATCCCACAGAAGTGCTCAAAGCCGCTAAAGAAGTTTTCACTTCAAAAAATTCCGCCGGCGGTGTTAGGCTGATAAAATAAACAACTTGTTCCAATTTTGAAAAGCAATTTAAAAAAAATCATCGCATTGACTGTCTACATTACAATATAAACTGACCCTTACTATAAGTGATTATGTAAACATGGGAGTTCCGTAGACGGGGGAAAATACAACGCAGAGTGCTAATAATTCCAGGGCGATGAATTTTCCCACTGCGTGTAGTCCTAGCCTAAGGCCTGCTTTTTTTTAAGGCTGCCTTCACATTACGTCGCAAGCAGTGCGGCTGCAGTGCTGCTGCCGCATTGATTTTAATGTGAAGGCAGCCTTAGAGCCTACGCTGTCCCACTGCTGAGCAAAACCCCCCAAGTCCATCCATTCATCCCGATCCAATGCCACCGTCGCGTCGGGCGTCGGCCAACCTGGCTTACATGGATCATTAGATTCTATAGTGCTCTCAGCCTATCTTGTCTCTAGCGTTTATTCACCCTTTTTTTTTTTTTTTTTGACGCAGTGAAATGCTGTAACACATTCGACGCAGGGGATGGGGGCTTCCACTGCGGATATGTGGGGCTCGCCGCGGCGAAGATGGTAGGTGCCGCGGCCCTACCCACTAAAACACTGCGATGTTCCCTCGACACGCTGGACCGAGTGCGACCGGTAACTGCGACATGGCGTCCGGGACTCGGCCGGCGACACCTGCTGTAGCGCAGGCCCTTACATTGGGGGGGCTTTAAGGCCCCTCAGACTGAACAGAGGCCCCACATGCACAGTCCGTTCCTCTACTTGTGTCGCGATGCGCGGGAACATATTGCGCATCGCGACCCGCTCGGGGACTGAATGTAACGGGCGGCGGCATCCCCATACCACCACCCGAGTCCCTTGGCTAAGGCGGGATGTCGTGGCCATTGCGAGCGACACGTCTCCGTCTTGGCCTTCTTCCTGGGAGTCCGAGCGCCGCCTGCTCTCTCGCGCGCTCAGCCTCCTCCTTCGTCGAGATGACGTTGTGCGCGTACGTCTCGACGGCTGTCCACTCTTCTTCGCTCCTCACCATGGCCCTGATGAGCGCTGGGAGCGTTATGTCCTCGCCGATGGCGGATGAGAGCTCCGCTCGCTGTTCCGACCAAGCGGGACACGCCGTGATTGTGTGATGGGCCGTGTCCCGGTCCGCACCACAGTGATGACATACTGCGGTCGGTTCGCTTCTGGTGATCTCGCACAGGTACCGACCGAAGCAGCCATGTCCGGTCAGCATCTGTGTGAGTCGAAAGGTCAGCGCTCCATGCCTGCGTTTTATCCACTCCCTGAATAAGGGGCGGATCGCCTCTATAAGGTCGATGCTCACAGTAGGCTCCTCGAGCCGTTGCGCCCACGACTCTATTGCCGTCACCTCAGCTGAGCTCCTCCACCGACGTACGGCGTCCGGTAAAGGGTTGCTGCCCTCCGCGCGGACCTCTGCGCAACGCCAAAATACGTCGGCGAGGGCTTGAGCATCGAGGTCCCAGGGTGTGCTGCCCGCGAGCAGGCATGCCGCATCCTTGGATAAGCGTTTATTCACCCTACCGCTACCATGTTTCAAAAAACCTTGACGTAATTTATCGTTTTCTATCAAATCGCGACAGAAAACGAAGCGACAGAAGTTTCATAATACCTCATCCAAATACGTAGTGTCGTAACTGAGAAATTAGGAATTTTTGAAGTTGGATTTCCTTAATTACGATATTGTCAGCAAGGCCATAATAATAATTATTTTCACGAACTTCAAAGGAGTACTTAAACGAGATGGTGATATTTTGCAAATAAAACAAGATACTAAGGGCCTGTTTCACCGCTTCCTGATAAGGCTATCCACCACTTAATTTGACAGATGGAGTATGGAAAATCTGTCAAATAACCCTATCGGGCACCTTATCAGGAAGCGGTGAAACAGGCCATTAGTGTAAACAAAAAACGTCATGTTTTTCACATTGCTTCGAAATTTCTCTCATATATCAATAAAATATAAAAAGCCCTACTTCATTAGGTATTTTCTCTTCCCCTCTCGAATTAAGGTCAGTTTTATATATTATCCTCTAAACAGGCAAAGGTAATCGCGCAGGAGCAGCCTTTTCACCGATTTCATATACTTACATTTTGATATCTACTTAATTACAATTAATTAATACAAAATGTGTTTTTCTTATAGAGTAGTAAAATCTTGTTGTGTCACAAAAAACGTCTTCGCTGACTTTTTATTTCACTGTATACTTTTAGTTATTCATAAATTAGAAACTAGGAGTAAATGAAACCTAGTATTTATTCAAATAATAGCTGGATAATTATAAAATAAAGTAATAATAGAAATATATTAGTTTCCCAATGAACCTATTAAGTGATAACTGATAACCCAGCCCCTTTCATACTCCACACAAAATAAAAAACAATGTTTTATATTATGTATGTTTAGGTCTCTATAATTTTAAAAATATAAAATCGCCCCTACAAAAATAACCATTGTAAAATGTAAATTATGCTTCGTCGTTGGGTAAATGTCTTATATTTCTATGTAAGTGTTATACCTCATCTGTTAGTCTACAATATTATATACTAGTAATCTGTGTCCGTTAGTTTATAATATTGAATAGCTCATGCTCGTATCGTTCTATTTTTTTTTTTTTTGCAATTTTGACAACCGTTGTTTAAGGTCTACCTTCCGTGAATCAATATCTATATTGATTCATGTATACTACATATATAGTATAAACTTAGTTTAAAGATGCGACATTCTGCAGTCACCAAATAAGAAGCTGACATAGAATATAATATTATAATAATATTATATTATTTTTTACTCTAAAACATGATTTGCTTATAGCATGATTTAATTCATAACAATTAAAAAAAAAATAGCAAAGTAAGTAATTTAAAATAAATGATATTATAATATTACTTAGTAGCTTCATAATTTCTCCGGAAAATATTTCGTAAGAAAAAAAGGTTCGTGATACATGGCGGGGTCACGCTTCCTCCTGCTTGCTCTACCACGAAACTCGCGGTCATTTGAATTTAGAAACTTTTTGACAATTATGTCATATAAACGGTGCGATAGATATCGCTACATCAGCTGTAAAATTAGAATACAATGGTAGACGAGATGCCGATAACCGCTAGAGACAGGACTGAGCATTTGAACCATAGTTTATTGATCAAAGCTGTACAATCAGTTTTGGTCACAATAATTACTTCTTTCTAATGATATTACTTACATCTGAATCTAAATTATTTAGGTGAATGCAAATCTTTTTGACCATTGATATAATATTTTGATGTATTGAATTACGGCTTACGAGTAGGTAAGTACTTACATACAGTTAGTATTATGGTTGCAATAGTCGAATATAGTTGAAGACGTGAGTGGAAGAATCGAACAAGTAACATTTTGTTAAGCATACGGAAAATAACTCATTTTTTTCCTTATTATTTTAATAAAACTTTTAACTTATCTACTTCATAGCCTAGCTTATATATCTGGCTACACATATTATAATCCATAGCTTTTCTATTTCGTATAATTTTTCCGGCCCTAAAGCCTCCATTTAAGCAAAAAAACGGGAAGTTTTTTCATGTTACTTACCTAATTCATCCACTCACGTCTTGAATTATTAGGTAGACTATATTATTCGAGTCGAAATATGTTATTAAAAAAAAAAGACGGGTTGCACTCCGGGAGTGCCGGCAGAAGTGAAAACTTGATTATTAACGTTGTGCATTTTTTTAACCCATTTTTTATGAAAATCGATTATTAAAAAATCGATTTTTTTAATTAATCAAAACCCTTACAATCGATTAAATTTTTCGATCGGTTCGATTCGAATCGATTTTTTTATTTAATCGAAACCAATTCGAGTTCGAATTCGATTTCGGGTTCGAGTTCGAGTTCGAGTTCGAGTTCGAGTTCGAGTTCGAGTTCGAGTTCGACACAAAACACTACTCTCCAACCGTCTTACGGTTTTTCCAAGGTTTTTCGATCAGCATGAGAATCTGACGCGAGTTTCACAGTTTTTACCCATCCCACAAAAGTGCTCAACGCCGCTAAAGAAGTTTTTACTTCAAAAATGTTTCAAAATCAATTTAGCCAGCACTTAGCAGTAAAAATTCAAGATCTAACTTAAAATAAAATAAAAAATGGAAGGTTAATACATACTTATTAGTTATTACCTTATTTTCTCATAAAATGTAGGCCTACGCCATTTTCCTGCTTCTCGTAAATTAGCACATATATACTTAATTTACGTACTTAATTTATTCATTGATTTTCATACACACGTATAATTTTGCATACAAATTTCCTCGAATTAGGGGAAAAATATTTCAAGATTACCCTGTATATTCCTTTTTTATGCTAATGGAGAGATTTTAACATCTAATATTAATTCATGTTTGATAGTACCTAAATGGTCAAATTTTTGAATGAGTAGTTTCGACATAAATTAATGAATATTCTATTTTCCGAATAAAACTAGAAATTAAAACTTTTTCTAATGGGTTCCGTACCCAAAGGGTAATGTCAGGACCCTATTACTACGACTTAGTTGTCTGTCCGTTTGTCTGCCTCCAGGCTGTACCTCAAGAACCGCTATAACTACACTCTTATACAAAAACATTTTTTTGCCTATTTTTGCTCAATAACGGTACGAAACCCATCGTGCGCTAGTCCTAGTAGAGTAGACTCGCACTTGACCGATTTTTAACAATTTTTGTGCCACATGATGTCCGCACTGTTTCTATCTTATTGTCATATTTTCATCTCTGCTGGTTGTCTGGATTCCAATAAGCGATTTCTTTCAGACTCTGGAAGACTCAGAGTTCCTAGACCGAATAAGACTTTTTATTTGGAAGATACCGCTTGAAGCGGTAAAGACACGATTATTAAATAGTTACTTGGTAAAGACTGCTAATTGGCGCATTATATTATCCTATTTTTTGTAAATAAGAATTTATGTTACAATAATTATTACGTCCTATACTACAATACATATATACTAGTAATCTGTGGTCCTATAGGCTATACCATCCATTGGAGTTGGAGTTGTAGGCTTCAGGCTTGTGCTATGAAAGAAGTACCGGGCGACGTAAAAGGCATGGACGGGTTTAATTCATGAACTGACAATTGGACGATTTAATAAAAGGAGGTACAGTTCTGGAAATAAAGGTACTTCCATAAGACATGAAGCGAGGGCACTTTATTGCTGTATCATGAGACCATGAGAAAGTTTTGTTAAGTTTTTAATTTTGTTATTATATCGTAGGCTTATTTGAACGCGCTAATCTCAGGAACTACTGGTCCGAATTGAAAAATTCTTTCAGTGTTATAGCCTATTTATCGAAAAAGGCTATACTTAGGCTATATTTTATTACGCTAAGACTAATAGGAGCGAAGAAATAGAGGAAAGTGTGGAAAAAACGAACGTGCTTATTTGAACGTACTGGAGCAATTATTATATTTTTTATATTATTTCATATTTGGCACACACGAAGAATAGACCACGTGAAAGGACATAGGTACTTAGGTTACTTTTTTGCGGAAAAATGTACGTTTTCCGTGACATTCCTAAATTACGCAGGCGAAGCCGCGCGGAACATCTAGTTTACTTATAATAAGCCTCCTAGTTTTCTACTGTCCTAACTCCTAAGATCTTTTAAAAAATTGGGACGGGAATAAAAAAATACGTGCGATTTTGAAATTCGCAAATCGCACGGATTTTTTTTTTTTGGAAACTCCTTATTCTGACCAATATAATACAAACTAAGTCATGTCAATTTCAACCATGGAGTCATGGGATTCACAAGTTTATCATAAAAGCTTAGGGCAATAAATATGTGAGGAAGGTCAAGAGAGTGCTCATTACGATAAGTGTGAAGTGTCGCGCCGCGCGCGGAATAGTAGCGATAGCGGGCAGCGGCGCGGGCGCGGTGGCGGCTGACGGCAAGTGGCGGTGGCGGCTGACGGCAAGTGGCGGCGGCGACGCGTCGGCGAGTGCGGCGAGATGACGGCCCGCGGTCACACGACGCCACTTTTCTTTCAGCGCCCTCCCTCTCTGCCCCCCACCGGCCCTCTCGCCCTCCCCGCGCGGCCGGCGCCCGCGGAATTCGCACGGCCGCCGCGCCTCGTGCCGTGCCGAGCTCGCGGTTCAGTGTACGTGCGACCGCTCGCTATCGAGGACGGATTATTGTGCCTCGCGCGCCATACTTATTACGCAGTAGCGAGATTCGCAGACCGCGTGGACTTTGTAAAAAGCCAGTGTTTTCGCTCGAATCGGACTCGTTTCGCCGTTGTTTCTCGAACGATACGTACTCCAGTGATAACAGTTGTCAGTGTGAAAAAGTTTGTTGTTGTCCGGGAGTGCTCCGACTCGCCGGGATCGACAGTTCTGGACCTCCGCCGGTCGGGACCGAAACGTTCTCGTCGGCCACGTTACAAGGTTATCGCGCCTCGAGCCCGCAGCCGATGAATTGGAAAATAGGCGCGTAGTCGCTCACGTGGTGTGCGCCCCGCCCCCGCCTCGCTCCGCGCTTATATTTAGCGAAAATCACGTCTCGGGAGCGGTCCGACTGCGGACACGTTTCTCCGGCATCTCTGTTTACGAACTCGTAATATACGCCACGCGCTCCCGCTGGGCTCGGCGGCACCGATAAGGAGGAGCCAGATAACCTCCGAGGATCGCGATCTGCGATCGTCGTTCTAGAAATAGAGGGAAGTCGAGTTTTAGATAATCGCCGATCGAATGCCACAAGTCGCGCGGGCCGAGCGCCGCTGAGCGCCTGATTAGACACACCCACCAAAAAATTCCACTCGTTTGTTTACATAACGAACGGCGAGATGTCGACACAGGGGGGCGGGGGCTTCCACAGCCCGTGGTCCTCGCAGACGGGGCTGGCCGAGCTGGACGGCGGGATGGGAGAGCTGGAGCCCCTGGGCGAGCTGACGGAGGTGGGCTTCGAGCCGCAGACGCGCGCGCGCTCCAACACGTGGCCGCTGCCCCGGCCCGAGAACTACATCGACCAAGAAGACGGGGGCTCCAAGAAAAGCTCCACGCAGAACCTCTCCGGTAATTATACCCTCGACACTTCCACAGTCCACACCCTCCGTGGCGACCGGCCCGATCAATTCGTGGATATCAGATATTCGATATGTTTACAAGCAGCGGCCGCCACTGATAAAAGCCTGTCCTCGATGTTTCGTAAAGGTCGCAAAACAAGTTATCACAATTCACAATATTCTCCTCGCTCTGTAATATAAAAATTGTTGAAGATAAACGTAATACTTAATACAAAAAAATTATAAATTATCAAAAACTCCCGAGGCATTGTACCAGTAATACAGTTAAATAAACATTAAACAAGACGAATGTACTTACAAGCTATGTCGACGAGTATGATAGAAAAAAGACAACATTAAAATACCTACCTACTGGCTACTTAATAAAGATAACCCAAAGATTAATAACTAAGTAAGTAAATGAAATATACTATAGCCACGCACGGTATGAAAGGACGATAATATTTATATACAGTACATGATAACAATAATGATCAAGAAGAATGAGCAACAGTATTAAAATAATGGATGTATTCTAATTTCTAATGAATAATTTTAACAATGCTGGTAAAGAAGTTTAAAAATTTTAAAGCCTAAGTCCTGACTTAGTAACTTAAATTCCAACAGGGCTCCCGCTTCCATATTATGTGCAATGTGTGCAATGCACACGGGCGCCATCCTCTAGGGGCGCCAAAACCAAGGAGCCAAAAAAATTGCCTAAAGGGGCGCCAAAATCCTTTTTTTGCACACAGGCGCCAGTAGCCCTTACGGGGGCCCTGAATTCCAACAAGAATTTGATACCACAATATAAATGCATGCTACAATAATGGACATTAAAATTCAATCCTTAAAACATAAAACATCTAGATACATAATGTATCATGGATTTTTGGTACTGTATCATATTCCAAAAATTACCTCTAAAACCTAAGTACCAAAGTATTATTTTTTATCTACGTGACTCCAATATCACTACTACATAATTTTTAGCAATTAAAAAAGATAGATAAGAAACGATAGATTAGAATGGCGTAACTACACATTTCGATATGAAATCATTTAATATTTTCCTCGTTTTAAATACAAATTTAGTTTTTTATCATAAGTTCTAATAATTTTAAATCAAAATTAAATTTTAAATGTCTAAATACACGAATAAAATAAGTTGTTAAATAAGTAAGTAGTAGTTATTGTTTACTGTTTTACGTACAAACATAAACAATAATAATGCAATGAATTATCATAATAATATTATGCTCTAGTAGTCTATAAGTACATGCAATACGGTCTACTAACTACTGCAAAAATCAGGATTCAACTTTGGATAAACTAAGGGAGAAGACCTAATGGCAGACACTATAAGGAAACATGAAACATTCGAATGTTATAAAATATATAATTTATGAAAATAAAGGATTGATAACTTCTTCCATGTCTTCAGTAACACTTACAAAATAAAACTATTATACTTATTCTCTGACAAATCAATTAAAAAATATATTATTGGTCTTTTTGTGAACTTAGTCATAAGTACTAATAGATGACATCACAATAAGCGAACAACACTAATAGTAGACACCAATATGAACTAATAGTTGACATGGAACATTAAATTACATTTTACATTTTTCATATTATTAGGTCTTTATTTGCCGTTTTTCAAAAGATTTCATTTACTTCATCATAGTAACTACATGCATCAGAAATATTATCCACGTTGTCTCCAGATTCTATTCATTATTCTTCCATGCTGAAACTATCTTTCCTTTTATTTTTATTTTTCATATTTTTTTCCCAGCAAATTTATTTTTAGTCTTAAGTCTCTATGCTTCTTTTGCCTCTTCTTTTTTCTTTTTTTTGTTCTCAGTTCTCCTTTTTCTTCTTTTTACTGCTACAAAACTAAAGCATCGATTTTTAGATCAGTGCAAGGTCTAATATTAGACACCATGTTCATTTTTAGGTACAGTAGTTCTAAGTTCTTAGTTTGTTAATAGAATTATATTTTTAGAGAATAGTGATGATATTTGCAGTAGAATAAAGTACAAAATAACTTTAGTATGTATTAAAAAACTGAAAGATGAGATCCATGTCATCTATTAGGTTTTTTTACATTTTCAAGAACTAATAGTAGACACCCTTTATATTGTTAGGGAAAATAGATAAAAGATCATAAATAAACATTAATTAGTGTAAACAACATGACCATTAATCCAATGAAGTCAATAGAAATTACAAAAAATCTGATAAATGTATTCAAAACTTACGTGCAAAATTTCGCCTTCCTTAACCTATTTGCTAAGAAATTGCCGGGTGCGTGTTGACGCGGTCACATCATTTACGAAAACTGATCCCATTTTAAAATTTTGTTCCCGAAGGCATCCCTAATATATTTTTTCACATCAACAGATAGCATAAGAAGCTTATAAAATTTACAGTGTTGAGAAATAATTAGAATAATTCTTATTTTTATGGCATTTTTGTCGTAAGTGTCATCTATTAGTTCAGTGTCTACCATTAGCGCCTTTCCCTTAATATTATTATACCGTCCTTAATCCTTCGATTGCGGATTCTTGGAAATCTATTGTTATTCTATTGTTGTTGCGGTCGCCGGTGTTCTTATGGGGGTTGATAGGTTCAGCCACTGACATAGTACTATGTACTACGTACTAGACTCGACAACGCAACGCAGTGCTCGGTCACATTCAACGTAATCTCTTCTGCGCGCCAGACGTACAACAATTAAAAACGAAACCAAAAAAAGTCGCAAAAATGCCTAGTTGTGGGTTAAGATACTGCAAAAATTATTCCAGTAACACTTCCAAATGCAACGAAATAACATTTCATCGGTATTAGCATTCTTATTTAATTATTTTCAATTAAAATACGAACAATCAATTACTAGGCGAAGACGCGCGCCATTTTGCATTATCATAGAGTAGTAGAGTCAGAGGGGAATGTAGGCAGAATACAGATCTATGATAAGACGACGATGAATGAAGTACTTACTCACGTAGACGAGTTTGTATTTTGGTAATATTTAAAATATTACGTACATTATACATTTATAATTTTATTATGGTACATAATATTTGAAAATATTTAAGTAATTTAAATAAGGTAGTTAGCTATAGTGGACTATGGATCCATACTTAATTATAAATTTTATAAAAAAGTGAATTTTTGTTTTTATTTTATCCATTTACTCAAATAGATTCTGCATTCATTCGAGTGTAGGCACAAAACTGTGTCACTTCTGCGGTACTGATCTATAGCAATCACCGCCCCGCCTCCCACCCCGCTCATGCCTCAAGTGCGACATGTTTTTTGTTTGCAATAGCTGCTCTAGTACGTAGTACTTACTACCTCAGTGGGTTCAGCAGGTAACTTCACATTCCCTTCATCGCCAATCTCACTGAAGTGACTAAAATTCTAATCCAATTCACTTATTCTTATGGTTCTTATTGGATTTGCTGACCGAAAGTCCGACATTCTACCCTGGCCTCCAGCCTCCTCAGAGCATTGCCACCGTTAGTACCATCAAGTTTAGGCAATAAATTGAATGTACTCAAAAACTTCCCATCAGATTAGCCAAGCTTACACTTGCAGATGGTATCTTTCGAACTGTTCGAGTCTAAGTATAAGAATCGAATAAGATTAATCCTATTTAAAAGGCTGCAGACTTTTTAACTATAAAGTATTTTCTCGCATCAATTCCTATAAAAAATGCTTGACCGACTTCCAAAAAGGAGGAGGTTATACGTTCGTCTGTTTATATTTTTTTTTTGTATGTTCAACCATAACTTCACCGTTTATGGACCGATTTTCATGATTTTTTCGTTGTTGTACAGGGTTAAATCCGAGGTTTACCAACCTGGTACCCCATGTTCACAAAAGTGGTGATCTGATGATGGGATCCATGAGGAATCGAGGGGACTCCTTGAAATTTATATGGGAACATATGGTGATTTCGATTTTATCGGAAGTATTTCAGGCATAAACTACCAAAAAGTAAGATTTTGCACCAGGATATACCCTGGTTCTGAAGGTACCCAACAGAACTTTTGAATCCTTATAGATACAAGTTTGAGGATTTTGGCTTTATTTAAACTACTCCAAGCAAATCCTACATTATTTGTGCTGAACATAGGCTAAATTTTATTTAGGAAAAAATAGGGTTTCGTAAGATATTTGGCTTTTTCGGACGCCAGGTGAAAAAATCAACCAGAAAAGTTACTTATTTTGCGTACGCTGCCGAAATTATAAAAGATAGAACCATAAAATGTTCTAAGTATTGTAGATCTTATAAATATCTACAAAAAAATCCGCGACACACTATACTTATCTATGTCGAGTGAGGCACAATAACCATTTTTTTATTTAAAAATCTTGAATTTTTTTGGACAACATTTAAACGCATTTATTTTACACATGCCATTAATCCTTATCAAAATAAATTATTTCATCACTAAGTCCAGTTTATGTAGATAAAATTTGGTCTTTGAATGATTAAAATTGGACGTTTGGTTTTGAAATTAAGGCGAAATTAAAATATTACGATAGTGGGCGTCACCAAGCGGGATGCGCTTGCGGGAGGAACACAATCTGTGCAGACTGCAGTGTGCACTGTACAGTGTACACCCTTCGGATAATGACTGCGTCCGCGTCGTCGATGTCAGTGTCGGAGTCTGTGAATTGACCTGGGAATCATTTTGCTGACCGAGTCTTTCCTGGGTTGGCTTTTTGCAGCCGTAACCGACATCCACGCGGGCGGAGCCGCAGGCGACCGCTAGTAATAATATGTACGTGACAGTACAACTCGACAACAAGCTATAATATAGCCTTGTAACTAAAAAGGGTAAAATGATTATTTTTAACAAAAAATTAAAACCGACTTCCACGGTAAAAACAAAAGTTATACTTATTCTTAATCTCAAAAGAATCAAATAATTCTTATTCCTTATTATAGTGGCGTCTTCAGACTTCGCCTAAACCTCAACTATTTCTGTACTCAATCTTCATGCTTTTGAAGTCGGTACCAGCTTACCTTAGCGTAATTGCTATGTCAAGGATCTCAGAACTTTTCCGGGCTGGTACCGACTTCAAAAGTACGAAGATTGAGTACAGAAATAGTTGAGGTTTAGGCGAAGTCTGAAGACGCCACTATAATAAGGAATAAGAATTATTTGATTCTTTTTAGATTAAAAATAAGTACTTATTACTTTTATTTTTACCTTGGAAGTCGGTTTTAATTTTTTGCTAATTGAAGTACTACAGTCTACATGATGACGTATTTTTTGTTTACATTATTGGGGTATTAGGTACTTTTATGTTCAACGTTCACTGCCTTGTCAGTTAAGTCTCGTCAGACATAACAAATAGGTATAAAATTCTTTCCACAACAGTTTCACAGACACTTGTCTCAATAGCCCCAATTACATAATTTTTGTACAGATTTTTCTGAAATAACAATATTAATATTAAAATATTTTTCGTAAAATTGCCAAGAGCTATTATATTAATGTATATTGTATATAGCTTTGACAACACCATCCACACTGTGCCTTTTTCTGTTCGTCAAGGGCATGCGTCATAGCGCAGTCAACAGCGAACGTGAGGAATGCCCGCGATGCATGCCCTCTGACCGTCCAAAAATTTCGCTTTGTTATGGCGTTGCGTTCTTTGACGCATTCAATTATTATTGAATGCGCCAAAACGAAAGTTGAATGAAAGAAGATGACGAAAATTGAAGACGAAAGCGCATAATGTGGACATAGCTATTTGCTATTGGCAATTTTCTCTGTAAGTGATGCTGCGTAGTAAGTTCTTATCTAATATCTATTCGAGGAAAGATAATACCCAATTAACGAATATTGCTCATTTGAAAATCTAACAATTACCTTCGTATTTAGTTTCAAATTCCTCGTATTCGTAAATTGCTTATTAGAAAATTCAATGTTTCGATAAAAGGAATTAATCGATTTTATCCTGATTATTGAATAATTTAGGTTTTAGTTACCTAGGGGCACTTAGACCTAATTAGAGATTTAAGAAGCACCTAATTTTATATCTGTTAATATGCTTCTACTTTTTTCTTTCTTATGGGAATTCTACATTTATTAGTGAGATGTGATAATAATATGTATGTGGGACTCTCCCGGGATATTTTGTGACAGAATTCTACATCATTTTTTAATTAGAATATAATTTAGCGTTTGTTTTCTTTTAGATTTTTCTACCCCATTTTTAATTTTTTTATTATTCAGCGCAATTAAGCCATTTTTTTGTGATAAGTTTTTCGTCCTCAGTACATAATATAATGCATTTTTTTCTATACCCCAGAAAGACCTCAGTCCCCAGAGCTTAAACTTGAGAAGTACATTAAAATTAGGCAGGGACACTCAGGGTCTTGATAATATTGTAACTGGGCTTGTCAAAGAATCGAGTATTTGTCTTTTACACATGTTAAAATTTGGTTAAATAGTATTTTTCTAACCTTCACTGTAACGTTTTTTAAAATAAAGTAAGGGGCAAACGAGCAAACGGGTTTTATAATGTTTTATGTACAGGCTACATTGCTCAAGTTGCATGCTAAAGAATGCCTCCATGTCAACATGATCCACTGACCACTAGAAATTCAATATTTCTCATGACTAAGGAACACTAATTATTATTGTTGCACTTTTTATTGAGTAAGTAGTTTTTAAGTTTTGTATCAAAAAAATCGTCTAAAATATGTATTATGTAGTCATGACTTTTGTAGTATTTTGAGTAGATTAAATATTATTTAGATTATAATTTACTTCAAAACACTGGATTTAAGTTTTATCCCAACTTCAAATAAATTACCTATTTGCTGCAACCAAAAATCGGCTTTTCATTTTTATCGTTAAAGTAAACATTAACGATGATATATCTAAAAAACTACGTACGTCTACTAAAACAATTCTATATTATACTTAGTCAACGGTCAAATATTTTTGTTACAATTTCATATTAGAAATTAGCAGACACTTGCCAAGCAGAAAATGTGTGCTGCAAGCAAAAAATATAGTGGTAACGTCCTGTTATGAAATTAGAGCTAGCGATTACGTCTCCAACATCAACATAATATTGAACAAACGAAATTCTAAAAAGTGATACAAAACAGAATTAACAAGCATATCCTGTGATAATATTAGATAATGGTAAGGAAATGATGAATTATTGAGGTACTGAAAATACTTCGATTGTTTAACTTAACTGTTAAACAAAAAAAAGGGAGTTCCTCCGCTGCCGGCGCCGGTTGCCGAAATGGCTGCCGGCGCCGGTTGCTGAAATGGCTGCCGGCGCTGTTTTCCGAACTCCGAAGTTTGCCGAAGTCACCGGTCACGCGATGTTTGCCGAATAGGCTGCCGGCGCCTATTCGGCAAACATCGCTTGTCAAATGACAGAATAATTATCAAAAACATCAGTCTTGAGCTAAAGGCCTATGAAAAGTACAAATTATAATAAGGTCATAAATAGTCATACTGTAAGGATGCATATTTGAATCCTTCGATCGGGTATTCTATTGTTGCGGTCACCGGTGCTCGTATGGGGCTTGAATCTTGATGGGTTAATGGTGGTATTGATGATACTAATAAATGTGATCTGCATAGTAGCATAATACAATATCTTTGCTTCTTTAAACAACGCTGAAACTCTCTTATATGTATAAGGAATCTGAAGTTCTGTTCAGTTCAAAATCAGTACCTTTGGAAGTATACCACGGGGTTTATAACTGTAGCTGTGGTGCAAAATCTTACTGTTTTGGAAAAAGGTAGCTAAGGTAAAGAAGCTAAGAAAATGCATCACAAAAATCTAAAATATCCACAGCCGAACAAATAGGTACCTACTTAACTAACTTTCACCTTTGGAAGTCGGTAAAGACGAATATATTAATTGAGATTATAATTATTTCTTTTTAAATTTTGTGTATCTGTGGACTGGAAACTAGCGCTTTACGTATTATCACCGGCTCCCATTTTGAGTGCCAGCGCCGGCAGCCGTTGTTTCATATCTCGACTGCCGGCAGTGTACTTACCGCCGGCTCCCATTACTGATATTTTTGGTAGCCGGCGCCGGCAGCGGAAGCACTCCCAAAAAAAAAAAAAACAAAATCAGTCCTACTATAGATACACACACAGCAAATCAGCAGTTTCAAAAAGACTGTGATGAGACTTAAAGAATCAGAGTCAAGAATCAGATTCAAAGGCGTCACTTGAACATTAAATCGAAAAAACAAATTAAATTCAAATACATACACGTTTAACTCTAAAGCGGTTATCGGCATAATAATGCCTTCATTAAGCGTGCCTCGTGCCTCACACATTATAGCAACATTTGCATATTGGGAGGTGGGCAGTTCTAGGTGCCATAAAATTATGTACAATTACATACAAAAACTTATTTTAAATAACAGCTACAGTTCGACAAGGCGAAAGCCTGAATGAAAATGAATATATTATGTCAGGGCGAGGCCGCCATTTTTGCTGATTTTGCAATTATTTTTCTCCGCCCTTTGTATTTTAAAAGGATTTTGTTTATCTTATGATCGAAAACTGATTCTAACGAAGAAAACAAAGTACTCAAGCATTCATTACAATTATTTGAGTTCAAATAATAGTCTAAAAATATATTTAAAAAAGGTAAGAAAATAGCTTAAAATATACAATCCGCCGTGGAAGAGGTGCACTAACTGTCGCTGTAGCAGTAAGTATGAATGATTTGAAGATAAATAGGATATGTTTTGAATACTTATAATATAAATGGCTATTACCTCATCTAATTCTTATAGTTTTTTAAGATAACTTTATTTATAAACTTTTTAAAATCAAATGAATCGTTAGAAACATCAATTCTACCCCACATTTTAAACGTCACCAATAATACCGATTTATTATTATCGCTGGGTATTAGGGAAGGTAAAATCGGGAGGTGGCAAGTGGCAACGCTGAGTTTTTACGTATTGTATGAAAAATCTCGTAATATCCGCCATTTCTCGACAGCTCACATTTGAACCTCAGTCGGGCTGTGTACACAGTTTTTTCAAAGGAAGTTTTTTTTGTGACACAAATATGAGTATTACTGTTTCACATAAAACTATCAATGGATCATGTGAGTAGTCAAAAGGGCAATTTGGGGCTATAATAAAAACCACATTGTGTATTATAAGAGATAATTTTGATTTTCTCAACGCTATGATAGCGTAGAGGAATAAATTCGCTACCATTTTGGTGCTCCAACGTCACAAGCAGCTTAGATATTCGCCAATTTTCTTTCTCTCCCAAAATTCTTCTGCGTCATATTATCAGCAAAAATTGGCGGCCTCACCCGTCAATGATGTCAATGGGCGTTGCTGGTAAAGGAGAACTGTCAAAATGACGTTTTTGTATGATAGAAACGTTAGTTCTTTTTCTCGCCACGTTCATAAAAAGTAACATTAAAATGAGAAATAAAAATGATTTGAAACGGCCGTGACCAGATTTTTCATTAAAAATAAATGATGATACTCCCGATGACGAGTGCCAGGCGACACCGTGGTACGACAAACATCATTGATCATTTTGATGACTAAATTAATTTGGTATCTTTGACTTTTTTTTTGGTTAAACTACCTCAGCTTTAACAAAGGGAAAGAGGCAAGTTTAAAATTTAGTTTATTATTATTTTTAGCAATATTCCGCGAAATAAACTTCCACCTTTAAGTAAATGAGTGAGTGCACGCATAGGCATGCGTACAGCACCTCCCTCCTCCCACACTGCCTATGCGTACACTCGCATGCAAGAACTTGCAAACACCACCACCACACAAGCAAGCAATAATGTTGGCAAATCCGTGCAAGGCCCCTCACCACCATGCAGGTTGAAAACCTGCATGGTGGAGAGGGGCTCGACGCGCGTTTCGCTCCAACACCGGAGCATCCTCAGGATGTGGACTCTACGAACAACGTCTATCAAGTGCCGCTGCCGGCCAAAACACCGCCTTTTATACCCTATCAAGCCCCGCTACTATCCCCACTACCCCCACTACCCTCACCAGTACCCCCGAAAATATTAATAAGCGGTGACATAGTCAAGCAAGTTTGGTCATTTAACAATGCAAATCTGTTATTTTTCTTTTCTTTTATGATCTCTAATTATTCCAACACGCTCAGCCGAAAGCCTTTATCGCATTTATGTAAAACTTTATTGGAATGGCCATCGGGCACGGTATGATTACTATCTAAAAGATGTTTAGCAAAATGTGACTTATCAGGATGACCATTCCTATAAGCCGCGATATGTTCTTTATACCGAGTCTCAAATCTGCGTCCAGTTTGACCCACATATACACCATCGCATTCAGGACAATCGATCTTATAGACACCGGACTGATATTTTTCATCAATCCGGTCTTTGTTATGACACAAATGATGTTTTAAAGTATTATTTGTCCTGAATGCGACATGCATATCGTTGTTTTTCATTATTTTGGATAAGCGTGCAGATACCTCTCCCATGTAGGTCAAAGTGGACTTATATCTAACTATCTCCTTATTAATAGGACCTGCGTACAAAAACTTAACCAGTTCTTTCTTGTTTTTATTTTTCAATATATTATTAATAATTTTTGGATTATATCCGTTGGATATCGCAATTTGGAAAGTTATATTAAGCTCATTTTTATAATTATCTTTACTAAGAGGGATCGATAATAATCTATAAATGTAACTATGAAAGGCCGCGAGTTTGTGTTGCCAAGGATGACATGACGAAGCATGAATAGTAGTATTAGTATATGTCGGCTTGCGAAAGATTCCAAAACTGTGTTTATTATTAACTCTAGAAATAGACAAATCGAGAAAATTTAGGGTGTTATTATCTTCACATTCTAATTTGAATTTAATTTTAATATGTTTTTTATTTAGTTCCTTAACAAATACGTCCAGTTGTCTCTGTGTACCCGTCCAACAAACAAAACAATCATCTACGTATCTAAAGTAATATAAAATAATTTTATTAACGACGATATTTCTTTGTTCAAAATCGTCCATAAATATTTCGGCCATCAAAGGACTTAAAGGTGAACCCATAGCTAGACCGTCGTCTTGAACAAAGAATTCGCCGTTAAATCGAAAGTAGTTTTGTTCCATGCAGGTTTTAGTAAGAGTAAGCAATTCATTACTTTCACCAGGATTTAAACGTTTTTCTAATGTATTCCTTAAAATACCTAATGTTTCCTTACGTGGAACATTAGTGAATAAACTATCAACATCAAGTGAAACTAATTTGCAACAAGGTGGCAAAGTCACATCTTTAATTTTGTTGACTAATTGTAGACTATTTTTTATGGCATAAGGTGGCCGAAATGAGAGCTTTTCTTTTATTATGAAATTAAGTGACTTTGCCAGCTCGTATGCTGGTATGAGACAACTGGACGCATGGAAATATCAGTTTTGTGAATCTTTGGCAAGCCGCACAGTGATGGTGCGCGAGGATTCATTAGGATGAGTTTTTTCTTTGATGATTCAGTTTGAAATAAATATTGATTATTATTAATTGCTAATTTAAGCTTAGCTAAAAACTTGTTTGTTGGGTCAGAAGGAACCCTTAGAAATTGTTCACCCTGAATCACATCATTAACTCTGTCTAAATAATCGTCGCGCTCCATCACTACTACTGTGTTACCCTTATCCGCTTTATATATTACTAAGTTATTATTATCTATTGTTTGTTTTAATGACCTCAAAGCCACTCTTTCGGGGTGAAAAGAAGAACCAGAAGGAGTACCTTTGATTTCGTTGGCTAGTAGGCCCTTAACCATGTTATCTTTCTTATTAACTACGGCAGTTATTTCCGAATCCTCCGCAAGCATTTCCAAAGCATTCTGATTAATATTAGGAGTGATATTATATTTAAGACCCTTTTCCAAAAGTGTCATCTCATCCTTGGCAAATTGTACGCTGGTTAAGTTTTTGACGCGAGGGTGGAAGGAAAAAGGTTCAGACCTGGATTCTGTATGTGATTGGACAATCCTGTTTTTGTTTACCAAAGTCTGAAGCTTTTTCTTCTGACTTAAATATTTAGCGTGCACTTCGATTGCTGCGAAATGGCGTGCCTTTTCGTCTAAGCGATCGAATTCGATATTATGTAATTTAAAAGAGAGCTCGGTATAAAGAACTTTGAGATGTAATTTTAAATTATCCCTAACGCTAAACCAGTGACGTGTCTCTTCGTTAAGCCAGATAGTCTCGGCTTTTTTGATAGCAATATTGGAGGCTCGGCTGTGCGTGTTGGTTCTTACATTAATATAACTAGGAATAACATTTAGACGTTTGCATTGTTGATTGAACCAAACATTTTGTTTTTCTTTTTTTTATTTTTCAATATATTATTAATAATTTTTGGATTATATCCGTTGGATATCGCAATTTGGAAAATGATATTAAGCTCATTTGATAATTATCTTTACTAAGAGGGATCGATAATAATCCATGAATGTAACTATGAAAGGCCGCGAGTTTGTGTTGCCAAGGATGACATGACGAAGCATGAATATGCGTGCACTCACTCATTTACTTAAAGGTGGAAGTTTATTTCGCGGAATATTGCTAAAAATAATAACAAACTAAATTTTAAGCTATGGATTTCCGCAAAATAACGCCTAATTCCATTAACTATTTAAAGAGGCAAATTATCAATGTTTAGAACGGTTCTGGACACAGACATAGATCTTGATCAATGTCTGTGGTTCTGGATGAACCATTGCATCCACAGATATCCTATAGATCTTATTTCTGTGATTGCATCGGTGTAAAACTGACTATTAGATACACACTACACAGAGCGGTATTAGATAGCGAAAACGCAAATAGTGTAAGGACTAAGGTCTAAAATTGCGTTGGATCACCTTGATCAAAATTCTCCAAGTTGTTGGCTAATTATGGACAAATATAGGATCACGGACATGTAGAATTCGTCCTTGTCAATTATCGAATTCGATAGTGTCAGCTGATTCATGATTTCCATTATGGCGAATATAAAGCGAAGCCATAGCTTGGGCTTTTGGGTTGTTTTCTACAGCTAATTTCTTTTTTTTTTCAGGAGCGCCACCATTGCCTACAGCAGTGACCGCGAAAAAAAACTCCTCCCGCCGAAACGCATGGGGGAACCTCTCGTACGCCGATCTCATTACTCAGGCCATCACCTCCTCACAAGACAAGAGACTGACGCTATCCCAAATCTACGAGTGGATGGTCCACAATGTGCCATATTTTAAGGACAAGGGTGACAGCAATTCGTCCGCTGGATGGAAGGTAAGAGACTTTAATTGTATTAGAGCAGCGTTTTCAGCTTCTAGAACCGAACCAGTGCGGTTCCAAAGAAATGGTTTCTTTCTACGGAAGAATAGACAATGTTTTGAATATAGAAAGATAATAGAAGATCCATATCCTTTATAACTTCCGCGAGTTCGAATCTTAAAATCAAACCTGTTGCTAATGATTTGCAAAGATAATTTTGTCCGTTGTTTTTCGATCTTGCGCGTTTCTGTTATTATATTCTGTGACCAAATGGAAGAGTAGCATAAAATCACAATATCAAATAGTAAAATACAGGAAAGGAAGAGTGAAGAAAATAGCCCGAAAAGAAATAGATGCCGTAAACGGCTAAACGCTTTTGATTTGAAACCGGAGAATTATTCCATTTTGATCGAACTTCATTGTTTATTTCTTTCCGTAGTTTTTACTATAGACGCATTTATGAAATCCGATGAAAAAATGTTGGGGGCTTTCTCTGAATTACTTGGCGTTCGGCCATTGAATACACCAAAAAGAATTAGTGGCACGTAGCCATTTACAAGTGCTTTAAAATATTAATATTTAGTTTTGTGAGGTTTTTACTTTCCACTTTTTGTTGTTTTATTTGAGTAAAAAAAATTTTAGATTCTCAATATGGTCTACTGTTCTTAGTTTACGTTTATAATCTTCATTCATCATCAATTACGCTATTCCTAACCAAATTGAGTAATGAAAGGAAAAAAAGATCTTGTAGTGACAATAATAGACGTAAGTATATTCACGCTAGAAACTATAAACAGTGAGAATCGTAAAGTTTCGTACAATTAAAAATAGTCAATCAACAAATGAGTTGATAGCTGGCCGTGCCAACTGGCGTCGAGGATACTATTTCCGCGTTGTGACCACCTCATTAACTATTGTATAATACAGTCATATTTTAAAGTTGCCTTCAATGATTTTATTATGTAGATGTAATTATTAGACGCAGGTTTTTTGTTTTGCATGGAAATCTGCTCATAAGTACTCATAAGATTAGATTTCCATTTCCATTCTCAGTGGTTCCCAACCTTTTTGGAGCTGTTACCCCTATAGCCTGTTAGAGAAACTGATTTGCTCCACGTTCAGACGGTTTCTTGCTTTTTTTAATGTTACCAGAGTTGAGAGGGCGATCTCGCATTTACAAGTGGTAGCTAACGGTTCCGACATTTTCGGATCTCTGTCTGCAATGATAGGGTATTCTGTAGCTGTGTTTCTCCAAAATGTACAGAGTTAATAATTTTTTTCTGCCAATTTATCTATTTTAGGTACCACCTCTGTTACCCCTTTAGAATAGCCATTTTATCCCCGTAGTGGTAATTACCCCCAGGTTGGGAACCACTGCTCTAATCGTTTAACTATCCTAAGTAGGCCCTGCATTTGTCAGACGTTTCGAAGTACAGGGATAGAAGAAACTTACGTTGTAGTATTTCAATAAGTAAAGATGTCTAAGATTAGCATCATAGAATATAGATCCAATAACTTCCGCGAGTTCGAATTTGAAACGCAAACCTGTTGCTAATGATTTGCAAATCACGATGCAAAAATGTTAACAACGATCTAACGTCATCGTGAACAGTCACAACTCACAATATATTATACGCCACGCATTTCGATCGTATTGCGCAGTGTCCGATTCCGACTTGACACCGTATTGATAATAGAAACATCATCCTAGGAATTCATTTCTGTCACGAGCGGAATCCATTATTTAGATTTTTTATCTCAATACTTATGATGATAAGAATTCATAGAATGTGAAAAATACGAAGATATAAAATGTGCAGAATTTGATGATTTGATAGATTTAATATCAAAGAACTGGTAAATGGTAATTGGGCTGATGGAGTTTAAATGGAATTAAATATAGAATATAACATTCATTTGCTAAAATATGGTACAGCCAGTGGTATACTCGTAGTTGTATAGCTTGTCTCACAAATTTTGTCAGCAACGTCTAATTTTCATTTACTTACTGTAACTAAATACGTAATATAAGTACTGGTGATGTTGCTGATGATGACACTTCGCCCACTCGTCCGAAGGTTGCATGTTCTTCCATTGACATTCATTTGCAATTCTAAACTGCTAATGCCTTTAAAAATCCTCCAGCTTATATCGATGACGCTAATGGCGACGATCATCTTTGACTTCGAACTTGGTGACCTTCGTGAAGGTATTCGCGGCATTGATTAATGTTTACGCATACAATACCGATTGAACACTAACCTGATGCGATTATAGAACGTATAGTCTCGTAAGACGGCACAAATTCCCCTGAAACACCTTTGCATTGTGTGCTCGAGTAATTAGCAACGTGTTAACTTTTTCTAGCACACTTGAATATAAAACGTGCGAGTGAGACAGCATGTAGTCTTGAGGTGAATGAATTGTAAATAACTGAACAAGTGAACACGTGCTTCAGCAATTCGTCATTTACCTCTTCTTTGCCACTGTCAAACGAAAATGAGTTTCTTTTTGGATAAAACGGGAAGATATTTTTGAGCCCAAATAGCTAGTAATAATAATTTACTTACTGTGTATTTCTATTATTTGACTTCTGTCAATACACAGAACTTAACTTTGCGCAACTTGTTCTTAGCAAACACTGTAGAAGTGGTAAAAGGTAATTTTTGCGTGTTACACTTGCTCTTTCATGCAACAAGTACGTTAATCCCAGTTCAAAAATCTGCAGATTTAGCGCTTCAAAGTTCAAGCGATTTTTAATTTCGCCATAGGCTTATAATACTGCGATTTTTGAGTTTCCTTACGCAATATTCTACTTTCAAGGAGTAAAAGGAAACCGGATATGGTAATTCGGTTTAAAAATGCGTATTCCACCTCACTATGCCGTATGGACCTGAATAGCAAATTCGCTACCGTTATACTCTACCGTTACTTGCCTTAGCGAATTCATCCTTGCTCATCATGGACTTATCTTCTATATTCTAGAAGAATGTGTTGCGGCATTACGACAAGTTTATAATACGCTAATGGTTTATGTTGCTGATACCCTCTGGGCTCTGAGCAATATTTCCATAACCTACCAAATCCTGTATGGTTTTTAATGACTTTTTGCATAATTTCTTGCGTATCTCAGACTTATTTTCTGGCAAGCTCGGTTTACAATCAGAAAAATTTGCCATTAGTATTTAGCTTTATTTTCATATCTGACTGTAAAATTTTGCTGCCCATGTTTCTAAAATAATGTTTCTAAACTTATGACTTATGAGGCCTAAAAATTAATATCTAATCAAGCTATTAATTAATGTTAAAATGGCAATAGTGGATAATCAGCTATATTAAATAATTATTATATGAGCCACTAACGGGTTTGTGTCCGTCGAGCATAAAGCATTAATTTTAGATTAACATCAGAATACAATTTACATATTTAACCTCAACTTCCACGTTCGGAGTCATTTCTTAGCGGAAAATTCCAAGTTCCTAATGAGCGAGTGAGGTTGCTTTGATTTACTTTACTTTGATAACATTGTATTTGCGCTGTCACATTGATAAGGAAGCCTTCAACATTCATTGATATTTGATACCTTAAGGTTATTTGATAGCGAATTCATAGATATACTTCATACTAAACGCATTAAGAAAGCATAGTACGCCGACTTGGCTCAGTGTCATTGCAAGACAAGGCGATGGGATACATTTTGAAATGGGAAATTTAAAATTGGAACAGGCAGCCCCAACATGCGAGCGGCAAGTCTGTCAATTCAATATGTATCTTCTTTGCAGTAAATAAAGATAAGAATTGAGTGGCTCATTTAAATAGTCATCGTTACATAACATCGTCTTGTCACGTTATAATGTGAAGATCCTTGGTGACGTAGACAATCTATTAGTCTTGACAAGGCTTTAAAATTTAAATGAACGTGGCGAAAAAAAGAACTAACGCTGTCGTCATACAAAAAAGGCATTTTTGACAGTTCTCATTTACCAGCAGCGCCCCCGCCCACGTTCATTTAAACTTTAAAGCCTTTTCGCACTTTATTGTTTGTAAATAGGGAGGCGTCATCATTTTAAGTCGATTTTTTAGCTTCTTAGCAACACCTCTCAGATGACTGATGAGTTATTACCTACTAATTATTATTAGTCATGATTAGACATCGGATTATATGCATTTGCATACTTGCATATGCAAATGCATATAATGGCACTTTTTAGGCGATAGTGCATATTATGGCAATTTTTCGTTGATAGTGCATATTTCGGTAGTTTTATGCCCTCGTAGTCTCCAAACTAGCTATCATGACACACGCTGAGGCCACAAAACAGAGGAGGTAGGATAGATCAAAACACTTCAAATATGTGGCTCCATCACCATTAAAAGAATGCGATGCACCCGATAGCACCGATAGGTACAAAATCTTTCTAGAAACAAAATTTTTCTTTGCAGTTGACAACATTATTAAAAAAGGGAATAAAGTAGTTACCGATGTCCGATTTATTAAACTTCCATGAGCATTAAGATTGCAATCGGGAAATGTTGGTAGAAAATTATTATTGGTGCTGTTTAAAAAAATTAAAATCATGTATTCGAGGAAATTATAAAATTGACGCTTTTAAATTAACGGCACCACCGGAAAGCTCTTCAAAAATTTAAAAATTTTCCTTCTGATTGTGCATATTTTGTGCATATTTCGGCCATTTATTCGTGCATATTTCGGCACTTTGATCGTGCATATAATCCGATGTCTAGTCATGATCTAATAATTATTATTATTACACAGATGACTTATTATTATTTCGATTTTAACAATTATAATAATTATACTCTATCAGACTGTCCATTAAATCACTAAATCCCGCGATATTCGATTAATTTGAAAATGTTCTAAAGTACACAGAAGTCCAACTTTCTCAGTCGGACTTTCTTGTCTCGTTATGGCAACGACAACCGGGACAATGTTGCAACTGCAACTTTGTACTTTTATTTTAATTTCATTGTTTCATTACATTGATTTTGACGTGATAACGTCTTATAATTCGATATGGGGTGCGCGCCCGAAAAAATGACAGTTCATGCGGCGTTAACTCGCTGACAGCTCTGAGGCGTTCCATTTACACTCTCAAGTCTCTCAACAACCGTAAGGCCCACCTGGGTCGCGCTCTTTGTTTCGATTATATTACGTATTTCGATGTCTTAGAGAATACTTTTGTACGAAGAAGTTTAGTTAGATATGACCTTTGATACATTGACCACACTCTGAATGAAAAATAAATAAACAATCTGTGAGCTATTAGTATTATTTCGGCTATTCAAAATTGTGCTCTATTTCCTACATGTCAAGGTATGACTTAATATATGAAGAATAAAGTATTCGTTTATTTCTTCTGAACAAGTCACTAATTATAGTTTCGAAAGTTTATAGTTGAGAAACTAATATCACATCTGACTAAATACTATATTATGATGGCTTGATAGATAGAAAATTTAACATATTATATTATAATGTAGTTCACACAAACATAAAATATGGATTATATTGTAAGGATATTTCATATTACATTAATTTTCCAAAGAGGGTAGGCCGGGAGCCATTTTTTTGCACATTGACCTGCCAACTTTTTTGCATAGATTTTTCCCGGAACTGAGGGGTTAAGGCTATGACGTTGTCACGTTCAACTATCGTCAGTAGACAGTAAACCGACTTTACAGACAACCGATTTTTTTAAATCCATTTTTCTTGGGACTTCGTGGATAACAGATCCATGATTTAGAAATTACTGTTTTGATAACATGAGTGTTTATTGAATGTTTTGCTTTCTTATATAAAAAATAGTAAAATGAGTCGTGTAACACGTTAGAAGCTAAATAATTATTAATTTATCCAATAGCAGCCAAAGACGATAAAAAATCCAAAAATCTATAAGATAGATTTTTTATTTATTATCGTTTAGCGTATTCACAGTCCGCTATCTGTCATGTGTTTTTTCCAATATGCCAGACAAAGACAAGTATATACCTCGTATACGGTATAATTAGCTTAGTATATAAATAATATATTTATTATGTAGGAATAATGTCTACATTTTAGGATTTTCAACAAAAATTTTGAAACGTAGTATGAATTATGATTTGGTTTTGAATGCGTATTAGGTTTTATCTTATCGCTGACACTAGCGCCCCCGCGAGTTTTAGGCGCGTTATCTATACATTCCTCGTAATGTACATCGCGTTTTGATTTAGACGTGAACAACGAGCAATGGACAGCGCGCATGTGATATCAGTCGTCATATGGTAGGTGTGACCGCTGGCGCGGATCACTGGCCTTAATATTATCGTTTATTCAAACATTATCGACCCAATTGACTCTTAGGAAACTTTTAAGTAGATATTTTTGTGTTTTGTTTAAAACATGCTAAAGAGCATGTTTTAAACAAAACACAAAAATATCTACGACACTCAGAAATTGATTGATAAGAACTAAAAGAAGATTCTGGGTAAAAAAAGAGAATTTTTTGTTGAAAAGTATGATTGTATGGAAAAAAACTATAAATTCCTTAAGTAAAAAATGGTTAAGGAACTAGTCCGTAGTATGTTTAAAAATAAGTTCTTAGTAGAATGTTTTGTGCACTATGTTTGTAATTGCTTTAAATGTTAATTTCCAAGAATCACGGCGATTAAGTAAAAATTAAAAAATGCTTTTAAGCATTTGGAGTTGTAGATACAGAATGAATATTATAATTATTATGTTGTCAAACATTATGCTGATATCGTGCCAGCATAAAAAGATTAAGTAAGTAAATATATATTTTTTTTCAAATTATTATTACATAAAAAATATGACTTTCAACATTCTGTGATGCGATGGATGAAAACAAGGTAACTATGTATATTATTATGCCCGATTGCCCGCAACTCCGTTGCGTCAAACTTAGTTTATCGCGGCGGAACCGTACCTTTTTTCGGGATAAAAAGTATCCTTTGTCCTTTCCCGGGACTCAAAGTATCTCCATACCAAATTTCAGCAAATCGGTTCAGCGGTTTGGGCGTGAAGAGGTAACAGACAGACAGACAGACAGACAGACAGGTAGACAGACAGACGTAGACAGACACACTTTCGCATTTATAATAATATTAGTATGGATAATCAAAATAACGAGGCATGATTGTCATTTTTACAAAGTTTTGTGCCTCTATACTCGATAGTCGATTCACCCTTCGGACTTTATGTATTATAGGTAGGCTACTAAATATCAATGTTATGGAAACTTGCCTTAAAATAACCTCTATTCATGATCTAATTGTGGTTTTAAATGTGACTGAACTATTTAACACTATTTTAAAATATGATGCAAGCAACCGCAAAATGATATACTTATAACAGACAGAAGGCTCACCGCAGTAGACTAATAAATTTTAAAACTGCAATTATAAAAACTAGACACAAAATCTAGGTAGCAAGCAATCTAAGATTAATAGCTATGAAATCTGCGGTCAGACTAAATATGCACTAAATGCTACACTAAATGGGTTTTTATCACCTGACTAGTGACTACCCAAATTAACTGCACTCAGAGACGAATAATAATTACCGAGTGTAAATAAATGAAGATTTTGCCAATGGTCCCCAATCCTCATAAATTATCTGTAAAAATGTTCATTATTCCTTCGATCGCCAATTCTTGGAAATCTTTTGTTATCGCGGCCTACTTACGGTTATTGATAGGTTATATTTTTCAAATTGGACCAGTAGTTTCTGAGATTAGCGCGTTCAAATAAGCCCTTTCAAATAATTTCTCCCGTTTTTTCCACACTTTCCTCTATTTCTTCACTCCTATTAGTATTAGCGTAATAAAATATAGCCTATAGCCTTCCTCGATAAATGGGCTATCTAACACTGAGTTTTTCAAATCGGACCAGTAGTTCCTGAGATTAGCGCGTTCAAACAAACAAACATACAAACTCTTCCCAATTATAATATTAGTATAGATTTCTATGAAAGTGTCGCTAACTTCGTGTCGCTAGGTGCGGTATTTCATAGAAATACATAGAAACAGTATTGTCGCGACGACACGTCATCTGCCGCGGTGCTGCCGCTTCATGTCGCCCGCTGCCAACCGGCACCTTAATTTGCCTACACGTCGATAAATCAAAAGAATCATAAATAAACGCAAGTCGATAACGAGTTTAGTTTTCACCATAAATTCACCGATACAAGACTTTTGATGTATTCTCTCCCTTTCTCTCCCATTCTCTCTCGTCTCTCCCTGCAATACCGACACCACCTTGCCCTGATTGATTTATATGTCTTGTTTGTCATAGGATTTATTTGATTTCTTGGCAGCGCCTGTAACCGCCGGATTAATATCGGCCCTATATCTCAGTCATATTTCATCCCGGACCCACGAATTAACATACAAACGTCAATCGTTTTCATGAATAAAAATATATTGGATTTAGTTGGATGCGGCTGGATGGAGGATAAGCACTGGTGGATATAAAATATATTCCCCGCACTTTACGAAAGGGTAACGCTTATATATTTTACGCTTTAACGATATATATCATAAAAGAAAGTGTATATTCATCATACAATTTAAGATTTTACTTGTATTACAAATTAAACTAGGGAAATCTTGTACCACTGGTGCGGGGTTCTTTATCCCTATCATTCCACTCCTATCTCCTTTATTTTTTTTTCTTTAGAACTGTCTCTTATATTTGAAGACCGCTAAATTCATCCTCCATCATATCATCCACATAGGCGTGCTAACCTAACGTTTGACATTCCATTTTCATTTATGTACATAATATATTATACAATATTCTATAAATAATATAAATGTGGGTATAAAATTGCCGAATAATTATAAAAGAATAAGCGGAAAACTCTTAAATATAATGTACTATATTTCAAATACTTTTATACAATAGTATAAGTAAACGTATTTGAAATATGTTACATAACTATGTATTTCCATTGTCTACAGTCTGGTACCCGTAATACAAGTCCTTCAGGAACTTAGCACGGGGCCAGACTGACGTGGTGTGAAGTGTCCATAAATATTATTATTATAATACATTATTCCATCTAGCCTACTGGGCCAGATAACATTATATAGGTAGAAATAAACTTTACCTAACCACATAATAAACCAATCGTTAAATTCAAAGTCAACCAAAGTTAAGTCACGTTTAAAATTTTCCACGCACCCATAAATTTTGCCAAGTGTTACGAACAAAATGCGTTTTATTTTAATAATTTCATTCATAATATTAATATTCAGACGTAATATTAGCGGAAGTAATTATTCAAGATAAATTGCTAAATCACGGTTGTTACTTCTTACAAACGCTATGGACTTACATTTTTAATTCAGTACTAGGCGAGGAATATTTATAAAATTAATTATTAAGTATAATTATTATGTATTTATCTAAATTTAAAGTGATATTCAAAATAACTAAGAACGAAACTTATCAATTCTAAATTAAATCATTAAAATTTATTCCAAGTTCGAAGCTTATCGGTATAGTAAACTGTATATTATTTTTCTAGTTTTTTGGTAAACTCATGTATTAAATCTAGTTTACAATTCCAACCACGTTATACTTTATAGTAGTTAACACAGTCTAATAAGTTTGAATTATACGTCTAACGTACCATAGGTACTCAGGTACAATTATTGCGTCTTGAAAAAAAACGTCGGTCAAGCAAAAAATTCCACGACGCATCTCATATCTAGTAAAACCGGTTTAAAATTTAAAATACCTGGGTTTTATTATAAGCCGCGACGTAGTGATCTTATATTGTAATCTCTTAATATATTCTAGACGAGTATTATAGTATTTATAATAATTATTAGGTACTGGCTTTGGTCTACGACTTCGTCTGCATAATGTATTCGATAATTTCCACTGCTCGGAAATAGACTTGAGGCAAGTGCTTGCGAAGCCTTTTGTCAAATCCTTACAACTTTGCAGTTGAAATTATCGAAGACACAAGTTGCGAAGCACCCAGACTTTCTTTCTCTTTATTAAAATAAATTCTGCAAATTGCCTAAATAGTCCACTGTACAGTCCCTCTTAGTTTCTTCGACGGTCTGCTAGAGGTTCTAGAATCTAGTGAGTAGTGACTCTACAATGAGTTTCTGAAAGTTCTGAAACGACTAGAGATTCTACTTTATTCGATGACAAAAAAATGAGGAATTTGTGCTAAATCAGACGAAAAATAAATTAGTATAAATTTAGTGAAATATCAACTTCAAGTTTCTGACTACGGAAAACGAGTTCGGAAATCATAGCAGGAAAAGATCGAGCCAAAATATAGAGCAGAGCGAACACGTGTAGTGACCGCTTATTTTAGGGTCGATTCAGACCGCAACGCGACGCGTAGATGCATTTCCAAATTCATATGGATTTAATATTAAACCCAGAAACTAAACAATGTCTAATAATAATTACAAATTCCAATTCTTGACTAATTCATCAACTTTTTAATTTTGAAATTGCATAGTCATGTATATGACAGAGTTAAATAAATTCAGACAACTACTTCTGCGACGCGATGTTATAAAGTCGTAAAATGCCTGAAAAATATCACAGACTAATGAACACTCAGAAGTCAGAGGCTGCACATTATACTTACCAGAGTTATCGATACGATTATGGGGTCGGGACCTCAATTACAACGCGCAGTCAGTAATTACTCTGATCATAAAATTACAGGGACGATTTCCTAATAACTGCCCATGTAGGTATTAGCAGTATCGGTATTTTTAAGTTGAACAGTTTTTAAAGAAAATGAGTAGATTATCTCTGGAACTATAATAATAAAAGTTACAATGATACTAAGTTTTTAAAAAGTTTAAGTAAGTATGGAATTTTCTTGACAAGCAGCGTGAAAAAACTCTTTCAACCGCTAATAATTTATCTGCACGAATCTTTTTAATTATTTCTATTTTCTATATTTATGCGCATTACTCTGCATATATTATTATATCTTTATTATTTTAAGACGTGTTTTAACACTATCCGATAATGGAATGGACGCTCTTATCTATGGGACAAATAGGTATAATTCTAAAAAAAAAACGTAGTTTTTTTTAATCAAGGGATCAGTTCAGGTACAGTCGCACTCATTACCAATTTACCAGTATCGATTAAAGAGAAAGTTGTCCGATGACATGCAAGTCCGCAGGACGTCGCGTAGTAAAGTGTCGTGATTCGTGACACGAATTATGTAATTTACATAATAATATTATATTATGTGAAACTTGAAAGGCTATCGGTATCTACTTTTTGTATGTATAAAATTACAAGTTAATTGAATTCTATAAAATAATGTTAGAATTTTGTAAAAAAAAAACGTAGTAAATGAGAAATCGTGTAGTTGACCTAGAATTTTGAGGGGAGGATCACAAGATTTTAAGGGTGATCTTGATTTTAGAGGGGTCACTCTTATAAATAGTAAACTGGCAAAATAAAAACCTATTTCGAAACGAATTACCCCATAAAAGTCTGCGCACGATACACCATTACAAACTAGATACTAAAATTATTCGCAGTAATATTACGCGTGTAAACTAAACCAATTTTACAAACATTATGTTCATCAAATAAATACTGCTAATTGGTGATAATGATTCGTGATGGAATACGACGATTCCAACATGCGAGGGAAACCTGGAGAATTGTCACGAAAGATTGCATTACTGGCTGGTTATAAAAACTCCGTGAACTCGTTCGGAAGAGTTTTTTTTATTGGTGCTGGCTGCTGGGAAAAGACCTCTAGACCTTAAAATCCATTGGCATAGATACGTACTTCGTAGACCAAAAAAAAAGAAACCTACAGTTTCTGAGGATAATATAAATTCTCCAGGCTGCATAGTAATATCGAATGGACTTACAAGTATTTTTATTTACGTCACGTATATTATAACTTTATAAGTAAAGTAATCAAAATTGTGTATCTTGGCCGCCATTTTTAATTGGAGTTGATTGGGATTTACGATTTTGTCACGACTTGTCTTGTTCCCTTAAAAACGTTGCGCACATTCACTTTATCAGTATACAGCATTTTATTAAACTGATGCAATATTATTATTATTTTCATCATTAAATGGAAAGTAATTTTACGACCTACAATTTTTAAAATTAAACAACTTCCTTGAAAACTCTAGGTTACGAGTTGCCAAATCTGAGTCCTACCATGTGGTAGAATTTCAATGTTGAGACTTGAGAATCATTATTTAAATGACAATCTGCAAGTATTTTCTTGACAACTGCAGCTGACAATGCTATATTCAATTTGGTTATCAAATTAAATACTACAATAAACCTTTTACTACTATTGTAAATTCAGCTGATCCTTTCGTTTCACCTTTATGTATGAGATACCCATCTGTTGTAACTTGTAGCCTTTATTGACTGCCGCATCGTAAATAGTGACTACAGAAGCTTCTGAGAAGTCGGGAGTTACCGTCTAAGCGTGGTTATGTTTACAAACAGTGTTTACGTGTCGCGCGCTACAGCCGACGTCACGCGGCGTCACTCGCGTCATGACCCCCTCCTCTCCCGTCCCCCCTCGCGTCCGCCCGCGCCAATCCTGTGCTATTGCGTCTTAAAAAATAAAATGTTATTGTAGATTGTGTACGCGTCAGTACCTCGCTACTATTTTAGCGCCATTTCGCGTGCGATAACATGTTCGAAATTTGAAATTTTCAAGATAGCGAATATTTCAGGCATAGATAAAAATATAGTATCGATGTCTCGATGAATTCAGGATTTTCAAAGAAATGTTAATGTAACTGGAACGTAATTTGAATATTTAAGTAATATAACTTTGACGCACATAATTACTACAAAATGACAGAGAAATAGTTTAAAAAAAAAACCATGAACTTTTACTATGTTGAATTTGGGTTCGACTAAATAGTTTGGAAATTCTATTCAAGTATAATAATATTATAACGAACATACTCTGCACCTAAAACAATGTAAACTTAACAAAAATCCGCCAGATAGCTTTACATAATCTTACGTTTATCGAAAAGAATGCGCGGCAGAATTTTCAGTAATCTGCAATATCAGTATAATCATTGAGATCACCTCAGTTGGTTAGCAGTTAAATTTAGAGCGATGTGCGAAGTCGTCATTCGATCGCAAGGTCAAGAAACTCCGGATAGGATGAATGGGTGACCTCTGCATCTAAATTGAACATTTGAATATCAGTTAAAAATGGCCGCTCCGTGATACACACCCACGGAGTCTCTATCGGACTAAATCAAGCGATTCTATAGTATTTTAAAGCAATCTACAGCTTCATCATCTTCATCCTTAGTCGATTCAGTCCGTTTTCCAAAGAGGATAATATAATATAGGATAGGAATACAATAATTTGTCTTGCTGTGTCTAAACTACGCCTTACTATGTTAGGCTGTTTATAATTTTTACGTGTGCACTGCGTAGTTACTATCATACTACATTGGCCACTAATTGA
The DNA here is from genome assembly GCA_937595015.1 of Polyommatus icarus. NCBI lineage: Eukaryota > Metazoa > Arthropoda > Insecta > Lepidoptera > Lycaenidae > Polyommatus > Polyommatus icarus. The sequence continues at coordinate 19,302,064 of OW569325.1, read as the reverse complement.
TATTTATTAACAAAAGTCTGCCTTCACATTTTTTTGTCCGAGAAAAAAAGAGGCGCGAGCATTGGTTGTCACTTGTCGTTGTAAAGTACTTATGAGATTATAACTTATGATATTATTGCATAAACAATTACTTACAAAATGTCCCCCGTATTTAGGGTACTAAATTTATAGCAGGATACTGAAACAAGATGGCATAAAATTATAATAAGGAAAATACCTACCGTGGTAGTTTGTTATAAATTATGGTAATACGACGAAAGGCTGCCGGCCTTGGCAGGCGCCGCTAATCCAGACTCGCCTATTGAGTATTGACAACCTATAGTGTACACTACAATGTACATATTAAAAACAGGTACACTCGAGGAAGTTGATTCCTATGCATGTCGCGGGTCATCTTATACTCGTCAGTTCTGTTGGTCGGAAGAAAGTACAGGACAGAATCGTATTTCTACACTGATCTCTAATATACAAGTACGCTGGATCGATGATACCCACTTGATTTTTGTGCCTATTTGAAGCGGAATCAGCGCCCCCATTATTCGGGATGAGAACTAAATTTGACGTAACCATTGGTAACCATGTATGTATTATATTTGTCTATGGCTTAATCGTTTGAATTGTTTTCGTGTTTTAAAGTGTTTTAAAAGGTTTTATGCCATTAAGTAATCGCTTTATTTAATTATTCGTAGATTTCTTCGCTCCTATTAGTCTCAGCATCGTAGCGTAGCGTAGAAATTGTCTAATTCCTTAGATTATCGCAATATTTTTTGGCCGAGTTCACTGTCTCACCTCTCTACTTGATAGGACTTGATAGGACTCTCTCTTAGGCCTCTCACTAAAACGTTTTCTTTCGGCGATTATAACTATATTAGTACCACTGATTTTGAAATACTTGTATACGGCTAAACGTCTTTAAAAATCAGTGGTATGGTAGGTATAGTTTTCTATTATATATAAACTTATAACAAAGGTAATAATATAACAACCACTGAAACATAAATACCAATTAAGTTAAAGGAAAACCGCATACTTGTATGAACGTGATAATGATTGTAAAATTTGAGGAAAATCACTCACTCGTCTGAGTGATGATAGGTGTGTTTACATTTTATCGGCTAAGTCTGGAGGGGATTTATTAGCCATTTTGTTGAATTAGCCAGCCAATTTGACGCGTAGCCACAGCCCACAGTAGCGTGAGGTTAGCTGCTGCGGTCGCAATGTTGATTAAATAGTAGAATATCTATGTCCAAATAATTAAGAAAGTTGTACTTTGTTATAGATTTGAAGTATTTTAGTTACAAACTTTGTACCTTAATCCTTCGATCGTGGATTCTTGGAAATCTATTGTTATTCTATTGTGTCTTGCTCACCGGTGAGCTTATGGGGCTTGATGGGTTAAATACATTAGTACTTTGTATGTTTGATTTGAAGTATTTAAGATACAAACCTTGTACCTTAATCCTTCGATCGTGGATTCTTGGAAATCTATTGTTATTATATTGTGTCTTGCTCACCGGTGAGCTTATGGGGCTTGATGGGTTAAATACATTAGTACTTTGTATGTTTGATTTGAAGTATTTAAGATACAAACCTTGTACCTTAATCCTTCGATCGTGGATTCTTGGAAATCTATTGTTATTATATTGTGTCTTGCTCACCGGTGAGCTTATGGGGCTTGATGGGTTTTTTATTATTATAAAATTGGGGCCGTCTATGGGCTGTTCGCCCATATCCTTTTTTGTTATTTTATTATTTAGATTTTTCGCACCAAGGATATTTGATATAATATTATTAATTTTAATTAATTGCAGTCCACGCCACGCCATGGACTTTTTTTTAATATAAGTATATAATGGAGTAGATTATATATAATATTATATATACATATAATTTCTGCATTTAAGGAAAGTCTAATTTCATATGCATCCCAAGGAAATCTAGATATGAATGATCAAAAATCTATACAGAAATACTATGACGACCTAATAAAAATTATCTGTAATAGTTTCCAGTACGCAAAAAACAAGAGTAACAAAAATAAAAATCACTAAATTATCTCTGCTTATACATTAAGGCTACTAAATAAAAAACAAGAACGACAACGGATAGAAAATAAAAGTAGAGCAACAAGAAAGCATTTATCTGCATTGTATAAGTTGTGTAGTAAAAACCTTAAGAAAGACTATGCAAACCATAGATATAAAACTTTTGAAAAACATCTGAATCAAACAGGAAGCACAAAGAGGGCCTACAAAGAACTAAGAACTAACAAAGAATGGATCGACGGCCTAAAACATGACAATAAAACACTTACTAAACGCAGGGACATCATCACAGTAGCAACAGAATTTTACAGACAATTATATACAGCCAGTCAGAATAAAAACTCTGAATACAGACAACTAAGCTCTACCATAACAAACAAAACACCAAGTGAGCCCCGTATTGAAGTATCTGAAGTATTAGAAGCAATAAGGAAACTAAAGTCAGATAAGAGTCCAGGCCCGGATAATATAACAAATGAGACATTAAAAGCCGCCTCTACATTACTCTCAGTCCCACTAACTAGCCTATTTAATCGAATTTTAGAAACTGGATGCACCCCTACACAGTGGTCAGAATCTAACATCATTCTAATTTACAAAAAAGGAGACCCAAAAGACATTGGTAACTACAGGCCCATAAGTTTGTTACCGTGCATATACAAGCTCTTCTCGAGCATTATAAATAACAAAATAAGCACAACATTAGAGGCTAGCCAACCAGTAGAGCAAGCGGGCTTTGGAAAAGGATACTCTACAATCGACCATATACACACGATAGCGCTTATTCTAGACAAATACCGAGAGAGAAGAAGACCACTCTACATAGCGTTTATCGATTACCAAAAAGCGTTCGATACTCTATCCCACGAAAGTATCTGGGCAGCTTTAGATGCTCAAAAGGTAGAGCCAAGATACATTCAAGTCATAAAAACATATACAACAATAGCAAGAGTAGAGTAAAGCTAGAGTCAGCAGGCCCCTGGTTCCCGATCAAAATAGGAGCGAGACAAGGGGATCCTCTATCACCAAAGCTCTTCATAGCTACGCTGGAATTAGTAATAAGTAAGCTTGACTGGAAAGGACAAGGTATAAAGATTTTAAATAAATACCTGAGCCACCTGCGGTTCGCTGACGATCTTCTTCTCCTGTCTAAATCAAGACAACAACTTCAAGCTATGATAGAGTCACTAAATAAGGCCAGCCGACAAGAAGGCCTGGAAATGAACTTTTCTAAAAGAATGTTGATGACTAACAGCACCAAAACGCCACTCTACGTCGATAACAAGCTTTTAAAATATACGGACCAATGCTTATACCTCGGAAAGCAAATAAGTTTCGACGCACAAAATAACGAGAGAGAAGTAGAGCGCAGGACACAGAACACATGGAACAAGTACTGGAGCTTGAAAGAACTATTTAAAAGTAATTTACCCATAAAAATTAAAACCAAACTAATGGATACATGTCTTATTCCGTGCTTATTATATGCCTGCCAAACGTGGAAGTTTACTAACAAAGTAAAAAACAAAATTACTATATGTCAACGAGGAATGGAGCGAAGTATACTCAGCGTGAGTAAGATGCAGAGAATAAGACACACAAAAATAAGAAAAATTACAAAAGCATCAGATGGCCTTAGAAAAGTTCTAGCATTAAAGTGGAAATGGGCCGGACATGTGGCACGACTCCAAGACCAGAGATGGACAAAGCGAGTCACAGCGTGGAAAGGCCCACAAGGGAATAGAAAGAGAGGAAGACCTTATGTCAGGTGGGAGGACGAACTTACAAAGATAGCTGGTTCCAACTGGATGGAAACAGCGAAATCGAGAGAACACTGGTCATCTTTAGAGGAGGCCTTCACCTGTGGAGGGGTTCTTACAGTAGAAGCAAAATAAACAAAAAAGTGTTACTTTACTGATAAGAAATAAAAGGCTTTTTATTTTTTTTTATTTATTATATACATATAATAATGGCATATGTCAATGGGCTTGATGGGTTAAATACAGTAGTACTACAAAGTACACATAAGTAGAGTACAAAGTACACATAAGTAGAGTACAAAGTACACTTCACTCTAGGGTAGGTACTCGTAGTAGGTACTAACGCCGCGAAATCGGTTACGAAAATTCTGTGAGGTTGAAACATCCTGAAAACCGGGATTTGAATATGGTATGGTATAAAATATGAAGTTTGATACACTAGAATCTAGATTTTGCCCTCAACTGTGTTGCGCCAAAATTCATTTATCACGTGAGAACCCTCCATTTTTCCGGGATCATAAGTATCCAATGTCCCTTCCCGGGATTTATAATCACTCAGTTCAGTGGCTTGGGCGTGAAGAGGTAACAGACCGGCAGACAGAGACACTTTCGCCTTAATTTGTATTTACTTTCTAGTATGATTTTGTACGTAGTAAATAAGTAAATAGCGCCTACTCTACCTAGTGACCCATTTAATTTTATCAAACAGTTGATATGAAGGCAATAGTTAAACTAATAGTGTAGGCCTTGTTAATCAGCGTCCAGCTGTTTTATTATAGGACGCATCGAGACTCCACTTTATATGTTCGTGTTATTCTGTAAATAATATTATAATATCTATTTATAAATCAACAGATAACGCCATTTTGTCTTTTTTAAGGGCCAGAAGTCAGAATCCACATTCCAGAGCTTACCAAGATTTGCCCTGACAAAATTAAAGATGAAAGAACTTTTGTAATGATACGTGTATTTCTCTAATATAATATGATGTAAATAAAGGTGTGCTTGTTTAAAATCGTTACTAGAATTGCCACGTTCGTTGCGTCTCAGTGTACCCTGACCCTAAGCAGCAATGAATGTACAAAATGCACGCGGAAATTTACTGAATGAGTCTAAATTAAAATTGTTCGAATAATGCTTAATAAAAATGTGCATTCTTTTAAAATAATTACGTAGTTATAATATTTTATTGTACTTTTAAATGCATAATAATTAGTGGTTGCAGACGGTTTTTGTAGTGGCCGTGAACTCATGAGCATTACATAAACATTTTACGAGTTAGGGCTTGGACAGAGCACATTATCTCTTATGTCTTCTTAAGTCCGTTCAGAGGACAATTTATATTTAGACCTTCAAGAAGAGAGCGTATTCCCTCTTAAAAGACCGGCAACGCACCTGCATTCTAATGTTGCGAGTGTCCATGGGCGACGGTAGTTGCTTTCTATCAGGTGACCAACCCGTTTGCTCGTTTGCCTCCTTATTTTATAATTTAAAAAAATTCTGTCTTATGTAGAGATAGAGGGTAGAAAAATAATTGTTCTCTTTTGTCAAATAATGAACATTTGAAAAGTTTTCGCACATGAGGGACAATTTAATTTTTAAAATTGCGAATCGAGGCTAAAAAGTTTGTTTTATAAAATGTCATTTGTATGAAAAACTGTGCCCAATAATTTACATACCTTATAGCATAATAATTGCCAAAAACTTTACCATCAACGGGTAGGTAGTAAGCATTCAATTCTTTTATAAAAGTAACCTTGTTACAAGCAAAAAAAGCTAAAACCTTGAAGCCCTCACAGTCTATTTAGGCTCGCCGTTACTCGGATGCAGTTATCGCGTTTATTTTCTCGCTTTATACTAGTTGTGACGCATTCCCTGGTCGTTGAACCACCAGCTGCACCGGTAGGGTCAGCAACAGAATTGCAACTATCTGCATGATGCTACTAGTTTATTTTATTATTTATTATACGTTCGATAATTAAAGACGTAAGTGGAAGAACCAGATAACTAACCAGACAGCTAACTTTAATAACATAAGGACATTTTTAATTATAATTTAAACAAACCTTGGAACTTACCCACTTCATCATCTGGCAAATATATCTGGCTGCACATACAATCCAATTTTCGATTCCAAATCATTTTCCAGGACCTGAAGCCTCCATTTGTGCAAAAACGGCAATTTTTAACTGTTACTTTTCTCATTCCTGCTTCTTCCACACATGTCTCCAGTTTACAATTACATAGCGTGGAAAAACGATACAACTTCTTATTTTTAAAGAAATTTGTTATAACATCCCGCTTTTTTAATTTTAAAACAAACGCAGCTCGTTTCTTGTTCGATTTAGTCGATTTCCTAGCCTACAACGAATTTGCATAATAATTTGAGTCGGATTGTTTTAAGTTTTGATCGAGAAATAAATAAAACAGTAGAATCTACAATGAATGAATTAAAAGAAAAATAAATAAACGTTAAATTCGTATTAATAATACGATAATTATTAACTGTCAAAAAGTTTGGAAGTGAAACTCCTTTAGCGGCCCTGTGCACTTTTTTTGGGGTGGGAAAAAAAGTTCCAAGAAACTCGTGCCCGGACACGTGGCTTAATCGATTTTTTACGAGTGTTTTTAAGTATCTATGATGAGATGTTAAAAATACCGATACATAAATTTAAAAAGGTGAATAGCAGACTTGGCACGGTTGTTTCTATTTACATTTTAATTAGCTAGGCACTAAAGTGCTTTAAATTATTACATTAATTTACACTTAAATTACAACAACTCGGTTCTTGTCCAAAGGAAATGCCCATTTATCGTAAAATATACATTTAAGCGACAATTTGTATTATTTTCAGTATGAGAAATTCGTGTATTAATTTTAATAACTCCGTACAAATTAATGCCGGTTAATTGAAAAAAATATTCATTAAAAAAATATCCAGATTTTTTTTAATTTAATCAAAACAAAATGTATTTCCTTCTTTTTTATGGCCGCCCCAGTGAATTGCCATTTGCCAATGTTGTGGGAAGACATCTTTTGTAAAGCAAATGAGGAAAATTTTAATTTATTACCATGCCTTATATCTTATGTCATACCTATAGTGATGTTATGGTGACTATAATATTACCAATTAAACATGTTAATACAAAAATAGCAGCGTAACGTTACTGCGCAAATAGTTTACAAATTAACAACTAGGTACCTAATTAAGTTTTTGCAAAAAGTTACTTGAATTTATAGATCACAATTTTTTCCTGTCCGTACTTGCTGAGTTTATTTTGATTTTGATACTTAAACATTTATACTAAGTACTAGAATTACCTATTATAAGGGAGACAAGTTTGATTGTTAGTTTATGGATGATGGAATATGCTCCGCAACTACAAGGTACTTACTAATATATTCTGTGCAACTACTCAGCCGATTTAAGTAAAATTTTAATAACACTTTTAATTGCGGAAAATGTACGATTACCGCGGGCTATTATTTTACGAGCAAGTTCTAGTTTAATTTTTATTATTATGTTTTTTATAATTCCGTACCCAAAGTGTAAAAACGGGACCCTATTACTAAAACTTCGATGTCTGTCTGTCCGTCTGTCTGTCAGCAGGATGTAACTCGAGAACGGTAATAGCTAGAGAGTTGAAATTTTCACAGATTGTGTATATCAGTTGCCTTTATAACAAGTACTAAAAACAAAATAAAATAAATATTTAAGGGGGGATCCCAATTCCCATACAACAAACGTGATTTTTTGGCCTATTTTGTTTTGCTCTATATCACTAATGGCAACAGGTAAGTACTTCACTTTTTCACAAAATCCTCAGATAAATGTTTAATTTAATATTTAATAATAATAGTAAAATAAAATTTTATTTATTTATTTATTTCGTTACATGTAAAGTTTACAGTTCCGATAAGATATTGTCTTTAACCCGCAACCGAGTTGTGTAGACAATATACAAGTTCTCTTATTTTAAAAGATAAATGAGCTACAAAAGGAAGACAAACATTAAAGCTACATTACTAACGTAGGTATTTAACAAAATTATAAACTAAATTACAGAAATGACAAGACATAACAAGTAAGGGCTGGTTTACACGTATTACGTTGATAAATAGTTAGCTAAATTTTAACTTAATTTAAGGTTGTTAATTGCATATAAACACAAAATTTAGTAGCAATTAAAATAGTAGGTACTGAAATAGATGACAATTAGAATTTAGTATCCACTCTACACGTGACCGACCGGCCATAACAACATACCTAGTAGCCGAGCACTCCATCATACTCCGCGCGACGCCTAGGCGCGGCGCGCGGTGCAGCAGATAGGTTGCTCAGGACAATAATGTAAACAAGTTTGCTTAATGAGTATTATACATATAGGGTGCTCCATATCCGCAAAGTAATTCTTGAGTGACTTCTTTAAATTTGATTTATTTATATCTTCTTTAATCTTTATAGGCAGGTTGTTTATTAGATGAGCTATCACGTATTGGGAAGTTCTTTTGCCATACTGATTATTAAATTTCGGTGTCTCGAGTTTTTTATTGGATATACTTCTAGTAGTAATGACGTGTTTTTTTATTATTTGAATATCGTCTCGAAAGTACTGTTCTATTAGAAGTTGGTATTGGACTTTTAGGTGTATAGGTAGGACATTACAGTATTTAAATAATTGAGAAGGGTTATCAAATTTAGCTTTAACTTTTAGCGGTGTAATAATTTTTAGAAATCTGTATTGTAAATTATAAATTTTATCCAGGTAAGTTTTATATGTACGGCCGTATGTGCTGAGGCCATAAGACACAATGCTTTCAACTAGGGCCTTATACATGGTCAAGAGTGTATTAAAAGTAAGCTTGTTTTTAATAATGTAAAAGTTGGCCATTATATTTCGTAGCTTTGTACATACTTTATTAATATGACTTTCCCAGTTAAACTTGTGATCTATAGATAATCCAAGGTAGGTGTGTTCCAAAACTTGCTCGATTGTGTTACAGTCAGCGTTACAGTTACATGTGTTGAGGTGAAGGCAAGAGTGACTGTGGGCTATGATTTTTAAGAAATCACCTTGACAAGAATTTTTCATATGACTCGACCTGACATGAATGAATTTGGTTTTTTTAGAATTTAGTACTAACCCAGAGTCATGAGACCATTTGCAAATTGCGTCAAAGTCGGATTGAATGTAAGATTCAGCCAATGCTAGATCTTCGTGCGCTACCATTAGGCAAGTATCATCAGCGAATTGATAAACGGTAGAGTGTTTCACAATGTTAATCACATTATTAACATAGGCCAGATAGTGTAATGGTCCGAGGACCGACCCCTGTGCTGTACCTTCCTGTACATAAACCCTATCACTAAGTGAGTTAGCTACTTTTACTCTGTAGCTTCGATTCTTTAGGTAATCTTTGCACCAGTTCAGCAGCTTACCTCGCACCCCACTATCATCTAATCTTTCAGTAAGTAAGTCATGCCGTAATGTATCAAAAGCCTTGCTATAGTCTATAAATAATAGAATTACATGTTTCTTTGCATTTAAGTGAGCGTTGACATCGTCGGCAAATCGGGACAATAAGAGCGTAGTGCTTTTCCCAGGTTGAAAGCCATAATGTCTCTTAGATAAAATATTATTTGAGGAGTAGAAAGATTGAATTTTGCTTCCAACGTACTTTTCAATTATTTTATCAAAAACTGGCAAAATAGTTATAGGTCGATACTGTTCACAGTCTTGGCTACTGCCACCTTTGTGGATTGGTCGTATAATACCAGTTTTCAATGCCTTTGGGCACATCCCAGTAGAAATAGAAACGTTTAAAAGGTGTGTTATGGCATTTGTAATACGATCGGAAAGGTTTTTTACATCGATAGCCCGAATGTTATCAATTCCCGGTGCTTTGTTCGAATTGATACTTTTAATAATTTTACGGATGTCTTTATTAGTAGCTTTCGGTAAGCGCATAGATATATCGACATGTTCACAGTAGTTCTGTTTGTTTAAAATGTTTTGGGGATACTCAGGTAGAATAGATTTTACGGTGGATTTAAAGTGATTGGAAAATTTATTTGCAATTGCTCGGGAACTATCTTCATTATTAAATGCCTTAGTGATTACTTTATCTATAGACCTAGATGTTTTACCAATAATATTATTGATTATATGCCATAATTTTCGAGAATCAAAATTACATTTTATTATTTCAGACTTATAGTACTCGTTTTTTCTTTTATTAAAATAAAAAATTAAAGGGGGCTCCCATACAAAAAACACAATTTTTGGCCTAATTATGCTCTATAATGGTACGGAACCCTTCGTGCGCGGGTCGGACTCGCACTTGGCCGATTATTTCTGTAATTACTCGCATTCCAGTACCCTATTATACGTCTAACCATCCAGGCTAATTTAATCCGGTGACAATATACCACAAAAATATTGTAATAATTCTATACAATATCTTATACGCATATACTTAAAATTAAAATTTAATTATTATAATAAGTCTAACATATTATTATGGCAAAGTGCGGTTTGCTTTGACATCGCTAGTTTAACTATCCTATAGCGTTTTGGTAAAGTACTAAAGTTATTGACGAATCGTTAGTAAGGAATAGCCGAAATCAACTCAATTTAAAAGTTTCTATTATAAAATGAAAGGCGTCGTAAAATTTAAGCGAACAATTTTCTAGTGGTTCAATGACTTACTAGTTATTCGTATTCGTGGACGTATCGTGAATACTGAATGGTCAGCATGCCGTTAGTTATCGAAAAGATAAACAATCAAATACAGACGTTTTGCCGGCTGGCAACGCACCTGCAGCTCTTCTGATGTTGCGAGTGTCCATGGGCGACGGTAGTTGCTTTCCATCAGGCGACCCGATTGCTCGTTTGCCCCCTTATTTCATAAAAAAAAAATTAAGAAACCGGGTATACAAAATATGTGAGAAAAATGTAAAGATTACTGTTTCTGTACATTGATTAAATATAATACAGTTGTCTATTGAACAGATCCGCTAACATAACCGTATTTAAACTGTATAATTATTAAAATTGAGCCTAAAATACGAAACTCGATTTCTGTAAATAGCATACACGTGTAGAGCGTGGACTTTGATCTCAACTCGCCAATTCCATCATGAACATACAATTTGTCTGCAATTAATTACATTAAATAGTGTTTAATACGGAGTATCCAAACTACGTTGCTGCATCAACAATTTTACCTAATTATTCTTTAGTCATTAATCATTATTCATTTATAATTAGTCATTATAAATTACAATAATAGTCTGAGCACCTTTCCGAGTTTCGTATTGTTTCATCTATACTTATACTTATTACTTATAATTTACTAGCTGTTTCCCGCGACTTCGTCCGCGTTAACATAGTATACCTATATAATATAGACTAATTTCATTTAAACTTTCAACCCCTATTTCACCCCCTCGGGGGTAGAATTTTTAAAAACGCTTAAACACGTATCCAATCATTTTTAATCAGTAGCCCAAACATAAAATTTCAAGTTTCAAACTTAAGAGGCCGGGTACCCTTGGAATTTCTCATACATACGTAATACCAAAATCATTTTCTCATACGAAAATATTTAACATGTTTGAGTTGTTTTTCAGTTTAAAATAGTAATTACCTTGGTTCCTGCACAAAAATTTACTTCAAAATATTTAAACACTAAAAAATTTTTTTTTGTTTAAAATTTTTTTTTAGTAAATTTACTACTAAATATTTAAACACTAAAAAATAGAGTAAAACACTAAAAATATATAAATAAATAGTAAATTTACTACAAAATATTTAAATACTAAAAAATATTTTTTAGAGTTTAAATATTTTGTAGTAAATTTACTATTAATTTATATATTTTTGACTGTTTTACTCTATTTTTCTCAGGAACTATTGGTCCGATTTGAAAAATTATTTCAGTGTTAGATAGTCTTTTTATCGAGAAAGGCTATAGGCTATAGGCTATATTTTATCACGCTAAGCCTAATAAGAACGAAGAAATAGAGAAAATGTGGAAAAAAACGGGGGAAATTATTTGAAAGGGCTTATTTGAACGTGCTAATCTCAGGAACTACTGCTCCGATTTGAAAAATTCTTTCAATATTAGATAGCCCAGTTATTGAGAGAGGCTATAGGCTATTTATTTTTTTATAATACTTTTTGCACACATTAAGATACAGAGGCGGGCTTAATGCCTTTAGGCATTTTCTTCCAGCCAACCTTTGGGTGATGTTGAGACAAGATGAGGTAGATGCAAAGTACAAGTATTTTATCACGCAAAGACTAATAAGAGCGAAGAAATAGAGGAAAATGTGAAAAAAAACGGGGGAAAATTATTTGAAAGGCTTATCTCGCGAACTACTAGAGCATTTTGTAAAAAAAAGTAGACCACGTGAAGGATCATAGGCTTTTTTTTGTGGACAAATTTTTCTGTGAAATAACTAATTTACGCGGGCGAAGCCGCGCGGAACGTCTAGTGAATTATTATCTTAAAACAAAAAAAAAAGTAAAAAAAACCCGACGCGGTATGTAAAATGGCATTTTAACTTGTAGTGGATAGAATATGAAAAATAAAGAGTTATTAATGCATGAGCAACTATGTACTTCCAAATTTTTAACTCGTAGATCATAAGAAAGTAAGCAAAAATTATCTTCGATTCTCATAAATTTTCCAACACTTAATTCTGTAGTCAGCAGACAGCCACCCTTTATTTCTAAAATATATTACTTGTAACCATACGCCTAATCACTAATAGGTGATTACCATAATCTCATTAATTTTCTTTCAACACTCAACTCGGCAACCCTTTACCGATTATACTCCTAAAATACTTCGAACCTACCTAATAAGTAATCACCATAATAACTAGTCAACTCAATTAATGTTCATTTGAGCATCAGGTGTTATGCCCTCAGGGATTCCCACCCTCTGCCCGAGCCACGTGGAAGCAACAAGTGCGAGTTCTGCGCATGCTCTAACCCCCGCTCCCCTCTAAAGCAGCCCCCTCTTTTCCTCGCTCCGGCGGGAAAGCACCCCCTCTTTTCCCCGCTCCGGCGGGAAAGCCAGCCCCCTCTCTCCCCTGGCGCGAAACCTCACCGCGCTGTACTTTTCCACTACGATTCAGATGAATATACTATAAATATATAAATAACTTATTGCGTCCTTGAGTGAGAAAATTGTATTTAAAGCTTTTGTTTCGACTCATCCGGATGTGATGTAACTTTGCGGTAGAGTTTAGACAATAATAGACGCTACATATTTATAAAATTCTCTATTACAGGTGTTTGTACATGTCTACATAATTTATTATCAGTATAATTTTTAAAATGTCTACTGTGCCTCTACGGAATTGTAGACTCTCCCAAACGGAATCCTGTGGCAGCGAAAGGCGAAAATTGTGTCATCTGATTCAGCTGATTAAAATACCTTCTGATTGACAATAGTTATTACAACAATTATCGCTTGTTCCATTGCTAGATACAGAATTACTCTGCCGATTTAGATGTTTCTACTCTTAAAAAATATAAACAACCGTAAACGCTAACGGTACTTATGGAAAAATCCTGAAGTCTCGTACTTTGTAGATCAATACGAATCCTTATCAGACACGCTTCAGAATGTTTTATTTTGAAACAATCGTCGGCCTTGTGTTATGTAATGTTTGCGTCAGCCTCCTTCAATGTTATGCATAATATCTTATCTTCCGGTGCTCTATAATATCCTGGTAATCCTGAAGACACCACTCGAATCAGGGGTCCTATTCTCATACATCGAATCTCGGATTTGAAATCTATACATCATAAAGCGTCTCCCAGACAGACGCGGCCTGCTGTGGCGGTGGCGGTGGCGGTCAGTTGGATGACTTGAGAGTTCTAGGAATGACACAGACACACGCGGCCACGCGGCCAAGTCATCCAACTGACCGCCACCGCAGGCCGCGTCTTCCTGGGAGACGCTTAAAGAGGACGTTTTCATTCTGGCTCCGAAAGTACTAGGTCGATATTGACACGATGGCCGTTGAATGCGATCACACGACGTCGATAGACGTTTTAGAACCTAGCGCATGCCATGTTTTGGGACGACCAAAATTAGTAGATATGCAATTTGAAAAAAAAGTTACAATAATATGATCGTTTCTTCATAGAATTTTGATTGTTAGGAAAGCGTCAGGTTGTTTGGTAGTACTTACATGTAGGTTCAGAATCTCATTGTTCATCACAATAAGACCAATTTAATTCAATTTCTAATAAGTTCCATAATATTTTCGATAATAAAAGCCAAAGCAATTGATGTAGCGCGGGAAACGGGGAGGCTTGACGCGTTGCCATGGAGACGGATGCTCCTATGCCAATAATTATTCCACTTTAACCTGTTGGTATATCGTATTACCACGTATTACTTTGAATATACGTAAAATACCTATTAATATGAGTTTTTGTGCGTACCAAGATACGATAGCGTATCTCCATAATAGTGACTCAATACTGGCCTGTATTTACTTTGCAAGAAAGTATAAATTGTCACTGATAGAGCATCGTCGCGCTACGCAATATGCTGTAGCTCAAAATTCTCGAACTCTAGTTAATTGAATCAGGCGTTACTTGCGTAGGTACTTATATCATTTGTTTGTTTAATTATTTTTAGAAATATTCCCTCGATCATGAAAAAACGAGACACACTAGCCTTTCTATTGTTTTCGCGGTCGCTTGGGGTTTGAAGGAATATCCTGCGAAATAAACCTTAACCTAGGTCCTAAAGGAAAGCCTTAGAAAGGTGTTACATCGCATCTCTACTCGATGACACTTAGGAGTTTATTCGCTAAATAGGAATCTATTCCTTGTTTGCCTTTAAGTATGAGGATAAATAGGATATCTACAGTTGTACACAGCAACAACCTTGGATATTTGTAACGCTTACACCTATGGAACCGGAAAAACGTTTAAATTACCATGTTAATAACATTTTTTTATAAAATATTATGGACAGAATGCTACGTATTTAAATTAGATGATATCTTTTCCTTAACTTTGTAAAGCGTCACGCTGACACAGTGTTATCTTCTGCGTCCGAAGATTCTGTGTATCGTAGAAAACATTTATATGTCGCTGAATTTTAATCGCGGTCATAGTGGTAACTGATAAAGCATAGAAGATGATAGTTATATAGATAAAAGTTTCATTTCACACACCAAAATTTTTGTACGTTTAATCTCTCAGTCAGCTGAAAAACATGTCGTTAGTTTAACAAATTTTCATGACAATACTCAGTTTTATTGCATGTAAATTTTACCCAGACTGCATCGAAACGAAATCCAAGCTGTATTGTAATTTTTTGTAGTAATATTAGGGTAGAAGCACGGATTTTTAGTCGCTACGTAAGTGCGTTGCCGTGCGGTCTGCGGACTAGTGATGGACAAGCGAAATATCGAACACGACGACGACGCAACATATTGTGTGCGCATTAGCTCACGACCTTGGGGTTTCCGAGCAGAATCTATTGAGTGTTTGTAAACACGACGGAGTGGAAATAGTAACGTGGGCTCAGACGGGAACGTTGCCGCCATCTTGGAAAGTGTGGGCGCCCTTATTAGAAATTAGAATAGGCTTCGCCCGGGACAAATATTAAAATTATTACGTAAACATGAAATATATTGTGAAGTAACAATACATTGTAAAAACACTCGTAAACATAAGACTTATAATTAACTTTGAGCCAATTTGAGTTGAAATTAATATTGTATAACGCCATTCTTTCATCAATACGAGAAATGGGAGAAACAAAATTTTAAACTAGGGGAAAACTTCTACCCAAAGTGACTCTTGAATTTATCTAAGTATGTTGTAATTAAAAAGATTCTGAAAAAAAGTCTTGAATCCTAAGGCAGGTCACATACACAGAACACACGTTTCCCGTATGCGATTTCCTAATATATTAGCGATTCGAAATTACGTGAGACGAACACACCTGAAGGCTGAAACGTACGTGCGGAATTCGTCCCGTTCGTAAAAAGCGAACGTGTGCGGCCAGTTAATGATTTTCATTCGGATTTCCGAATACGAAAAACGAATTCGGAAATCCAGTACAGAAAACATGCGGCCAGCGTTTATTCCTTTATAATAAGACATGACAAGAATTTATCACGTCATTACAGGGTCTCATACCAAATTTAAAAAATTACTATTCCGAACTTGTCAAACAATTACCGGCAGATACTGACCTCAATTACTTCCTAATCGAAATAGTTGACTCCATATTAATCTAATAGCCGGTGCTCACGCGATACCATCATCACCTCACTCTAATGGTGATCACTTGACACCTTAACATATCGATAATTTATATAAATATGGCACAGCACTAGCAATTTGGGAGTTTTGTACGATTTACTATTTGACGTAATTATGGGGTTGGTAGTTGGTACTTTTGTGTGTTATTTGGTGATTAATGATAAAAAAATTAGATTCAGTTATTAAAGAATCAATTAAAAATATATATTATTAAATAATTGAAACTCGATTTTTATTCGAAGAGACTTAGGCCCGTATTAATAGTCTGCTTAATACTTAAAAGCAAAGAGAACAAGGGGTCGGACTTAGGAAAAAAACACAGACACTGTTAAAAATAGACGAATTAGATGAATTCTCATCTAATTCGTCCGTTTTTAACAGCCAATCACAGTCGATATTGAATCGGATTTAAGAAAATAACCGATGTAATGTTTTTTCTTCTAAGTCCCACCTCTTGTTACGTAGGTAGTTTATATTCTTTTTCCTCTTAAGGCTCCTCTCGCGAAAAAAGCGTGCAGATAAAACCACTTTTCATCGGCATTAACAGAGAAATTATAATATCTGAAAAAAATAATTAGTAATCTACATGATATGATACGTAACGTGGTTTTGCCATATTTTTTCTATCGGTATCACATAATAAACAAATAAAAAACCAAATCACCTCCAAATCGTTGAATGAAACCACTTTACTCCTTCATTATTTATCAAAAGAATATATAAAAAATATCCACTGCTTTGCAATACATAAGTTGATAATTTGGTTTTTTTACTTTTTTGAAATATGTATTATATTAAGCCTTAAAAAGGTTTTTTCTCCTATTTCGCCCTATCATGGACGCGGCGAGCGTCGTAACCGCCACCGTACAAGGCGCGCTGTTATGAATGTTATTTTAATGTCATTTACGTCGATATTCGCACTGACAGACAATGATCAAGGTCATTGGCGGATATAGAGGCCTTAAGTCTTAAGAGCCGACTAATAATACGGGCCTAATCATAACCACCTCGTAAGTCACAGGATTAGTCTTGTGTAACGTGGATACTGGATAGGTTACACCTTACACTGGAGTCCTAAGTGTCTGAACACACTAGGCCGAATTACGCCGGCGTAAATTGCGCCGCGTTTCAAACGCATACAAAATACGGACGGAACGCGACGGACGATACACTATGCCAAAATTCCGTCGCGAGACGAACTTCCGTCGAGCCGAGTCGAGCGTAAAGTTCGGCAGCGATTCGGCGGTAATGTTTTGTATAGCAACACATTATATGCGACGGAAGTTCGGTTCGATTGTCGCCGAAATGTCATGATGAGTACATTTTCCCATCTGATATCAACTTCCACAAACTTTTGATCCTACTAATATTCTAAATTCCGGCGCTAATACTTATATTCCGCCGCGTTATTTCGGCTCTTCGCGCAAATTATAGTGTGTCGTATCAGACGGATGCGGCGGAACGTAATTTCGGCCACGGAAATTCTTCGGCATAGTGCGTTTAGACACTTAGACAAGTCATAGCGCAGATAGTTGATACCACCATGCGCCAGTACTAATTTAGATTTTAGACCAATAAATTGTTTGCACTTTCAACTTCATCTACTATCAGAACTACAAGTAAGTATCTAATACTTTCCCTACGTCAACAATGTTTAAGATGTTCCCAGAAGCGACATACTACATGGCATATTATGCCAGATAAAACAAGCCCACGTGGAGCTGACATACGAGCCGTGTCATATATACAATGGACATCAAACTGACATTGTGTCATGAGTTCATGACGCCTTATGTGTTGGGAAATAGTTTGTGATCAGCATTATCGCGGGGTCAGCTTACATAGCCAAGTAGTCTAGTTAGTACCAACCACAGAAATAAGATCTAGATAGAAGCGCTATGTCGCTCCATTTGTATGAACACGAGCGTGTCACTTTTTTCATACTTACTGTGACGTCACAAGAGCGCTTTAGTGATGGGAATACCCGTACGCGCGGAATCGATTCAAAGGAATCGCCTCTTTTGCCATTTTAATAGGTTTATCGATTTTTTTATCGATTATTATTCGAGTTCATAGACAGAGAAATGATAAATATTAAGATACGTACTTGCCAGGACAGCTAGTAATATATATTATTCTAAATAAAATCACTAAACAGGAACATAAATACATATTACATAACTAGCTGTCCCGGCAAACGTTGTTTTGCCATTTAAAGTTGTACTTCATCAGTTGATACAAAATCTTACCCCCTCTTTTGTCGCCTAAGAGGGGTGGGTGGAAAAATTTTATACACCAGCCGGACTAGCACGGCCACCCCTAGAAATGCGAAAGTATGGATAAACTGTGGACATAAACTTAGGGTGCTGTTCCGATCTTTACCGCGGCTAATCGCGATCGACAAAAATTCAATTTAAATGCCACTTTATGACAGACTATAGTCTATGTCATAATGTAGGATATTATTTCAATTTTTAGGACTATAGTCTGTCATAAAGTGGCATTTTAATTGAATTTTTCGGAACGAAAAGAGATCGGAACGGCACCTTAAGTTTATTTCCACAGTTTGTCCATACTTTCGTATTTCTATTGGTCCGTATGCTAGCCCGGCAGATGTTAAGTTGGAAAAAACAGTTAATAATATGAGCTAAGTCCATTAAAGAAAAAAGTTTGATACAAAATCTGACCCTCTCTTTGGTCCCCTTAGAGGGGTGGGGGGATTTTTTTTTATACACCAGATGGTAAGTTGGAAGAAGACAAATCGCAGATAGCGAAAACCGCATTCAAATCGGATCAGTAGTTTTCGAGTGATAGTGGAACAAACATACATACAGACAGACATACAGTAGACAAAAAACTAACTACA
This sequence comes from Polyommatus icarus, assembly GCA_937595015.1. NCBI lineage: Eukaryota > Metazoa > Arthropoda > Insecta > Lepidoptera > Lycaenidae > Polyommatus > Polyommatus icarus. The sequence goes on along the minus strand of OW569325.1, from coordinate 19,283,081 downwards.
GTTTTGGCTTCTATAGCGATGTAGTAACACCCCCCGCTTATTATTTTTTTAATACCTTTAATGTACAGAATTTTTATTTCTACAGTTTTATTATATTATGTACTTATAGAAAATGTTTAGAAATATAATCACCGAGTCACAAAATATCCCAAAGCGAACATTATCATTCCTCTGTTTCATGTCTGTTTCGAAAATCGATTAATTAGAATCGAGAATATGTACAACACTATTTGCTTCATTTGACAGAAAAATGAGAATATTGACTGTACCTCAAAACTAAGCGATGAGTGAAAGTATAGATTGTTTTATTTCCATTGCGCGCTCAATAGCGGACAAACAGAACGGGCTCTATAATTTTCTAACTAAAGCGGCAATGTATTATGATTTATGAATCATGCGGTACACACGCAGTTACGTAGATTTCATGGTAAAAACTACAGCCACACACGATTTACATTACATAATTGATTTTAAAATAAAGGACACATGTTTTAAAAATAAAATTACTTACCGATGATAAGAAAGGTGTCCACTATTTATACCTACGTTTCTATTCGAATTTCCACAGCCCAATACGGCACAATTAGGCATTTTTAGAATTCCGATTGACGTCCGATTCCGATAACGGTGGAGTGCAGACTAAAGAACAGACTTTCGAAAGAATATAGTTTATACTCTTTTGGGAACGCGATGGCAGTTGGCACGCGAAGTACATACACATGGCCTATCTAACTAGATGGAAATCTGTGGTACCAACGATGTCAATACTTGGATATGGCATACGCCATCAAAACTGTAGCAATGTTTTTGCATGCAAAATGTGTATCGAGAAAATATTGTCGTCCTTTTTGTCTTACAGTAATACTTTCTCTTTCACTCATTTTACGCTTTCAATGCAAATAAAATTTAAACTTTCTTTCTTTCCATGACAACCGTGCGGACGAACGAAAAACATTTCAGACCATGCAGAGGTTTGAAATGTTCAGCCGGTATCAACCACTAATTATTGAAAGGGACAACACTATACTGAGAAAAGAGAATAATATGTCCTCACTTCATTAACACTTCCCAGTATAGCGTTGTCTCAGTCTCTTTCAGTTGGGGAATCCCCTTACTAAAGAGTTTACTTACCCGCTTAGTATTACCTCATAATCTCCAGTGTTGTCGTCTTGAGAATGCAAAATAATACTATATTTTAAACATTCGTTGCATACAATGTAAAAATCGGGAGATAGGACAGTTAAATCGGGATATCGGAAGGGAGACGCCAAAATCAGTAGGTCTCCCGATAAATCGGGAACTTTTGCAACACTGCTCTCAGATGAGTGAGCTCACTCATTTCGAGGGTGACACATTTTCGCGCTGACGATTGTATGGAATGCCTTTTCTAAAGGTTAATTCTATGATTAGTACTAGTAAAGGGAGCAAACGAGCAAACAGACCGCCTGATTGACACCACTCATCCAGGTGATAATATGACTTTGATTGCCGAAAAGCAGCAGCAGGTTTTCTTCACCTTTCTATAGTATTGCCAATTAATTGCAAGCTAATCTTGTATCTTCATACAAGACATACTCTTTGTAAATAGTTTTTATCAGTAGGTAGGTAAGGGGCTTGTGTAGTCTTATATGTATAGCCTAAGCGCCTGTTTCACCACTTCCTGATAATAAGTGCCGGTAAGTCTATCCTCAAGTTAAGGCGAAGACAGCTGCTAATTCGACATCTTTGTGCAGTTTTCTAGACGTATGTATTTCATTGATTGGCACAAAAAACATATATGTGATTTTTGATTATATTTGGAAAAGCATGTCCAATTTAAGTAATAAAATAATGTTCTCCTACTGGATGAAAAAAAAATACCAAAGTCACGTCTTTCAGGAACTTTAAACAGTTCTAACTAAAGTAATAATACAATCTATGCTTTAAAAATTTGTTTATTTGATACCTTTTACAAAAATCCAAAGATTGCCGGATTTAATTTTCGGTTCTGACATCTAGATTCCCCATAGACTTATAATATAATAGACTGTCGAGATTCCCAGAATATTTATTTTTTCCTCTATCAAACGAAAAATATATCCACGCTACCGAGTGAACACTTCACATCTCTGTCTCTCTGGCATGAAAATCGACAGTGGTGCGAGAGTGATGCGAGATCAAGGTCATTGGCAGTTGTCAGCGTCTTAACTAGACAGATTTAAAAGTATGGAGAATCTGTCAAATAATTTGTGGATAGCCTATCCGGTACATTATCAGGAAGTGTTGAAACAGGCCCTATGTGTAAAATAAGGGGATACGTCAGCGTCATTATGAAAGCATAAACTTGTAAATCACCGTTTTGGCAGCAAAAATACTTGGCAAACTTTTTATTTCACTTACGCTACGCTGTACGCACGAACACGAATCTTAGAGAAAATTGGAAAATTATTTATAAAGTCTATTGAGAGACTGACCACGCCATTTTACACTTGGCTGGAGGTGGCGAGAAAAATCGCCTACAACTTCTAATGGATACGACATAAATCATAATGCTCTTTACAGTTAGTAGTACACGGTACAAGGATGATTTTGTGAATGTCATGGTGGGGATCAACAGGCTACAAGCACTACAAGGCTGTTTTTCTGAATGGCGTTGTCATGGATGTGAAAAAGCTGTCAAAATGAAATTATTAGAAATAGAATAGGGCACTTCATGATTCTGCAGCAAGTAGAATAATTGACACAATCAAACACTAAATACATAATGGTCATGGAACATTTGAAAACTCCGAAGTATCGTCAAAATTTTAGTTTTAGTCGATCCTAGCTGCTGCTCTTCAAATTAACCTAGCCATTGTCACCTGACTCATGAAAATGACTGAGTACTCACTTAACACGTTTAAAAAAGTAACATTCTTCTGGAAAGTTTTGACTTCACGTAAGTCTATAATTACATAATTTTATACGTCTAACTATTACGTATTATTTGATCATTTTCCTCATAGTTTTTGCAAAATATATCAAATATTTTCCATAAAACTAGTACCTATGCAACATTACATCGTATTTCTTAACTATAATACATTGTATAATATTATAATAGTGTCATTAAGTTTATCAAAGTCACGTAAAACTTTTCTGGATAGTTACATCTCATACAGGGTGTAACAAAACAAATTGATAATACTTTAGAGCGTTTAAGTATCCCTTACAATTACATAAAGTTCACATTTTGACGTTAGCCAATCTAGGCATTAAGTATAGGTCTACCAGGATCTGATGGCAAAAAGAAAGAAAAGAAATTTACACTAGCAATACCGAGGTATTTGCAATAAAACGTTTTGATCCTTTTTTTCCTTATTACGGCTGCGGCTGATCCTGTGTTAAACATGCAACATATATAAAAAAAATATCCAATGATCAAAGATATTTTTTGAAAGTATGCCATCCAAATTTGCCATCAGATTCTGGTAGACCTTTAATAAAGTTATAATAAAATGGCATTGACTGTGGACTGTAGACATAAAATCTGGATTAACAGAGATTAGCTCTTAACGTGTAAACAAAACTTTCATATCTTGTCTCGTTGCCATTTTTGGGAAGACCATGGTAGGTTTAGAGCGAACGAGCGAGACTAGTTCTCACTGTGATCAATATAGGCATAATATAGCACGGAAAAATTTGTAAACCACATTTAAACGGGCTAGCTCACCACAACCACACATTCCCACCGCTGTATCTCCTGTGTCGCCAGGATTGACAGCGGTATCCAACCACGAAAACCCTTTGATATTATCTCAGGGAGCCCGAAGGACCTGCAACGAAATTAATCAGAAGTAGATAGGAGTAGGAAGTATGCAGTTTTCCCTACCCATAAGAGCGGGAGACAGCACAAAGTTGCAGTGACCGAAAGTCAAAGAACTAACGGGAAAGCACCACGGGAATAAATGTTAATTATGACTTCCTAAGCTAGATCTAAGTTAATGTTGGAATCTGTTGTGTACTGTGTTACACTGTTTTCTAAATATAAGAATGATTGACATGTTGTCATAGGATGATAATACTTGATAGGACATAAATCATAATATCACATAGCATAACATTATTATGCGACATGCGTGAAAGATGTACGATACGAATAATTATATAAAAAGTAAGTATATGTTTATAAAAGTTAAGTTTTGTTACTTATCTTTTGGTGTCGCCAATCGCCATTCGCCATAGAGAACCGTGGTCTAAAGCTACGCGTATAAGTCTAATAATATTATATAATACCTAGTATTATATATTATTAGACTTTAGAGCTTCCTGCTACTAAAATCTAGCATTTTATTACAGCTTATATGAGCCCTAGGACCCACACAGTTGACTGTTTACTAGAAAAGTATACAAAACAACAAGCAGTATAAAATTTTTTTGATACTGTTCGTCTGCGTAGTACGTGGATCTTGTAAAATGTAGAGTTGTCTGTCAATCCAAGCACAAAATACGGCAGTTACATCATGTGACGTGGTTTTTTAACGTAGTACCCCTGACCTTAGAGTTGCGTGCATTATGTATAGTTTAATTGACATAATTTTATGTAACCGGCGCGAGGAGCGGCAACGTCGGCGAGGAGGTGTGGCAACGCCGCGCTCGTGATTAGCAACAGGCGTGAGGCGCCACGTGCCGCGTGCGCGGCCTTGCCACCGCTTGATGCTTCGCGCCTTTTTTTAGATAACAACCTAAACTATTATTCGTACTTCGTAGTAAATAGCCCTTCTCCAGCTAAATGCCTTTGCATCCATTATGGATCATTGAGGTATAAGTATTGTGGATGATATAATTGAAGACGTGAGTGGAAGAATCGAACAAGTAACATTTCGTAACATGCGGACAATAACTCATTTTTTCCCTAATTATTTTAATAAAACTCGTAAGTTCTACTTTATAACCTAGCTAATGTATCTGGCTACACATATTATAACCCATAGTTTTTCTATTTCAAGTATTTTTTCCGGCCCTAAAGCCTCCATTTAAGCAAAAAAACGGGAAGTTTTTTCATGTTACTTACCTTATTCTTCCATTATGAAGTATTTTCAAAGCGATTTATTACCAGCTACCACACTTAGAATAGTGATGGGGACATTTTAAACGTCAGTATGGTTTTCCAGGCAGATACGGTATTTTCACAACATAGCCGGCTTAGTCCAGAGGAATGACTAGTCAATACGTCTGGGACCAACCATGTGGGGGTTTCCTCATAATGTTTTTCTTTCGCGTTCTGGCGTGCGTCCGTACTTGACATCCGAAAAAGTCTTCTTGGTACACCCTATCTGGAATGGAACCTCAAACCTGCACCGTCTTGAGTGCGAATCGAAGATAATGTGAAGAAAAGACTAGAATAATTGGACCTCAAAGTCTTCATCATGACTTGTCTTTAGCTCTACCGTAGAGTAGGCCACATGTTTAGAATATATAGTACTAGACGCAACAACGTAAACGCTAAACAGTAAACACGACGTAGTAACGTAAATGATTACAATAATTTCATTCTGTAAAAGATCACAATTTAAATTTTATTAATGTTTTTTTAAGTTATTTAAAAGCGTAAAGACCTGAATTCTGTACATTTCATAAAATTGTTTATAGAATTATAAGATAGTAGGAGGAGGGAATTACAAAACATAGCCATTGACTTAGGATTTTCTTGTGACATTGCGAATTCCCTTTGGTATTCCCGTAGCCTTTATTTTACCCCAAGCCTCGCTACATGCGGCAAGCCACAAGGCTATTATATATGTTATTATACCTATGTCCTATAACCTAACTGTACAGTTATTATATTATTTATTATTTATATTAGTTGAGGTTTTTGCAGGTTAAAGTCATAACCTGCAAAAGCCCGTCTCCAAGTTGGCACTGCGAAAGTTGGTCATGTGCGCCACACACGTGAAGCTGTCTACAGGTTACAACACAATCCACGCCTATCATGTGTAATCAAAAGGAAATAATATGCGCCTCTTGTCTCTAGTCTCTACACAAAGGTTCTATGTGGAGGCACCGTATAAGGACGCGTTCAGACGTGTTTTCTACGCTCGGATTCAGGTCGCGCATTTTCCCAAACGCTCCAACAGAAAACGCGGACGTCTGAACGCGCCGTAAGGCGTAAATCTATCGTCACATGATAATCACACCTCATCTCATCTGTCAAACACACCTCACATCTCGTAGCATCTCGTAGCACCTCGTAGCTCCTCGTAGCCTATCCTAATTCCTAAATTTCGACATTTGAATAATGTTCCAATAATGATTTTTTAAATTTTTTACTCTTTCGTGTATGGAATGTTCCAACCACAGATTTCTATCTAGATAGATAGGCCATGTGTATGTACTTCGCGTGCCATCGCGTTCCCAAAAGAGTATAAACTATATTCTTTAGAATTTCTGTTCTATAGTCTGCGCTCCACCGTTATCGAAATCGGACGTCAATCAGAATTCTAAAAATGCCTAATTGTGCCGTATTGGGCTGTGGAAATTCGAATAGAAACGTTGGTATAAATAGTGGACACGTTTCTTATCATCGGTAAGTAATTTTATTATTAAATCATGTGTCCTTTATTTTAAAATCAATTATTTAATGTAAATCGTGTGTGGCTGTAGTTTTTACCATGAAATCTACGTAACTGCGTTTGTACCGCATGATTCATAAATCATAATACATTGCCGCTTTAGTTAGAAAATTATAGAGCCCGTTCTTTTTGTCCGCTATTGAGCGCGCAATGGAAATAAAACAATCGATACTTTCACTCATCGCTTAGTTTTGAGGTACAGTCAATATTCTCATTTTTCTGTCAAATGAAGCAAATAGTGTTGTACATATTCTCGATTCTAATTAATCGATTTTCGAAACAGACATGAAACAGAGGAATGATAATGTTCGCTTTGGGATATTTTGTGACTCGGTGATTATATTTCTATACATTTTCTATAAGTATATAATATAATAAAACTGTTGAAATAAAAATTCTGTACATTAAAGGTATTAAAAAAATAATAAGCGGGGGGTGTTACTACATCGCAATAGAATCCAAAACTGTAGTTAGTTTTTTGTCTACTGTCTGTCTGTCTGTATGTCTTTGAATCGATTCCGCGCGTACGGGTATTCCCATTACTAAAGCGCTCTTGTGACGTCACAGTAGGTATGAAAAAGTGACACGCTCGTGTTCATACAAATGGAGCGACATAGCGCTTCTATCTAGATCTTATTTCTGTGGTTCCAACCGATGTGACGTGATCGAGGAACCGGCGAAGGCCACACCAGCGCCTTCCGCCTCATCTACATAACGGCAATTAGTGTGACCCATACATTACGTGCATTGTGCGTATCTGTGATTGTGGTGATAGGTGCTCATCGTATGAAAGGCCGCGCTGAAATTGAGAAGGAAACCTGACTACGATCTGTGTCCTGTTTCATTCGTCAAGCGTATCTTGAGAGAGGATACGATTGAGGAATGGAACAGGAGATACGAAGTGGGAGGGACGGCCGGAGTCACGAAGCTTTTTTTCCCAAGCGCTGCCGCTGCATACAAAATAGTACAGAAAATAGACATCACACACCACATCACACAGATTCTGACCGGTCACGGCGGATTCGCCTTCTACTTGAACAGATTCAAGCTGAAGGAGGATCCATCCTGCCTGTGTCAGCCAGGAGTTGAGGAGACGGTTCCTCACCTGCTACTCGAGTGCCCAATTTTTGCTAGCAATAGATACGATATTGAGCAGAAATTGGGCACATCGATAACAGGTGAGAATCTGCCATCCATCCTGGGGGGTAAAAAGCGGGACATCTTCCTGGCTTTTTGCAGAACGATCGTGGGTGTAGTGAACAAGCGTAACAGTAGTATTTTGTGTGATAATAACAATTAGGTTCTAATTTTAAGCTGTGATATTAGAATAGTCTCCGTTCTTTTTGTTTTATAATATTTGTGCCGTTGTTTTACTATTTTGACATTTTAATTGTAGGTATTTTATTTGTTTATTTTAGTGGAATCATTTTATTGTATATTGGAATTTTGTGTTAATTACATCGTATATTTTATATTGGATATCATAAATATTGTACAAATTATATTATTGAACATAATTATTGGGCTAATTAGACAAATTGTGTTTGTAGACAAATAGAAAATAAATAGCCCTGATAATGTTAGGGGGACGATATATATAAAAAAAATCGTATGATTATAGGGTTTCGTTTTTTTTCCTTTCCTTATGTAGACGAAAAGCACTCTTGATCTTCTAATACTGCTGTATAATCTCACAATAACAAAGTTTCGTTATGATTACGTTGCAGTCTGAAAATGTTCTGATTAGACAAAAACTCTAAAAGTTGGTCGAATGTAAAATGCTGTTTTAAAATAGAGGAATTAGGGTACAGTACCAAAACTCGTAACACTGTACCATCACTCTCAAGCCATTCTCACACATCCGCGGAGCCCTAGGGCTCTGCAAAGTACCGAGGCACCGAGATAGCGATACATAAAATGTTTTTGGAAATCTCATCTCTACTAAAATCCGCAACACTGTAAAAAAACCTGCAATACTGTTTCTTTTACGAAACTTTCTTTAACGTATCTAATAAGTGATGAAGTACACAATTTAATACAGTGTGATTACTGATTATATTATTTACTCTACTGTCTCACAATAACAATGTAAATATATTAAATGCTGTTTATATAGAGTTTAGATAACAATTACCTCTTAGTGCTAAGTTACACGAGCGTTAATAAGAGAGGGTTAAATTTATACTGTTATTTAGTCATTCATATAATAAATTAATTGTTAAAGTTAACTAGCTGATTTGGCATAATATGTTATTTAAGAAATATAGATGTTTGTAAGACTTATAGATTATTATAATTAATCTTTCGATCGCGGATTCTTGGAAATGCTATTCGCGATCACCGGTGCTCTTATGGTGCTTGAAGGATTAATTTGAGGAAATTGACAACAAACACCTGACTGGAGCATTTTACGTTATAATTATAATAATAGATGAAGTTGGTTATTTTAAATGTCTCGTTTTAGTACATTAGAAATAAGGTAACTAAGGGCTACTTACATAAATCTAGTTTTTTATACAACCTTGTATTTTAATTTAACAGTAATTGAAGAATAATATTTGTGGAAAATATGTTTTTGACGCATCTGTACACCGATTCTATCGGTGATGCAGCTTATTTCCTTGTTCGTTTCAGTCCGTTCCATATAAATCAGTAAAATAAAAAAAAACATTGTCATAAATGTACAATATTTAAAAGAATTACGTAGGGTGACTGCCGTACTGAGAGTGGAACGTTGTTAAATGTAATTAATTTACAATTTTTACATAAGCCTCATACATTATCTATCAAACTCTTCATTAAATTGATGGTTAATCATAATTAAATATCTCTGAGTACGGAGGTTAGACATTTTGTGAAATTATGTTGTAAGAAGACAGAACGTGATAACAATAGTTGTTGCCTGTAGGGTACATTGTTCCGTCAAAGAATCAGAAAACACTTCAATCGCCTCAAAATTCAAGTCACAACTCACATCTTATCAATACCTCCAAGGGCAAACCACAAGTCAACCTTTTTCGACTTCTATCACATTTAAATTTGGAAATAACTGATAACAGTTATCTCGCCCTATCTCGCCTCAATGACCGATAAAGATCATAGCGAAGCAACAAAAGAAACATACATTTTATATGTAACAAGAGCAGATTTTATTTTTCCTTCTGAGTAAAGAGGAGTTTACTTTTTATATGCTTTGCAGATATATTTATGTTACTCGCAAATTCATATTTTCTAATGCGTTAATCTAGCACAGCCTTTCCCAAAGTGGGTGGTAACGCCACCTTGTGGGCGCTAAAGGTCTAAAGGGCGGTGTGGGACCCAGGAAAAAATGGGGGCGTTGTGTAGAGGCTTGGGGGGTTTTCATATTTCATACGATTCATTTTAAATTGAAACGAAGGGGGCGCTAAAGCATAATTTGTTCTCAAAGTATGCAGTAGACAAAATAAGTTTGGGGACCCCTGATCTGTGCATTTTCTGAAATAAATGCAAAGGTCTATGCTGGGACTTAAAAGTAACTGTAACAAAATCAAAGTCATGCATGCGTCAGTTCAGCAGTTTAAGTGTGAAGTACGAAAAGGTTAGAAACAAACATGCACATTTTTCGCTTTTATAATGTTAGTACTTATGAATTATTTTTTCACTGCAAATAATTTATTTGATAAGACGTGATAACATTAAGATGGAACAAAAAATCTCTTTCTTTGTCTTAACATAATCAAAATTTCAGAACCAAGTTCTATTCGTCCGTTATCTTGTCAATAATAAAAGGAATCGTTAGAAACATATTATCTGGTAAGGACTTACCAACTTACCAGACGCTTGGCAAGGCTTCAACGGCTTTTCATTCCAATTCGAATCTATAAATAGTATTGCAGCGATAAATTTCACTTGAACTTTGTGTAAAAATTGCATGCTCAAGTCGTATGATAAGTTCTAACAATATTTTCAATAGATATTACATTCAGAAGTTGTAAACTTTGGAAGTGCTAGCTAATTTTTTGTTTGAGGGTCTATTTATTATTCGTAGTTGTGGGTGGTGGTAGTCCAGTACAATACAAGTTCTTTTTGTAAATCTGTCGAAAGCGGCTCAAAATTGAGAAAACCCTTCAGTTAATGATCAACTAAAGTGTAATTTATAAATTATATTGGATTTCAGAAATGCTTTTACGGTAATAATACCTACTAAAGATACCATAAATGAAATAATGTTTTCAATTTAAAATGAGTAGCAAAGTAAACTTTTAGAACGTCGAAAAAAATATTAGGCATTTAAAGGCATTTAAAACAGGTTGTCCATAATTGACGTATTTTGTTGTATTAAATCATTTTTGTTATCATACTTATGCATTTTCTTACCTATTTAATTCTTCACTGATTTTATTGTATATTTTATTTTAAGCATCAAAAATGTGGAATTAGAATTATTGAATAACTTTTATTACCTGCTGCCATTAGCAATTATTATCTAGACTTTGACATTATAATTAGCTTAAATTAAAGTAAAATAGCATATCAAATAAATTAATAATATATTTTATTTTATTTCAGGTAAGATGCTGCCTTTAAATCTGCATAGGTCCGGCAAGTACTTTTAAAACCTCTTTAATGCACCAATTATTTATTAAAATATATATTTAAAAAATATGCGTGGGAACTCTGTTTATAATATTATACAGAAAATGTGTTTATAATATTAACGAGCACGAAATGATTAATATTATTTTAATTAATTTAAATATATTTGAAGCGGTAAAACATTAGTTTATTAGTTTTATGATTGGTGTGAAATGTTATTTAAACGTTCCTGCTAAAATTAATGTGTGCGAAATGAGATAAACAAATTCTTAATTTATGAAATAAGTAGGTAGTTTAGTTTTTAAAAGGAAATTTGTGCGTATCTTGAAATAACTTGGTTAATTTGGTAAGTACTTTTATATTTTGGATATTATATTAGCACGAAATAGTACGTTTGGAAAAGTATGAACTCAGTATAAGTGTACTAAATATTATGCAAGTGCATATTATGCTTAGTATGTTTCAAAATAATGGTAAGTAATTAATAAAAATTAAAAATACCCCTATAAAAAGAATTCTTTTGGTTCTTCATGGATTCCATTACCAAATAGCTATGTGTGTGGACTGTGGACACACTGTGCACTTTCGTCTTCAATTTTCGTCATCTTCTGTCATTCAATTTTCGTAATTGGCGCATACATTGAATGCGTCAACGAACGCAACGCCAATAAACAAAAACCGAAAGTTTTGGATGCGGTCAGATGGATGCGTCGCGGGCATGCCGCATATTATGCGCTGTTGACTGTGCTATAACGGATGCCCTTGATTAACAAAAAAAGGCACGGTGTGGATAAAGCTCATCTCTGTTGGTGACATTAGGACCGATTCACAAGTAAACCCTTTAAAAATTGGCATACTCTGTAAAATAATGAGTCGTCCTGCATACTATTGTCGTCGTCGATTTAAAAACCTTAGTCGATTTTGAGATTTAGCGTAGTATCGCAATACTAATTAATTAAATCGTTGAAAATAGTTAGGCGTGTGATACAAGCAGGTGTACTTTCATAATGGAATCCTACAGTTTATCTAAGATAGTGATGTTATTAATGTACTGATACGTTATCTACTGTGGTGGGGTGTAATTAGTAATTCGTGCATACGTCCCGTGATGAAGAAAATACTGATTTTGCCGCCTAAGGGTTAATTCAGACCGCAATGCGACGCGTAGATGCATTTCTAAAGTATGGATTTGACAGATTTGCATGACGTCTCACGCAATTGAAATCTGTCAATTCCGTACAAATTTAGAAATGCATATCTACGCGTCGCGTTGCGGTTTGAAATCTGAATTGACTAAGGGTCCGTTTACATTGCAATATGATGCGTAGATGCATTGCTGTAATGTTTTGAATTGACAGACTTCAATGTGTGAGACGTCGAAGAAGTTACATTGAAGTCTGTCAAAATGTATGCAATTTATTAGGAATGCATCTCACGGCATCTACGCGTCATGTTGCAGTAATGGGACCCTTAGGGTCAGTTCACATTGCAACGTGACGACGCAGTGCGATGCATTTTAAATGAGCCATTCGAAATGTGAACATGCAACTCAACACTGCGAACGGCAATTCCTTGTCAATTCAATGTGTTTCTACTTTCTTCTTTATTTTAGTAACTAGTAAATTTTAATTTTTAGTGGTACATTTAAATTAAAAATATTGCCTAGTCACGTTGCAATGTGAATTGGTCCATAATTTTGGACGCCATACAAATTATCGTTAAATATTTACAAACAATTATACAGTGACAAATATCACACTCATACTCCAATTGATTAAATTTCTGAAAAATCTGTCGCTTACGTATTTTTGTCATACATAACAATTGCTATTTGATAGGATTCTCATTTCTCACTGGATCGAAACCGTAATGTTGCATTGAAATATTACAATCGGGGTACTGGTGTTATCTTATCATTATCACCCAAGTGGAGGTTACATAATGGTTTAATCTATCTTTACAATACCTATCCATGTTATACAAATATATCGTTAGAATTAGATGTAAGTATGTATTTCTACTGCGTGCTTCCTGTGTGGATTCATAATTTCCGAGTTAAATTGTTTGCTTAGGCTAGGGGTCAATTCAGACCGCAACGCGACGTGCAGATGCATTTCTAAATTTGTATTGAATTGACAGATTTCAATTGCGATTTGCGTGAGACGTCTTGCAAATCTGTCAAATCCATACTTTAGAAATGCATCTACGCGTCGCGTTGCGGTCTGAATTGACCTTTAGTGGCAACTCCTACAACGTCACGCGTAGATGCCATTTCTAAATTGACAACATTTTGACAGACTTTAATGTAAATTGTGTGTCATAGTTGACAGACGTCAATGTGTTACGCGTCAGTGACACATTGACGTTTGTCAATTCAAAACATTATTTAGAAACGCATCTCACGGCATCTACCTACTATGGAGAAAGCTTTATTACATGGGGGGCTAAAATGGTCGCTTTGGAGAATCATATTAGGAATCACAATATGATTATTTTTTTTTAATCACAAAAAGGTCACTCTGCTTGCAATTCATGTCTAGTGATTCGTACTAATTTGACATTCGTCAGTTTGAATGTTTTGACGATTCAGTTTCTGAATTTATTTTAGAGGAATTGCGAAATGCGACCATTTTAGCCCCCGTGAAATTCGGAGGGAAGAAAATCTCATAAATGCTTGTAGTACACAACTGTAGACTGATTATCTGGAGTAAGTTATTGACAAAATAAGAATTCTTGTGGTGGTTAAAAATTGTTAATAAAGTTTATAAATAAAACAAAAAAAAAATCCTTTGAAAGTCACTCAATTTTGCTACGGAACCCTGGAACTACGGAACCCTAAAAAATCTCATAAGCCGGAGTATAAAATATCTGTAATAGCGGCTACAATTTAACCGTAAAACTCTCCCAACAGGAGCATGCATCGACCTAAATGCATTAGTCGAATTAGTGCAGTGAGGGGTAGCAAAAAATTCAATTTCCCTACCGACGCCGAGAAAAAAACCGACAAGAATTCCCGCTAAAAACATAACGAACATTATCGGATTAAATTTTAACCGTTATAGGAAATATCTAATGAGGACTGTTAAGAACTTGTTAAATCCGTTCAACGATTTGTGTTTTTTTTCGTGGGAGCGGTTGAAATTATGCATAGTTTTAACGGGTTAGGGTCAGCTCACACTGAGTGAGGTTTCACGCTATGCAGCATTGAAATAACGACTCGAAATTGTCAGTATTTAAACGCATAAATAAACTCTTTATTCTACAAATACTATGATATATTTCTTTCCAACTTCAAACACACTATGATATAAGTACGTATTTCAAAATTTCTTGTGTAAAATATAAAGTTTTATTTTGCATCGTTACTAGCTTAAAAATCTCTACGTCGCGTCACTCAATGTGAACTGACCTTTATAAGGAAAATGTAAAGGTGAGAATTAAGATGTTGTCATAAAAATAATGATTTATATGTATAAGGAAGACGTAAAACTAATCAGTTCTATAATAATTAAGGTAAACGAGTTAATAAATTCGAAATACCGATACATCGGACTTGGGGGCTGGGAGCCTACTCTCATTTATTCGCATCGAGTGCATCGCACTTCGAGCGCAGGCTGTAACACGGGACGAGTGAAAGTGTCTAAACACACAATTCCGAATTTCCGCGGCGGAACGCACCATCCCGAAATTTCGTCTCGTTATATTAATATATGCGTTTGACATTGGTGACGTAATAATGCGGAATTTCCGCCGCGGAACTTCCGCGGTGTCTTTAGACACTTACGGCGCATTTCTGACATGCACGATTTCGGCGCGTTTTCTGCTGTACCTACTATTTGGAAATCTGCGCGCGCACAAAAAGTGCTAAATTCGCGGACGTCTGAACGCGCCCTTAGAACCTGCAATCGAAGGGACCATCGAGTCATGACTTCATGAAAATAGGGCTCCGGCTGCCGTGTCACGCACAAGTCAGCTCAAAAAACGCAAATTTGAGAAAAACGGCTCAAAAGTTTTTAATAAACATTTGCTTGTATTGTATTAATAAAATGTGCTATAACTTTAAACTGTTTGATTGAGTTTCTTGAATGTTTCTAGAACATAATATTATCATATTTTTTTAATATCTGTAAAACTTAATATTTAACGAGTTATGAATAACCATCACTTCATACAAACGTGGTTACGCGTCGTGTGATAATTTAAGTTAGAAGAGTTGCGTGCAATTAGAAACACACAGATTGAGTTACTTTATTGATAAATGCTGCCCATCTATATTAACTTAAATTGAATGAGTAAGGCCTAACTGAAACACTAATAAAATTAAATTAAGAAATTTAAAAAAAACCCCCGCCAAACAACTTTAAAAAGCAATGAAATAATTATTATATTTACTGACTTTAAGTTTAAATAATTCCTGAGTGTTAAGTCATATTTTAGTCCATAATTGTTGTCAACAATTATGGACTAAAATATGACAAATTTTAGTCCATAATTGTTGGCAACAGCGACTTCTGCATATTTTTGTATCGCCAAGTCACTGATTGTCTCGATTCGGTTCGCTGTGAACTGACCCTTAAACTATAATGTTATGTTAAATCAAACATTAGCGGTCCCCCGACACACCTTGACAAGAATTATGGACTAAAATATGACTTAACACTCAGGAATTATTTAAACTTAAAGTCAGTAAATATAATAATTATTTCATTGCTTTTTAAAGTTGTTTGGCGGGGGTTTTTGTAAATTTCTTAATTTTATTTTATTTCATGCTTTTTAAACTTATGTTGGTTATAGTGCAGAATAATTCAAAAAATTCAATTCAACAGGATCATATCCCAATGAATACCATACTCTATGAATGTCCTCTTGGATGAGGCAGTCAATATGAGTCCAAACATGAATCGTCCGCTTTGGGTTCATATGGAGCTCCTATAGAATCCAGGTGATTCTGCAGCAGCAGCATGCAAATATTTACTGTTTATGTGTGTGTCTTACTAGTTGTTGCAATTAAAATGAGCCCAAACACGAAACCTCTGCTCTAAGTTGGTGAGGAGTTGGGTATATTATTGACTACCAGGTGATGCTGCAGCACCAGGTCAACTTTCCATTAATGTGTATATACGAGTACTTATTCATAAATGTCACAAACTAGATTGCAAAATATAAAGCCCACCAAACGACTGCAAGTTGCTAATCGGCCCTTCACGAACCAGATGAACCGCAATTTTCCAACACTGAGCAGGCTGATGATGATGAACTATAGCTAAGAACACTCTCGATCAAGTCAGCTTTCAAACAAAAAAAATAGATCAAAATCGGTCCACCCGTTTGGATGCTACGATGCCACAGACAGACACACACACAGTCAGACAAACAGACAGACAGACAGACACGTCAAGCTTATAACACCCCTCTTTTTTGTCGGGGGTTAAAAATAAATTTAAACGAATTTGTCATATAAGTTTCTGGCTCACCGATAAATATAATTTTTTTGAAATTGTCTTTAGTGCCATATAGAACGTACTGATAAAGACTATTTTGCAGTGGTTAGGCGTAACCCGTCTATTTTAAAATAGCATGCTTGTGCGTAACAGGGCAGGACCGGCTCTTGCCAAAAAAAGTAAATTTTTCAGCTGATTATGCTAAATGTCTTGCGTGCAGTTGGTGGATTTATTGGAAAAGCGCAGCTATTTCAACGCGTACAAACGTTTGGAAGCTTCTATAATAATGACGTAACACAGATACCTACTCACGATATCTCGTCAATACAACACCTACTATTCACGTGGGGTATTGGCCAATCATTATTTACAATCACAATATAACGCATAAAATAGCGAAACGGCAGGGCTAAAATTGCAATTTTTGCAATTCCTCTTACTGATCTTACTACCGATACCGATCTTAAGGCCAGTATTTTTCGTCAGTACTTAAGATGCGACCCGGTCTCAAGACGCGGTTCGGCTCTGTGATTGGTCCAAATTTTGACAGCCAAGACCGAGATGCATCTTGAGTACTGACCAAAAATACGGGCCTTAATATTTAAGTGCGCCATAAGTATTTAACATGGAAAAACCCTAAACAAAAAATTATACCGAATTTACGATATCATTTTATGAATATCATAGCACTGTAAATTGGTACATTTATGTATGAACGGAAATCTTTTATTCGACAAAAAGTCGAAGGTTCTCTTCTCGATTAAAAGGCCCTTGAAACCGGTTTCGGAGTAGCATTGCTCACTAAACACAAATCTCTGAGCTTTTTGTAAAGATAAGGAAGGCCTTATCTGTATAAAAATTACGCGGAAAATGTATGGTAGCTTAAATAGGTTTATACTTGTACGAATGCAATTAATTATAATTGAATTCTATGAATTATGACGTAATATTATACAGTAAGACTAATCAAAGACGTGATAATTAAAGACGTGAGTGGAAGAACCAGATAACTAACATTTTATAACATAAAGACAATAATTATATTATATTAGTCAATTAAAAATTTTTCCCTCATAATTTTATCAAACCTTGTTACATTACCTACTTCATCATCTAGCTCTAATAATATATATCTGGATACGCATAAAATCCACAGTTTTTATTTTTATTTTATTTCAAATCATAATACTGGCCCTAAACTAAAGGTTCTAAGGGCTATTCCGGCTCTTTTGACGTCGTTATTATATTATTGCACCTTGTAGGTATGTTTTTGAATACCAAGTCCTTATAAACAAACCTTTTTTACTAAAATTAACTTCTAGGTTCAGCAGTAATTATCAACCTATTTCTAGCAATTTAGCGGCTATTTCAGCCTTTTAGCGGATATTTCAGCCTTTTAGCGACCTTAAGCCTGCACACTGAGCATTTTATTGCCCATAGAGCATTTAGCGGGCAATTTGTCCAGGTGTATAACTGGACCCAGGGAAACCGGTCGTATGTGCGTCGTAGCTCTACTTTGTTGCATAAATTACTTTTTGCATTCCCACCTAGAGTATGGCCGCTAGTGAAGATAAAGATGCGCAGTTCAGTAACAACCGTACATTATTTAAGGTGACGCCAAGTAAAAAGCCGTGTTGGATATGTTTTAGATTGCTTGTTTTCTATGAGAAGTCGGCCCGGCCTCTCATAGTAAACAAGCAATGGAACAGCAAAAAAATGGAAAGGGCGTAGCGACAAAATGGTTTTTGTCGCGTAATTTTAAAACCATAAATACATTTCATATAAGCTATGAGCAAATTAAAGTGTATGCTTGAACCCAATGATATTGCTTGAACCAATCTATGTACAAATTTTGGAAGCTTAAGCTAAGCTCACTCTGCTCTGTTGGCAAAATAGAAATCCCTTTTTTTACAGAGGTATTTTTGATTGATTATTCTGTAAATATTATTATAAAAGTTGACCAATCGTGTTATGCTATGGGCAATTCAAAGACAAAGACATGATGAATACTGACAATGAACTTTAATTTTTTACCTTTAGTCATTGCTGAGAAAAATCGATATCGCTACAGTCAAATTATCAAGGCGTCGCCTTAATCAAAATCGGATCAGACGATCATAGCAGGTCATATTATTTTGTTAGTTTCATCGTTGACGTGTATGCTAAGTACTCACATAGGGTTTTGCTCGATAGTTTTACTCGAAATCGAGCAAAAACCATCGTGTGGACCATAAAACTCACAGCTCGTAGGCTCGCATCGAGCCAGTTTGAAGGGTCGAATTAAGCCGGCTTGACAATTTTTTGACACTAGTTTTTATTATTCGTAGCTAATTTCCTCCGAACTGGAGTAAAACTATCGAGCAATGCTGAATGTGTGGATAAAAGGCCGAGCCGTGGTTTTTACTCTACGTGCAGATTGCTCGATCGAGCAAAACCGTATGTGAGTACTTACAAATACAATACAAATACAAATATCTTTATTTCAGACTAAAATAATTAAAATTTAACACTAAAAAGTTAATCATGCACCCAATTAGAACCAAGGGAGGATATTGTGTCCTAGAGATCTGCTCTCGAATTCATTCATTATCCGCACGTAGTTCTTCAATATGGGTGCATGCGGATCATCTGCCACAATCCTCAGGATGCTGCTGTCACTTTAACTTACGCGATTTATTATAGATGCAGCTTTTTTGCGAATGAGTGCCCGGAAGCCATCAGTTCTTGCTTGCGCAAACATCTCAGATGCACTACAAAATCGGTGAAGTTTCAGCATCATCCTGAAGATATTATTATATTGGATGCGAAGGGTGTTTAGGGATGCTTTGGTATAGCTGATCCACAGGCCGCCCCGTGTACAGATTCTGACAGAACGCTTTAAAGAGTGTGATCTTAACTTCATCCGTACAACGTGCGAACCTGCGGGCCAGCATATTACCTCGAACCGCCAAAGCCCTCCGCTCCCGTTCAATATCTAGATCATCTTTAAGGTCGTCCGTAAGTATATGGCCGAGATATTTAAAATGGAACACTCTGTTCAGCTCCTTTCCGCCGAGGCATATTGGAGGTATGGATTCGGGATATTTACCGGCGGCCTTAAAGATCATAATTTCACTTTTATTTACATTATACTTCATGGCATGCGAATCAGCGTATCTCTCGCACACCTTCAACATCTACCGAATTCCTCTCGCAGTGGGACTCAGCAATACCATGTCGTCCGCATAGCTAATGTTGTTAACGCTAACACCACCAACCCTGCATCCGACATGCATATTGCTGAGCTCCACTATGAGATCATTCACGTACAGATTGAATAGCTTAGGAGGCGATGAGCCCCCCTGTCTCACACCGCAGTTCAGTCTGTACGCCTTAGAGAGTTTATTGGCCCATTTTACATGATTCGTCTGATTCGAATACCAGAAACGAAATATATTTATAATATCCACCGGTATACCCATGCTCTCCATTTTCTTCCAAAGTACATCGTAAGAAACGAGTTCAAATGCCTTCGAAAGATCCAGAAAGCATGCGTAAACCGGTGTCCTACGGCTTGTATAGTATTGGACAGTATGCTTGAGACTCAAGATAGCACTTTCGGTGGACAGTCTAGGTCTAAATCCAAACTGCCCATCATGTATTTTCAGATATTTTTGCAGATGTGAGTCAAGCAAACTGTCAAATACTTTGGCCAATACAGTAGCAAGCGATATCGGACGGTCCGAGACTTTGTCCGAGATATCACCTACTCGGTTCTTGATAATGGGAACTACAATAGTTTTCATCAGGTCTATTGGCAGATATGCATGTTTAATAGCGATGTTAAAAAGTAAAGCTAAAACTCTAGGTAGGGACCTGCGTATTTTAAGAGGCCGGGTACCCTTGGAATTTCTCATACATACGTAATACCGAAATCATTTTCTCATACGAAAATATTTAACATGTTTGAGTTATTTTTCAGCTTAAAATAGTAATTATCTAGATTCCTGCACAAAAATTTACTTCAAAATATTTGAACACTAAAAAATTTTTTTTTGTTTAAATTTTTTTTTATTAAATTTACTACTTAATATTTAAACACTAAAAAATAGAGTAAAACACTAAAAAATATATAAATAAATATTAAATTTACTACAAAATATTTAAATACTAAGAAATATTTTTTAGAGTTTAAATATTTTGTAGTAAATTTACTAAAAAAAATTTTAAACAAAAAAAATTTTTTTAGTGTTTAAATATTTTGAAGTAAATTTTTGTGCAGGAACCTAGATAACTACTATTTTATGCTGAAAAATAACTCAAACATGTTAAATATTTTCGTATGAGAAAATGATTTTGGTATTACGTATGTATGAGAATTTCGAGGGTACCCGGCCCCTTACGTGCTCAATACTGAGTCCGTCGTGACTTACACTAAGGGTCATTCAGACCGCAACGCGACGCGTAGATGCGTTTCTGTATGGATTTGACAGCTGATTTCAATTGCGTGAGACGTCTTGCAAATCTGTCAAAAATATAGAAATGCATCTACGCGTCGCGTTGCGGTCTGAATTTTAATTAACTAGTTAAAAATTGCCAACAGTTAAACCGCTTTTAATTTAATCTAAACTTTGTTATGGACATTTCCTGGAAAGGACATAGGATGCTTTACGTTCCCGCGCGATAAACTAATTTTGGCGTAGCGGCGAGTTTCGGGCGAGTGATACCATAAAGACCACCTACTCTAACATATTCAACACGTGCAAAGTTCCATTTATAAATAACTAGCGACCCGCCCCGGCGTCGCACGGGTATAAAATATATAGCCACTGAAAAAATGATTAAAATCGATAGCCTATGATCATTTACGTGGTCTACTTCTTATCTGTGCCAAATAACATTAAAATTGCTCCAGTAGTTCGCGAGATAAGCCCTTTCAAATATATATTTTTTAAATTCTCCCATCAGTCTTAGCGTGATAAAATATAGCTTATAGCCTTCCTCAATAAATGGGCTATCTAACACTGAAAGAATTTTTCAAATCGGACCAGTATTTCCTGAGATTAGCGCGTTCAAGTTAGCCCTTTCAAATAATTTTCCCCGCTTTTTCCACATTTTCCTCTATTTCTTCGCTCCTATTAGTCTTACCGTGATAAAATATAGCCTATAACATTCCTCGATAAATGGACTATCTAACATTGAAAGAATCATCAAAATCCGTCTTTAAAACTAAAGATTAAAGGGAACAAAGGGACATGAGGGAAAAAAAGCGACTTTGTTTTATAATAAGTATAGATTAAGAGACTGTTATCAAATTTAGCGCAGCGTTATCTACAGTGGGCGAATAGTTTAAGGTCTACGCTGGGTCCGTACCGATCTTAAATGTTACAAGGTCTGCGATAACCTTTATCTTATTATTGTATGCTGGAATAATACTCTGGAAAAAACTTTTCATTTCATTATGCGGGGTTATATTTAACGGCGAAATAAATAGGCATGTTTTTAGTTGTAGGATGTTTTTTAATAATAGTATCAAACAAGTTTAAACCTAATCACCTGATAGACAGTGACTACGGAGTACGGACAACCTAACCTAATCCAATACAGAAGTGGCAAGTGCAACTTTTTATGAGAGAACTCTATGTATGAATTCGTGATATTTTGTCGGTCCTTAAAAAAAGTAAAGTTTATTTATAACTATTATTTGAACCACTACTAAATAATACTAAATCATATTTTACGGAGAGTACTCAGGTACCTATTTAAAGATTTTCCAAATGTTTAAATCGACGTTAGAGACACTGGCATGATTCTCTTTTATCTTTGAGACCTTCTATATTCTATAAAAATTCACGAGCGAAGTCCTAAAGACAGTGAGAATCACCATAAAGCATATTTAGGCGATAAAGAGATTCTGAGTAACCCCCGAACATCGTCGGATATAGTTTGATGGCTTCATTATTTTAATGTAGAGATATCTAGAGATATCTAAATCTTTGGAGTACTTTAAATACCTTTATTGAATGTGTGATTTGTGTGCTTTTGCCTTGCCTTGGCCGCATACTGAACGGGGTTGTGCAGTTAACTAAAAAAATCGGCGAAGTGCGAGTCCGATACGTGCACGGAGTATTCCATACCGTCATAGAGCACAGCCTGGAGACAGACGGACATACAACGAAGTCTTAGTAATAGGGTCCCGTTTTTACCCTTTAGGTACTGAACCCTAAAAAGCCTATAATTAGAGCTAACCTACTAAGTACTAACTAGTAACTACCCTTCGGTGTCCATTCTATAGTTTTTGTGTAATAGATTAATATTTAATACCAAAAGAAAAGCTTACAAACGTTGTCATTTACTATTAGGTAATGAGTTTTATATGCTGGAAATTCATTCTAATTTGTACTTATTATAGTAAATTCTAAAGTGTCTGCCTATCATCTTTACATTAAAACTGGTAAACCAATATAATTCGGTACTAAAATAATGTTAGACCGTAGAAAAAGACTAGTTTAATTATTACATTAAAAATTGTACCGTAACTAGCTGTGTCATTGACATTTTCCTGTAGTAAAAAGTAGCCCATGTGTTAATCCAGGGTATCAACTAACTCCATACAGGGTATCAACTAACTCCACACATATTAAATTCGCTCTAGCCGTTTACACGTGAAGATGTAACAAACATACAAACTCACAAACTTTTGCCTTTATAGATAACTCCCACACTGGTTTCGGTGACGGTGGCCGGTTTGATTGAAACCAGGCCAGCTACGCAGGAGTAATTTTATAGTGCCCAAGCGTGTGCACAGCTGTACACAAGAGCACTCTCTATTCCTTGACTCTCATAACCCAGTGGGACGGCAGACCGACACGACTGGCGAGAGATCAGGCGCAGGACCGACTTTTTACAGGCCCATCCGACGGATGGATTACCTTACTTGTCAGACAATCAGGTGATCAGCCTGCATTCTCCTAAACCTAACCAAACTTGGAAATAACATGTTTCCAACGCGGGAATCGAACACACGGCCTCCGAGTCAAGAGCCACGCTCTTAACCACCAGACCACGGAGGCGTATTGCCTTTGTAATATTATTAGTATGAAGTATGATAATATTAGTATGATGTAATGACATAGTGTAGCTTTTCTTCTGTTCCATATTCTGTGCAAGAATTCTCTTCTGTGAGCATTTATTCTGTGTCCTCACGAATGTCACCGCAACCTTGCGAGTCTTCCTGAGGTTGTTGACCAACTTGCAAGATTTACAGCGTACATCCTATTGTCGGTACAGTACTAAAATTCTTAAGTAGCTAAGTTTTTTCCTAGTTTTTTTGTGCATTTGCCTTTGTGCAAGCGGCCACTAAAAGAATTTTGTGAGGTCGCGTTCTAGAGGCTAATCTCTTAATCTACTGAATCGATTTTTAAAATTCTTTCACCATTAAAAAGTTAAAAAAAAATTAGAATTTTGAAAAAGATTTTCCATAATTCCATCGGAGCATTTAATTGAGGAATCAACGTTTTTGCCAGGAATATTTTTAAAGAAAAAGTTGTCTAGTTGATGTGTTACGGCCATAAAACATCAACTAGACGAAGTAACTGTATTATTATAACCGCAAATTAACTACAAAAACTAAAATATATAAGTAGCTAGTACACCTGTGCGTTTTTCTGAACCATAGTGAATAAGTCAAGGTCGGTTGTTTCATACTTCGGCTACAGTATAATATGTATACAGTAGACTCTACTGCATGAATTACTACTGAGTAGACTTGAAGTCAAACTATCACATAGACAAGTTAAATGCGCGTAAGTCGCAACTAATGTATTTTGCATCTCTAGTACGCTTGACAGTTGACACGGACACCATAGATCAGGATAAGTGAAAGATGGACAGAGGAAATCGGTAATTTTTACTGACTTCCAAAAAAGGAGAGTATTCTGTGTTCGGCTGTTCATATTTAATTGTCTCTTTTGTCTGTCAGTCCTTAATATTTCGAAATTGCTGCCCAGCTAACAGCACGAAGAGACGAATATTAATTACTTATTATTACTTATTAACATACACTATCAGTCAATTTTCCGCCGCGGAAAAACGGCATGATTACGTCAGCAATGTCAAACGTATACAATATAACGCGACGGAATTTCGACATGGTGTGTCATCGGTAATTTAAAATACATTGCAGGCGGAATCATGCCGAACTTCCGCCGCGGAACTTCAGCATGGTGTGTAACACTTGGTATAAATTACCATTAATTTTCTACTGAAATTTTGCAAACAATACTTGGCACTTTGCACCTTGCGAAAAATTCTGGCAATTCTGTAACGTGAATATTAAAATTTAAAACCGCATAATAAAATACCTCTTTTAATATATTTAAAATACCTCTTCATCTTGCATTTTAGCGACAAACTGCTGAGTTTCTGTCGCATCACATTCGCAATGTATGCAAATAGCACCATTTTACTATTCAACAATTAATCGATTAGGTTTCAGTCCCAGTAATTTTCCTAACGGTTCCGCTGAATCATTAAAACCTAACCTAGCGAATACCCACAGCTTGCCTACTTGTACATTTTTTGCAACGTTACCATAAGTTATTTTATTACAAAATGAATTAGCAATAAAGGAATCTAAGTTAAAAATATTCTAGAGAAAATTGTAGATATGTAATTATAAAAAATGCATTCATAAGTTTTTCACGCTCGCTTCGTTTGTGTTACCTGTGTTTGGTGCTGCTAATACATATTCTGTGCCTGTGTTACAATTTTATACATTACTAGGTGACACCCGCAACTCGCCAAGATTTGTTTATTTTTTTTCCAAGAGCGGGAACCGTACATTTTTCCGGGATGAAAAGTATCCTACGTCCTTTCTCGGGACTCAAAGTGTCTCCAGATCATCAGCAAAATCGGCGGGCGTCATCTCGTAATTAACAAAAGGACCTACAGATTACACTAAGTATAACTATACAGACGCTGCACAGAATACCTAGACAAGAATCGAAATAATTTTATATCTTCTAAAACTCTGAAAGAATGGCAACGTTCACGTCCAAATGGAACCGTTCGGTATGTATTTAGCGTACTTTTTAAACTTGTTTCCTGCGAAGTTTCAGTAACATTTTACCGTGGAATTTCCACGGTCGCGTCGAGTTAATAAGTTCCCGTTTCGATGGCTCCTGCGTTTTAAACTTTTCGGATATGAGATAACAAGCTAAGAGAAGCTATGTCTGAGCCAGATCTTAGATTATTCTGTTTCCTTTTTCGAAATATGTTCGGGTTTCCTATGATTGTTCTTCCAGATTCAATTTTATTTTATTTAAAATAATTTAAATCTATAAGTAAATATAATGCATCTAGCTTATAAGCTTCCTAATATCTAGCATTAACGAATGACAACAACAACACACAAAAGTCTATGAAGAAAAGCATATAAAATGAGGTAAAAAAGGGATAATATTTGTATGGTGAACTAACTTATTGTAATGATCGTTTTTTTGCGAACTGGAACAATTTGTGCAAAGTTTTCTGATCAGAAAGAACACTTAGTAAGAAAGCTAAGGTAAAGATGATGATTTAAAAATCTTTAATAGCTGCTATTATAGCGAAATTTCTACATTTCATCCCTTGTGCAAATTAAGACAATTCACGTATTATTTTCCTCTTTATTTCCCCGCGGAAACTGTATAGTGTACTTATTTTTTAAACATTGAAGCAGCGATATTATATTTTCAAGTGACTCTATCTCCTATCTCTGTTTAATCTCATCAAAATCTTTCAAGTATACATTCGAATACTTGATGATTAGAATTCTCTTTACAATAAGGCTTTATGTGACAAGTTTTATTTGACATTCCATACAAAAACCACGAACAATATAAACTGCCAAAAAGCCAAAATTATCATTCAAGTTATTCATAATCAATATAATAACGCGCTAGTTAAATGTACTGTGAAATTGTAAGTTACAATCATTCCGTCGGATATTTTTATGCGAGATTTTTACGTCTTCCTTCCCCCTCAAGCGACAACTTCATTTTCATTTTCCTTACTATCGGAGGTTTAATTTGTGAACGCAGAATATACATTTTGACCCCCCGCCGCAAAACTTCCCTACGCTTTTTTGCGGGGGAAAATGTAATAGAACTAAACCAATGACTGGAGTTGGAATACTTGCTTTTAGTACAAAGTATTCCAATTTTATATTCTATCAAGTGCCAGATGTAATATGTATTTTGCTTTTTACGTAGGTGTAAAATATCAAATACAGATATTTTGTGTATTTGATCTACTGGTTACATAAATACAATTTAGGCAGAAAAATAATTATTGTCATGCACTAAAATTTTTTTACTCATGATTGGTAAGAGATAGGGACAAGTTTCTTTCTACGGTAACAGGTCACATAGTGACAGATTTACATATTTTGTGACTGTCATTTTGTCCCTTATAATATCTTAATCTCTTCAACAAGTGAATATTGAAAATCATCATTAAAACCAAACTAACATTTAACAAAAATCAGTCCCTACAGTCGCTATGAATCTGTATCGATTTCCAGATTGTGAGAAATGAAATCCAATACTTATCGTACTTTCCCATAAATACTTCAACTAATTAAGCCCCGCTAAAAGGTATCGAGTAATTGCGACTTAATACTTTGGTAGCTCTAGCTTTGGTATCTGTGGGTCAACAGGATTATATATTTATATCTGTATGGCATACATTTTCTATTATTAGGTTAAAATAATTGCAACACAAAAAAAAAATTGTACTTCACAAAAAATTGAGTAGGTAGTATATTGATGGCGGTCCTACGTCATTTGGTTGGATGTTAGTCATCTTCTGTGGCTTGTGCTTGATATAACCCGACCGTAAATTAGATGGCCATAAATTATTAGAGAACATAATAATATGTTATTTTTATAGTATGCTACTTTGTTCCGATGGTATGCCATTCATCAGTTAATCATTATGCCATAGAGCAGGTGGCAAAAAACAACCCCTTTTTTGCAGTGTTCGTGTAAAATGGTATTTTATTCAATTTATAATCTTTTTGACATCATAGTGAGGCAACGGTCTTTACTTTCTAGTTAAGTACCTTTTTTCTAGGCTCAGTTTAACCGAAGCGTGAAAAGTAACGGTTAATAAAACCCTAACGTAATGTAACCCACAAAATATATCAACAGTGGTTTTCGGTTCATCTTTAATCTTTACTTCAATAACCCTTTATATGTTATGTAACTCTTTATTTACGTTCGTGTAATGGTTTGTCACACGTACGTAAATACAACTTGTTCCTGTCTTTCACCTGATACGTTGGAAAAGCCGCCATTCTGCAACTTTTCTTACTCTAGGAAATATAGTAATATTTTTAGTAATGAGGGTGTCAAAGTCTAACTATTAAAAACTATAGAGACCTTATGTACCTACACGTGATACCAACATTATTCGTACAATAAATATCTTGTCTAGGTAAGTAGACGAATAGGCTAGTCCGCTTAATCAGTTTCAGCCTATTTGCAAAATTGCACACACAGAAAGGTTCAATCAATCAGCTGATTGATTCAAACTGCCCAGCAGCCTTCATATTCCCACCTAAATTACCTACCTAATAGTTTTCACCTTCCTCCGCCGAATTTATTTCTCCTCTGTTGATTTATTGCGAACCCACGGGATTAACTACCGCTAACTTGGCGATAGTTAAGACTATCTTATATTTCGGAGAGCTTCCTTTTATCTAAATTGGTCCGCTACCAATAAAGATTGTTCGTCGTAAACCACCCGTCCCATACGTTCATTATGGACTAAGTTTTTGATATGACGCTACCGTTTTATTGTCTGCGATCGCTATCGTAATGGAATCTCGCCGACACCGCTTATGACTAAGGATTTTGGATTCGAACGATACGGCAAGTAATTTTTCTGAATTCGCAAATCATATTTCTATAACGAAGACGTAAAGGTTATTGACATTCTGTTCGTGATATATTTTTCTATATACTTTTTAGCGTTGTGCTCTTTGTAGGGATGGATAAAAATGTTTAAATCGTCAGAACACCTGACCTGCCTGAAAATTCGTAAGACGGCAGAGGAGATCGCAGACGGCACTCCCGGACATGGCAACATTTTAATCAGATGATGATATAATTACAAAGATATAAATGAGTGCAGCAAAAAAACTGTGCTACGATTGTAAAAGACAATTAATTTACAAGTTTTAAAAGTAATAAAACCATAAATAAAACAATAAAACGACTTTTACGACTCGCTTACTGTAACGAGCAGTAAATTATAAAAATACCACTCAAAGTTATCATCGTGCCCGAATCAAAACTGCCATGCTTTACTATAATGCTTAATAAATTCTAACTTGTATAATGTGACTTTAGTGTGCGTTTATAAATTATAGCGAAGTTCGTAAGTTGGCCATAAAGGCGCACTTATCCCTTTCCAACTCAGGGGAAGCGGCGGAAGTGTGACAGAGAAATATAAATCTCTCCTAATTGAATTTGTCATAAAAATTGAAAGTTTCCCCGTTCCAGGCCCGCACTCCGAACTACTTTTAATCCATTCTCCTTTGAAAGAAGTTTTAATTTATTGTGAGTGGTAAGTTCGCTGCAACTATTCTAGATATAGAAAACTTTATCCTTGTTTCATCTAAGTGATGTAATCGTTTTATCTGAAACTAAATCGGTCGCTCGCACACTTAGATGTATTAAATTTGTGACTGCGATTTCAGCTAACCGATTTTGTCTGTCATAATTTTGAAAAAGTTACTAACTTTTTTATTTATTGTCAGATACCTTATGGCTTATGCTATTAATCCTACATTTTTGTTGTAATTTTCATGATATTAAGTTGTAGTAATATGTATTCTGTGCCATTAAGTAGACAGCTCTATTCAGTGGTTAAACTAATTAAATCATTGAATCAATCAAGCAAGCCGTATTTTTTTATGTAACAATATTTTTATATATATATTATATATAGGATAAAAAGTGTCCTATGTCCTTTCCCGGGACTCAAAGTACCTAGTATATAATATTAGAGCAAAATCGGTTCTGAGGTTTGGGCGTGAAGAGGTAACAGACAAACAGACATTTATAATATTAGTATGGGCTATAAGACTGATAGTAGAGATTATCTTGAGCGATTCTTTTATAAGAATTGAGATTCTCTAATTGATTACCACCATTAGTTTCATTACCTTCAGGTGTCACTCACTTTCTAAACTAAAAAGAGCCCTTCCTAAATTCGGTTCCACATCACTTGTCTCCTTTCACCAGACTAATAACTTAATATCTGACTAAACTTTCGCCTGTCACAAACGATAACTCGTTTTAACCTGACTTAACCATCACTCGTTACTTAATCTGTTAGACATGCTTCATTACGGTTTTTTACTCACTAATATTATTTGAAGACGTAAGTGAAGTGGATAAGTTACATATTAACATAAGGGAAATTACTTTTTCCCTTATAATTTGAACAAACCTTGTATTAGTTGTAAGTTTCCTACTTCACAGTCTAGCAGCTAGCTATATCTGGCTGTACATAAAGGTCCACACTTTTTATTTCAAATTATTTTCCTGTAAGAAAAACGAACATTTTCAAATTAGTTTTATTAGTTAGTCACTTCATCAACTTCCGTCTTCAATTGTGTTTGAAATACTTTGTACTAAATATTGCTAATAGATAAATAATAGCGATGGTTAGTAATTTTATGCGCATTACAGCCTAACTTCAAAAATAATAATATTTTCATTTTACTTAACAAATTTTCTAAATTTTACATACTCATCGCATTTATGATTTTAGCATGCTTGGATTAGTTTAAATTTTGATCATATTTGGCAGGAAAATAATATCCCACACATATTTCTTGTAAAATGTTGCCGAGACGATCACATTAAAGGTTTAAACATTGTGTAAAAGATATGAGATCTCATGTAGAGCTAAGCTGCCGAATCTACACGGCCTAACTCTACTGACCCTAACAAATTCTATATAAGTATCAGTAAATATGGCTGGTATGTAGAATTTGTTGTTAATTAAGTAATAAGTTGAGGACAGATTTTTTACCGGAAAAATGCATGGTTTCACTCGAACGTCTGATCTGATCTGATTTTCAAATAAATTCTAATTATACCAAGATTAAACCTATAAAATATTTTCGCACGAAACCTAATATTAAAGTCCAAGAATACAAAAAGTGGCAAAACTTTGGACATTAACATAATAATAAAACTAGGGCCAATGAGTCTTTCGCCAATAAGTCAGCTTAATGTAGGCTGATCCGGCTTAACATAATATTTTCAAAGTGCCCATAAAAGGCCAAGCACTAAATCACAGAGTATAAAGCATACTGTGTTTTATTTATCCCCCTAAAAGGCCTATTACACTGACGGAATAACTATTAAGGAAGGAAGATAAAAACTTCTGAAACCATTTGAGCTCTTTCAGTTTCTAAAAAGCATGTGACACATTAGGGTTATAGATATAAAGTTAACGAATTCTATATGCGATGGACTAAAATTTTGCCGCTAAATGCTAAGCTATACTCGGAACCAGGAATACAAAACTTCGTATTAATTATGACTGTAATTTATTAAACTTTATGATATGCTTCGTAGTTTCGATCACAGTTTGAATTTAAAAGTAATTTATTAAAATTACTTAACAAATCCAACACATTCTTATGACATTAAAATTTTGTCACAAAAATAAATCAAATAATCCTTTATTAAGATAATTTAACGAGAAGATTTTAATTTAATCGAATTGTAACCATTTACTAATTACACTTATCGCTAACTAAAGTTTACACTTATGTAAGGCGCTATACCACTTGAAACTATAATATTATCTTTACGGCTTAATCTTTATGTTGTTCTATTTTTGGATAGACTTTGTTTGTGAAGATGTTATTATAGCATTTTGTTTTATTTTCAAATTAATTGTATTATATTTAGTCTTTACACGTGTAGCAAACATACAAAAACTACTTGCTTTGTAACTTCTGTAATTACAGTAGACATAAACCGCGCTATTATTGTAGATTTTACAAAAAGGGGTGAAATTTCATTACGTATCACATAAAATACGAACCGAGAATTAAGTGCTTTTGTCGTTAAATATTGTCACTTGACGTAGATATGTACGTCAAATGACAATTATTTTTATGTTCCAAATTAAAACGTGATGAATGATGATAAAACGTTTCATCATTGGCTTATTTTACACAAGTATATATAAGAGTAGTATATATAAGAGTATCACACAGCAAACTTGTTTTTTGTTATGACAACTTCTTATAAAAAATATTATGTTCAATAATTATCATGTTTTGAAGATTTTCTTATATAATACCATGTGACTTTCACGTATAAAAGGGTAGCGACAAAAATATAAGCTGATACGTAATTATAGCATAGTCACTCCTAAAAAAATTGTAGATGTCTACGAAAAAGGTAGCACGCACGGCATAGCTCGCTTTAAAACTGTAGCTAAAGCTACACCCGAAGCATATTAAAGCTACATCCTTAACATATTAAAACTCCAACTGTAGCATATTTAACCTACAGCCGTAAGCTACGCTCGTAATATATTATGTAACCTACCCCCGTAGCATATTAAACCTACAGCCGTAGCTTATTTGCCGCGTTGCCGAGATCGCACCAAAACCCTTTTTGATAAGTAATAAGTAAGTTCAAAATTGATTTTAAAAAATTTAATACGGGGAATATGTAGTTAATGAAATTGTCTATCTATTGTCGCGTGTTTCAAATAAACGTAATTTGTAAATACTAGGGAGATGCTGAAAGTATGCTTCAATTTTAATAAATTGGTATTACTTTGGAAGCTAATATCATGAGTATGATAAACAAAAATAGAAAATTTAAAACGGGGAAAGGAATGTTGATATACTGAAGATTATTGCTGTATTTTTATTAGAACTTTGTAGCTTTTAAATTATGAGTTTATAAGCCTCTAAATACGGTATATTACGAAATCTCCGTAGTGGAGGCCAGGCCGAAGATACGTCCGTAGCATATTATAGAAACACCCGTAGCATATGTATAAAAGCTACGCCAATAGCATATTATAGCTACGCCCGTAGCATATCATCGCGTATCGTGGCGTATCAGCCCAACGAAGTGGCGACGCGTTGGCGCGCTCTCCCCCGCTACCAAAAAAGTTGCAAGTCTTCGGGCGGCGCCGGGGAACATTCAAATTTATCGATTGTCCCGCGGGCCTCATTACATACCCCCTTAACCTAGCCCTACCGCCCTACAACTATTATTTTTTATAACCCACTAACGGGAGCCGTATCTTTTTTCATCGTCGTCCGTTAAACTTTAAGTGTTCGGCGGCTAACTTTCAATGTCTTTCTGATTTACGAGCTTCCGAGTGTTTTATCGGTTGAGATTGAAGGTCGATTTGGATCATTTGCTACGGGGATACGAAACTGTTTAAATGGTTTTTTTTCTAGTCATGTATTCGGAAATGCGCGGGAACCGTGTATTTTGCGGGAGAAAAGCTAATTATACCATGTATGATGTATGTCACACTCAAAGAACGTACAACTTTCGTGAATATAAGGCGTAAAATTTATGTATGTGGTTTACGCCGTAAATCACGTACATTTTGCCTCAATGCCAAATGGCTATACCTGATGATGGCCCCCTCATCATCAGGTACAGCCATTTGATCCCTTCAATCGATCTCTGTATCTGAAGTCACATTCACAAAACTATGTGCTTTACCTTAAAATATTGCACTTACCCTTTCAATTCGGGACCGTTGAACCAAATCGCAGTATGCATCTGTGTGGGGTCTGAGGGGGGAAGTGGGGGCTGAGATGGAGTGGGGGCTGAGCGGGGAGCGGGGGCTGATCCATTAATCCAGCAGAAGCCTGCGGCGCCGCCATACCTGTCGCGACGCGCGGACGCCTATCTAACGACGTGTGTGCTAGTCGTACCACCTACGTTAACCCGCTTACTTACTTTTGCTTACTTTTTAGGGTTCCGTACCGGAAGAGTGAAACCATGACTAAGAGCGCTCGCGTGGGAGATGGGACATGGCAGTATTTAGACAGAAAGGCAATAAAGAATGTTAGTTTGGATATTGAATTATGTATAGCAACTGTCTCGAGACTGTCGCGTTTTACGCAAGCAACAACCTTAGGCTTCGCTATCTGACTGTCACCAGGCTGTATCTCAAAAACAGAGACATTACGATTTAAAATAGACAACGCTAGTGGCAAACACAAGCTAAATAAATCCAAACGCCCCCAATTATCGAGGCTCCCTAAAACTCGCTACGCCACTGTACATACTTTCTATACTTTCTTGTCTCCCAAATGATACAGGGCTCGCTACGCCACTGTATATTCCTACTTTCGCATATTGATATATGAGTTATCACTATGACCTTAACACACATAGCGGAATATCTTGTGATTCCTTATCGGCGCTGATAACGGACTTGCACTAACGTTTGACAACACTTTTGCGTGTAAGATAGAGAAGTGTTTTTGTTTTTAAAAATACTGTTTTATTATCTCCCCGGTGTCCAAACACATAGTTTTGCGCCGAAATTAGATCATCACGCGAGAATCGTATGTAACCGTATTTTTCGCCAACCAATACGCAAGCTATCCTACATGTCCTTACTCCGCCATAGACTAAGGAAACTCTATGACTCCACTAAACGTATCTTCAATCTTCATACACAATTTCTTCTAAATCGGTTTAGCCATTTAGGAGGAAAAAGTAACAGACGGACACCCTTCGGCCCTTTGGCCCTTCGGCCTTCGTATATTTAATATTATAGTAACAATAATATAAAATATTACCTTTCTTGTCACTCTGTGACTTGAAGATCGTGCACGACACCTAGCCACCGCGCGACCGCGCCGCGCCGGTACCGCGCAAGACCGCGGCAAGTGGCGCAAACTCGCGTCGGAGGCCAAGATCCACTTTGGGTCGCTGAGCCATCGTAGCCAATGATGTTCCAATTGTTTAAAATAGTCGTATTACTTTGTCGATCTCTATTTCCAACGATTGACGTCGGTTGTGCAATATTCAACTTCGCAATCATGGTAACAATTTTTTTTTCATCATGGACCTTAATATTCATAGAATATACAGGGTGTAACAAAACTAAGTAATAATACTTTAGGGTGTGTATGTGTCCCTAACATAGAGTTGCGAAAGTAGGAGCGCTGAAAAAGCAAACATTTTCATGATTTTTGTGGACAGTGTCAGGGATTTTCTCATACAAAAGTTAAAAAAAAAGTTATTCTTTCAGCGCTGCATTTTTACAG
Source organism: Polyommatus icarus (assembly GCA_937595015.1). NCBI lineage: Eukaryota > Metazoa > Arthropoda > Insecta > Lepidoptera > Lycaenidae > Polyommatus > Polyommatus icarus. The sequence goes on along the minus strand of OW569325.1, from coordinate 19,248,162 downwards.
TGAACTCAATACGGGGGACTCATACACACCATAAAATATTATCCTTGTAGACATAGAAATACAAATATACCAAGTCGTTCATTCGCAGAAATGTAGAGAAAGTATAAAATGGAAGCTAGTTTCATAGAACGGTATGATAATTACAACCAATTCTCTTAGTGGAATATCCCACTCGTGTTCTGCGAGGCACGGCACCTATATTTTAGATATTGAGATGTATGTTACCTATTCGTTATAGGCTTATAAATATCATATATTACGGAAGGCATACGCAATGATCATTTTCTTTGTTTTTTCTGAATTAATTCTTCAGGTTTATATTGAACTAGCTGTCCCGGCAAACGTTGTTTTGTAATTTAAAGTATTTCTACTTCATCAGTTGATACAAAATCTTACCCCCTCTTTTGTCCTCTAAGGGGGGTGGGGGGAAAAATTTATACACCAGATGTTAAGTTGGAAAAAACAGTTAAACTATACATATAACGTTGTGTTAGTTACGCCACTTATAACTCAAGAACGGATGAACCGATTTGGCTGAAAATTGGTTGAGAGGTAGCTTAGAATCAGGAATAGGACATCCTGGAAAAATGTACGGTTACTGCACAATATATTTTTATGATTTGCGCTTAAACTATTCAATCGATTTTGATGAATTTCGGTATGGAAATACTTTGAGTCTCGGGAAAGGACAAGGGATACTTTTTGTCCCGGAAAATGTACGGTTCCCGCACATTAAACTTTTATGATTTTTGCCTAAACTATTCAATCTATTTTGATGAAATTTGGTATGGAAATACTTTGGGTCTCGGGAAAGGACAAGGGATACTTTTTGTCTCGGAAAATGTATGGTTCCCGTACAATAAATAAACTTTTATGATTTTTCGCCTAAACTAAAACTATTCAGTATATTTTTATGAAATTTGGCATGGATATACTTTGAGTCTCGGGAAAGGATTAGGGATATTTTTTGTACCGGAAAATGTATGGTTCCTGCACAATAAACTTTTATGATTTTCGCTTAAACTATTTAATCTATTTTGATGAAATTTGGCATGGAGATACTAATTTCAATCTATTGTTTTCTTAATTATACCAATTCGAATAATTAAGTAATCATCATTAAGACAGGACAATCGGGGACGGGTCAGCTAGTAATAATATATGAAGTAAGTCCATTAAAGAAAAAAGTTTGATACAAAATCTGACCTCCTCTTTGGTCTCCCTAGAGGGGTGTTGGAGGGGGTAACCTACCTGTTGCCATTATTGATATCAAGCAAAAAAGGCTAAATAAATAAATTTTGTTGTATGGGAGCCCCCATCAAATATTAATATTATTTTGTTTTTAGTATTTGCTGTTATAGCGGCAACAGATACACACAATCTGTGAAAATTTCAGAAGTCTAGCTATAGCGGTTCTTGAGATACAGCCTGGCGACAGACAGACAGACAGAAAGACGGACAGACAACGAAGTCTTAGTAATAGGGTTCCGTTTTTACCCTTTGGGTACGGAACCTTAAAAAGTAACCACATTTTTAGCTTCTATAGCGATGTTGTGACACCCTCCGCTTACAATTTTTTGAATATCTTTAATGTACAGAATTGTCATTTCTACAGATTTATTATAAGTATGTATATATACATGTTGATGCATAACATTGGTGTTTCCTCGGTCTTTTTAAAAGGAAGGCCTGTGCCCTAGAGACTAGAGAATATAATTATGAGATTTCCATTGTCTTTAAAATTTAAGCGATCGCTAAAGCTAATGAGAATATCACAAATCACAATAATTCCAGATATTCCGGAGAAGTTCGGCAACACTGCAACACGAGAATTTTATATTAAAGATTTTTATAATTGTAATTTGTTCCCAATGATTATTATTTGCCTAGCATAGTATGTGGCTTCTGCTAATAGACTCACAAGAGTTTTGAAACCCATAAAACTCGCACTACATCGTGTAAACCAACAGAAATGCATCAAACCGTAGACGTTTACTGCAAACATTACGCAAATCTGTCCAACGCTGACTAAACGCGGGCACACACGATGCATCATGACGTCACGGAAGAAACAGTGGCGTCCGGGTTCCACGCACTGTCGCCATATTTCAACCCGATCGACGCGCACACCGTAAAGTTCGGAAAACTTCCACCTGGATACTACGACAAGCTGCATTCGAAAGCATAACTAGTTGTTAAAAATGCATGGGTTTTTTAATTTGTAGTTGATGACAGAAGTTAGATATCCAAAATGCATAGTATTCGACGTACGGCAAGCGCCATGTTACACACGCGTGTCAAATCATATGCATTTTGATTCCTATCTTTCTGAATTAATAATATGAATTCAGAAAGACATTCCGGCTGTGTGAGGCCAGCCTAAGACTTCGTTGTCTGTCCGTCTGTCTGTCTGTCTGTCTGTCTGTCTGTCTGTCTGTCTGTCTGTCTGTCTGTCTGTCTGTCTGTCTGTCTGTCTGTCTGTCTGTCTGTCTGTTTGTCTCCAGGCCGCAACTCAAGAACGGTAATAGAATAAGAAAAAAAAATTCACGGATTATGAATATCTGTTGCCGCTATAATAACAAATACTAAAAACAAAATAAAATTAAATAAATAAAATAAAAAATTAAGGGGGGCTCCCATACAAAAACATAATTTTCGGCATAATTTTGCTCTATAATGGTACGGAACCCTTCGTGCGCGAGTCCGTGTTATATGTGTTATCATCAGTCAGTCAAGGTGTGACGACGTGAGCCCTCACAAAGCTCGGCTTTTAGTAACCAGCACTAATTAAAATCATTAATACCTACATACTCGTATGAGCAAAATTTGTGCCAAAGGTTGACGACTACTTACACATTTTGTTAACAGTATGAATTACTACTTATATACGCCATATCAGCTTTGAATTACAACTAATACGAACACTGCACACAAAATTTATCTTTTCCCTCTCTGATTTACGCCTATTTACAATAAAATATGCATAAAACACAACCAGTGGCCAATGCCGCACGTGGCGCGTCATCGTTTAGCAGGGCCGATGACGCTTATGGTGCGTCATCGAACAAAGTACTTGGCCTGTCGTAAGAATTTGTTGAAATGAAGGTGGCAACGAATCGGTTAACCTAGTATTATAATATTATTTAATTGTATTTTACTGCTTGTTGTCTGTCAATCGCTTGACAACTACTCGGGATCCACAGAATACCAGGGATCACGGTACAGGTAATACCTTTACCGTGATCATAGCCTGAGTGGAATCCTTTCAACGTTATATTCGCATCGCACCGCCTTACACTGCTACGACCTTTTACGAGTTTATCAAGGCTATTTATTTTAAGTTTTTATGTCTTTTTATTATTATCTTTTTTTTTTTTTTCTTCTTATTTTTTTTTTTTTACCTTTTATTGTTGTAGTGTACCTTGTTCTATGTTTAATATTTTATTTAAGTGTAGTGTGGACTGTGGTGTGATTTAGTGTTGAATAAATGTTTTATTATTATTATTATTATTATTATCGTCATAGTAGACTTTCTAGAGCACAAGTTGTCTCAGTACCCTGGCATATTTACCTAAGTCGCGCTGACGAGTTATCAGGTCACGCTTCACCCGGTGAAGTTTGAACATAAATTGGCGGTCATCTGACACGAATATGCTGACTGGGGGTAACAAATATGCCAAGTTGGGCTGTTATAACGGCGATATGTAAGTTTTGTGATACTTCGCCATTAAGTTTATGGACGAGATAAGATCACTTTGGGAGAGCTTTGCGTGATTCTTCTCTATTACTGTCCTCTCTCATAATTAAGTGGTCGCAATATGGCCATCACTTTTGTCCTTACCTCGCTCTACCGAAACATATTTTACTCAATTCTATTTCGTTATTCTAACAATCCTTAATTTCATCTTTCTTTATCGGCACATCTGTTAAAGATTTTTATGCATCTTTACATTTCGTCAATAGGAAATTTTATAGACTTTTACCTATTGTATAAATATGTTTTATTCTTAACATTAAATCATAGACGAGTATTCTTCTCGAACTAAAACATATTTTAACCTTAACTCTACATTCTTCAACTGGATTATTTTATCCTTAACTATATTTTTTACTAAAACATATTTTATTCCTAACTCTGCGTTTTGTCAACTGAATCATCTTTATTTAATTTGTGTACAATTTTCCCGGATTATGATTGGCAGTTAGCCGCCGTTTTAACAAGCCGGCTGGTGTTGCCAAAGTAAACAATTTTATTCTTAACTTTATTATACTATATTTGACATCTTCTTGAATTCCTTTAATATTTTACTGAATATTGACAAAATTAGTATAATATTGAGGTATAAAATATTAGTTTTGCATCAACTTGGAAAATTCAAAATTCATGAGTTTATGACCATAGGAATTTTCAATTTTTCACAACGTAAGTCACAAAACTTAATAAATCCCGAATTTCGTAATAATTTACGAGACTTTGTCCTCGCCTCTTGGCTTGCGCCATATTTTAATGTGACAAATGGTATTTAGGAAAGTTGGAAATGAGGTGCAATTTAAATAATTCCGATTTACACGCGTCGAGATCTCGATCAATCATCGCGGGAACGAACGTCCGAAAAATGTTGAAAATTCAAACGTAATCCGTCAAACATTTGCCTAATTGTAATTAGGGGACGCGACAATGCCGCGTTAAAATGATTAATTTTTGCGGCATCAGAGGTGTCTAGGCGACCATTAATCTCGTCATCGTCGAGAGACTGGATATTTTTCTGTCTTACGACCATTAGCCGCTAGTTCCATCGTCATCTCAGCCCTTTGAGCAGATGAAAAGGTGTTTGCGCGAGCCCCTCTTACATTTTTTCATCACTTAAGCTTCGATAGTTACTGGGGAACGTTTTAATTTTTCATCGTCATTCGTGCACAATGGGTCTAAGCGAATTTTCATATAGTCATTCTTTGTGCATTCGATTAAAACCTTTATACTCGGTACCATCCATTCGGCTCAATGGAGGCGAAAATTATTCATTTTGTAAAACTTCCCCCAAAAATATCTTCCGTCTGAATAAACTTCACAAGTTTCGATCCACCTTAAATAATGCTCGGGAACTGTAAATTTTTCCGCGTTGAAACTATTTTATGTCTTTTTCTGGAACACATCTCTATACCTTTCTGAAATGGTTTAATATACTTTATAGCAAGGTGTTACATCCAGACACACTTTCGCACTTATAATATGGACGTTTAAAGAAGCCGTTTAGTTAGATCACACAGTTTAATGGCGAGTCTCATGTCAGGGTGTTGGCATGACGTTAGGGGGGGTCAAGAGCGAGTCGGATTTAGATCTGGACGGCCGCCAGACGGTCGGTTCCTAATTCCTGCATTTACGGGATTACACTTAACTACTTCACTCTCGTTTATCTAGTTCTTCTCAATGGATACTTTAACATTTATAGACTTGAAGATTTGTTAAATTTAAAATCAAGTAATCTATTCATTCGATAATAATATTGTAGTCCCCAGGTATAAACTACTTGCTACGAGTAACAAGTAAAACACAAAACTTATGTTAGTGAGTTTGTGTCTCCATGTGATTTGTTAACTGAAGCGTGTCATAAGTGAGAGCCCTTAGTCTACACTTTAAACACTCAAAATACGTATTCTACTAACAATACGTTTAATAAACTGTAGTACAGTCACCGAAAAGTCAGCTGAGACAAATAAATAATTAGGCGCCCAAAACCCGCGCAGAATAATTCATGGCGCTGCATTGTTCCAAATCAGAAATAATTGTGTGATTTAAGATGTCTTATTCAAATCAGGCTGACACCTCTCGACCTCAATCGAATTACCGAAATTTCAATGTTTTATTGAGTTAAACTTTGCCGCGGTCGTAAGTGAATTTATCTGTACTTATCGGTTCCGAGAGTCATCTTGCTAACGCGTGGGTAAGTTGAATAATTAAATTTGTCAGTGCTGACAAGTCCCGGGGTTTTCTTCGGAATTTTCGCTGCCTTTCGTGATCGCGATTCGCGGGCATGACCGGAATTATTTATACTCCTAATGGAGCCTCCAAACCCTTCCAGGGAATTGAGATTTGATGACAGTGAGACACTATTAGAAATTAACTAAGAATCGGTTAGTTAAGACAGTTTCGGGGTTCGACAAGTGGTTTCTTGATAGTAAAATCTGCTTTAAAACTGAAGATCTAAAATATATTTGGTCTCATTAATAATATCCCGCTCTTGGAAGTCGGTTAAAAAGCTATTTTTATTTTCTTAATAATAACTACATACTTAGGCATGTGTGTGGGCCTTAGTGCCCACACACTTTTTCACAAAAACATTTTTTTCACGCATAGGAAATAATATAGTTTTCCTACAATAATTTCAGATAGAGAAAAAAGAAGTGTGTAACACAAAAATGCTGATATAATATTATATTTTATGTTGAAGGCTGAAATAAATAATATATCACACGTATTACATACTTAATATAAGAAATAACAAAACATATTCTTTAATAACATTATCTATCCAGTGATAAAAAAAGACTAATAAAAAACTTTTTACATTAGTCCATTCATCCCAAAAGCCGCGATCGATTTTTGTATGCGCATTAATTTTGGACAAAAACACAATACAGGGTGTTTGATTTATTTTTATCTTCTATTTTCATAATGGAGCTACATAAAAGAAAGATGGATTCTGTTTTAATTTCCATAAATAGGTCACTTGGTAGGCACTAACTAAGATTAGGTGGATACGATTTATTTATAGTGTCGGTTAAGTAATAAGTAATAACAATGTAGTAGATAAAAATAATAATTATTATAGTAAACTAGGTCACGCCCGCAACTCCGTTGCGCCAAATTTCGTTTATCTCGCGGGAACCGTACATTTTTCCGGGATAAAAACTATCCTGTCCTTTTCCGGGACTCAAAGTATCTCCGTGCCTTCACCTGCGAAAACTTGTTATTGGCATATTGTTATTTAATTTGTCTCATTACCAATGTAATTATATGCTGTAAGTTTTCCGAATAAAATAAAATAAATAAATAAATGCCAAATTTCAGCAAAATTGGTTCGGTGGTTTGAGCGTGAAGCGGTAACAGACAGACAAACAGACAGACACACTGTCGCATTTATAATATTAGTAAGTAAAGTAGGTATGGATAGTTAATAGTAATCTATTGTGTCACTTGTCTAGTTGCCAATTGCCATCATCTTAATACAAATAAATGTAAGATTCTATTATTTCTTCGGGCGAATTCGTGTTCCATGCACCTCTTGCTTTCATCAGAAAAGTGATGGCTACATAAGGCAAGTAATTATTTTAAAACTATATAAAAATGCAAAATATGTTTGAAAAACAAATCCCAATTCACCTGCAGCATTATTATACTTGTGGCGGTACGGGGTACCCACAATTCGCCTAACAATCCTACATCGCGCTATCGAAGTTTCGGAGAACGGCAAGATATATATTGTATTATTCATTTTAAGGTATTTTTAATCCCTTTGTCCTCTTTTGGGTTTGCATCTACCTCACTTTCTCTGAACACCCTAAGGTTTGGCTGGAAGATAATGCCACGAGGCATTAAGCCCGCCTTTGTACGGAAATGTGCAAAAGTTTAAATAAATAAATAAATAAATAAATATATACGAGTACAACGTCTGAAATGACGTCAGTGGGCTTCGGCCGGATTGGGCATACCACCTCTCTCGGTAGGAAGATCTTCCTTTTCGGCCGCCACTAACAACGTTAAATTGGTGACCACCGTCAAGAACACGCATCCTTAATCATGGACATCAATCATCACCAACACTCCCCGCCCCTCCACACCACGTCAGCAGACATCAAGCATAACCGGGTTGCCTCGACCATATAGCCGCGTTGGGCGTCCGCGCCGGTCGAACCCGTGTCCGGCTTGAACGGGGCAGCCTTATGCTACAACGACCGGTCAGCAAGCAGAGCACTCGGGGTCTCCTGGTCATTGCACGCGGAGCTTCGACCCACACCTGACAACACAAGCGCATTGAAGAATACCACCGGTCTTCGGGGGGGAGTGATGTGGCGGTACCCACAATTCGCCTAACAATCCTACATCGCGCTATCGAGGAGAACGGCAAGATATATTATACAACGTCTGAAATGACGTCAGTGGGCTTCGGCCGGACCGGGCATACTACCTCTCTCGGTAGGAAGGTCTTCCTTTTCGGCCGCCACTAACAACGTTAAATACTTATCTATTGATACGTCATTTGGTAAAATCTTAAATCGGAGCTGTAGTTTAGCCGATACGTGGATACGTACGTACATTTTATATTTATAGGTTAACGAAATCATTATCCTATATATAGGCTAACGAAAATTAAGACCTACAACTGTCAATCATCAAATTGAGAGCCCCTCAGGATTGAAGTTTATTCCAACAAACAATTATTATAATGCATTTTGAAGGTCTATCGGCGCTCGGCGTGCACATTTCGTGAATTATTCAACACTAGTCCGTTGGTACGGTTACATGTTTTATTGTAAAATATTCTTTACCTGAAGGTTAATGTTATAAAAAACAAACATCCCTTATACTTCCTAGTACGATGTAGATGTAGGGCCGCTAAAAAATAAAGATTTTTTGCCAAAGATGGACAAGAATTGCAGAAATGACATAAGTGTCTACCTCCCTTGCTAATACAAAGATCTGTACTAAATATACTGTATACGAGTATAAAAAGTTAAATTTGTCCTTCTCTGTTGCGTTAGAACTTAGAATAGTCACTTTGGCATACTTACTAAGACAAAGTAAGGACGGGCATTAGTTCGTTTTTCACAGTGTGTTATATTTTTATTGGATCTAAGCGAAAAGAGTAAAATTTCCGTTCATTTTGAAACCTAGCGTTTGCGATGGAAAGTCGCAAATATACAACTATAAAATCATCCAGATATAGAAACGTAACAATAAGATAGGATAATTTGTTTAGGACGTCATAAAGATAAGTCATTGATTCCGTAGATTGCGCAACGCTGACACCCAAGAGCCAGCGAAAGCCAGGTTTTCATTATTTTATAAAACCTGAAAGTTGCTATTTTTAAAGCTGAAATGACCCCTATAACGCGAACGGTAGGAATGACCATAATGCTGTGTTTCCACCAGAGATGTGTTGCGAGGAATGTGTTTTTAAGATCTAATAGCATCGTCGCGCTGAGCGATGTCATGGCCAGCTCACGTCAATGAAGCGATTCGATTGGTTCTCAAAAACACATTGCAACACCTCTGGTGGAAACGCAGCGTAACTATGAAATTTTGGTAGTCCATACTAATATTATTATTGCGAAAGTGTGTCTTTATGTCTGTCTGTTACCTCCTCTCGCCCAAACCGCTGAAACAATTTTGCTGATGTTTGGTATGGAGATATGAGATACTTTGAGGCCCGGGAAAGGACATTGGATACTTTTTATTCCAGAAAAATGTGCAGTTCCCGCACGACAAATGTATTTGTGAGCATCATCTGACATCTGGAAATAAAATAAGATAAAATTGAGCTCTATACTTTATCGAATGTTAGCCTTTCAGAACTGGATACCTTCTAAAATGCTGGTCGTTCTTGCCTCTATAGGGGTAAAACCAAACGAGCGTAATGTTGTGATTTTATTTTTGTTTCGCAAAATTTCGGTTGGCAGAAATTCTGCTGCATTCAGTTTCATTGAGAATTCCTACTTCATTCACACGAGCGTTATTTTGTTTTATTGTCATGATTAGTATGAAAAATAATTAACGCGACCGAAATTCTGCGACTCACGACTCACCAAATTACGCTCGTTTGGCCTCACCCTTAGGGTCATATATAGGTATTAGGTATCTTTTCAGTTTTTATAAAATTACGAGGGTCTGTCGCTGGCTCTTGGGTTACAACGGCGGTGGAAATTGTACAAAATTTAAGTCGGCGAAGCATTAAAGGGGACGTCGTCGGTTAATTCTCCCCATAAGGGTCGGAGTGGCGCCGCCGATCCTGCCGTAGACAAATTTCTAAGTTCCACCGTCTTAGGGGCCGTTCGTGTGTTACGTCAAAATGTTTAAATCTGGGGCCTGAGTCAAGACGAATTCGTAATCGCTTCGTTATAGAATCGCCGATCAAAATGTATGGAATTGACATAAGACGAGTCGAACGTCAACGTCATATTAACGAACGCTTAATGCTTATGTCAATTCCATGAAATCATTTCATCGGCGATTCTATAACGAAGCGATTACGAATTCGTCTTGACTCAGGCCCCTGTGTCCTTTTGCGTGTTATTGGCTTGGGAGCCTTCATAATATGTTACATCAAACATTTTTAAACCCTATGTTCTATTTTCTGACGTCACGCAAAATTTCCTCTTTTGAGATATTTTGTATATTATAAAATATAGTAAAAAATATATTTTGCGGCTTATATAAATGCCTCCAGTGGTTTAAAACGTGGCCCTTAACTATCGATTTCCGCGTTAAAAAAAATAATTCCTGTGTTTTCTTTGGAGTTTGGATATTGCAGGCCTACGTATCACATTTAAACATTTTATTTTGTATGACAAGCTACGTACGTACTATGTGGATGACCCCTTATCCGTAGACTAACTTGCGTCTTGCTCGCGACTTATCATCAATTAGTTTTATCAGCTTTAGATTACACATGGAAAAGTACTATTTTATGAAGAGATTCTAGTTTTAATGCCTTTTATAAATTGCTGTCTTTGAATATTACCTAAGTACTTCATAATTTAAATTGAAAAAGTTTATAATTAATAAATAACTATAATATACGGTATACCGTATACCACATAAAAGAAAACTCGCCAAACCCCTTTTAGGCATGTAAATTGTAATATTATGTAATAATATGATTCATATAACATAATATCACATTTTTAAAATGTCCAAAAATGTATCATCAAAATGTTGTATTGTATCTCGTCTCGTTGCTTAGACCATAATTCCCTCGGTTTTAACATTCGGAATAAATTTTGGCTTATCGAGTGTACTGCGGCATATATCATCAGATTAGTGCGGTGATTTTCCTTGAGATATTCTATATAAAATTCGACAATCTTTTGATCATCTAAAACTGGTTTCGCCTTTGGAGTAGACCACAGTATAAGTATTATAGAGTAGACAATATTCTACAGTATTAGACCGCCCAAATCGCCCCAATAATGTAGTAGGAGTTAGGACGGCTTCTTTTGCTAGTTTGTTGGGTGGTATCGATCCATTGCAAATAAATAAATTCATTTCTTACAAAGCAAATATTATTATAAGGTAGCACTTAGCAGTTGAAACCAGCTTGTGCGAATTGCGATGGATAATTTTAATTAAACTTTAAAGTAACAAATAAGCAAAATTAAAGCAAAAATCTGGTTTGTTTTAAAGTTAACAAGTTTTTTATCAATAATGCCGCGGGCTCTTAAGTTACCACTTATCTATAATACTTAAGTTATCTATAAGTAAGTCAACTTCATAATTTTCTCAGCCAAAAACAAAAAGATACAAAATTTTACCCCCTAAAAATTAACGATAAAATTATAAATAAAGTAACTAACGAAAAATACTTAGGTCTCAATTTAGATAATAAACTAACTTGGAAACCCCATATAGAAAAAGTAAAACAAAAAATTAATTCACTGACGGGCGCGTTGCGCGGAGTAGTTGGATGCCTACCGCAAAAAATACGGTACGTAATTTATAACTCGCTAGCTAAGTCACATATAGATTACTTGATCGAAATCTTTGGGTCGTCTGCTAAAACCAACCTTAAACCCCTTCAAATAGCCGAAAATAGATTAATTAAAACATTATTTCACTATGATTACCTGACACCTACATCAAAAATTTACAAAGACACGAAGATTCTAAATATTGAACAAACATACAAATATTACTCTTGCATTCTCGTCCGTAAAATTTTAAACAAAGATACACACACTAACATTACATTTACAAAAAAGAAAAATATACAAACAAAAGTGTTAAGAAGTGCTATGGAAGTGCTAATAACTTAATTTTGCCGATACCAAGAACAAACTATGGAAAGAGAAATGTCACGTACGAGAGTGCACAGCTATACAATAACTTACCAAAGTCGATCAAGGAAACTAAAAGTATAATCACGTTTAAAAAATTATTAAAACATCACCTACAAGAACAAAAAACACAATATTATAATATTTAAAAAACTGAACAAACTTAATATTTCCCTATTGCCATGTAACAAAATAAAATAAAAATTAAGTAAATTAGATAAGTAGTTTTAGAGATTCGCGAATATAAACATAAAAACATACATACATACATACATGGATACATACATACTTGAAAGAACTCCTTTTTGAAGTCGGTTAGTAATTAAAATAATTAAAACAAATGACCTCCTAATTTACATGGATTACTCATCAAACCTACAAACTTTAGTGTCATATCTAGTCGAAGAAACTTTAGATCAATGTACACGATGTATTGTTCAACTTGGTAAATAAATAAGGTTTGCAAGCCACAGTATTACACAGTATGTTGACTCGACTCATCCCTACATTCTAAATAAAATTTAACTTATTCCTACATTAAAATTAACCGTAATGAAGAGGCGAGTTTGCATGTTTGTGATACTGTGTTGCCTTAAAACTTGTTAGACTAAATTGTCTGCTAGACTTGAGCTACTGGAAATCACCCTAATGTGTACGAACTTCGGAATCGGAACGGTCTAGTATGAGGATAGTCTACTGCGACCACTTATACTGTGACAACTGGCCTTATCGATTATAAAAATACCCTCAATTGTATCGATATATTTTTTATTTGTTTATGTTATGAATAATTGTTAATTTTATAATTTTAACAGATTGCAATATTATAATATCTTCTAAGCTCGCTCGAAGTGATTTGTAATGTTTACTACTTACACTGTTTGTATCTCCTTACTTTGTCTTTCTCATATAAGTGAATTTATGTAAATTCTTATGAGAATAAATGTCTTAAAACCTAACCTAAACCTAAGTCTACTGTTTGGTGTTAAAACTGTGTTCGTGTCGGGCCTTGAGTCCCACAGCTACTACAAAATTATGATTTAATATTTTAAATGCCACATATAAATATTCCTTGAAATTTTATATTGTCATTCGATCGCTTTATTTTATACTCAGAATTAGTATCGAATTAAACGTATAATTACCAAAATATTAAGTTTTTGTGCTGCATAATAATCACCTCAATTATTATTCTACGTTAAACTCTACGGAAATTTTCGGTTTTGAATTTTTTGTATATGTCAGTGTCTAGGGTTGTCACGCGTCAGTATTAAGTCGGCCTTATTTTGTGTCCGGCAAAAATGCAAGGTATGCTAGAAAATCTAATATAAATAAAGATTCCTAAACTACTTAACCGATTTTAATGTGTGCTTTTTTCCAACTTGAGAGATAGGATAGCTTAGATCTTTAATTATAGTCGCAATTTTATTTTATTGCAAATTATTTGTCTATAAAGAGCGACCATTGTTTATGCGACGCGGGTCACGGGATAGCGATGGACGTTGCCATGGTGACATACTTATTTAGTCACTAATTCAATAAAATAATACGGGCGATATACTTTATATAATACTAGCTTACCCGGCAAACGTTATTTTGCCATATAAATAATTTTTGGTATGAAAAATAGATGTTGGCCGATTCTCAGACCTACTCAATATGCTCACAAAATTTCATGAGAATCGGTCAAGCCGTTTCGGAGGAGTACGGGAACGAACATTGTGACACGAGAATTTTATATATAAGATGGCAAAGAAACGTATGCCGGGACAGCTAGTTTTAATTATAATAATTACTTATATAATATTTAATATGTATTTGATATTATGAAAATCTTACTTAAATTTGAAAATTTAACATCATTCCAGACACGTAATATATTTGCTTGTTTTTGTATGACACATAAAAAAAAAATACTTAACTTTACCAATTTTTCACAAATTACTCAACTACTTTGAAAGGAAAGTCCTCTGCGCTCATCCAACTAAGCCGGCAAGTTTGTCTTGCTTTAAGTTTTGCCAAATGCCAACCCTACGTGTTTTACATTATTACTTATTAGTTGAAAATATTCCACGCACGCGGACCAGTGGAGTGTTAAGAAAAACGAGCGTAAGATCTCCGCTTTTTGTTAACAACAGATAAATCGTGTACGTTAGTATTACGTGACGTCACAGTAGCAGAAAATTCGATTAACTGAAGCCTGAGCGATATTTATGTGCCGGATTTATGGGCGAAATATTAAAAGCGATCAATTTGGGGGACGAGTAATTACGAATACGATTTCGATACAGCCGGAGTGGAATTTTAGTGATAAGTTTACTGTTTAGGTGTATACTGTGATCGTGGATGAAGTTCGATTTGCAAAGATTAAGAAAATTGAGTAGTTAATTATTTATTGCTTAAGTGTCTTCAAAGAGCGTCGCGTTAGGAAAATTCAAGTAAATTCTTTTGGGAGCGTGCGACGTTGGGTTGAAACTAAAATCTAAATCATCAATGTCACACAACAAGTTCGCATGCACATATTATGTATGAAACACATTTTTTTTGGAAAAACTTTATTCCGTTTCTAGACAATGCAGAATAAGTGTAGGTATTGCAGTAGTGATTATAAACAACTTATACCTATACATTTTATTTACTTAAACTTTCTTTTTAGGGTTCCGTACCCAAAGGGTAAAAACGGGACCCTATTACTAAGACTTCGATGTCTGTCCGTCTGTCCGTCTGTCTGTCACCAGGCTGTAACTCAAGAACCGCTATAGCTAGACTTCTGAAATTTTAACAAGAAACACTAAAAACAAAATAAATTAACATTAAAGGGATTTCCCATACAACAGATGTGATTTTTTTGTACTAAAAATAAAATAATTTAAATATTTAAGGGGGGCTCCCATACAATAAACGTGATTATTTTGCTATTTTTTGCTCTTAATCAATAACGGCAACACATAGGCAACTGAAATGTTCACAAAATACTTAATTGTATTTGTACTTTATAAATTAATAATAAAATTTAAATAAATTAAATAATTAAGAGGGGCTCCCATACAAAAAATACAATTTTTAGCCAATTTTTCTCTGTAGTTGTACGGAACCCTTCGTGAGCAAGTCCGACTCGCACTTGGCCGATTATTTCTACTTTCTGTTGCTTATATTCAGGAATCAATTCCACATCAGCGGCACACAAATCGTCATTTAAGTTTTAACACCGCGTAAGTCACTTTTTGGATGTTTTGAAATTTTGATGCCATTCGTTAAAGTACCCTGTAGACGGTAATTCAGCATGACCATTCATTTACGTGAATTACATGCTGCATGATGAACGCTCATTTTTCATCATGCAGCATGATAATTCATTTTAATTTTAAGTATATCAGTCAAAGATCTCTATATCAGTAAAGTCTATGGTCTACGGTGAGAAGGTCATCTTTGTCGCTATGGATTAGTATATATTTTGTCAAAGACCGATTCATTTTTTCTTGTGATGACAACTGCTATGCAGCGTAAAAAGATGAAGAAAAAAGAATAAGATGATGGTAGACCTATATTATCATCATTATATTAAAAGGCTTTTACCTGAATGACATTAGAGTAGCACGAGTCGGCGCATGAGTACCGGAAACTATTCCACCTCAATTTTTTCAAATTGCTCTCCTGATGATATAAATGCATGTTGCCATGGTGCATCCCTCCCGGTGCAACAATGTTTGTTTAAACAATTGCTAGGAATTATTATTTTTTAACCGGACAATTTTTTTTAATATTCTTTATTAAAATACCAATAAAAAAGGTCCTATGACTTTTCACGATAAAGTTAATATTTTTAAAGATATGAATTTTTAAAGGTTCGAAAAATTTCAAATTTGGGTACATTTGACCCTTGAAAAATATATTTAGATAAATAATAATGTCTAAGTTATATATATTTTTAAATTCTCTATACATTAGTTAATAATATCGTTAATAGAGATTTACAAAAAAAAAAAATTGTTTATATCTTTTTTATCTTAGCAAAAGTAGACAAAAAATTGTTTTTTTGTATGGGAGCCCGCCTTAAACATTTACTTTATTTTAATTTTATTATTAATTATTAAAATACAAATATAATTAAGGATTTTGTAAAATTTTTAAGTGCCTAGCTGTTATTATTATTGATTACGAGCGAAAAAGGTCAAAAAAATCACGTTTCTTGTATGGGAGCGCCCCCCTTAAATATTATACTTTATTTTATTTTTAGTATTTGTTGTTATAGCGGCAACAGATATACACAATCTGTGAAAAATTCAGAAGTCTAGCTATAGCGGTTTTTGAGATACTGTCTGTCCGTTTGTCTGTATGTCTCCAGGCTGTATCTCAAAAACCGCTATAGCTAGCTACTTCAGAATTTTTCACAGATTGTGTATATCTGTTGCCGCTATATGAACAAATACTATAAAAAATAAAGTTAATATTTAAGGGGGGCTCCCATACAAAAAAACACAATTTTTTGTCTACTTTTGCTAAGATAAAAAAGATATAAGCTATGATTTTTTTAAAATCTCTACTAACGGTATTATTAACTATTGCATAGAGAATTTAAAAATATATATAACTAAGACATTATTATCTTTTTTAATATATTTTTATTGGGTCAAAAGTACCCAAATTTGAGATTTTTCGAACCTTTAAAAATTCATATCTTTAAAAATATTAACTTTATTGTGAAAAGTCATAGGACCTTTTTTTATTGGTATTTCAATAAAGAATATAAAAAAAAAATTGTCTGGTTAAAAAATAACAATTCGGGTTGCACCATGGCAACATGCATTTATATCATTTGAAGAGGATCGCATAAAAAAATTGAGGTGGAATAGTTACCGGTACTCATGCGCCGACTCGTGCTGCTCTACATGGAAAGTTGCAATTTTTAATCATTCGCTCATAAAAAGTATGTAGCCAGGATTTATTTGCAACCATTGTTATAATAACCATGTTATAATAAACAACGATGTCAATTCGATATTATACTTAATTCTATGATAATGAAATTATTTTTTTCTTCTACGAATAATAAAAACTATGGAAACGTAACTCCCATACTTCAACCGTTTTGAATTTGGTTCTTTTTCTCACAAATATGATAATAGCTACGAAACAGTAAGGGTCAATTCAGACCGCAACGTGACAAGGCGAGGCGAGGCGCGGCATCAATTTGTATGGATTTGACAGGTTTCAATTGCGCGATCTGTTAATTCAGTACAAATTTAGAAATGCATCTACGCGTCGCGTTGCGGTCTGAATACACCCTTACATTCTTTAGGAAAAAAAGCCGTCGACAATAATTGTCACTTGTATAAAAACACAAAATTTTGTACCGAATGCATGTATGCATGCATGTATTCGGGTCACATTTTGTAGACTCGCGAGTCGCGGACAATTTTTTTGACACAGTTACTCTTCCTTAGTTTTTAGGGTTCCGTACCCAAAGGGTCAAAACGGGACCCTATTACTGAGACTTCGATGTCTGTCCGTCTGTCTGTCCATCTGTCTGTCTGTCTCCAGGCTGTAACTCAAGAACGGTAATAGCTTGACAGTTGAAATTTTCACAGGTTATGTATATCTGTTGCCGCTATAACAACAAATACTAAAAACAAAATAAAATTAATATTTAAATATTAATATTTATCCCATACATCAAACATGATTTTTTTGGCCTTTTTTGCTCTATCTTATATCTTTAAACGAGCAATTCTTGTATATAATTGGAATCTCGGAATCGGCTCCAACGATTTTCATGAAATTTAGTATATAGGGGGTTTCGGGGGCGATAAATCGATCTAGCTAGGAATCATTTTCAAAAAATTTCATTTTATGTGTGTTTTTTTTAATTTTTTGAATACCGAGCAAAGCTCGGTCATATAGCTAGTATCAATAATGGCAATAGGCACTTGAATTTTTCACACATTCTTTTGTTGCATGTGTGTACTTTAATCTCTTTATTAATCCATATTCGCGTGGTCACGATATCACGCCTGAACGGCTGGACCGATTTCGCTGAAATTTGGCATAGAGATACTTTGAGTCCCGAAGACCAAAGTTGTCCCGGAAAATGTACGATTACTGCACAATATACTTTTATGATTTGCGCGTAAAATATTCAATCGATTTTGATGAATTTTTGTATGGAGATAAAAGTATCTCCATACCAAAATTCATCAAAATCGATTCGTGAGTCCGACTCGCACTTGGCCGATTTTTTTATACATTTTGGTTGATTTTGTATGAGATGTAGCTCGAATTTGGTTTAAACAGTGAAATCATTGTAAGAGGGTCTCGTTTTTATTTTTGGGTAAGGAACCCTTAAAAGGGGAAAACTCTATCTAGTCCATCTTTGTTATTATACGTTGACGCGGACGAAGTCGCGGACAACAGCTAGTAAACAATAAAGTAGAAAAAAAGAAGAGTTTGCTTTTTAAATATTAATACAAAATCTACACCACTACAACCCTGGAACTGAGTTGATGCATGATAATATTATGTCGATGGCGAAACCACAATAGACATTCTGTCTACTCTGGCGAAACGATCATATTATTGCATGACGAAAAATTAAACAACTTGTCAATCAATGTACAGCACGTAGTTTGCATGTCATTCGCATCATTCACTAAAATAAACGATAATGCGTGCATTACAGCACGTAACGCATGTCGTGCTGAAAAATTAAAGAAGTTGTAATTCAAAGTACAGCACGTTGTACAGCACGTAGTTTGCATGTAATTCGCATCATTCACTACAATACACGATAATTCATGAATTACAGCACGTAATGCATGTAATGCAGAATTATCGTTTACCGAGCGCTTAAGAAATCGAAATACGCATCGTATCAGGCATCTGCCAATTAAGAACACAAATCGTTATTTTATTTCTAACACTGCGTAAGTCACTTTTTGGCTAATTATTTAGAAATTTTCATGCCATTCACTATAAATTTGAAATAGGCATTATATCAGCCAATCTGGAACACGTAATGACGTATCGCTTAACAGAAACTCCTCAAATAATGATTAAACAGTAAACCTGCTCTAGCATGGTATCTATACAAAATTATGATTAGTCACAATAGATGCTCATGGGTCGCAGTGACGCCAGGGCTATAGCGACCTGCCTTCTATAAAAAAATGCTTTTGACGCCCGCCGGAACACACCATTTTGTTGTAGACCACGTATTGATACTGTACTATACGATTGGAGACGTGATTGGAAGAATCGAACAAGTAACATTTTGTAACATTCGGACAATAACTAATTTTTTCCATAATTATTTTAATTAAACATGTAAATCTACTCCATAACCTATCTAATATATCTGGCTACACATATAATCCATAGTTTTTCTATTTCATATAATTTTTTCGGCCCTAAAGCCTCCATTTAAGCAAAAAAATGGGAAGTTTTTTCATGTTAATAACCTTATTCTTCCACTCACGTCTTGAATTATTCTGACGTGTTAAAATGTATGAGCGGGGCGGGGCGTCCGAATTTTAAAAATGGCTATAGGACGAAATGACATTCCTCCGCAATGTCCATGAACGCAACAGTCTTGGTGCGGCGACAAATCCGTCAGGCGGGCGACAGGCCATTTGTCGCGCGTTAACGCTTGATGAATCGCGCGACTCC
Source organism: Polyommatus icarus (assembly GCA_937595015.1). Taxonomy (NCBI): domain Eukaryota; kingdom Metazoa; phylum Arthropoda; class Insecta; order Lepidoptera; family Lycaenidae; genus Polyommatus; species Polyommatus icarus. Next base: position 19,228,449 of record OW569325.1, on the reverse strand, counting down.
TCCGCGTTCCTCGCGATTTATGTACACACGCATTATAACATTATTGAATCGAATCGCAAAGTCACAAAGTTTGCTCTTTCTTTGTGTCCAACATGTGTTCAAGCAGATTGACACAAAAAAAGATATTTAGATTCAAAGACCATGATATTAAGATCCCTCAGTTCCCTCTTCATGTTGAAAGCTGCTTGCTGTATGCCAAATTTTATGATTTTCACTGTTACTATAATATTATTAGGTATCTGTCTTCTCGAAATTTGAGTTCTGGTTGTGTCTACTGTACTTTAACTTTTACTACTATTACTTTATAATATGTAAGTATTCTGTTGATATTGATAAAGATAGAGTGCAAATCACAGAAAGTTAAAAGTTAGAGTTAATTTCAAAAGCACCTGAGTTTCAAAACATGTTACTATGTTGACGCGGTCGAGTGAAGTCGTTTAAATTATTGCGGTGGGGGTCGACCACAAAAAATCTATTTTAATTCCAGCACGAAGCTAGCTATAACGCGTCCCATCTCACACCGGCCATAAAACTCGCAACTTTTTCCCGTCGAAGGAATAAAACCGACCGCAGCGGCGACTGAAGTTCAGCAATAAAAGGAGTCATAAATAAAATTTCTATACGCCGTGCGAACCACTCGACTATCTCACATGTAAATACGTCCTCATCGAAACAATAAAAAAGTTGCGAAGCTTTAAACAAGAAATGTTTTATTGCTTTCACGCGTAATTTAACAGTTTTATCTATCTACACCTCGTGGGGAATAAATTACGCGCGCGTATCGCCGAAATTTTACGCGCGAAGAGCTGGTGATCCGCCGCTGCATCGGTGACAAGTTATTACTCAACGCGCCGTAACTATTTATACGGCGTCCTCTTTTACTATGGAAAATTTTTAAACCGACCCGATCAGACTTTCAAACGAGTATGAATATCATGGTATCGCTCGGAATACGTTGATTGAATTGCGATTGTATTGCTGACGGTTAACCGTTAGTCTCTATAAGTTGCGAATACGGTTTCGTAATTTTTTGTTATTTAAAAATTATGTTTGGTTCCCCCGCAATGTGTAGGTAAGCAATGTGTCCTCAGCAAAGAGAGTTAAACCCATCTTAGGCCCAATTTCACAAATGACTATTCAGTTAACGCTCGAATTAGTATCACCAGGTATCACGTTAGCTCTTTCGTTTTTTCATATGAATGAAAGAGGAGACATGACATTGTAACAAGCTTAACACTAACAGACGTTGGTGAAATTGGGTCTTAAGAACGCAATTAAAAAACCACTCCGCAGAATCTAACTCCATCATCTCTTTCCAGAACTCGATCCGACACAACCTGTCTCTGCACAACCGGTTCATGAGGGTCCAGAACGAGGGTACGGGGAAGTCCTCCTGGTGGATGATCAACCCCGACGCCAAGCCCGGCAAGTCCGTCCGCCGACGAGCGCTGTCCATGGAGACGTCCAAGTCCGAGAAACGGCGAGGCAGGGTAAAGAAAAAGGTATTATTTAAGTCCGCGCCCGTAGCGAGGGTCCACTCTGCCGAGATGCGACGACGCAATATGTCAAAATGTACATCATCGACAAAGAGCTGAAGAAATGGGACGTTGTCAAATAGCTAACGATGATTATTAGATTAGGCGCATCTCGGTTTGAACTGACCCAATGAAGTAGGAAGCGTGGTAACGGTCAACTGAATCTGAGTATCATCATCATCATCAGGAAGATTACAAAGATTCCTGAACCCTGATGGTTAAAAAAACATACTTAATATTTGCAGCTTTCGTCCTTGTTTGAAACTGATGTTTGATGTAAGTGAAAAATAAAAATCTGATTTCGTAGTTTGATAGGTAACGGACTGGATCAAGCCAGGGGCCGTACCACGAAACCGTTTTGAGACTCAAACAATCGAACGAGAATACCGCGTCCTACTCTAACAACGTCATTTCACGTTTGTTAGAATAGGACGCGGCATTCTAGTAGGCCTGAATGAACGGAGCTGCATTAAACGTTTTCTGAATTGGAGTAGATCCTTGGTACCAGTTGTTACTTGAAACCGAAACTTGACAGCAGTTTACCGATTACCACGCATAGTTAGAGTAGTGTAGACTGTAGACTGTAGCAGATAAAGTAGTAAAAGTAGTTCGATTGAAATGTTCATAATATTACATAAAAAGTATTCGAAAATTACATTCTTATGAAAATTACTCGTAGGAAAATCATTTAGATAAATTTCAATTTACAGTATTCTTTGATGATATAAAAGTTCTTGTATTTTGGTACCTATTGTCTTTTATTCAAATCTAGCTTTCAGATTACGTTTACAGGATTTTTTTGAAAATATATCAAAATAAAACCAAATCTAAAACCAACCCGGAACTGAATATTTCGACTGAAATCTAAGAAACATGATTTTTATTGCAATTTTATCTCCAAATCGCTTTAAAAAGATAAATTTCAATACTTAACAGATCAATTTTCGAAAATGCTAATTTTTTTAAATAATAAATATTCAGGTGTATTATATTCAACATTATAAAATATATATTATGCTAAAATTCAACAATATTTAGAGTTAATCATAATAAACTACCAATTAACATAAATCTAGATTTAAAATGTACAACTTTGACGACTTATTTAATAATGGATATCGACATTTAACGAATTCTTACTAAAAAAAATTAAAATAATAATTTATATGCAATAAATATACTTAAACCTAATCTAAATGTAGTAGACTTACTATTTTAGTATAGTAGTAGTAGTAGTAGTAGTTCTATATTTATAGAATAATAGATAAAAAAATTCACGAATCATGATAAATGACGAAAATATTATAAGGCGTAATATGAACGATAGCACCGATGGAAATATCGGGAATATAGAAACATTGAATATTAATAAGCGGACGAATCAGATTACCGAATAAATGTAACAGTCCAAAACCGGTTCAACTTCACTAGACACCAAAATTGTCTGTGAGATAACGAGAATAGGTCTGCTCAATTTTGATGATGTCGCAAAAGTAATGCATATTATAATGTTTTAACAAATTAGAGACAACAGATCTGATAGACGCGAGCACTAACAATTAAATAGATAACACAGATACGCACCAAATTAAATAATTGTAAGACAGTGTTAGTAATAAAATTGAACATGGTATCATTCTAAAAATTCTGTTGAGAGCGCGATACATGTGTACTTTTGTAAAATTTGGCGCGTATCTTTGGTACTGTTTCGATTGTAATAACAATAATGACATGTTCATGCAGCCCGAAACGCTGAGGAATGGAGCGACAGCGGACGCGACGCCCAGCCCGAGCAGCTCGATCTCCGAGAGCCTCGACATCTTCCCCGACTCGCCCATCCACAGGTAATTACACCAGAGTACCGGCTTCATAGAAGTAGTAGTTGTTAGACTAGCTGAACTAGTTGCTTCACTAGACCCCGCCGAGGAATCGTGGCAAGCGTCCAACCGCGGACGTTTGCTGCGATACTAATTCGACTTTAAAGCAGCATAATTCACATCCTAGTGATGCGATCGAGGCCGTGCCAAGACGACGATCCCCCGACCCGCCTGAGATATCCACTCGCAAAAACTACGTATCGATATAAATAAAGCTCCGTTGACCACGGCAATAAAAATGAGTTACGACAACACTGTTACTTTACGATAAAAGGCTTTAAATCATTCGCGACCATTAGATGATGAGTTATGTCCGCTGACTTTCATCATTTCGCCGATATTTAACATTTATAGCCGAATATCCGTCGGGATTACGCATAATTGACGTTCATGTCGGCGAGCTCGTCGAGGATGAGCCAATAATGCTGTTCTTACGGGGCCGTATCTCGTCGGAATGACCCCGTAAATATATTTCTGCGCTGACCATTTAACATGACGACGACCGCCTCATTACCCATTCGAGTCGTCTCGGGCCTCGATGCGGGCGTTAGTTTTGCATGCTCCCCATTAAATCGATAGAATTATCTAGACGACCTAGAATTTTGTTTCCGCTTAGGATTCTAATTATTTGCGACCGATGAATTATGCGGCCTCGGAGGTTTCGGCGAGGTCGCATCTTTCGTCGTGTGACGAGTATAATTTTTAACGCTTGTTCGCTTTTGCGTAGCAACAATTTTCAGTTGTCGCCGGACTTCCGGCAGCGGGCGTCGTCGAACGCGTCGTCGTGCGGCCGCCTGTCTCCTATCCCGTCGCTGATAGCCTCGGAGCCGGAATGGGGGGCGGATTACGCCCCGGCCTCAGATTTTCCGACGAGTGACTTTACGCAAGCCGATTTCGCCCAGGACGAGACGCTAGCCGGGACCCTCGCGGACTCCATGAAGCTCCATACGGCCGATCCATTCCTCACAACAACGTAAGGTTTTCTATTTGCTTGCGCTACTTTTATTATGTAGTGATTTTATAAGCTATAGATAGTTTTTGATTAAAATTTACATAAGTCATCATCAGAGTCATCGAAATCCAGGTTTGTTAGATCAACTTTACCATCATCAGTTTTTGTAGCAGACACGATTAAACAATTACTTTAACTTACATTTTGTGGTACTTGACGTAAGTGTAGTCGTTTATTAGAGCTATAAATAAAGTCACTATAATCTTCAAATTTTCACTAATCAAACTGCAAAATTAAGTAACGGATGAAGGTTGTTCATTTAAGCTTCCATACGGGAAGGACGGTGACTTAGTCGGACTGATCGCAGGGCTGACCGGACTTATTTTGTGCGTATCGTGTGCAAGAGTCCGGTCAGATCCACCTGCGCTTATTCCGATCTTCTTTACCTTTACCCACCATCAGGTACGTTCCAACCACATCATCATCGTCGTCTGGCGGCAGCTACCGGTTTGCGTACGCGTGCCCGCGCCACCCGCACGGCGGCTGCGCGTGCGCCGCGCTCTACCCCGCTCACCCCGCGCACCCGCAGCACAACCACCCCCTCGAGCGGTTCCTCCGACCGCCGCCACCTGCTGACCCCGCTGATATCATGCAAACAGGTGATTTGACAATTTCAACCAGTAACTCTGTTCTTATAACTGATGGATCTTCGTTTCTTGTTCGATCATATCCGTTTTCTGTCCGTTAGCAAAATAGTGGGAACTAACGACGTATTCGATGTATCAGACAAACGAACGTCAAACTAGAAACAAACAAGAAATGTCCAATGACTGCGCTGGCCGCTGAGTGAAGTCACGTCAATGAAGCGATTCTATTGGTTCTCAGAAACACATGCCCCTGTGCTGAGTTTGTATATAGTATACTATACTTGGATGCTAATAAAGTCTTTGAAAGTCTTTGAACTTACCAAATTCTCAAGAACATATAACCTTAAAGAAATGAAACTTACCTTACAAACCTTTTCCTCCGCAGAGAACTGTCAAACTCAAATGGTGACGTCGTCGGAGATGAACGGGGACATGATGTCTGGGGCGATGGGGCCGACCACGGTGATGGGGCAGATCATGGGGGCGCTCAACACCGGCCTCGCGGAGGACCTCAATATTGAGTCCCTGGGGCAGTTTGACTGCAACGTCGATGAGGTAGCTTGCTTTCTTAGAGGCTGTTTCAACACTTCCTCATACGTCCCGGACAGGCTATTCACAAACTTGACAGAGTATGGAGTATCTTTCAGATAAGTTGTGGATAGCCTATCCGATACATATCAGGAAATGGTGAAACAGGCCCTTATTCTGGTTAACTACGGAGAAGAGAGGAAATAGCGTTAGAGCGATATGATTGGCTGTTTGAAGTGTGAGACGTTTTCAGCAGCAACGACACTGCAAACCGCAAAGGTTGCTGAGAGATCTACTGTCTACTACGTTGGACACATTGATAAGTCCGATAATAATGCGCAATTATGACAACCCTTTTGCTGGGTTTCCATGCTTGCCACGGCTTGGCAAGCATCCACAAGGCACAAGCGTCCACAAATCTCGCTTGGCATTTGGAAGTCGTTTACACGCTTGTGAATGCGTCAGTGTATTACGTACATCCAAGCAAGCGCCCTATGATCTGTGTCCAAAAACCGACAAGTTACAGTCTACACCGGATCGTATACTAGCGTCCACAAGCTCACGCAAGCCAAGCCAGATACTCTCTTTACATGCTTGTGCTTGTGGACGCTGGTCAAGCCTTAGCAATCATAGAAACACAGCATTAGACCCTTGTATCTGCTTATAATTACTATCTATCATGCTATTTACTTCTGTATTATAACCCAGTTTCTGAGGTTAACTTTATCTAGTCTCCAGCGTTGTTGATTGGTTAATATTTTGGTGACTACCAAAAAGCGCCAATGAAGGACTAATAAATAGTCATTTTAATGAATAGTCATATCAAAAACCCTCAGAAACTGCACTAGTGAAGTGTCAACTGAGTATCCCTGGCCGATATGCCGATATCGCGATGACCTTTGGATCGCGAGCGTGGACTGCATGTCGTCATGCTCGTGTCAGGGGGCACGTCTACGAGATAGCATCCATACTAACATTAATGCAAAAGTGTGTCCGTCCGTCTGTCTTAAGCAACTGGATTTCCTTCGAGTCCAGAGTTACTTTGAGTCCCAGTAAAAAAATTATGATATTTTAAACTAACAGGCCAAAGTGAACATGATTCAAGCGTTTACGAATTAATTTTCTATTGGCAATATTGATGTTTTTTGACAGGAGGCTGTCTATTACTAGTGCTTTTTAACTGACTTCCAAAAAACGAGGAGGTTATATGTTCGGCTGTGGATATTTTTTATTTTTTTTTATTTTTGTATGTTCAACGATTACTCCGCCGTTTGTGAACCGATTTTCGAAATTTTTGTTTTGTTGTATTCCAATTTGGTACCATGTTCACAAAAGTGGTGACCTGATGATGGGATCCATGAGTAATCGAGGGAACTCCTCGAAATTTATATGGAAATATATGGTGATTTTGGTTTTATGAGAAGCATCCTAAGCATATGCTACCAAAACGCAAGATTTTGCACCGAGGTATACTATGGTTCCGAAGATACTAAGAGAACTCCGTATTCCTTATAGATACAAGCTTGGGAGTTTAGGCGCTGTTTTAAGAACTGAAAGCATATGCTACTATGCAAATTACATTCATCATCATCATCATCATTACCACGTCGGGTCACCAATGTCACCAAATTCAACCTTATCTCCACAGCACACATTTGACATTACTTCTGAGAAGTTATAGTTGCTTCGATAATGTAACGTTCTGTCTCACTTCGCCGAGATATTCTGGAAAACAACCTAATTTCAACCTTTTGCATTGCGTTTAGCGTTCACAGTACAATAACACTCTGCAGTCTCACTGCAATCTGCCAGGGCTGATAGCCCTGGCAGAGCCAGCGGCGCGGCGCGGCGGCGCGGGCCGGGTAGGTGCCTGCGTGTGCGACAAGTCGAGCGAGTGCCAGCCTATTGAAAGTTGAAACTAGTCCGGTGACCGGCTACTTAGCACGTCACGTCACGTGTTCACTTCGATTTTTTTTAATGTATTTAAAATTATCTGCAGGCTGCAGCTGATATCATATTTTGTAACTGTGACTGTAATAAGATACGCAGAATAATATTATACAGGTGTATTATTCTACTTATAGTACGCGATGGTTTACTCTGGTAACTTAAAAGCGTGAAATTATTATTTTTAATAAAAAATTAATACTGACTTCCAAGGTAAAAACAATAATAACATCCTTATAATATGAACTAAAAAGTATTAAATAATTATTCCTATCTAATAGTGCCTTTTTCCGAATTCCGCTACAACTCATCATATTGTAGTCTTTTCGATCGAGACTCGAGTTTGTCGAGTGATTTTGAAAATTATATTAATGTTGTTACAAAGTAAATGATTAAATTTGTCTTTGCGGTTACTAAGTTAGCAATTTGATCATGGGATCTATGAGGTACGTAGGAAAAAAGTTTTTTGAAAACTGCCAGAGTATAGTAGTTGTGATAGTTTCATACCTAAATCCTATATATCTACAACTGACAGCTTATATGTTTACCGGTAAATAACTAAAAAGAGTGAAATTATTATTTTTAACAAAAAATTAAAACCGACTTCCAAGGTAAAAACATTAAGTAATAATATGAACTAAAAAGTATTAAATAATTCTTACTCTAAGTAGTGCCTCTTTCAGAATTCGTCTAAATCTCAACTATTTCTGTACATACTATAGTCTTCATTACTTTGAAGTCGGTACCAGTCCCAAAAGTTTTATAATATTATATTCTGACATTGACTGATTAACTCACGATTAAATTAGCCGGTACCGACTTCAAATAATGAAGAATATAGTATGTACAGAAATAGTTGAGATTTAGACGAATTCTGAAAGAGGCACTACTTAGAGTAAGAATTATTTAATACTTTTAGTTCATATTATTACTTAATGTTTTTACCTTGGAAGTGGGTTTTAATTTTTTGTTTAAAATAATAATCATTGGCCAAACTGACCAACAACGTTATTGAAAAGATAACCTTCCGTCAAATACTTTTAAAACTAGGCACTACTTAGGTAGGCAATACACAAAATGCCCGGCATGTGAGAGGCTTCCTTGTACTATTTCTACCGGTTTCTCCACAATCGGATTCATTTAATCTAACAGTGATTAATATTCCAGGTGATAAAGCACGAGCTGAGCATGGACGGCACGCTGGACTTCAACTTCCCGCAGCAGCAGTCGGCCATGGCGGCGGAAGCAGAGAGCCAGTTCGTGGCGCCCGCGCCGCCCGTGCCCACCACCCTCGACAACGGGGCCGCGCGCTCGCCCTACACCGTCGCCCCCTCATGGGTCCACTAGCTGCCTACCGCTTCGGCGTTCCATACCCCTGCAACCAGGGGTTCCCTACCAGGGGTAATATCCCTGCATCCAGGGGTTTCGACCGGGGTTCCGTATCCCTGTTTACCAGGGGCTCCCGATTGCAGTTCCGTACCCCTGTCAACCAGGGGTTCCCGACCGGGGTATTATATCCCCGATTCACGGGGTCTCCGTGTTACCAACCCCTGCGACTTGTAAATATTGTTACGTTGTAGTCGAGATTTTTGTTCATGTTAACTAATGTTAGAGTTTTATTTAGTGTTAAGGGTTACCGAGTGAGTGTCAATTGTGTTTAGGATAAGGCTAGTGGGCTCGTGAGGGGGCGCTGGGTGCTGAAGGCCGACATGCGAAAACAACATGAAGGTAAATACTAAATTGTTTTGTCAATGCTTATCTAATAATAACTTAATATGTCTCGTAGTCACGACGCGATAGCGCTATTTATTGGTCGTGGAAAAACACAGCCGACGCGTGAGAGCTGACTAATCTTAAAATTGTTATGATGCTTAAAAACTGAAAAAACGCAATCCAGAAAAAAATTAAACGAATTTGTATGATCCAACAGAGAGCGGGCATTAAATAAAGCGCATAAAAACGCAATGTAAAGCCTAGCGTTTAAAAACTAAACACGTATTTTTTAGCTCGTGCAAAATCGAACATTTGTCCAAATCATGAGTCACATAACTTGACTTTAAATGACAAAATATAATATAACGTGACTTTAAATTACATAAGACGTTGTGGCTTGATTTAACCATAAACTGCTATACAATTAATACGTCTCGACACGAAGATTTGTCGCGAATATTCCTTTTTAACAAGACTATGAAACTTTTTCCTTTAGCGCCAAAACGAATAATTCGTTAAAATTATGAAGAAAAATGTGGACATTGAAATATTAGCGGACATTTAACAATACGGCGTCCATAAATCTTGTGCCCGCGATAATCCACCGAAAGTTTTCCAGTCGAGTGTCCAATAACTTGCTCCGCTGGTATCGGTCGCGCTTTGTGACCAAACTTGCGGATTTGTGGGACTAGATCTTATAAAAATTAACCTATTAATCCCCAAGTGGCTGCCGGCTGCCGCATAACAATTGAAACTATATTGTGTCTGCGATACCCACGATGGAGGTGTTAAGGAACGTTTATTATTATCAAAATATATTTTTTTTTAATGTTAATAATCTGTATAATGGGCCAGAATACGCGTAAAAATTCACTCCATCGATAATATAATAAATTATTGAATTTCAGTCATTTATGCAAATTGATCTCAATGAGACGTTATTCTAAAATTATAATATAATACTTTTTCAAGTTATTATATGGACATAATTCATAATCTGGGGCATTTCTCAGAAATAGAAGAATCGCGTAAAGTCGCGCGTAGAACCATAGAAGGCAAAACATAGAATACTAGATAGTACTATATAAGGGATACAATATACACATATGACATAACACAACCTTAAGATTTAAGTGTTATCAGTTATCACATATTTTTGTTACACTCTGTATAATATGTTTTAATTTAAATGGCCGCGCGTCTTTTGTCTTCAATATCTGGGTAAGCAAAGCGAGTCCCATATATTTTTCCCGCATGCTAAACCTACACAAAACTATATTGTTTCGTGAAAACAGCGTACGCCAATCTGACCCCATTCGCTGGTATTTAAGACGTAGATAGGGGAAGTTACTCCGTTCTTGCACTTTTCGTTTAGTGTGTGATATATTAGCGGGGATAAAACCAACTTCTACTATTTCTGAACACATTCGTTTTGTCCGTTAATGGATGAATTAGATTGTATTATAAATTTGCTTTGTAGTTTCGTATAAAAGTTAATTGTAAGTACTGTACTTGGTACTAGGAAGGAGCTTTAAGGGCGAATTCCCTCCGGAGATTCCGTAATTGACCGTATTTAAAACCTTATAAACTCATAATCTGACAGCTACAAAGTTATAATAAAAATACAGCAATAATCTTCTGTATATCAACATTCCTTTCCCCGTTTTAAATGTACTATTTTTGTTTATTATACTCATGATATCAGCTTCCAAAGTAAAACCAATTCATTAAAATTCAAGCATACATTCAGCATCTTCTTAGCATTTACAAATTACTTTTATTTGATACTTACGCCAATAGATCGACAATATTATCACAAGCTACATATTCCTCGTTTTAAATTTTTTTAGGACAATTTTGAACTCAGATATGTAAAAATAATATGGTTTTGGCGCGATCTCGGCAACGCGGCAAATGTATGGCCAAGGTCGTTTGCTCGGGGGACGGCCTTAAGCATAAGACTTATTTGTTAAAATATTTGCTAAAAAGAACGTTTACTTGCTAAAAATGGTAGTTACAAGTTACAATTTTTAAGTTACTAATAAAATTCGGTAGATTATGGTGCGTTGTTCTTTGTCACTTATTAACTCGTTAAATTGACAAACTATAAAAAATAATAATATTTAGGCCGATCCGATATGACGACGGCATTGTTTTTGTGACCTACACATTTTTCAAAATGCATAATATACAAACTAGTTAATCGTTCAATATTCTAATAACTTATTCTAGCACAGCAATTAACCACAAAAAGACACACATCCTAACGATTTAAAAACCTCAGCACCGAGAATATTTATAATTAAATTGCGAACGTGGCCCGCGATTCGTGATTCAATTTCACCAGTCAATGGGCACATTTATGCCCTAATGAGGGAGACCGGGCCGGTAATTAATCATATCATTTCAGTGCCCCGCTCTATTGCCTCCGAATAAAAAACCTCCGATAGATTAAACCCGTGTTAATGACTTGTTTTTTAGGGTTAGACGTCTTTAGCAGGTTATTTTAATCTTTTTACGAAATTTTTTCTCGCGAAAACAATGTTTTTTTTGCTATTTAACGATTTCTAATTAAACGGCACAAAGATTTGTGTGCCTTTCTTGTACTGATGGCATTGTAAAAACATTCTTGAATATTTTTTCTTCTTATTCTTCTAGATATTCTATAGCATATATTTGTGTTCATGGTTATTATTTATCAAAATATTTTCATGTTAAAAATAAACTTACTTAAAATATTCTAATTTCTAACTCCAGTCTTATCTGGTACTTATTTCCATCAGTCGAGCCAAATTATGTAACGGAAAAATCAACACGGAATTTTCAAGTTTTAATAAAGTTATAATAAAAACCGGTAAAGTTTAACAAGCTGATTTTCATAAGCAGTCGTTTAAATTTAGCGGCTCATCCCGAATTCTGTTTCAGTACGTAATTAGGTGAGCCCACCTTTACGGGCGATTTCTTTCGAATCACCGAATTACTTTTGGCCCTTCTGTCATTAGTATTAAGGGCCTCACAGGGGTAAAATAGGTGTGAAGGGAAAAAAGTTTTCAATTGCGTTACGAGGGATATTTATTCGGCCTCCCCTAATAAAAGGCTCCTTTGCTCTTTTTATCGATGTCCCCTTATTTTAAATATTTGCCCCATGGTCTTGGGTCTACATGAATTATACATCGGTTTTGATCAACTTATAATTTACTTCATGTTTTTAAAGCATGCAAAGTTATGAAGGAACCATTATTATTACAATAAGTATAAAGGTATAATATACCTTTTCCTGTATATTGAATTTCGATGGTAATAAGTAATACTTAACTAAATAGTTACTACGTTTTAGTGAGACCTCAGACAAGAAGGTAATAATCATGTCAATTTAACTGTTATAGGTACCACAGATCACTAAATAGTTACTACTATACTAAAAATTACTGTATTTTATTCTGGATTTTGCCCGCGACTTAGGGCGAGTATCCCACTAGAACACTATACTTTTTGCGTAAATAATTAACAACCGGTGTGGTGATTTTGTGATTTTTTCCATAATAATTAACATAATATTATGAACCTTACTTCAACGCAACACTGTAGATACTTTTTGCGTAAATAATTAACAACCGGTGTGATGATTTTGTGATTTTTTCCATAATAATTAATATAATATTATGAACCTTACTTCAACGCAACACTGTAGGTACTTTTTGCGTAAATAATTAACAACCGGTGTGATGATTTTGTGATTTTCCATAATGATTAACATGAACCTTATGTACTTCAACGCTCCACAATATCTAAACCAAATACTTATTATAACTAGATTTGAAACTCGCGTTAAAGCACGTAAAAATGTAGTTAACTTTTAATTTAACTCGATAAAAATTGTCAAGGACTACAGCGTCAATATAAGCGGGGGACTGTCAATTTGTAGGCGCGGTGCGGTGCATACTCAAGGAGGTCTTTATTGTTTGACGGCGGTCTTTGATCGGTTATTTAAATGAACTTTGCGCTGTCAATTTTTTATAAGACCCGCATACGTAATGGTCTGTGATTATCATGATTTTATATTGGATCAAAAATTTAATTTATATTTTGCAGTTATCAAGTTTTGTGACTCGATTGTGGTTTGGAGTTTTAGACCATTTCGTTAAGAGATTTAAGAATATAGTAAACATCCTGTATCCTGTAGTTGACACAACTATAAAACAGTGGATAGAATGGTTTATTACTAATTAATTCTTCGATCGTGGATTCTTGGAAATCTATTGTTATTCTATTGTGTCTCGCTCACCGGTGAGCTTATGGGGCTTGATGGGTTAAATGGTATCTAATATAATTAACTGATGAAATGAGATAATATTGCTCTTTCGTCCGCGTCAAGGAACAATAATAAATACCTAGAGGAGTATAATTTTCCCTTCTTTAACATCATTTTCACTAATTCTTTCCATTAATCGTTGTAACTTGTAGCGTTATATAGCCCACAAAGCCTTCCTCGATAAATATACTATCTGACACAAACATAAATTTTTTATTCGAAGTTACCTATAACCAGTAAGTAATAATATAGCTTTCCTAAAGGTGCGTTTACACCAAAAGAACATAGAGCAAGAACAGCACAAGAACATTCTTTCGTATTCGTTTAGTGTAAACTATAATTCGTTACAACATACTTTAGATCGTTTACACCAATCGAATCAACAAGAACATCAAGAATAAGAATTTTTGCTCTATAGATGAGAATCATATAGCTCCGTTTAGACCAAACGAGCGAATGCTCATTACTCATTCGTCAACGATAAGTAGTAGGGTTCACACTACACTCAAAGAGTATATAAACTACGTAACAACTACACTATGTCTGACTGTAATAGCGGTATTGTGATTTCAAGTGCTGTATTTATTGTTATAGCGCAATTAATGAAAAAGAAAAGAAGGAAAAGACGTTGGTGGGGGACGAATTTAATAAAAGAAGAATACTCGATAATTTGAAAAACCCGCCAAAAAGTAAAATATTTCAAGAACACTAGAATCCCTTTGAAGAGACCACCTCGATGAGCGAGCACTTCCGAACACGAAAGAACGCTCTAGGCAATTGCTCGAGCGCTCTTGCGTCGTTTACACCAAACGAGCGAGATTCTTAGAGCATTCTGGCTATTTACCGCCGAACACGTGGCGAACACACTAGAACAACGAAAGAATGCTCGTTGTTAGTTTACATCAAAAGAGCTTTACTAGAATGAGCATTCGCTCGTTTGGTCTAAACGGAGCTTAAGATTAGCGCGTTCAAATTATCAAACTCTTGATATTATTTAAAATTTAAGTATTGATGCTGTATCTATTTTTAAAATACAAAAGTAAGAGTTTTCAGATTTTCATATCCAATAGTTTGAGCTCCTCATATTATATAAAGCTTAAAGTATTAGAAGATTTTCGTAAAAACTTTTCAACATTTTATCCCGAACGCTCTTAACAAATTGGATTACCCGATCAGCGCTGTTAGAGTTTCTAAAAAGTTGATAACATCCAAACCTAAATCTGGTCAAAGTTAATTACGTTTCTTCATCGTTAAAGTTTTAAATTTAATTTTTGCCTGTGATATTTTTATTTACCTGGCTTCAGTGTTTTAGATAATAATAATGGGGTCCTTTACGATGCAATGTGAACTGACTTCCATTTTAAGTCCATTCGCTATAATAAGACCTTAAACTTTATTCTATAATCTGGCCTTTTAGTCTTTAATCCGACCTTAGTCTTTAAAGCTGGTGTCGTTGAGACAGACTTCGCGTTCATTCCCAAAAGTGTCACCCAACTTCCCAAGTCACACAAAATTTGTAGATGATTTCTGATGATGAACTTCAAATTAGCCAATTGAAAATACCCATTTCGATGGCTAAAGTTTTCGTTTCTTAAAATTTGGTGAGCAATGCTTAGCGATTTGTAAGAAAACCCCTTGAATTTTAATGAGCATAAACAGCCATGCATGAAATTCGAATAACAAATTCACTATTAAATATATTTTTAAGTTGCACTTTTATTAAGTACCTTAAATTCTTTAAAATTAATAATTATCTGAGCTGAGATAACTGCGTTTTCTATATTTAAAGTTAAACTTTATTTGCTGTCATGACAGAACCATACATGCTCAAAGTTTTTCAAGTACTTTCTGAATGTAGTTACTGATTACTGAATGTAATTACTGAAACTTAGTCGTTTCAGTACTTGTTGGGCGGCGCGCGGGCGGCGGGGTGCGGGGTGCGACGGGGGGCGTGGCCGCCCGCCCCGCGCAACAGGTCGCTACGCCTCCGTCGTAAAACTTAATACATTTTACATTCATTGTAAAGGGTTGAGCTTGACTTAGGCCCAATTTCACCAACGTCTGTTTGCGTTAACAGCTTGTAAAAATGTCATGTCTTCACTTTCATTCATGAGACAAACGAAAGAGATAACGTGATACTAAATCGAGCATTAACTTTAACAGTCGTAGGAAGTAGGCCTAAGGTCCAAATGAAATTGGACTTTAGGCCTACTTCCTACAGTCTAGACTCTAGACTCTATGGTAAAGTTAACCCTGCGTTTATCATGCGGTTAATGCCTTTTCTTTCACGGTTAATATAACGTTTAAGACATTTATTTCTCATAAAAACATATAACAATTCACTTCCACGAGGCAACATACAATTATCAGTTTATTAACTTTTAACGTTCTGCGTGTAGGTACGGGCTCACAGAAAATGTAAAACTTGGCACAAAACATTATAATTTATAAATTATAACGCATCACTAATAAGTGATAACTTATTGTATTCGTTTTTGCTGGATTCGTTAATTCATGGGACGATAGAAATAATATTCCACCTAGGTTCATCTCTAACACAAACTGATTGAGGTTGGACTAACTAAAATCTTATAGTATTATACACATGCCAATAAGTTAAGGTTGCGACTGAGCCTGTGCGCAGTGTCCTGAATCTTATGAAAATTTCATTTCGTAAGTGACGAACACGTTGTTATAAATTGTTCGTGCTAGGTTCTGTGACCTACAGCGGTACAGCCACTACAGCTGCTATAACTAAAATCTCTTTTTACGTCATAGCAATCACAGTCAATGACATTAGGTTATTAAAGACTATTTGCTGACGCAAATCATACATTGTAACAAGTTATAACGCAATATTACTACTACTAATACTAATACACACAATATTACTACTAATAATACTATACTACTTGTTTTCTGCGACTCCAGTGCGTACTATGCACGTATAAGAAAAATTAAAAACCTCACGAAAAACCGCTTTTCCCGCAATATAAAGGAGCCTTCTTCTCCTTCCTTCTTATGAAATCCTTCGTGTGAAAGGAAGGATCCTTCTTGTGAAATTTTGAATGAAATCTTTAATTTTCGGAGCCTTTTCGGTTCTAACCAATAAAGCTAATATTCCTAGCGGAATAGAGAAACAAAGGCCTGAGCAAGCGAGATATCAGTAACACTGCGTGGTAAAAAGAGACGTGTGATACATGACAGCAGAACCAATTTTTTTCATCTGTTTGACGTCCAGTCGGCACTCTACATCTAGTGGGTGTAGCAGAAACAATTGACAACTACTTAAACGTACACCGTAACTTTTTTTTATTTTTATTTGGCAGCCTAGCTCCAAATTCTAATAAACTACCTACACAATTAACATATTTTGATAACGTTACGAATTCGTAGCTGTGACTTATTCCTGTTAACCTCACAGGTGTTTAAAGATAAACTACTCGTAGCATGTGATTAAACAAAGTACAAAGTTCTAAGTCCATTACTTTCTTATCTAATCAGTTTCGACTTTCGCCACAAAGATATGTCACAGAAGTTCAGGGCCTTTCTTTTACTATCTCAATAAACCCTGGCGGTATTATAAACCTTATGTTTTTTTTATATTTTGGTAAATTACAAATAAGTAGTTGTCTATTTCTTATGCCTCTATGTCTACCAGAAGGTACCTTTTTTTACATGGGGAAATGCATTACGCATCCCCGGCGGATTGGGGACATCGGCCGGGGTATGTGGGACTCTCCGAGGGGCGAGGAAGTAGGAACTACCCACTAAAACCCCATGGTGCTCCACTCACCGCTTAGGCAAAGTTACGGGCACGTTCAACCCACCGCAACTTTACCAACGGTTGTCGGTTCCAGACTCATCAAAACATGCAGGCTTTTCTAGGTCGCCTCGCGAGGTGGCCTAGAAAAGCCCACACGGGGGCCGCGATGTCTCCTGCACATCACGGCTCTCTCTGGAACTCGGTGCAATGGACGGTGGTGTCCCCACACTGCACCCCGAGTACCTATCCTAAAAGGTACCTAACCCAGTGTAAAAATGAAAAACTTGTTTTTTTAAATAATTAAACTTCTAGGTCAACTCTACATAATATAATCCAAAGCATGCATGTTACAAAACTCCTTAAAAAAGAAGAAGTTTTTTATAATCTCCGTCAGCGTAAAATTCTATTCTCTATCCTCCTTTTCTATTAGTCGGGTCTCGATACCATACTAAAGGCAGCATTTTCAAATCCTCACAAAGTCTAACAAACACAGAAGCCTATATTGTAAATCAGTGGTACTCAACCTTTTTTTACACGGGCTACTATTACAAACACGTTTTGGTCTTGGCGTCGCGGGCCACTATCAAAATATTTTAGGGTTAAAATAAAGACGTTCTTTAAAATTTGCAATTCAAAAGTGGCAAAATTTTCACGACTTTAACGACCACGATTTTGCCTGTGGAGTGAAATTCAAAATGGTTTAACAACACGCGGGCCACATAAAAGTCCCAGCGGGCCGCAGGTTGGGGATAGCTGTTCTAAATCCTTTTTACCCCAAAACCTGACCCAATAATCTAAATATAGAA
The DNA here is from genome assembly GCA_937595015.1 of Polyommatus icarus. Lineage (NCBI taxonomy): Eukaryota > Metazoa > Arthropoda > Insecta > Lepidoptera > Lycaenidae > Polyommatus > Polyommatus icarus. The sequence goes on along the minus strand of OW569325.1, from coordinate 19,210,366 downwards.
AAATTCCGTGAATGGTCCCAACTCCCAACAGTAGTTAAACTCCCCTTTCTCCCCCCTTCTCTCCCCTTTTCTCCCATCCGCTATAACCAGCGGCGCCTACGGTTTATAACCCGTGACATCCGCCTCCGGATTTATAGTCACACTCTCAGAGACATTACAATACGATTATTCAAAGTCGATGCTTAGCGTTTTCCGCACTATTTTTTGCAGCCTTATATTTTATGGTATTGTGAATTGAAAGTTTTTTTCGTGGTATCAATTTGGTCGATTTTTCAGTTTTTTTTTTCGTTGTGACTTTTTTTTAGATTTTTTTAAAAGTTCCTACTTATTTTAATGAAAAGTAATTGAATTTTACTTTTTCGTCTTATTTACTTGAATATCGTCAAAAAATACCTAGATTTATTAAACATAATATTGCAAATTCTTCATTTCATTAATTTTCATAACTCAGACCGAATATAAAGACGTGTAACTACTGACTGAACTTATTATATTTGAACGTATTTAAGTTAAAAGACAAAAAAGATTAATTAAGTTTTAAACATACTTACCTAAGTACTGACAAACTGTCTTAATTTATTGACTTTTTTTGTAAAGCTACTGTTGCATTTTTAACTTACCAGTATTCAAATAATAATATTATAGTATTGTGTATAAGACTCTTGTCTAGCAAAATGCCGCAACCTCGAAAAATCCTGAACTGTTTATATATCCTTCTTATATGAGAACCACGTACAGAATTTTATGTTGCGAAAAAAACCTAATCTAAATATTGCCGACATAAAGTCCTTTATGTACCCCGTGAATCATGTCAGCGGGTTTTTACGTTACTAGACGTTCCGCGCGGCTCCGCTCACGTTTATTAGGAATTTCATGGAAACCGTACATTTTCCCGCAAAAAAATTGCCTATGTCTAACGTAAAAAATGCTCCAGTAGTATGTGATATAAGCACTATCAAATAAATTTTCCCGTTTTTTCCACATTTTCATCTGTTTCTTCGCTCTTATTAATCTTAGCGTGATAATACTTAACCTACAGCCTTTCTCGATAAATGGGCTATCTAAAACTGAAATAATTTTTCAAATCGGACCAAAAGTTCCTGAGATTAGCGCAAACAAACAAACAAACTCCTCAGCTATATTTTACTACTAGTATATATATTGTGGCGTAGACATGCCTGCGTCAGTGTATTCGTACGAGTAGCACGCCAATTATCTACATCACATATTTCGAGCACTTTATTCTGAGCAATGAACGGAGAGAGTCCGTTACATTGCTGAATATGCGACAGATTTATCGGTGGGTATTAGAGAGGAGACACGGTCGATACACGCTTGTCGATAAAATTTTAGTTTTTCTATCCGATATTTTATCGACTTAAGTTTTATCGACAGTTGTTTAAAAGGGTATTTAATGGATGCACCAGGCTTAAGCTACAAACTTAGGTTTTCATAGAACTAGAGCTAGAAAAAATTGGAAACAGACATTGAACTATTAGTTCAATGGAAACAGAGTCCTTAGTGAAGTTCTGAAACATTTTTTTTAAATTTAGAAGTTGAATACGATCCAAAATTTACACTGTCGTCTAGTTTTAAATAAAAATTTACGTCTGTTTTCAAATTATTACCTAGAAGTTAGAACCCTTTGGCGTCCACGGCGAAGTTTCGTTTCATTAGAAGTGATGTTTCCAATTTACAAATTACCTACTGTCCCACCAAAACGTCAAACAAATGTTACCTTTTCTTAAATCAAAAATAAGTTCCATCCCATTTCCCTCACTAGTTACAACTTTATCTCGAGGAAAACTTTTCCATAGGGAAGGGGTAGTACATCACTACGTCGTCACCTGAGGCAGGGGGGGGCGGCGGCGGCTGGCGACGCTAAGGCGGGCAGGTTACGATTTACACTCGCCGACTCAGCGCAACCCCGATCGCAGACTGCGTGAGAATTAAATCGACGCCATATTGCGATTCAATTATAACTTGGCGTTTGTGATCTTAGATGGCGAGGAACTTTGTTACTCCTTTGTACCAGCTGATTTAGCATAGCTATTGGCCAGTGGCAACTTTACTTTACAAGTTACTTCTACGATGTACATTATCTGACACTTTCTTCCGACAATGTGGCAGATTGACAAATGGATTGTAAATCGGTTAAGGTACAATTCCGTGCATCGCGATCGATCGCGGTCGCACACGACCTACGACTGTCGTCGGCCGCTCGCGACCATAGTCAGCGTATGAAAATGTATGGCACCGCTTCCGAGGCCCGCGACTGACGCGCGCGGCCTACGACAGTCGTCGGTCGCGCGCGTCTGTCGTAGGCCCCGCGCGACCGTGTCTAAGTTATATGGCACGGTCGCGCGCGGCTTACGACAGTCGTAGGCCGCGCGCGTCAGTCGCGGGCCTCGGAAGCGGTGCCATACATTTTCATACGCTGACTATGGTCGCGATCGGCCGACGACAGTCGTAGGTCGTGCGCGACCGCGATCGATCGCGATGCACGGTATTGTACTTTTAGAGTTTAGTGTTTCTATTACCGCACACCATGCGTAATTTTTAACCCCCGGGCGCCGTGCCGTTTAAACTACGGCTAAGGGCCAGTTATACTTCTTCCTTATTCGAATGACAAAGCCATTTAGTAATAATTGTAGTCTTATTCTTCTTTACAATGCCTTAATACGTAGCGGCCTGGAATACTGTTCTAGTGTATGGTCTCCCTACTACTCGAAATACATAGATAGCATTGAATCCATCCAGGCTCGTTTCATAAGACATCTTTGCATAAGAAACGGACTCCGAAAAGACATACCTATCTATACTGATAGATTGTCTCACTTTAAGATGATTTCTTTAAAAGAAAGACGAAATAACTCTGATTTACTCATGTTACATAAAATTATAAATGGCAACATTGATGCGGAATTGATTAACCACTTTAATTTTAGAGTCAATAACCATATTAGGCGTAAACAACGATTATTTGAAATTCCAACCTCAACTTTGAATACCACGTACAACAGTCCACTAACACGCATGGCACGACTTTATAATGAAAAACTTTCCACTGTAAATGATAATAATTTTGATATCTTTAATATGAAACTTTCGTCATACAGACACTACCTTTTAAATAGTAAGTAAATACTTAGTTAGATACCTAGTTAAACTATTTTGTTGTCTCGAATGTTTAATAAAGCTTAATTTGATAAATGTCATGCATACCTATAATTTGTGCATATACTGCTGAAAATATAATAATTGTATATGATATGTTTTCCAAAGGTGCTATTGTATATGTACTGTTGGTGTGCTAAATAAATAAATAAATAAATAAATACAGTGATATTTGACGTACTTTTAAATTAAACTAGATCAAAATAAGTAAAACAATTACGCTTACCCTTAAAATTATATAAAAAATTACTACTAGGTCTTAAAAAACGATTCGCTTGTTAACTCGGTCGTAATTCTAATAAAAAACCTTCAATTAAACTTAAAAAGTAGACGTTCACTTTAAACGGAATTTTAAATATGCTAGATCGATTTATTATTTTTATTTAACGATCCACCATTACACGTGGATAATAACGATTTATCATGATCATTATGTTATACTTTCATATCTTTCTAAGTTCAAATTAAACCATTATTTATCGCTCAACCGGTCGAGACTCGAGACAGAAGTCATTTACTGCTGGACGTCTCACGCGATTCAAAGAACGTGACATTTTTATCCAATATTAATTATTAATTAATTAATATAAAGCAGGAAGCATTATAAAAATTGAGTTTTGACCACCTCGTAAGATAAATGTGGAAACGTCTTGAACTTTTAGACCTGCTGTAACTACGACGATAATAATAAATATATTATAATATTATTTTTTCCAAGATGAATACATTCTTAATACATTTTTTTGTCTTTCCAGATAACATGGTTTCAAGACGTTGAAACTACAAACCACATCACAACGGCGAAACGAAGACCAGTTATTGATAGACTGAAATGGTGTTCTACAATGTTATGAAGTTTTTGAGTGCGTATTTGACACTAAGTGTAGTGGAACCTCGCGAGTGCGTATGTAGTTGGGAAGTAGATGTAGATTTCATACAGGTATATTATTAAACATCAACAATCGTTTACAGGAACACTTTACATCGCAGCAAAGCTAAGCATCTTAAACTCAATCTGCGATGTTGCGTTCGAGTAAACGAAGGTTTATTCTTAACCCCAAAAGTAAGAATTTTGTAAACTCAAGTCGATCAAACACAGGTGCCATTGTAGGAGTTAAATATTATGTAAGAAAATGCCAGTCCGTGCAATTGATTATGTTGTTCACTTAGTTATAATGTAATGTAACCAAAATGTTTCCAAAATAACACGTAAATGTTAAATCAATAATTTTGTAAACAAATTGTATAGTTTTGTTGAAATGTCTTTCAAATATTGAAGTGATACGTCTTTTGACGAAAACAAAATCTTTGAAGTCTGTTGAGTTCCTCTGCTGAAAATCTTTAAGTCTAATAATTAATGAAATCGGTTCTATTATCATTTATCATAGTGGTGCTTCTTATACTATACTGAAGTTAAACAAACCTCAATTTGTTTAACCGTCGATAATTAATATGAAATGATGAAACTGGGCCGAACTATTTCTGGTTTAAATTTAATTTAAATTAAATTGTTATGAAACAAATTCAATTGAATGTTCATGGAAACGAATTTAATATTTTTCTACCAGTACAGACTACAGTCATAATATTATTTTATAGATAAACCAAAAAGAAAATATAAGGCACACAGTAACATTTACATTACAAAACTTTTTTATTTTATTATCTTAAATATCACTATGTAACTGACATTGCCAATAGTCAAGTAGAAACCAAAAGAAAATCATTGCTCAATAGACACAAGTAAATATTATAGTTTGAAGTCGTCTATAGTCAATACCTTGAGTCGAGGCACAAAATTTCAAATGCACAAAACTTTATGAAGTTGCTCTTCTCATAATTTTGACTACTTCTTCTGGCAGTAACGAAACATTCAATATTATATTATCTGTGTAGCTATATAATAGATATACCTAATATTATTGTAATCATATTTTGAAAGTATCCAGCACAATGTTATAAGTACCTATAATATTAGCTAAAGCTGAGATATGTACCTACGTTTCTGCTATTTTTATTGAATTGAACATTAATTCACCTTCGATTCAGTCCAGAATCCAGATTCTAAACAGCAAAAAAGTATTCACATATTACGACAAACGAAATATTTTGACAAAACACTTTTGACGTTGATTTGCCGTTTTGTTAGAATACCGAGGGCCTGTTTCACCACTTCCTGATAAGGTGCCTGATAGGTTATCCACAACTTTACTGACAGATTCTGCGTACTTTATCTGTCAAGTGAAGTTGTGGATAGCCTATATAGATATACTGAGACTGTAAAGAACCTATATATCGAAGCTGTACTAATGTTGGATTAAAATAGCGACTCTAGGTACAGACTGTGTTCTCAGATGATGCCTACACACAGAGGCACTATACAAAGAGACTTCAGTTTAGATGTTGATTCAATCGTATACTCTTTAAGTTCTATTACGAACTGACCCCTACAAGTAAAAATATTTAATCAGCGAATCTACAAGTCTTTAGCACATTGAAAAATACAATTGACAGGCAAAGACTTCCGGACCTGTTTCACCGCTTCCTGATAAGTGCCGGATAGGCTATCCACCACTAAACTTGTCAGAGTATGTAGAATTTGTCAAAAAGTTGTGGATAGCTTATCAGGCACTTTGAAGTGGTGAAACAGGCCCTAACATATTAGGTATTGGATAGTTATTCGCTGCTTAAATATTTTATTTGTGGGTATGTATATAGTAATTACACTCAGTCTTATGTCATGATCACACCTGCCGAGCAGAGTGGCAGTGCTCTCGGCGAATGTGTAATATGGATGTACTCGGCCGAGGACAGCCTCGCCAGTCGCCACTGCTCGGTAGACGGTAGGTGTAATCAGAAGGCCTACTACCAAACAGTTTTGAGACTCCAAACAATCGGCTGAGAATGCCGCGTCCTGCTCTAAGGGTCTTATCACACTGGCGATTAGCGAGCGATTTGAAAGCGACGCGATTGCGCAGCGCGCACGACGCGATTGCGCGACGTGCACGCCGCGCAATCGCGTCGCTTTCAAACCGCTCGCTAATCGCCAGTGTGATAAGGCCCTAACAACGTAATTTCTCGTTTGTTAGGGTAGGACGCGGCATTCTCGTACGATCGTTTGAGTCTCAAAACGGTTTCGTGGTACAGGACTTGGCCCTTAGTGGCAGTAGTCAGTACGCACAACCGAAGCCAGTATAGTCAATATCTAGTCTCGAGTAGGCCGATAACAGTTGAAGATAGGCTAGATACTAAATAACCACGAGACAGAATAAAAGAAGTAAACAATCTGAAATGAAGTTTAATATTACAATATTCTATAGCCGAAAGTCAAGGCTATGATGATTTCACCAGACTTAGGGGCTGTTTCACCACTTATTATCTGACAGATACTCTATATTATGTACTCTATCTAGAGATATATGGCACTTATCAGTAAGTGGTGAAACAGGCCCTCTGACAAAAGACCGTCAATTAATATGACGATTGACGAAATTAGGTAGATTATGTTTTCAGGCAACATTAGAATTTAGATACGATGCCATCGTATCGTTTCCTATCAAACTAGAAAATGGTAATTTTGCAGTTTGATAGGAAACGGATTTCAAAGCCACTTCATTACTTTGGTTCCTATATCCAAAGTAACGTAATTATCGTGAATATAATATTAAGATTGCACAATGTGAAAAATATTTCAATTTGATCAAAAAATTGCACCTAGTTTGGTCACAGTTATTATTTTGTCTCGTGGCTCGACTTCAAAGAGCAGTGGGTTTCGTAAAATACCTCAGTGGACTTGTTTGTGATGTATCCGATAAGTGTTCAATTAATTAATGTAAGTCAATTTAATCTTTATCGTCCATGTAAGTTAGATTTAGTCGCGTCGCTCGATTGTGACGGCTTTTCGTGTTGGCCGGCGAGCCCCGTTCTGTCGACTACAAGGTACTAAGCTAATTGTGTTCGATAATTTCGATAGTTAATACATAAGGCATCGTAAACACTCTATCACTTTAACTTTGCTATCGAAACTATTCAATTAAATTGGTAAGTACACTGACGGGATTTTAGACGATGGAAGTCGGTTTTTTTTCTGGTTGGTTGAAAACTGACGCTATGGTACCGTTTGAGGTACCGACGGGGCTCCAATTGGTCTAGTTAGGTTTCCTAAGGTTGAAAATCGCACACCGACTCCACTCCCACTCACCACATGAAAAGCCTAAACTAGGCAACATTTGTAGCGCAACACGCAACGTTGAAAAAAGCACGAAGTTGTCAGCTCGCGCGAAAATTTTGAATAGATGAAAATAAATATACTAAAAACTTGCACGCTTAGGCTGTATTTCCACCAGAGATTTGTTGCGAGGAATGTGTTTTTGAGAACCAATAGAATCGCTTCATTAGCCGCGTACTGACCAAGCGAGCAGCCGCGCTGCCTCGCCCGAGCGTGCCGCGGCCGAGCCAAAAGTTGTCGGTTTTTGTCCATGCTCAAAGGCGCCTCGGACGTTTGCCGCGCACTAACACGTACTGACCGACCGAGCAAATGCGTGCGAGGCTGCCGCGGCGAGGCGGCTCGCTTGGTCAGTACGCGGCTATTGACGTGACCTCGCTCAGCGCAGCGATTCTATTGGATCTTAAAACCACATTCCTCGCAACACATCTCTGGTGGACACGGCCTTATTTCCAAGATTGTTCAGTTGTGCTTCAAATGTTTTCTAGCAGCTTTGAGCCACCTGACTCCATGTTATGAGTTGGAGCGTCGATGTCGCGGTGTCGCAGTCGACACATCTTCTGCCACTGTTCCGCAGCTGATGTTGGTGCTATAGATTTACTTAGCGCACTTTATGCCCGACCTAAATCGATCTTTAGGCCGATTCACGTGTAGATAGCTAATCCTAGTTTAGGACTCAAAGTCAATTTAGATGTTCAACATCGAACCGAGGTTAAGGCCTTCGCCAAAAATCGAAAATCCATTCGTAAAGGAACGTAACTCGTAAGTTTTGTAAATTGACTAGCCCCGTGCGGGGTATCTCATAGTTAAGTTAGCTATATTCTTCGGTTGTTGATTATTGTATGTTAGTTAAGGTAGTTAAGCGAATACGTGAATGGTCAATTACTTTTGGACCGAATTTAAAGTCGACATCGTTTACATTGACCGTGGTGGAGAGAACTAAAGTATCTATGTTAAATTAGTAGGTACGCTGTACCCCGTGCGTTTCAACTAGTTTCATAATTTTCTGCACCACGGAATGTAATCGTTCAAAATGATTGGGGATGCATGTTATGTTTCTAAAGAGAAAAATGGGATCCAATGAGTTTGCTTGGAGTGCTTTTAGTGTTAATTGTAAAACATTTTGTATGTAATTTACCAGGGCCTACGCGTTATTGCGAATGCCTCGTTTTTACTAGCTAGCGATCGAATCCCAAGATGACATATATGGTTAGATAAATGGATATTAAAATTACTGTCTCAAGATTTTTTATTTGTAAAGAAAATGAACGTATTTCATTGACCAAACAAATAAACGAAATTAAACGAAAAGCAAATTGTCAATTCGATTTTCTTGGAATACGTCTTATTGTTAATCGCCGTCTTGTCGTCAAGACGTTAAAATAGAAAGAACATTGATTTAAGTAAAATTTATTTATTGTAAAACTCAACCATCATGCTAATAGTGAACGACAATTTTCATTTTTCCGTAGACAGCGTGAAAAATTATAATCACTTGTTGCCGAGCATTATTAGCAGGTTGGTCGGTTCCCACGAAATAAGGACCCTGAGCCATGTAAGGCCAATCTAACGGGAAAATGCTTGTTATTCGTTTATTAACTAAATAAATTAAGAAAACAAATTATCAAGTAATGCTCTGTTTCATAAGGTATCATATTATAAATCTCTTTAATCTAGCTTCAATAGCCATTCAATAAACTTAAGTTTTGTTAAGGCACTTCCAAATGGCCTTGCAAGGAACACAGCTCCAAACAAGGCCAATATTATACGTCAATCGTTTAACTTGAAAATAGAGTCAGAATTACTTATTTATTTGCTTTTACTAAAACAACGTTATAATTTCTTTCAATTAAGCAACACATTAAATGCTCAATATATTTATATTGTCATCTAAAAAATCTATAACGAACATTGCTTGAACATCATCTTATAACTAAGAATATATAAATGGAAATTCTTTAAAAATAGTAGCAATGAGTATCACATTGACACCTTATATTGGTAATGTTCCTAGGAAGGCCGGTGGTTACTTATAAGGCCCAACCTAATTGCCAAAGCGTTTTATAATACAATCAAAAAAATTTTTTTCTGAAATGGCCATCTTATGGGCCCATTCTTGATAAGGCCAAAATGTTCAATATGCGTGTATAAGTTTAATGATCCTAATAAGTAAAGATGTTTTAAAAAACAACATTATTTAAATTGTTACGGTACGCATTTATAACTAAAAATAACTGTTTATATGTTAATCATGTTTAGATGTTCCTTGTAAAGTTTATGTTCCCTAGCAAGGCCAACTATAAAATCTTTGGTTGGGCCTTATAAGTAACCACCGGCCTTCCTAGGAACATTACCAATATTTTAACGTAAATCGAGGCATAAGTAGATTTTCTTTTATTAGTACCATACATATATCCCAATAGGATAATGCCCTGCAATAAAATTTGAGATAGATATAGATTATGTAACTAAAAACTAAAATTTTTAAGGGTGCGGAAATTACAATTGTAGCCTCGACATCCAAAGTCTACAAACAGTGAGATCTCACTGCCACAATAGCGGCGCGATCGATTCGCCGCCGCGTTTGTGGCCATAAGTTTGATGGATCTAAGTGTGTAGTAGAAGGAAAATGTCTTTACATGACGATAACTGCGACTTTTTGATAGTTGGCCTTCAAAGGAACATGGCCTTACATGGCGCAGGGTCGTTATATTTTGGCAAACGTTGCAAGAATATTTTTGAAATAATTTTCAAATGGGTACAAAATACACTAAATGTACAATTTGGAAGGGAAACACGATTGATTTGCTAATGAAAATGATCATCGGTAAATTCGTCGGCCGCTTAGAAAATTGTTAGCACTAATTTAATTGACGAAGTGCGTTCTAAAGTTTCGCTTACGAAATGTCTAGGATGTTTAATAATAATTTATATTATGGAAATGGTTGCATTGTTAGCAATTATTTAAATTTAGTAACAAAAGTTCCCAATGTAATTTATGTTGTACTAGATACGTTATTTTGTACAAATTTATACATTATTTTTATAAATTTTAATGTTTTGTTGAATTTTTATTTTTGGTTGCTTATTATTATGATTGAAAATTATTATGTGAATTAGCTAAACTAGGGAAATTACGTGTTTAATGTAAATATATAGACGAAAACATGTATGTAGGTACATAAATATTATTTATGTATTAAATTTGATATTGTTTTCGAAATTGATATGGGTGTATTATTTATTTCCTTTAGAGTTTAGAGTTTAGACTTACAATTTACCTCAAAAGTCAAATCTAACACTTTTTGTAGTGTGTGTGGCAGAGGCCATACCTACTGCTTATGTACATATTAAAGAAGACTTTATAGGAAATAAAAAAGGTGGTAGCATAATATTATACGTAAATAAATCATCGAGTACAACAGATTTTGGATTGGCAACACCGACCCGTAGCAGGCTTCTTCGTTGCTCACGTTCCCTCAACGATTCAAATAAAACGCAAATTAAAATAAAGGTAGTTTATTTGTTTTCACTGCTCACTGCACACTATACTAAGTCAAGTAGCTTAGACCGAAAGACTAAGAAGACTCCTGAGTTCTGATGAGTCTCAGAAACATGAGGTTTTTTGACGGACGTTTATTCTCTGATGTTTTCAATTGGCCAGACGTCAAAATATAAACCAATCAACATCGCTTGAATATACAGGGTGTAACAAAACAAAGTGATAATACTTTCGAGTGTGTACAATAATTGTACATGGTTCTATCATAGTTCGCTCTGGAAGTAGCAGCGCTAGAGAGTATCTTTTGTTTGTATGGAAAAATTCATGACGCGTGGACCCATACGCCCCATACAAATCACAAAAAATGCTATTTCAGCGCTGCCACTTTCACAGTGAACTCTTTACAAGGAACACTTACAAACGCTAACTTACTTTTATTACACCCTGTGTAACAAATTTATTACACCCTGTGTAAACTACTGTCAAAGAACCTCCGAAACCAAGCATTAATCATAATCATCATCATCAACCATCGGTGCCGGCGCGGAGGGGGGCCCCCAGAAGCTGATCAGCAGCGCATCGGTGTACAACGCCATCCCCAATGAGAATAACCACCTGGAAAATAACGTGCTGGATAGGCCTCCGAAACGATATTCAACGCTGAGAATCGGGCCGTAGTTCGGGTCCATTAGCCAAGACGATTTCTTTAACACTTTATAGAATCGCCGATCAAAATGTATGGAATTGGGAAAGAAAACGTCTTGGTTATAGGGCCCGATATGACTTTCGAGACACGATACGGGCCACAAACACGTTTTGGACTTGGTGTCGTGGGCAGCAACCAATTTTTTTTCAAAATTGTGAAGAGTATTAGACAGACAGACACACTTTCGCATTTATATCTTATATTAGTATGGATTTATCCAGGAAAATTGTAAAATTTGAGTTAAAAAAGTCTGCAGCACTAATTTGCGGCATCAGCCATCAGCTATTGAAGGTAAATTACCAGGTGAGGCCCAAATAGAGATGCGCGGAGTAAAACTGCTGCTGGCGGCGGTACCACGGGCCCCAGGGCTCACACGGCACTGGCAACTCATTCATGTGCGGCTCGCGATACGCTGACAGCATAAGTTAGCATGAGTATTATGGAGATACCTTTATGCTGCGGCCGCACATATCGGCACGAAGCTTCATGCTATGAGACGATACCATTGGACGATACACGCAGATCGTTCAATGGTATCGTCTCAAGCACGAAGCTTCGTGACGATAGACTCATATGTGCGGCCGCAGCATTGCAGCATTAGACTGGCTATAATAGACGGACCGCAATTTGCAGTCGGGACCACCTGCTCTGGAGCGGTCGCGTTGAAGTCGTACACGACTGCAACACGACCGCATCATGCAGACGACCATAGATACCTTTGTTGTTCGACCGCACGACGAAACCCATGCGCGTGCGGTCTTTATAGGCAAAAAGGCATTGCTTGCCCAGATAACAGATATTTTAATTTAACTTTCGTACTTTTTAAATGACTCATGACGTTAATTTTTTAATAATACATAATAGTAAAAAATATAGTAAAAAAATAAATATGCACATTTAAAACGCCTCAATTTATAAAATAGCAACATGTAATCAGGTACACGCGCGAACGGGTTCACGAGAGGTCAAGATAGGCTCAGTGTTGAGGTGCCTGCCTTGCGCGTATGTGTGAGTGTGTCCGTGCACAGCCGAAAACGCACACAACCATGAATATCGAATGCGATTGTGTACTGCAAGCTCTGCGGCAGACACCAGCAGTGTTGCCAACTATGGGGATATCCCACTTTTAATAGGGAAAAATTAAATATATAGTGCGTATTTTAGGGAGTAAAAAATATCATATTATATTCATGGGCGTGAAATTTTTTAAGCAAAAATGTATATTTATTTGGTTTTTATTACTGTTTTTATATAAATAATGACATCATGAGTGACGTTTTTGCCGCAAACACAATAATTGCGGTCGGCTGAAGTAGTATTTTCAGCGTTTTGATCTCTCAGTGGAAAGTACCCCAAGTAATAAATAATATATTTAAATAATAGTTGGGGAGTTCTGGTTGAAATTCAATGTGTTTTCAAGTTAATTTAAGGGGGAAATTTTTGAACAGTTGGCATCACTGGCGGGCGCCGCGGCCGGCGCGGGCGCGCGCCTTGCTGACGGCGATCGGAACTACTCGTGAATTATAGTCGTGAGCAATCGGATATAATCCGAGTAAAATGAATAGACGCAATTAATCTAACTAATTACGTACAATATGTACATTATGCATTTTTGTTTTGTGAGGTTTATAATATTTGTTTACATTTTACATAGCTGAAATTTTTAGTGTTTTGGGAGGCCATTTGCTTTTTTCATGTGATCGAGAACTGTTACTATATTATATTATTATTTTTGGTTTTATAGTTTTCTAAGAATATTTTAGATTTTAATATTCGAAAGTTTGTATAATATTTAACAGTTTAACATTAATAATTGCGTACATTCATAAAGTATCACTCACTTGGATAAGATAATTTGTGGTGGCCGAAATTTTGCATTTATTTACATCGTATTATGGATCGGATCTCAAGTAACCGGAACCTTGATTATGTGAAAAGACAAAAGTTAAGCTGATTAGGTGAGTACTTAATATATACTAGATACAAAAATGAAAAAGTTGTAAAAGAAAAAGTTTTTGTTTTGTTTTGTTTCACGCCAAAACTAGTGAACCGATTGTAATAAAATTTTGAACACAGTTAGTCTAGAGCCTGAGAGAGCCATAGGCTACATTTTGATAAGGCAAAGATATATTATCTAATTTCCATGGAAATATCGATGAAAATAAATTCACATTGTATTTTTAATACGTAACAATAGATGGCGTTTTTTTATTTATTTTAGCTTAGCGCACAATATTATGTTGTATGGTAATTGGTATACATCGATGAAATAAACTCTCATTGTAGTTCCAACGCGTGACAACAGATGGTGTTTTTTATTTCTTCATAACAGTACGTAATTATACTAATTAGTTTAGAAAATAGTTTTCAATGTATATCCACACTATTATTATTATATTAATATAGTAGTATATATTAATTAATAATAATTAATTAAGTAAGTATATATTAATTTATGCGAAAATATCTCTTTTTGTCCGTTTGTCTGTCTGTTTTGCTTTCACACCAAAACTACTGAACCGATATCGCTGCATTACCAGTGTCAAAATCTTGTGCACGCCCCTGACGAAACCGCAGAGTGCTGAGCGACTGCTCCGACCGTTCAAGAACTGCTCGAACGGCCGTGATTGCGGATATGAGTTTAGTATGGAAACTGATCGCCGTGCGGTAACCGCATCTTGCATTCGGTCCCGACTGCAAGATGCGGTCCGTCTATAGCCGGCCTTAAGGTACAATTCCGTGCATCGCGATCGATCGCGGTCACGCACGACCTACGACTGTCGTCGGCCGCTCGCGATCATAGTCAGCGTATGAAAATGTATGGCACCGCTTCCGAGGCCCGCGACTGACGCGCGCGGCCTACGACTGTCGTAAGCCGCGCGCGACCGTGCCATATAACTTTGACACGGTCGCGCGGGGCCTACGACTGTCGTCGGTCGTGCGCGTCTGTCGTAGGCCCCGCGCGACCGGGTCAAAGTTATATGGCACGGTCGCGTGCGTCGTGCGCGACCGCGATCGATCACGATGCACGGAATTGTACCTTTAGACTCTACTATAAGTGTCACAATAGACATATTTAACTACCAGTAGTTCGACTGCAAAGAAACGGACATCATATCTACCTACATATTCCCAACAGGGGTAATAAGTTACTTACCAGTTGGTTTTGTAGCGTACTTCCTGCTTTTCATAACGCTTTGTATTCCTTTGAGGATGGCTGTAAATCTTGAGCTCATTTCGAATTTTTATAACAGCCAGTAATTCTGACAAATGCGGCACTGACAATAAAGTGTTGTTACCATGACTACTACGTAGTTACATAGTTTTTATTATTCGTAGGCACTGACCTCCATTATACACGTCTTGTATTAATGGAGGTCAGTGGAGGTCAGTGTTCGTAGGAGTTACGCGACCTGACTACCCCACAGACCGAAATAAGGTTTCTTAGGTCTGTAGACGACTACTGGATATATTTTTTTAATTTAGTCTCCATGCTGCCCCCCCCCCCCCCCCCCCCCCCTAGAAAAGTTAATCCATTCCTTTTACCTTGGACGCTGTAACTTCATTTTGATAATATCTTGTGGGAATAAGCAGGCAGGGTATAGTAAAGAGAAAACTGCTGTAAAAATACACTCTTAAATACTTTATTGCTAAATATAGAATAATAATCCTGATATCGTCTGATAGGTTTACCTATTGCACGAACGAGACGAATTTTTCAGACAAGTTTCATGACAGACTGCGCAATAATTGGTCATCAAATTTGTATGAAAAATGCGGCCGCTGCGCCATGTCACAACTCACAGTTTGGAACAAAACTGGAATCTGAACGTCACGATAATTTTGTTTTGTTGCAATATTTTCCCCAAGTACTATAAAATAAGTAGCAATGATAACAGAGGTAAAATACCAAAGGTGTACGGCATTAACGAACTCGTACAACGATGGTTTTCGATATTTCATTTGTCACCAGGTAGAATAGGAAATATTATTACACACTTACGCAGGTCGGAGCAGAGGGCGCTACTAGCACATACAGTAAATAAAATCTGATAAGATGCACACGTCTTAAAGTCCGTGCAATCCACGAAGACGCGCCCCACCACTTTTTGGGTGAGCATTTTTGCCTTTGACCGTGACGCTTTCTCTTAATTGGTCTATTTATTGTAGTGTGCGCGTGCACTCATAAGTAATAGTGTGTATCGATAACACTCAAACATTGGCGAAAGCTTGCACACATATTATACTGTAAAATGTAAATGATTAGCAGGAATAGTGGGGCGCGTCTTCGTGGATTGCACAGACTATATCAGAATATTGACAGAAACGTCAAACGTCGCACAAAACTTTTTGCTTACAGTCTATGCTGGTGCTGCACTCTAGCGTAAACATATTGCAGTAATATATCCTATTATGTAGCCTACGGCTTTTTGTGTCAATTGTGGCTACATAGCTCCACCTGGTGACAAAATATCGGAAAAATTCCTTGAGTGGTAATTTTATCTGAATAAAAACTTCGTTTGGCGTTTTATCAGATTTCTTAGTAAGAAAAATACTCTCCTGCAAATGTGGATTATATGACAACGTAAATATTATATTATATCCGATATATTTCCACCAAGAACAATAACAATCACATGAAAAAAAGTAACACTGACAATTATAAATATCCTCATTATATCCAGAGCAATAGTGGCATATTAAAGTACAGTGCATATAATTTAGCTATAATTTAGTTAATATTATCGATTGCCTGAATGAAATTAGTAGCTCTACCATGAGTTTAAAGCTATAGTTTTTGTCGATACTCGAAACCGACTACGTAGTCGGTTTCGAGTATCGACAAACGTAAATTTTTAGTATGGCGATTTTAGTTCCGCGAGTGACCACTAGAGGCGCTGTAAAATTTCCCATACTAAAAATTTACGTAGTCTGTATCGAGTATCGATTTAAACTCATGGTAGAGCTTAAAAACACAAAATCTATTTGACACAGACCACAGTAACCAATAGTATTAGTCACGAAAAACGACAGAAAGAAAAATAGTCAAATAATTGAACCTTAGAATCGCTTGAACTACATGAAGCTAATGTCATTAAAAATTAAATGAAAAATACATTATTATCAACTAGAACATGAGTTGTGTTATTTACAATTACTTTTGTAACTTCTTATCCTCTTCTTAATCACCTCCATCGTGCGTATCGCGGACACAATAGATTTTTAACTGTTATGCGGCAGCCGGCTGCCGTTTGGGGATTGATGGGTAAAGCAGCGTTTAGCTTTTTTTCATACCTTATTCACTTTATTACATGTTCATTAGGGCCGATTCACACCGGAATGGCAGAGGCGAGGCGAGCAGTTTCAGTGTCATATGATTTTAAACTTTATCTTCATTATTGTAATACATAGTATCGCTTGAGAAATCGCCGCCGCCGCGCCGTCGGCCGCCAGAGGCCACGAGCGGCCACGAGCGTCCACGGGCGGCCGTAGATTTCTCAAGCGATACTATATTGTATTACAATAATGAAGATAAAGTTTAAAATCATATGACACTGAATCTGCTCGCCTCGCCTCTGCCATTCCGGTGTGAATCGGCCCTTAGTGTTTCACAGCGTGCCAGACAGAGATAAGTAGACTGTATAGTTTTCGCAGTTTTAATGTTTTTATTAGGAAAGGCGTTAATGCGAATGGCCTATAATATTAAGTTATCATCTAAATAATATAATCTTGAGGTTAACAAGATCATCTCTGTGGTAGGTAATAGGTATATTTCTAATTTCACTATCTGATTTGATAGCTTGTTCAATAGTAATGTCTCCGACATATTTGCTATTGCTTTCTTGCTTGGCACCACCAGAAAAATTGATTCATAACAGATGGCCGACCTATGTATTGTAGACGGTCTATGCCACTTCAATATTATTCGTCATCTGTTAGCTGAGTTACACACATAACCTGCCAAAATTCTGCAGGTCGCCATCTTCTTATAAGTCAATTTCTATGATAATACTATCGATATCCTTCTTTATACATTTAAATACAGTAATATGACGTGTGTAAGTATAATATACTTGAGATTGCTTGCTTCGAATCATGCAGTTGATCATAACTTTAGTGATTGTTTAGGTTACTTTCAAATACACAGACAAAAAAGGGTATGAAGATTTTAGCCGACCTGCTGTCCGCCATTGTGTTTTTTCGCGTTTACGAATATTTTTTTCAAAAATGGACAGCTCATCAATACAAACAAAAAATAATCTTAGACAAAACCAAGTAAAGTGTCACATTTCGATTATATGAGCTGCCAAAGTTTTATCAATTTAAGATATTGCAACTTTGGCAGCTCAAATCTTCGAAATGTGACACTTTACGCGATTTTGTCCAAGATTATTTTTTGTTTGTATGTATCAATACATTAATACAATTTTTTTGCGAACATTTGCGAACGCGGAAAAAAACAATGGAGGACAGTAGGTCGCCGGTCGGCCAGGCTCCATAGAAAAATCTTCATACCCCTTTACATTTTTCTACGACTCCTTAGGTGCTGTGTGCACTGCTTGGGAAGTCCTAATATAAACTCAGTGACAAAACATTTGGATAAGCTATTCTAATAACAATATAAAAGGCCCAAGTCTTTAGAATTAGAAGCCCAATAAATAACGTCGTCACTTCCATTCAATTCACTCCCATCAGCTTTGTCCACATTGTGCCTTTTTCTATTCATCAAGGGCATGCCTTATAGCGCTGTCAACAGCGAACGTGAGGCATGCCCGTAACGCGCGTTGAAATCGCGCTATGACACTTTTCTTTCAACGCGGGTGGATTTTGACGCGCGTCACGGGCATGCCATACCTGTTCTGTCACAAAGGCTCGTAATAATAAACCACTCTCACATTCCTACTCAATACCGATCTTGGTCGATACGCACTCAGCAACTTAAGTCTTTGATTATTATTAGTTTTATATCAGAATCATGTAGTGTTCAAGTTTGCCCACACTTTTATTAAATAGCCTCTCAAGTAACAGAACACACTGGTGAGTGCCGTGTTTTGTTTTGTCCACTCAGTAGATACACATGTAAGTGCAGAATTATTATAAACACTGCATCCCAACAATGACTCTTCGAATGCTGCGCGAGCATATTGTTTACTAAGTCTTTGAATTTTTCAATCCAAAACTAAGTAGTAATCAACTAATAAGGGTTTATCATTACGGACCTAAATCTCAACTGCGAATTCAATAGTAATAACTATATTCATTGCTCCCAAGAATATAAAAACTAAGAATGTAATAAGGCTTCGTAAAATCAATTAAGTATCTTTTTAGAATAATAGTGCGTAATGACGTTTAAATATCATGCTTGAAAAAAATTAAGCGTGTCAAACCAAAGGCATTGAAATTACGCGATAAATGAGAACTTTTTATTTTTACAAGAGGACTGAATCGAATAAGAAAATATGAAGCTGCATTTTGTTGCAAAATAGTTGAATTGTGACACACGTCACAACTGAGTGAACTGTTAATTAATTTTACTGAAGCCTTATACTGACTGGACTTATTTATTATTAAAAATGTATTTATGGACAATAATTGTAGATTAGAACTACACTAAAATTATAACACAAGTTATATTCTGCTCTCCGGTTTGGGTTTGGGTGGTTTGAAACCCATTATTTTCTTCTTCTTCTTCTTTTCTTTGTCACCAGATTGGAAAGTTTTCCAGCTGTCTACGCGATTTTGTCGAGATTCCTGAAAAGTAATCAATTATTTTTTTAGTGACATAATGGATTTTTATATAAATTATGGAAAGTCGAAAGATATTATAGTGGGGGAGGGGAAGGTGCTAATTTTGTAGTCACTCGAGCGTCTTGGACACCTAGTAGGTTTTTTACATTAGGTAGCGTTTTTTATTTTAACGGTGGGTTCAGAAACTGCGGCCATTTTAAAGTTTTGAAAAATAAAACATATTCAGAAAATTGCTTATTTCGGTCAGTTATTATTATATTGTAGACAACAAGGACTAAATCATTTAGTTTAGTGCAAAATAAAATATATGCGAAGTTTAGTTAGGAAAATATTAAGGTTATTTTTTTATATTTTAAAATGTTCCTACAGGCTTACCTTATCTTTGAATCGTCAGTGCTTTTTATGGAAGCTTCTTTGGGGTATAGTTCTTGCAATCTAAGGGTGAAATCTATAGAGCGATCTTAGACTTAACTCAGACTTTACTTCAAACTAAGCTAAGATTTTTTAATGTAAAGTTTGAAGTAAAGTCTGAGTTAAGTCTAAGATCGCTCTATAGATTTCACCCTAAGAGTGCGCGTCGCCTTTATTTGTAGTTGGAAATGTGAATAGACTTTTTCGTTAGTGTGCGTACCTGACGGAGCAGTCAGTAGCGAGCGAGCCATGTACGCGTGTATAGATATGGTCACTCACACAACTAAGGGCGACGCGCACTCGTAGATTGCAAGAACTATACTTATATTAAACACATATCTTAATCTGACAGATCGGATAACATTTCAAAAAAAAAATTTTTAACCCACCACGTGAGAAATCTGATTTCTATACCATGATAACTGTCACATGTCGGAAGCCTATACAAGCTTAATCTGACACACTCGAGCTACTACCAAAATCCCCTCTTCCCCCTCCTCTACTATTATATATTTTCTTTTGTGAAGTTTGTAGTGTTGTATGACAATTATTGACAACAATGTTATTATAAGTATTGACATTTGACACAGCATTGTGATGTGCTTATTATGACATTGTTGTTTCCAGTATTATACTATTTTTTGGGGGCTTTTAGAGCTCTTATTCATAAACAACTCTCATACTCCTACTCAATACCAATCTTGGCTAATATTCTCGCAGCGTCTTCAGTCTTGAGAATATGGTCTTTAATTAATAATAATCGCCGACTTTTTATGATGTCAAAGCAATTTATTGCACGCTCATTTCTAACTGAGTATGCAATATACGTTATCGCCCTTAGCCTAAAAACCTGTCACTTCATAGCCCATCGCAGTTTGTATAGAAAACGATGAAACATGACAAGTTTTTTAAGAGGGGTCAATAGCCGCGTACTGACCAAGCGAGCAGCCTCGCAAGCTCGGTCGGTCAGGACGTGCCTCGCCCGAGATAAACGCACGCGCTGCCTCGCCCGAGCGTGCGCGGCCCGAGCCGAGCGTTGTCGGTTTTTGTGGATGCTCAAAGGCGCCTCGGTACGTTTGCCGCGCTCACTAGCCACGTCCTAACCGACCGAGCAACTGCCTTGCGAGGCTGCTCGCTTGGTCAGTACGCGGCTATTGACCCCTCTTAAAAACTTGTCATGTTTCATCGTTTCTGTCTGTCCGTCTGTCTGTCTGTCTCCAGGCTGTAACTCAGGAACGGTAATAGCTAGAGTTGAAATTTTCACAGATTATGTATATCTATTGCCGCTATAACAACAAATACTAAAAATAAAATTTAATTTAATTTTAAGGGGGGCTCCCATACAGTAAACGTGATTTTTTTGGCCTTTTTTGCTCTATATCAATAATGGCAACAGATAGGTACTTTATTTTTTCTAAATGTCCTTACTTATATGTGTACTTTAATATTTACTAGCTGTCCAGGCAAACGTTTCTTTGCCATCTTTATATAATATAAAATTCTCGTGTCACAATGTTCGTTCCCGTACTCCTCCGAAACGGCTTGACCGATTCTCATGAAATTTTGTGAGCATATTGAGTAGGTCTGAGAATTGGCCAACATCTATTTTTCTTACCAAAAATTATTTATATGGCAAAACAACGTTTGCCGGGCCAGCTAGTATTATATAAAGATATCGCCCGTATTATTTTATTGAATTAGTGACTAAATAAGTAGGTATGTCACCATGGCAACGTCCATCGCTATCCCGTGACCCGCGTCGCATAAACAATGGTCGCTCTTTATAGACAAATAATTTGCAATAAAATAAAATTGCGACTATAATTAAAGATCTAAGCTATCCTATCTCTCAAGTTGGAAAAAAGCACACATTTTTAAAAAAGAAACATTAAAATCGGTTATGTAGTTTAGGAATCCATCGCGGACAAACATCGTGACAGGAGATTTATATATATTAGATTAATAATATTAAAATAAAATAAAAAATTAAGTGGGGCTCCATACGAAAAACACAATTTTGGCCTAATTTTGCTCTATAATGGTACGGAACCCTTCGTGCGCGAGTCCGACGAGTCGCACTTGGCCGATTATTGACAGTTTTTTTATGGTCAATGAACGTACATTTATAGCGTGTTTTACACTACTTACAACATCATCTCAGTTACTTTCAAAGGAATTTAAACGAAAAGTTTCTTTATACTTCGCCGAATACATTTTTTTTAGTTGATCGACTATTACTCAATAACTTATGAAGTCTTCTCAGCCGTGACAGTTTTCCTTTTAAATTCAGCATATTTCCTATTCCCGAGAATTTTTTCACATTTCCAGAACCAACCGTTTAGCTGGTAGAAGGGGGGGACATTGGACTCTAACGATTTTTTCCACTTTAAAACTTAATATTTCACGAATGGATCCCTAAATCGGAAAATGATCTATGAATACTCGCAATATTTTTAAAAAACCTATTCAACGACACCCCACACGATAGGGTGGGTGCGAAAAAAAATATTCATCGCCGCTTGATGTGTAGGGGAGGTACCAGAAAAAAAAATTTTTTTTACGATTTCACGTACCATTTTGTTGCCATCATTTATATGTGTATTCATGCCAAATTACAGCTTTGTAGGGTCCTATAGTCTCTGAGTAAAACCGCGGACAGACAGACAGACAGATAGACAGACAGACAGACGGACGGACAGACCGAAACTATAAGGGTTCCTTGTTGACTACGGAACCCTAAAAAATGATCAGTCCGTCAATCACATGGTTACACGTTCTTTCGTCAGTCTGGATCAGACTGATGGACTGAACTGATGCCAGACTGACGGTGTAACTCTAGTTTAATGGCGTAATCTGGCGGTAGCGGTCATCAAACATAACAAGTTTTTTTGACAGGAGGTCAATACCCCTTGTCCAAAACTTTTTCGGTCTTGCCACAAAAAAACTAAACATCTGTTGAACAGTTGTTTTGAGACCATTTCGTACTGAATTTTTCTGTAATCAACTGTTCAACAAGTGTTTAAATCTTTTGTGGTAAGACCGTTTACGATTACCATATTCTATACAAACTGCGATTGACTATGAAGTGACATAATATGTTTTTAGGGGCGATACCTTAGTCAAAAGGCCATAGCCACTGACCTCCATTATACAAGTACGCTGGACAGATGATGCCCAGCTGTTTTTTGTGCCTATTTGAAGCGGAATCAGCGCCCCCAATGCGAGGGAAGAGAACTAAATCTGACGTAACTTGCAAATGGCCGCTCAATCGCTATTGGTTGTAAAAACCAAAGAGAATACTATAATCACTACTGTGGTATAAACTAGTTTTAGTTCCTAGTCCTCCCACAACGTCATGTTTACGTCAGATTTAGTTCTCTTCCCCGATTTTGGGGGGGCTGATTCCGCTTCAAATAGGCACAAAAAACAGCTGTCATTTCAAAGGGTATCATAGGTCCAGCGTACTTGTATAATGGAGGTCAGTGGCCATTGCTCACCGGGAAGCCAACGTGACGTAGACAGCGACGTTACCATGGCAACATACAAGCAACGTCTGGCGTCTCTACGTCGCCGCAAGGCGGTGTTTTTCTTAAAGTTAAGTTTAAAAACGGCGCTTTGCAGCGACGTAGAGGTGACATCAGGCATAATAACGACACTAGCTACGTCGCAATGGCGTCCCGGAGTGAGTTGTGAGTCGCAGAATTTCGGCTGGCAGAAATTCTGCTGCATTCAGTTTCATAGAAAATTCCTAATTCATTCACACGAGCGTAATTTTGTGAGTCATAATTTCTATGAAAAAATATTTACGCGACCGAAATTATGCGACTCACGAGTCACGAGTTCACGACTCACGAAATTACGCTCGTTTGGCTTCACCCTTATAGCTCAAATGTTTATATATATAATCACCTCAAAGTTCTTGGCCCACTCCTTCTCGAGGGACATCTGTTCCTCCTGCTCGATCTCGGCCTCGCGCTTCCGCTTCCGCTCCTCCATGTCGCGCGTCTCCAGGTGTTGCCGCTTCCGCTCCATGTCCGCGAACAGCTGGAAACAGACTTGACTGAGACTCAGTTTCACCAACGTCTGTTAATAGCCGCGTAGTGACCAAGCGAGCCGCCCCGCCGCGGCAGCCTCGCGCGCAGTTGCTCGGTCGGTCAGTACGTGTTAGTGCGCGGCAAACGTCCGAGGCGCCTTTGGCGCATCGACAAAAACCGACAACTTTTGGCTCGGCCGCGGCACGCTCGGGCGAGGCAGCGAGGCTGCTCGCTTGGTCAGTACGCGGCTATTCGCGTGTAACATTATAGATTCGACTTTGAGCATTACATTACAATACTACCTCCATGGGCGCTGGCAGGGGGGGTGCCAGGTGGTGCACTTGCACCCCTTGGGAATCTCGGGAACAGGAATTATTAAAATAAAAAGCCCTGTAACCCTATTACCATGCCGTACAAAGATAGTTCGTAATGTTTCGGCACTACATGTATTCTGTTGACGTAAATAGACAGTCACTATTGTTCATAAAAGTAAAGAGAAAAGAAAAGAAAGATAACTAAAATCTGCACCCCTTGGAAATTATTTTTGCCGGCGCCTGTAACTTACCTCCCTGACTCACGAGTATTCGCGTGTAATGTAACATTATAGAATCGATTTTGAGCATTGCATTACAATACTACTTCCCCGACTGACGAGCATTGAAAAATGCCCTTTTGGCTTTTACTACATTTCATTCCAGAAGGATCGATAATTACAGGAATCAACACAAATAAACATGGAGTAGCTTACAGCCTTTTAATGAAATAGATAAACCCTTATTGTTATAGCAATAAGCAGGCTGATGATGACTACCTATTGCTAAGAATACTCATATCAGTTTACAAACAAAAAAACTAGATTAAAATCCAACCCTTTAGAGGCTACAATGCCATTACATAATATAGATTTAGTTAGTTGACAGACCGTAATACATAAACCTCTTTTTCATTGAGGGTTAATACCTTGATTGTAGGAATCGCAGACACAATAGATTTTCAATTGCTATGCGGCAGCCGGGTGCTGCTTGGGGATTGATTGATGTTAAAAAAAAGAAATCTTTTGCTCACCTTCATAGTCATAACGTATATAGCATGTCTGTACTTCTCGGGGTCATCCTCTGGTATACCCTCCGACATGCGGCCTTCCTTCCTCTGCTTCTTCCGCTTCTGTTCTATCTGAAAAGTGAATAATCAAATCTTTAAGTTTTGTAAGCTGAAATGCCAATCCCACCAAAAAAAAAAATATTAAAGAGGAAAGTCAATACAAAAACTATGCTTGTCTATCATGTATAAAGTATATATGTAATTATATAAAATGGTATAGTAAAAAGAAAGGATCTATCTAAATGAGTGCAAAGTTCTATGCAAAATCGAAATAATATGTAATTTATAGGAACCAAATAACATTATGAACAAGTAATATGTTGTATTGTCTATTTCTTTATTTTATTGAATACTAGCTGTTGCCCGCGACTTCGTCCGCGTGGACTTCAGTGTACTTACAGCGCGCGGTGTCAACAAAAGTGGTGTCAAAAGCTTTTTAAAACCCTGGTACCCCCTAAAATCAAAATACCCAAAAACAGCTGTGCAGTGTGCACTGTGCACATAATATTTCATAACTTTAGCTTTACCCATAAACTATTTATCATTGGTAGGTTTAAGGTTAATGACTACTTTATCATCACTGCATAAAGTAGTCATTAGTGAGTTATACATTATCATTTATCAACGTTTATAACAATCGAAAGAATCGAAAAATGTAAGCTAACATGGTACCACCTCTTATAGATAGACTTATGAGCAAGCGATAGCGCGATGTAGGAGACGCACGGCGCCATCTATTATGAATTTTTGGAACTAGCCTAATTTGAACAAATTTACGCATTTTCACCCCCTTACAACCCCTTTTCCAGTTAAAACGTAGCCTATGCCCTTTCTCAGACTTTAGACTATCTGTGTACAAAATTTCATTACAATCGGTTCAGTAGTTTTGGCGTGAAAGCGAGACAGACAGACAGACAGAGATACTTTCGCATTTATAATATTAGTATAGATCTATAACAATAATTGCTGTTATTTAAAAATGTGAGATCTTAAAGTAGATTAGATTTGACTTGGTTTTTATCTGAATCAAAATGTCAATATATTTATGAAATGACTGATGTAATGAAAACTGGCCAAGTTAAATCTAATCTACTTTAAGATTACACTTAAATATTTTTTAAATTGACTGAAGTTGAAACATCAAAATTGTAACCATAAGCAATAATAATTGTAGTTCATATTCATCCGTTATCTGTTTATACATAATAAGGGGGCTGGTCAGCGTCAGTCCATGATATCATCACGGACCGAGGGAAGCTAGCATTATTAGAAGACGCCCTTTGTTGCTCCAAAATTAGTTTATCGCATGGAAATCATAAATTTTTTATTACAATTTCAGTAAGTATTAAGGTTTTATCATAAAAATAATTACCATATGCTCAGTACGCTCCTTCGCCTCCTGGTACACATCTAAACATTTTGCCCTGGTGTCCTCATTCTCTAAGATCTTCCATGATCTGTTCACAATCTCAAATGCCTGTTGCGCGCGCTCAGAGTCATCCTATAAACAAAGGAAACATAAGAATAAATATATATTTCAATCAATGCATTTAAAACTAAAATGTGGCCAAGCAAAGGAACCATTACAATATTTTTTGTTTTTTTTTTTAATACTTTTTTTCATTGTGCTGTAGAATATGGTCAACTTTGATTGATAGGATATTAATCCTTCAAGCCCTATAAGAGCACCGGTGATCGCGACAACAATAGAATACAATAGCATTTCCAAGAATACGCGATCGAAGGATTAACAGAAAGGTTTACCCTATTACTGAGACTTTGCTGGTTTTTTTTTTGTTAGCAAAGTTACATATTTTGGCTTTAATTGGTAAAAACAATGATAGAACCAACAATAGCTTGAGTAAGGAGGAGCATAATAATATTACTATGCTCCTATCAGACCATATTATGGTCTGAAATGTGTGAAAGTCTTGATTACTGGATGAGCTACCTGCAGAGATTTGTCATAAATTGATGTGAATGTGTAATTATTCAGACCCTGAAATTTAATTTGTTGAGGATTTTTTATTTTTTAGAGTTTCGCAATCAAAGGCTAAAAACCAGACCCTATTACTAAGACTTTGTTGTCTGTCCATCTGTCTGTCTGTCTGTCTGTCTCAGTAACCCCTTTAGTTAGACTTCTGAAATTTTCACAGATTGTGTATTTCAGTTGCCGCTATAACAACAAAATATAATAGAAACAAAATAAAACTAATATTATTAATATACAAGTAGGCACTTCTTAACAAATTCTCAATGATATTGTATATATGTAATAATTAATAATAAAACTAAATAAAAATCTAACGAGGGCTCCCATACAAGAAAATTGAAATTCTTACAGAATTCTCAATGATATTGTTTATATGTAATAATTAATAATAAAATTAAATAAAAATCTAACGAGGGCTCCCATACAAGAAAAACACTATTTTGCCCATTTTTGCTCTATAACAGTACGGAACCCTTTGTGCGCGAGTCCTACTCATACTCGGGCAATTTTTTTATTGAAGCATCATCTTCAGTGTGCACCTCATCTTACCTAATCTTGTTTCGGCTACGGGTTGTCTCTGCATATGCATGGTTTCCATCTGTGGATAAAAATGAAATTTTGACGGATTTACCGTCTCAACTAAACATGCTAAACACATTTAAGGCAAAACAATGTTACCTAGTTGTCATTGTTGCAAATATTCAATACATTCCTACATTCCTATTAGATATTGTATTTTTTAATTTACAAAGGCTTTAGCTACATTAGCCATTCTCAAGCAGGCTCTGTAGAGGGGCCACAAATACCTTATAGTGGCGCAGCAAGTGATAAATTGTTTTTAGAAATGAAATCAGACACCAGAACGGAGACAATTCATTGTAAGACAAAACATTAGTCAAAATGGCAATTCTTAAAAGGGTTCTACTACCAAAAAAGTTTGAGAACCACTGAGCTATATCATTGACTAATAAACGATGTTGTATTTAAAAACTAATCTTTATTTATTGATATTATTTTATACAAATGTACTCACAATGTTTTTGTCAGGGTGCACCAGTATCGATAGTCGTCTGTACTTTTTCTTGATTTCATCAAGACTAGCATCGGGATCTACTTGTAGTACTTCGAACGGGTTGAGGTTAAAGTATGTGGAACCGGGCCTCAACAGTCTATCTATCTGTTGCTTCGGAGTCAACACAGAATCACGCTTCTCGATTTCTTTGACCTTAAAGTTAAAATTATATTAGTGTTGAATCAGTTACGCTTAAATTGAGCAAATAGTTTATAACATAAGAAGAGATAAGAAGACAAACCGAATACCTCAGAATAGAAGTCTTCGAAAGATTCCACTTTCGCACTTGATGTCGACATATTTACGAACTTAGCGCCATAAACCTACAATGAAAACGATTCCTATTACTTAGGTATATTGAAACAAGCAATTTT
This sequence comes from Polyommatus icarus, assembly GCA_937595015.1. Classification (NCBI taxonomy): domain Eukaryota; kingdom Metazoa; phylum Arthropoda; class Insecta; order Lepidoptera; family Lycaenidae; genus Polyommatus; species Polyommatus icarus. Next base: position 19,182,022 of record OW569325.1, on the reverse strand, counting down.
GACGAAAAATACTGAAAAGTGAAAGACAACCAGATTAAATTTATAGAATGGCTTTAAAAAACGAAATATCATTAAAGAACGGTCGAAGAATGGAGGACACAAACAACTTTTGGCAATATGTACAATAATTTGATTGCAGGCAGCAGGTTTAAGCAGCACATACTCAAATACACATAATTATCACAAACTACCTTGTAATAGCAATAGTGTGCAACAAAATATTGTTTTATTTGATTTATTATGAAACAAAACAGCCAGGTATGGAAAACAGTAAATTTTCTTCTTCTTCTTCTTTAAAAATGGCCTCCCTTGAGGAATAGCCAATGTCAGTAAATTTGTGACGTAAAAAGAGATACTATTGTCGATGGTGAAAACTTTGCAAGAAGTCAAAGAGGATGTAAACTGTATACTACGTAACAAGAAGTGGCGTTTGTGAAAGTACAAGGTAAAAAAACATTTAAAAAACCAGATACTCGTGATTCGTAAACCAGTTTCCTTATTATAATAAATCTGAAACAATACAAAACATGCAAAAATTAGTTCATTAGTATAACACACACAATTCTACAACTTAATATTATTATTGTTAATAAAATTACATAGAATATCTACAAAAGGAGTATGAACTAAGGATAAAAGGCAACGGAAATCAGTAGGACGACGGATATTATGGGGTAGAGAATCGTAAAGTGAAGATAAACGGTTTGGACAGCTAAAGAAAATATGTTCAGTAGAGCCTTCGTCAAGTCCGCACTCACATAGCGAAACAGTAAATTTTACAATCTCGTGAAATATTGTAGGTAGCAGTAACTTATATATAGGTAGGTAGGTAATTAAAATAAAAAAACACACCTGACACCTGAAAAGTCACAAGTGACACCTCACATTGACAGTTGTTTTTTTTTTATTAGAGGATAATATTAAAGCGCTTCTTCCACGTATCCTAGCTAGGATCCTAGCTAGGAAGTCCTAGCTAGGATAAGTGGAACAAGCGCTTAAGGTTCTTCAATATTATACTACACTAGCCTGCCCGCGACTTCGTTCGCGTGGACTTCAGTTTATAGCGGCGATGTCAACAAAATTGGTGTCAAAACTTTTATAAGAAAACCCTAAAAACACAACTGTACAGTGTGCACATAACTTATTTCATTTTTTTAAATTAAACTTTATTTATGCCAAATTTTAAAAGTAGGTATATTTAGCCCCCTCAATTATACAACTTTTGCCATAAACTATTTATCTTTGATAGGTTTAAGGTTACGTCACTGCATAGTGCATAGATAAAGTACTGAGTTATTTAATAACGTAAAAGAGTACATAATAACAATCGAAAAAATTGAAAATATATTATAAGATGATACCACCTCTTATAGAAAGACGTTTGTGTAAGCAATAGCACGGTGTAGGAGACGAACAGCGCCATCTATTATGCATTTTTGGAACTAACCTAATTTGAACAAGTTTACGCATTTTCACCCCCTTACAACCCGTTTGTCCAGTTAAAAAGTAGCCTATGTCCTTTCTCAGACTTTAGACTATCTGTGTACAAAATTTCATTACAATTGATTCAGTAGTTTTGGCGTGAAAGCGAGACAGACAGACAGAGATACTTTCATATTTATATATTTATTTATTTAGTATAGATAAGGGAGATCGCACACGTCACAATTTTTGTGTGATCGAGTCTGCGGCTTACATACAATCTGCATGGCGCGCGCCATCAGGATGTATGGAAGCCGCAGACTCGATCACACAAAAAGTGTGACGTGTGCGATCTCCCTATCTGTGATTAAGGTACAATACCTGGCAATGAAATACATTGACATTTTGCAAACTTCTTCTACTTTTTATTGTTGGTGTGGTTTTTATAATTTTTTCCCAAATTATTGTGTCATTTGGGTTTTTGATGTTCATTATTGGTAAAATATTACTACTCATTGGAATATTATTGCGTCTTTTTCAAATTGAAATGTATCAAGATTTACATTCTTTTGCCCAGTTTTGTAGCAATTATTGATGGTATTCCCTGGTATTACCGATAGCTGTTGTCTACCCATACGCCATCTAGTTACTAAAATGAAAACTGTTTGACAATCAAATTAAAAAAATAAAAAAATGCCTCATTAGTCTTCGTTTTAGGTATGGAGTGTAGATGGAGGAGAACTATCTTATATGGGGGATATATTTTGAAAAAGTGTCCAGCTGTAGGTACGCAGCAAATAACAGTTGAAAAATCCTCCAAGAGCGGCGCTAGCTGCAGCAAAGGGTATGGAATGAATGTAGCCGTTGGTGACAAAATATAAATTGAAGTATATTTAGTATTAAGACAAAATATAAGAAGAATTACTGGGTTAATACTAAACTTAATGTAGCGATATATGTTATGTGACAAAATCGCTACGCTTATCGCTTCCGCGCGGCGTGTGTCCGTCTCCCTTACAACCGGTCGCCGAGCGCACCGGCTTCCAGAAACGACGAGCGCACACGCCACTCCGCTGTAGGCTCCCATACGCACCGCTTGTGTCCCTCTTACTTAGACCATTTTGCTTTCGTAGTTCGATCGTATTCTCATAATTCATAATTTCATCTCATATTGTCATTTGTGCTTTTCTATACTATTTTCTGTGCTATTTCTTACTCTTGTGATTTCACTGTGCTTTATATTTACTGTGTATTCATCCTCATAATAAATTCCATTCTGTAAGTATTTTATCTTGTTTCCTTTCATCTTTCATATTCATTTAGTGTTAAGCGCTTCACGCATTATATACCTATCCTCCTCATTATTGCTTACATATCGGGTTCGAATCCCGATAGCGGAGTATTTTGTGGTTTTACGTAAGCCGTAGGAAATTAGTATCAACAGACTTACTGACCGACAAATTTATTTCCGAACATAAGTACAGACAGACAGATCGACAGTTAGGTAGGGTAAATATTCGATAGGATATTTGCCCCAAACCTACAGTGGTGACCTTCCGACGATACCCAAGGACATGCAGCTAGGCTATTCTCTAAGGAACACGTTAAGGCTGTGCTCTCCGCTATTATCACGGATGTCGCAGCCGTGACATCGTTCGCTGTTACCACGGCTGTAGAATTCGTATTCTCTAAGCTCTATTAGCTCGTCGACGATGTCTCGGCTGCGTGAGCGCTCGGCTGTCGGCGAGGCTGCGGCTCAGATAGTGGACTCGACTATAGATACATTTTTGTCTTAGGAATTTTAGTTATTTTGTCGTGATACACTCTATATTATTAGAACTTTTATAGTAATTATCATTTGTAGTACACACTTGAACAAATTCAAATGGACAAAATCATTAATGCGTCGAAAAAATATCCAAAAAGTTGAAAGTACCAAGATATGAACCTTGTATGACGTATCTATAAAGTTGTTGTAGTTAAATAAAAAAAAAACTCGCTTGACCTTCTATACTTACGTATGTTAACGAAATATAAAGTATGTAAACAAAAGTGTAAACCAAGGGACATGGAATAGATCGATCTTCATTTAGTTTTAAAATAAAGAATTTCTACTACGCCGTACGCGATAAGAGTTAAAGTGTACCTCGGCTCGGGTGACCCGCGCCAACCACTTGAAATATTTCGTGGAACATATTTTATAATAAACATTGTTAACAGTCTTCGACTAAGATTCGTGAAAGTTAGATTGCTGTTTAGTATAAATCAATGTGGTTTATAATTATTTATAAATATGTGCTGCGTAAAAATTACTAATTTAAGTATTGAATACTTGGTGCGCCTGTATCCGCGTATGTTTATTGAACTCAGTGATTCTCTATAAGTGTAAAAAAACTTGATAAAATGTGGTATGTAGAAGAAAGTTAGAGGATAAAACGATATATACAAAATGTGAATTTCAAGCCTTTTGTGTGTGGAGTTACAATTTTGTCATGTATCGTACTCGCAAGTCGGGACTCGGGAATCTAGCGACTTTTTGAGGTAAGAGTGTTAAAGATATTTTAAAGTGATTTAGCACTTTACTTTCGGTTTTTACGTAACAAAATTAAAACTGTACATTAATAAGGGTATATTATATTTCAGTAAATAAGTACAAAATCATACAAAATCTTTGGCGACAGCCACGAAATAGTAGCTTTTCGTTTGATATTAAAAGTTGTAGGCGTACGCCGAGGCTGCAATCGAAGCTGTAGGCTGTCGAGCTTAGAGAATACGAATTTCGTACATGAAATGTCAAAAAGTGATTTCATATCACTCCGCTTTCAGCCGTGCGGCGCTAGTGTCGAACAGCCCAGAAAACCTAAGCTAGTGAATACCGATCTCGATCTCACGGCTGTAACAGCCGATGCGATTACGGCTGTTTTGATTGTTGCTCTTAGAGAATAGCACTGCTGGACGAAGCGGGCGCAAGCGACAAGATGGCGGGCGAACAAGGTACCGCGGCTGGCGGAATGGCCTGCGGACACATTAACTCGGGCGAAGTTTATCGAGTGGGCGTACGCATTCCACCATTTTGGCCTGAGGAACCTGAAGTGTGGTTTGCGCAGGTGGAATCGCAATTCACAATATCTGGCGTAAGTAGTGATGCTACTAAGTTTAATTTTATTACGAGTCAGCTCGATCAAGAACATGCCAGAATTGTTAAAGATATTATTGTAGATCTACCGGCCAGTAATAAATATGAAAAACTGAAGTGTGAATTAATTAAAAGAATTTCACAATCGCGCGAGAAAAAAATCTTGCGTTTGCTCCAGCACGAAGAGTTAGGTGATAGGACGCCCAGTCAATTTCTCCGGCATTTGAAAATTTTGGCGGGACCTGATATTCCGAACGATGTTTTGCTCACGCTTTGGTCTAGTAGGCTGCCCCCACACGTTCAGGCTATTGTTGCGTCACAGCGGAAACAGGACTTAGAGGAGGTAGCGGATCTGGCAGACCGAGTCAACGATATAGTACAACCACAGGTCGCTAGTGCCTCAGCTGCCGCTTCACCGAGCTCCCTGGAGTTGAAGGTTGAGGCCCTGACTCAGCGCCTGGAGAGGTTAACACACAATAGCAGATTCTCGCCACGTTCTCGTTCACAGCATCGCCATCGCAGCCATTCACGTCATCGCTCACGATCCCGAGAACGCCCCGACGGTCATCCCCATTGCTGGTACCATTTTTCCTTTGGCTCTAAAGCTAGAAAATGCAAGTCACCGTGCACTTTCCATTCGGGAAACGCCAAAAGCAGTCACTAGAGGCCGTCAGCGGCTGCTACCAACAACAAGGCCGACTCTTCATTACTGATCGGAAGTCCAAGGTACAGTACCTCATTGATACCGGGTCTGACTTGTGTGTCTTCCCAAGATCAGCTGTTCGAGCGCCTGCTAACACCAAGTCAACCTACGAGCTGTTTGCTGCCAATGGTACGGTCATTTCTACGTATGGATTTGTCAATCTCAAGCTCGATCTCGGACTTCGTCGTGCATTCGAATGGCGGTTTACTATTGCTGACGTCACTAGGGCTATTATCGGAGTCGACTTTTTAAGTTTTTACAACTTGCTTGTTGACTGCCGTAATCAGAGACTGGTAGATGGACTCACATCTCTTTCTGTATCCTCCCCTCATCAACCTAGCAACGACAACATTGCGTCAGTACGTACCGTTTACGACGACTCTGCTTACCACCAGTTGCTCCGTGAGTTCCCCAATATAACTCGTCCAGCTGGTAAAGACAGAGTTATCAAGCATAATACTGTCCACCACATCAGGACTACTCCGGGACCACCTGTATCCAGCCACCCTCATCGTTTGGATCCTGAACGACTTGCTATCGCCAAGAAGCAGTTTGAGGAGATGGTGCAGAATGGTACAGCACGACCTTCACAGAGCTCATGGTATTCTCCTCTACACTTAGCCAAGAAGAAGGATGATGGATGGAGACCATGCGGTGACTACCGGGCTCTAAATGCCCGCACCATACCAGATTGCTACCCAGTTAGGCACATACAAGACTTTGCCTACCACCTGGCTGGGAAGCGCATCTTCAGCACCATCGATCTGGTAAAGGCTTTCAACCAGCTGCCCGTCTGTGAAGAGGACATCCCGAAGACAGCCATCACCACGCCGTTCGGAATGTTTGAGTTCCCGTATATGACCTTCGGTCTCAGAAACGCGGCTCAAACATTCCAACGGTTTATCGATGAAGTTCTCCAGAATCTCGACTTCACTTACGGCTTCATCGACGATATTCTGGTGTTCTCCGAGACTGAGGAGCAGCACAAACAGCATCTGAAACAGTTGTTCCAGAGGCTCGAGAATTATGCTGTCCTTATCAACACATCGAAATGTGTATTTGGGCAGTCAAAAGTTACTTTTCTCGGCTACACAGTTTCTGCAGAAGGCATTAGCCCACACACAACAAAGGTGCAGGCTGTTCAAGATTTTCCTCAGCCGAAAACTGTGAAGGAGCTTCGACGATTCCTGGGGATGGTAAATTTTTACCGTCGCTTTATCCCCAAGGCAGGAGCTTTTCAAGCACCGCTAAACGCTCTTCTAGCGGGCCCCAAGGTCAAAGGTTCGCAACCCATCAACTTCACTGCCGATCATTTGCAAGCTTTTGAACTCTGCAAGAAGAGTTTGACAGAGGCTGCCATCCTGTCATACCCAGACCCAAGGCTCGAGCTGGCTATTCAAACCGACGCTTCAGATAAAGCCATCGGAGCTGTACTGCAGCAGAAGTCGGAGAAAGGCTGGCAACCAATCGCTTTCTTCTCCAAGAAGTTGAGCCCAGTGCAGACCAAGTATAGTCCGTATGACCGCGAACTGCTGACGATATATCAGGCCATACGGCATTTCAGGCACATGGTGGAAGCAAGGACGTTCACAATTTACACGGACCATAAGCCACTTACCTTCGCTTTCACTACACGCCGTGACAACTGTTCTCCTCGCCAATTCCGGTACCTCGACTATATCAGCCAATTTTCCACTGATATCAGGTTCATCGGTGGAACGGAGAACTGCGTGGCTGACACCCTCTCACGGATAGAAGAGGTTGGGCTGACTCTTGTCGACTATAAGTCGTTGGCGAGAGACCAAGAGAGCGACTCGGAACTCCAAACCTTGCTGAAGACTGGATCATCGCTTCGTCTGGAGAAGATGAACGTGCCTGGCACCGATGTCACCGTTTACTGCGACACGTCAACTTCACTTCCTCGACCCTACATCACACCATCGCAGCGTCGTCATGTCTTCAAGACCTTGCACTGCTTGAGCCACCCAGGAACCAAGGCGAGTGTCCGCCTTGTCACGGAGAGGTTTGTTTGGCCTGGGGTCAAGAAGGACTGTCGGCAGTGGTGTCGAGAATGCCATGAGTGCCAATCTAATAAGGTTGGAAGGCACACCTCTGCCCCTCTCAAGCAATTTAGGCTACCGACAGCACGTTTTCGTCATATTCACATGGACATCATTTCTATGCCGCTGAAGAATAACTTCAGATACTGTCTGACAATTGTCGACAGGTTCACACGTTGGCCAGAGGCGTACCCACTACGTGACATTACCGCGGAATCCTGCGCAGCTGCATTCATAGCTGGCTGGGTTTCCCGCTTCGGATGTCCCGAGCGAATCACGACTGACAGGGGACGTCAGTTCGAGAGTAGCCTATTCAAGAATTTGGCAAATCTCCTAGGAGCTACTCATCACACCACGACGGCTTATCACCCTGCTGCAAACGGACTCGTCGAGCGTCTCCATCGGCAACTGAAATCGGCGATATCATGCCACTCTACGCCGAACTGGGTCGAAACTTTGCCGATAGTGCTTCTGGGCATTCGGACCGCCTGGAAGGAAGACCTGCGTGCGTCATGCGCAGAGCTGGTTTACGGAGAACCTCTTCGCTTGCCGGGAGAATTCTTCTCAACGAGAAACCCTAGCACCGTAGAAGACCTATCGGAGTTTGGGAACCGTCTACGCAACCACTTCAGCAGATTGAGCCCTCAAGCAACATCATGGCACGGGAACCGTACATTTTACGTACCGAAGAACTTGAAGGATGCCACCTACGTCTATCTTCGCCAAGGTCCGGAACGCAAGCCGCTGCAACCAGCTTACCTTGGTCCCTTCAAGGTCATAAGAAGAGGTAGTAAGGCGTACGTCATAGAAGTGCAGGGACAAGAGCAGACCGTGACCATTGATCGCCTCAAACCGGCCTACGTGACATCGGATGGGTCACCAGCACCTTCAGAGAAAACATCATCTCCAGCTGAAGACACCACAGCGATGACCACGGGGACTCCAGAGCCAAAACGTACCAGAAGCGGTCGAAGAGTTAGATTTCCAGACTACTATCGTCCGTAGTCAACGGACTCAGCCGGGGAGTACTGTAGCGATATATGTTATGTGACAAAATCGCTACGCTTATCGCTTCCGCGCGGCGTGTGTCCGTCTCCCTTACAACCGGTCGCCGAGCGCACCGGCTTCCAGAAACGACGAGCGCACACAACACTCCGCTGTAGGCTCCCATACGCACCGCTTGTGTCCCTCTTACTTAGACCATTTTGCTTTCGTAGTTCGATCGTATTCTCATAATTCATAATTTCATCTCATATTGTCATTTGTGCTTTTCTATACTATTTTCTGTGCTATTTCTTACTCTTGTGATTTCACTGTGCTTTATATTTACTGTGTATTCATCCTCATAATAAATTCCATTCTGTAAGTATTTTATCTTGTTTCCTTTCATCTTTCATATTCATTTAGTGTTAAGCGCTTCACGCATTATATACCTATCCTCCTCATTATTGCTTACATATCGGGTTCGAATCCCGATAGCGGAGTATTTTGTGGTTTTACGTAAGCCGTAGGAAATTAGTATCAACAGACTTACTGACCGACAAATTTATTTCCGAACATAAGTACAGACAGACAGATCGACAGTTAGGTAGGGTAAATATTCGATAGGATATTTGCCCCAAACCTACATTAATACCAATATATTTTGAAAAATATATAACCTAAAATAGCTGAAATAAAAGTTGCTAAATTTACCCTGTTACTATTGTAGCGCCACCCTAATTTAACGCATTTCAGTGGACACGTCTTTTTACATACAGAGATAGTTCTCCTCCATCTACACTCCATAGTTTTAGGATCCTAGCTAGGACTTCTAAATTTAGTGAAATGGAATAAGCGTTTAACGTTGTTAGTAGCGGCCGAATCTTCCGACCGAGAGAGATAGCATGCTCGGTCAGGCCGAAGCCCACTGACGTCATTTCAGACGTTGTATATATCTTGCCGTTCGCCGAAACTTCGATAGCGCGATGTAGGATTGTTAGGCGAATTGTGGGTACCGCCACAAGCGCTACCTACCTAAAGCGATTTCACTAAATTTAGAAGTCCTAGCTAGATCCTAAAAATTTAGTAAAGTGAAATAACATTTAGAAAGCTAGGATCCTAATTAGGATCCTAAATCAGAAAAAATGTGGCTTCTAACTGACCAAATCAGTGTTGCCAGATGGTTTCTACCTTTTATCTGTTGTGTGATCTGCTAAATCTGTATAAAAGTCAATTTATATTATGTTATAAGATCTGGAATGGAATCCATTCGTAGGTAATTTCTTATGCCCGCTGTACACTCTCGCCGAGATCTCTAGGGCGAGAGTCTCGTGCGAGAGCCCCTTGCCCGAGTGCGATCATGTACATTCTCGCTTAGTTCAATCGCAGTTAAGAACTCAGACAAGATGGACGAAAACGACCATTCACCATTCACCATGCATCGAAAGATATCATTGTAATCCAAAGATTCATAATCATATTTAATTTTATTTCTCACAGTTAATGACTGATAATGTCGTTTATTATTGTTATTTTTCTATTCTACACTGTCCAACGGCGGGACTAGTACTCGTTTTCCTTGCGTGACCCTTTGTCTCGGGCGCAAAATACCGACAACGGACCGAGAGGGTCCGAGACAGGCGAGACGAGGCGAGCGCACCCATTTACACTCTCGCACTCGGGCCGCCTCGCTGTGTCTCGGCGAGAGTGTACAACCGGCTTAAAGTCTGCTGGTTCCAAGTAGTTCAGAAAGTTCACAATAACTCATAATTTTTCGTGTAGCAAAAATTCTTTCAACCATCTTTTTCGTCTTTCATTTATTAATTTTATATTTTTATTGAGTCAACAGCTGCAGCTAATTTTTTGTTGCTTTGACAGAACTGAAGCCATTAAGAAGACATCTGACCAAAATGACAACTGATTTAGTCTCTCAATTAGGACAAGTGGAATGCAGGCGCCAGACATGTGCTTCAAAGTTTGAGCAAACTTTGACGTGCGTAAACACATATCTGGCGGCGGCACAAATGTGCCTGCCAGACTTGTTTTCAAAGCTTGTTTTCAAATGTTTCGGCACAGTTATAGCAAAGATGGCTGACAGATCGGACGACGATTTTTAATTTTTATGGTCTTCTATTGTAAATGGCATGGATAAACTATTTTTTATCCTATGCCATGCGTCGTTTACCACGTTACGATTTTTATGATTATTGTTTTTTGGATTCCATATAGAGGGTTCACCGAATTTGTAGGTAGTAGTTCGAGAAATTCTATAACTATCTCATTACTGGACTCCATAATAATTATTGACCACAAATTAAGAATAGGTTTAATATTGTTATTGACTTTCAAAATGTGTACCTAGACAACTGCTCCGTTCAGCGGCGCACGCGTTACTAATTACTGCGACAAGTGTGGCAGGCCGCACAAACTTTGGAGTTTGTTTACTTTGATGTTCGCAGAAAAACCGACACATGTCGGCAAATTGCAAATGTGTGTTCAAACTTTGCACAAATAGGCAAATGTCAGTGCCACACTTGGCGAATTTGTAGGTATTTGCGTATTTGAACACATGTCTGGCACCTGCAGATTAAGAAGCTTCTAATTTGCCTCCTTTTTAGGATCCTAGCTGGGACTTCTAAATTTAGAGAAATGGAATAAGCGCTTAAGTTTTCAGTTTGACAAGATGAACTGACATAATATTATTTGCTTTTCTCTAAGACCAAGCATCTAATAGACTTTTTTGACTTTTTAATTTTGGCACTTTTTGTGACCAAAATAATTTTAGTAATAATTATATCACTAACAATGATAATTATAATAAGAAAACTATTGACACTAATCCTACATCTATTTCTTTAAATTAAGTTCTAAGACAATAGAGTTAACCTCTTGCCTAAACTATTTTGATAACAAACTAGTAAATAAAGAAACCAACTGTATTAATAACAACTTAAAAAATCAGAAAATATGTAACCAAAATATAAAACTCATAAAATTAGTACATCAAAATATTCAAGGCGTAAAAAGTAAAATGTTAGAATTGGCTAAGAGGTTTTGAGCTGATGTTTAACTTTAGCAATTATCAAGTTGGTAGTTCCTTCTGTAGATCACATACTATTCGAGGAGGTTCTCTTATTTTGATTAATAAATGTATAAAGTTTAAAAATAGGCAAGACATCTCAAGCTTATCTGTTGAAAACCAAATTGAAATAGCGTGTGTCGAGCTGGAATGAAGTATAATAGTGAGTGTATACAGCCCGCCAAATGCATCATATGACACATTTGAGAAAATCATGGATTTAATTCTTTTTAAAATAACAAATTGTAATAAAAGCATCTTCGTTTGTGGAGACTACAACATTGACCTTTTAGAAGTAAGTTCCCTGAGTACTAGAATAACTAGCTTATTTGGTTCATACAACTTAATATCATTATTTGTGGATCCAACTCGTATCACGGAAACTTCAGCTAAGTGTATAGATAATATATTTACAAATGCAAAAGACTATATACTTGGAATCAAAATTATTAGTAATATAAAATCAGATCACTTAGGCCAATTTGTAAAATTTAAAACTAAAATCAAAGAAACTATTAAAAACAAAATTAGCTATGTTCCTGTGACTAAAGCTCGGCTAGAGAAATTCAAATTTAACTGGTACTCGCAAATGCCTATCGACTTTCGTAGTAAAGATCCTAATGAGTCTTACTGCCATTTTCTTAATAAATTTAGTAACATATTTAGTAACGTACTTACACCTAGATCGTTTACAATGACGGATAAACCTAGTTTTAGTGAGTGGGCGACAGTGGGTATACACAAAAGCCGACAAAGACTCTATGATATGTACAGTGAAAAACAGTATAATTTTAGTGAAGATCTTAAGGATAAAATTAAAATTTACTCAAAGATTTTTAGGAAAGTATGCCAAAAGGCAAAAGCAAACTTTATTGCCGATAAGATCAAAAATAGTAAAAATATTGTTAAAACAACATGGAAGATAATTAATGATGAAATTGGAAGAACTCGAAATTTTGATACTGACTTTAAATTAAAAATCAATGACGATATTATTAAGAATAATGAAGAAGTTGCCCAAGCATTTGAACATTTTTTTACCAATATCCCAGTCACACTTACCAGATCATTAATCTCTTCACAAGACATAGCAGAGTCATTACTAAAAGAAAATGTACCTATCTGTGAAACTAGTTTCAGTTTTAAACGAATAAATGAGCATGATATCATCAAAGCTTTTAAAATGATAAATGTGAAAAAGGCTACAGATCTATGGGGTATATCTACGTACATTTTAAAATCACTTATAGACGAGGTTGCTTATGAATTAGCATATATATTTAATGAATGCATTGATTGTGGAGTATTTCCAGACTTGATGAAATATAGCAAACTAATTCCACTGTTCAAATCTAGTGAATCAACCGATCCCAATAATTTTAGACCAATATCAGTTTTGCCTGTATTCAGTAAAATCTTTGAAAAAATAATGTTAAATCAATTAATATGTCATTTTAATATCAATAAATTATTACATCGGAAACAATTTGGCTTTACCAATGGAAAATCTACTACTGACGCTGGTATTGAATTACTATCATACATTTATGAAGCGTGGGAGGGGTCACATGACGCCTTGGCAATTTTTTGTGACTTATCTAAAGCATTCGACTGCGTACATCATGGAACACTAATAAGAAAATTGCATCATTACGGAATTAGAGATAAATCTTTAGATCTATTGACTTCATATCTGAGCGACAGAGTCCAGAGAGTCGATATTAATGGCAAGCGATCTTCAGGGGCCTCGGTTTCAATTGGTGTGCCTCAAGGATCTATTCTCGGCCCTTTCTTATTTTTAATATATATTAATGACCTGCCATACATGATAAAAGATGATGAAATTGTTTTATTTGCTGACGACACGTCACTTGTATTTAAACTTAATCGGCGGGCTCTAAATTTTGATAAAATAAATAATGCAATCGCGAATGTTGTCCATTGGTTTAATTCCAATAACCTATTGCTTAATGAACGCAAAACAAAATGTATAAGATTCTCTCTACCAAACGTTAAGAAAACATCAACAGACATTAAAATAAAAGGCCAAAATTTGGATCCTATTGAATCGACAGTGTTTCTGGGTGTCACTTTAGATAGTAAGCTTCAATGGTATCAACACATAGATAGTCTCTCAAAAAAACTTAGTTCTGCGGCATTCGCTGTTAAGAAAGTACGCTACATTACTGATGAAGCCACTTCTAGACTGGTGTATTTCAGCTACTTCCATAGCATTATGTCATATGGTATAATGCTGTGGGGAAGTGCTGGTGAAGGACGCTTAAATTCTATTTTCGTGCTGCAGAAGAGAGCGATTCGTGCTATCTATAGGATGAGCCCTAGAGAATCCTTACGTGAAAAATTCAAAGTTATCAATATATTGACATTGCCATGTCAATATATTTTTGAAGTACTCATGTACACCCATAAAAATATTATGATGTTTCCTAAAAAAAGTGACACACATAATATAAATACTAGAAATAAATACAAACTGACGGTTCCTACTTTTAGACTTCATAAGGTCAATGTTTCTTTTAAGGGGCAATGTATACGCTTATATAATAAAATTCCAAAATAATTACAACAGCTCTCAGTAAACAAATTCAAAAGATTAATAAAAAGACAACTTCAAGGAAAAGCCTATTATAAAATTTCAGATTATGTGCAGGATAAAAATGCTTGGAATGTTAAACTTTGACATGTTTTTATTTTATGACGAATTGATGTAATTTTATTTATTTATGAAATGGACCTGATGTTATATTATAATTAAGTATTATAATTATTTTGACATTTTGTTATTTTGTAAAATTTTATACCTATTTTGTTATTTCATTCTATATTTTTGTGATCTTGAATTTTTGACATGTCCAAATTTTGTTTATGCAAATTAAGGAATAAATGCTTTTTGACTTTGACTTTGACTTTGACTTAACACGGGCGAACACCCGTAAGGGATGGATATAAAGTGCCAACTTTGTCTGGTGTTACCAGACTATACAAATCTTATTTATTTTCCCCACACCAAATCATTTTTTTTATAATTTTTTCAGATGGCACAAACGCTATTACATATTACCATTACTTTTTGTATTTTTATTATTAGCAATCTTCCCGTGAGTTCATCCGCGTGAGGGCTCCATTCCACCGCGGCGCACGGAGAGACTTCACACGTGCGTCAAGCTTCGCTTTGTAAGAAAATATATGTGACTGTGTCCACTGCAACCCACGGATGACGGACACGCTACGCACGAATTGACTCAAGTCAAAGAAATAAATCCGTGCACGTCCACGCGTGCGCGGGGACGTGCACAGCGTGCGCCGCGGTGGAATGGAGCCTTTAATATAATATACCGTATGTATATTTATTGAGCTTCAGAGAACATTCAAAATGTTTAAACTTTGAATGCTCTCTCCATGTTAGGGGTAATTGTTATGGATTTTAATCTTTGTACTTAAATTATAATTTTACTTACTATACTTTCTGTTTGCTAACTACTACTGTACCTACTTGCTTTACTATCTTACTAATAATATTAAAAACGTAAAAGTTTGTCAGGATGTTAGATGTTTGGAGTCAGGAGGATAATAATTTAAGGTGGCACATAAACATAAATAATAGACAAAAGAACTAAGAAAAACACATAGTATGAATTTAATCAGTACCGTATCATTTATTTACTATAGTCAGAATAATTTAAGGTGGCACTTGCGGTCATTGACCTTTCTAGTACTAGTCTAGGAGCTAAGTGAAAAATACTCGCACTGACTTCTGTTAAGAATAAAATTCAATTCTTGTATCATAGTAAAACGTCTTGGTTATATTTTCGTATGATAATCTCCAACTATTTATGAGTTTGAAGTGATATAATTAATACTGTGTTTACATCGTGTATGGAAAATACGATATCACCTAGAAACATCTGTCACTTCATTGTGAACTTCAGTTTGTACAGTTCGACAAGGCTTTAAATGAATGTGCCGAGAAAAGGAACTAACGCTTCTATCATACAAAAACGTCATTTTTGACGTGTGTTTAAGTTTTGACAGTTCTCCTTTACCAGCAGCGCCCCGTGAGTCGTGACACATTTAAAGCCTTGGAGCACTGTATAGAAAATGACAACATGACCGCTACAGACAGAATTCCGCGATTTGAGAATAAAACACACAAATTAATGTATACCGATCCTAGACAATTGATAGACCTACGTCTGGCGAGACCATAGTAACTAATTCTTAATCTGTGGGCGTGGGGTATTTACAAGAATCTTAAATATATTATGGTATTTATATATAAACAGATTTTAGATAAATATTAAAAAACATGTTTTTTTTTCCGAATAGATTCGGTCCGATTTCCGAAGAATTTACCTAATCAGTACAAATGTGTAGTGTTGGCACTGAGAATTTTTCCAAGATATTATTTTGAGTTCTTTTTTTAAAACACTTTTTTTTCAAAGTGTATAGAGCATATTTTTGCATATTTGGATGGAATCCAGCTGTTGCCTCGTCCTGTTGACTGAATACATAAATTTCTAGTTGCGGAGTCCTTTGGGAATCGAAAATAAATAGTTATTTATTTTATTATCTTTTTTATAAATCATAGAATCATAGAATGTAAAACATACAATGTAAGTTATAAGTATGTTTTGATCTTACAATAGAAAGATAATAATTTTATGTTATCTGAAGAAGTATGTTTAAGTTCATGTTTGATGACAATTGACAATTCAATATATTATTCTTGAATGATTTTTTAAGTTTTCAAATTAATTATTATATTTTTTGTAAAAATAATAATTATTAAACATATAACAAATAACAATAATTCTAGGAAATTCTCCAACACTAGCGCTGGCAACCCTTGCAATCGTTTAACGCGACAAAATCAAAGATTAATAATAAGCTTTGGTTTGCTGTTGAAATAACGACCTATAGAATTTGGTTGTGTAATACTACAATAACAATGTTTTTAAATACTATTTTACGCTGTAATAATGTAATTAACACATCATTCCTCGTGTAATAATATTCTTAGATAATCATACAGTGAATATTACTGCAAACTGAGAGATGTTAAATGCAAAATATCGTACTTACGAATGAAATGTTATGTTTTCATATTTCGCTCACTACGGCTTTTACAGCCTAAAATGTAACAAATCACCATGTTTTTCAATAAATTTAACACACACTTTAACACCGTCAATATTGTTTTTCGCTAAAAAAACACAGAATCAACGAATATCGCAAAGTACAATATGAGCAAATCTTTTGTTGGTCAAAAGTACGATTCTTGACCAACAACAAAAAGTGAAACTCTGACAAGGACAAAAAAAATGCTACTGACTCTATTACTCTCATGAGTTTATGTATAGCTGCGTCTTTGTCAATCTCAGTATTATTATTTGCTTGACCAATCCATTGATCCTTCATCTTAGGCTTTTCTCTATGATCTGCAATGATCTGACATCTGTCATCTGTGTGTCTGTGTCTAAAATCAAGCATCAATAGACTTGACATGGGCGTACACCCGTAAGGGATGGATATAAAGTGCCAACTTTGTCTGGTGTTACCAGACTATACAAATCTTATTTATTTTCCCCACACCAAATCATTTTTTTATCATTTTTTCAGATGGCAAAAACGCTGTTACATATTACCATTACTTTTTGTATTTTTATTATTAGCAATCTTCCCGTGAGTTCATCCGCGTGAGGGCTCCATTCCACCGCGGCGCACGGAGACACTACGCACGTGCGTTAAGCTTCGCTTTGTAAGAAAATATATGTGACTGTGTCCACTGCAACCCACGGACACGCTACGCACGAATTGACTCAAGTCAAAGAAATAAATCCGTGCACGTCCACGCGTGCGCGTGGCCGTGCACAGCGTGCGCCGCGGTGGAATGGAGCCGTTAATTTATATACCGCAAAAAATGAGAGAAAAGTTAATCTTTTTAAAATAAAATTAACAACAACAGTGACAACATCTTACCTGCACTTGCGCACGATAACGGATATATATTGGCAATTATTTTACCAATAATAAACATCAAAAACCCGAATAACACAATTTGGGAAAAAATAATAAAAACCACACCAACAATAAAAAGTAGAAGAAGTTCCAAAGTATCATGGCCGCCACAAGGCCGTTAATTTTTTTTTAATTCGTCCCGGTCGGGACAGGCAAAGGGAGCGTTGCCCATACAGCCATTTCTATGTTTTTCATCATCGTTTTCATGTATCGTCAGGTCTAAAGTCTAGTCAAAGTCTAAGTAAAAGTCAATACAGTCAAGGAGTCAAGTCGGTCGATTCAGTAAAGTGGTAGACGCTTTACTGAAACTTTCGATGGAGTTTTGGAGGGAACACAAAATAGCACGTTTCTGGTTAAAACATCACTTTCCTACACTTGTGCATGAACACGAATATCTAATGGTTAATATTCTACCAATATTACACATTAAAAACCCAGCTAACACAATTTTAGGAAAATAATACAAAACACAACAGCACTCTTTCACATGGCCGCCAAAACTCAACCAAAGAGAATATTATAACCACTACGGTGTCAACTGTCACTCGCACTCGGCACCAAAAATCAAAATCCAAATTCCAAATCTGATCTGTGTTCCAAATCATCCAAACTGTGTTTGCCATGAAATAGGTAAGTACCAACTCATCTCGTGCCTACTTTAAAATATTATTTGAAATATCATTACTCATTAGGTAATATTTCACTCTCCTTCCATTGTCAATAACTTTAGTAGGTAGGTATACCTACACCATAGACTACCTACACTAAGGTATATCTAGAATAAGTACAAAGAATAGAAAATTCTATATTTGTACAACATTTTAAATTTAAAAGCTAAAACAGTAAACATCATGTAACAGGAAAATAAATAGGCAGTCAGCTCGCAGCAGCAGGTATCTATTTATATTTCCAATACATTTAGATACATTACTAAAACTTTAACTACACTTAACCTAAAATCAATAAGTAAGTAGTTACTATTTTTTCTCCTAAATCTTGTAATCAGACTTCAGAGTTCAGACATATTAGGTAATAATGTAGACTAACTAAAATAACCACAATCAATTTAATATTGTAATTATTAATTTATTTTGTAACAAAAGCTATGAGCTATGACCCAAATAAATCAGAAAACTTTTATATTTATTAAAACTATACTTACTCAATTCCTCAGATTAAAGTAGATATGATAGATAAATGTAACTGATAAATCACTCCACAGAAAGTCTTTACAAAACATCTTTCTCATCCACAGACAGACCAAGATTCACATCAATAGATAAAATAATAATAGGCACTTAAAACAGTTTTTAAGTTCTTACCAGTTTATTAATCTTGCTTAATCCTCATTATATTCCATGGCATGAACAAAGTTAAAAAAAGTGCCGGTTACGGTTCCTTGTTATAGTTGAATATTAATACTTCGATTGTAGATTCTTTGAAATCTATTGTTATTCTATTATATCTCGCTCACCGGTGAGCTTATGGGGCTTGATGGGTTAAATTACCTTTTACTATAGTCTTTACACCTTGTAAAGACTATAGTAAAAGGTTTTTTACTCTAGTAACTAGTTACATTATTGGAGTTTAGTATGGATCCTTATTTTTTTGAAAATAACATCAGAGCATTTCGCACCCTTAATCCAATACTGGCACTATCCAAAATTTTCGTAAAATGCGTTTTCAACGCCATCTAGTTAAAAACTCGAGGACCTATCTCTAGCGCTGACTCTTGTTTCTTAATTCCTACTCTAAGCCCTAGATGGCATTGCTAATTGTTTCGACACCAAACCATATCTTCCCCTCGCTTAATGGCTAAACTGTGTTTAAGCGGAAAAAAACACCATTTTGTGAATTTTAAGTTGAAAAATTAAGTTTTTTTTATTCGTATAGTGGCATTATTATGTTAAGGATGGTGTTGCGCTGAGGTTACTTAAATATTTTTATTAAAACTTTTTTTCCAAAACGTCATTTTTTGTTTAGTAACGCCTAAAATTACAGTCTTCATTTAAAGTTCTAATGGATTTTTACCAGAAAAGTGTATTTTTATGTATTATGACGCCTTTCAAACAAATATTAAAAAACCAAAATGACACTAACAAAAATTGAAAATAAACTTATGAAAAGAAAAGTGTCACTTAGAACTTAGAACATATTTGCTTGAAAAAGAAAACATTAAATAATAAAAAAAAAATAGAAAAAATAATTGTGGATACCAATACTATTTAAATATTTAATTTAAAAATACCAATGCTTCTGTAAGCGATCGTCAATCGTAATTTATGTACATTTCTGCTCACTTAAAATTTTAAATGCGGCTCCTGTAAAATTTGCATTTTTTACTTAGTGCCAGTGTTGGATTAAGGGTGCGATTTGTTCTAGGGAATAGTATAGCTTCCCAACATTGTAAGAAATTTTCAAATCACTCAAGCAGTTTTGGAGCCTATTCAATCCGAACAAACAAACAAAAATTTAAATATTTCCTTTTTAAGTATTAGTACACCTATTGAAAAATGTATAATAATAGTACTTAAGTACATTAAATTAATTTTTTAGACACGTTTCTTTATAAAAATATGAAAATAGAAAAACAAAATTTTATAAATTAAGTTTTTATTTAAGGGTATAACCTATTTCATAAGTAACATAGTATTATTATGCAACATCCGCCATACGGATTAATATTTTTTTTTTACCTTTTCATTTTAACACAATATTTTAAAATTATTATGATTCAGCCTCACCTAAGTATAAGAATTTCCCCCTTGTCCTAGCTTTTCTAATTGCTATAAATGTTGATCCATCATGTATATATATGTATGTAGTATATGTATGTAGTATGCTACATAGTGCATATGTTACGCTCAAAGACCGAAATCGCTCAGTGAGCGAAAAAATCGGTTGTCTGTAAAGTCGGTTTACTGACGAAAGTTGAACGTGACAAAGTCTTTGTTGTGTTGAACTTCATAATATTTTATAAGTAAATTTAGTTCCACGATATGATAACAGATGTCGCTGTTAGGCCTCTAGATCGCGCTATTGCATACTCGACAACATTTGGTATATGTAATTCAATGGAACTGACACTTACTGGTTGTTTTATATATTATTACGCCAGAGGGATTTGCGTCCCAGGGTAACACTACAGAACGGATCGGGCGGCGGACCGTATGACGTCACTCAAGTAGGACTGCCGACTTAGGAGAGAGACGGATGTCGAACGCTGCCGAACGCAAAGGCCGATTGTGCTTCCTTGTCGTTCGTTCCGCGCTCTCGCTTGCACTTCAAGCCTTAAATGGAACGCCTCAGAGCGAGGTAACGCCGCATGAACTGTCATATTTTTCGGGCGCGCACCCCATATCGAATTATAAGACGTTGTCACGTCAAAAAAAAGCTCACAACGCGTTGTGGTCACAGTGAAACACGAGCCACGACGCGAAATTCGCGTCGTGGCTCTAATGAAAACGGCCACGACGCGTTCTGGCAATCACAAAAAGGCCATAACGCGAAATTCGTGTCGTGGCTGATATGCTATTCGTTTTTCTTGGTTTGTTCTTGATTAGCTAATCGTCCAGAGGTATGGAAGATTATCTTATATATAAAATTCTCATGTCACAATGTTAGTCCACGAACTCCTCCGAAACGGCTTTACTGATTTTTACCAAATTTTATATGCATGTTCAGTAGGTCTGAGAATCGGCTACTGGGTACTTTATATATTGATAAGTGTATTTGTTGAATAAATAATAGTAAATTATTACAACTCGAGACTGAGGGCGACCATTGTTTGTGCGACGGGATAGCGATAGACGTTGCAATGGCAACATACTTATTTAGTCACTTCAAAAAAAAAAACAATATGGGCGAAATAGGTACTTTATATTATGGCAAAGCAACGTTTGCCGGGACAGCTAGTAAATTTATAATATTTTAATTACCACGCGTGCTACAAAATATTTTTTCTTTTACTAAATCACTGCATAACGTGTTTATCATTATTATTTATAAAATATCTATAGTTCCGTACTATCTGTACTAATATTATTACTGTCTGTCTCATGTCTGTCAGTCTGTCTGTACGGATAGTTATATGGAACTTGATATTTTATAAATAATAATTTACACGTTATGCAGTGATTTAGTAAAAGAAAAAATATTTTGTAGTACGCGTGGTAATTCAAATATTATAAATTTATAATCTTCCATACCTCTGGAGTCTGGACGATTAATTAATCAAGGACGAATCAAGAAAAACGAATAGCATATCAGCCACGATACGAATTTCGCGTTATGGTCTTTTTGTGATTGCCAGAACGCGTCGTGGCTGTTTCACTGTGACCACAACGCGTTGTGAGCTATTTTTTCGCTCACTGAGCGATTTCGGTCTTTGAGCGTAACACATACATTCCAACATAAAGCTACAATTGTAAAATTTAAATACTCTATAATATTTTATGTACATTACTTAATATATTATTACATAATATTATAATGAATTTTATTGTTTTAGAACAAAAACCATGTTTACTGATAAAGTGGTAATTGTAACCGGCGCAAGTTCCGGCATTGGCGCTGCAACCGCGATCGACTTCTCTAAGCTAGGTGCGGATGTTGTCATATCAGGAAGAAATAAAAGTAACTTGAATAATGTTGCCAATGAATGCCAACAAGTATCGCCTAAAAACAAAACACCTCTCGTAGTGATCGCCGATATGAACAATGAGGCCGACGTTGAGAATTTGGTAAAAAGCACGATAGAAAAATTTAATAAAATTGACGTACTAGTGAATAACGCAGGCGTTTTAGAAAGCGGGACTATCGAGAACACTAGTATCGAACAGTACGATCGAGTTATGAACACGAATGTACGTGGTCCATATCATCTGACAATGTTAGCGACACCGCACCTTATTAAAAGTAAAGGAAATATTGTAAACGTATCCAGCGTGACGGGTTTGAGATCGTTCCCTAATGTGTTGGCATATTGTATGTCTAAATCTGCGTTGGACCAGTTCACGAGATGCGTCGCGTTGGAATTGGGGTTGAAAGGCGTAAGGGTCAACGCTGTCAATCCTGGGGTGATCGCTACGGGGTTGCATAAAAAGGGCCCAGGGGGAATGAGTGAAGCACAATTTGAGGAGTTTCTGAGGAAGTGTGCTGAAACTCATGCTTTGGGGAGACCGGGCGAGGCAACTGAGGTGTCATCTGTAATAACATTCCTGGCTAGTGATGCAGCGAGTAACATTACTGGTGCTACGATTCCCGTTGACGGCGGCAGGCACGCAATGTGCCCTCGATAATTTTTTTGTTAATTCATTAAAATTTAAAATGTTTATTAACAATTTAAATGGTTTTTCAATAATATTACCTACATTTAACAATAATTATAATTAGCACGTAGGAAATTGGGACATCGAGCCTTGCACGGAGGCTTAGCCTTTATATTAAGTAATTAAAAAATGTTTTCTAGTACTACCAATTACCATGTAGTTATGTAATTTAGGCTCTATCTGCCGCACTCAGAATTGAGACTAGAGACTAACCTCCACACTCAGAGACATCTAATTATTATGATTAACCTTCAGTTTGATGAAGTGTTTGATAGATAATGTATGGAGATTATGTCAAAATTTTGAATTAATTACATTTAATTACTAATATCCACTCCTGAGTGCAGCAGTGCTCGTATTGTTTATCCCGAAAAGGTTTTTCAGAAGTCAGAACACTTTTCTAATTAAGATCTAAGGTAAAACATGTTCTATAGCTAGAATTATATTTATAAATACAAAATTCTTTTGTTTAAAGAAGTATATTATTTCGTTTATATGAGTACCTAGTACCTACTTACAAAAATATAAGTAAGTAGGTATTTACAATAACAGGAAAAGTCATCTGATAGTATTTTGATAGTTCTTGATTGAGAATAATGTTCTTAAACCAAAATAATACAGTGTGTTTGTGTAAACACCGTTATCCTTGAAACCATCAAATGTGTCCATCAAAATGAACAACTTTTTCTATGAGAACAATGCTGGGTACTCAAAAAAAATTCCGTCTTCGTACCCATGTGGATGCCCGGATCGGCAATTTGTATGGGTATGAAGACAATTTTTTTTGAGTTCCCAGCATTGTTCTCATAGAAAAAGTTGTTCATTCAAGTTCAACGGGCTCATTTGATGGTTTAAAGGACAAGTTCACAACGGTGTTTACACTAACATCTTGTATATAGGTCTACCAGAATCTGATGGCAATATTTGACAGCAGATTTTCAAAGAATATCCTTGATCATTGGATAAATTTTTATATATTTGCATGTTTCACACATAAAATAAGCCGCTAAAGGAATAAAAAAGGATGAATATGTTTTATTCCTATTACCACGGTATTGCTAGAGTCAATTTATTTTCTCACTTTTTGTCATCAGATTCTGGTAGACCTATATTATCTTTATAATTTATTAGATGTATAAAACGTCACACATTAATCGTATTAAGTAAATTGTAAATGATAAGAGCACATAAGAGCGTTCTATGTTATAACTTATTTATCAACTTACTATATTGGTTGCGCCCGCTCGTCAATATTTAAAATATAGGTGTCGCAGCCGACTGGTTAAAATAGCCGTTCGATCAAACTGCTAGCCCTTTGACTGAACAACGCCATTCAATCTTACGGCTAGCTTTTTAATTGAATATTTCAGTCGCTCGAAACGTTCAACACTACAGCTGATTCAAGCCGCCGCCGTTTGATTGAATTAGTTCAGCGCTCACCGCCGTGGCGCTAGTGCGTTTTGTTTACAATATGGCGTCAACTAGCCGGTGTTTTGTGATTGTATTAAGACACTTTTCGTAAATATACGTTACAATTAGTGTTATTAAAGTGACAGAAATTATGTGGGCACATGCCACATACGAGTAAATCAAAAAAACAAATATTCAAATTTCGAGGAGAAATTACGGGAAATTATGAAATGCATCACGAAGGTATCAATTGCAATTATTGTGTTCAAAATGAGTTAGGATACAATTTATTCTGCTTATAATCATTGCGCTTGTGTAATAATAAAACTAAACTAATGTTCAGCTTAGTTAATTTGCCATTTAACCAGTTAGTTAAGCGTCGTCTAGTTGTAGTGTTGAACGTTGCAGTCAAAAAGTCGGCTAAACGACGTATAGCCCTGTGATCTACGAATAATAAAAAAGTAAGGAAGAGTAACTCCGTCAAAAAACATGCTCAAAAATACTTGTCAAAAAAGTGTACCTTAGGTTCACTTTTCATACATTTGGTGACCTTGAGCGGTATAAAGGCTGACGTTACATGACAGTTCGAATGGAACCAAATTTAAAACTGTATTAGTATGGGAGTTACGTTTTCTGGTTTTATTATTCGTAGCCTGTGATTGAATGGCGTTGTTCAGTCAAAGGGCTAGCTGTTTGATTGATCGGCTATTTAAACCAGTTGGCTGCGACATAGGCACCGCTAGAAACATCGTTGAAGGCAAGCCGCAAGATATCAATGTTTAAATACCAGGTTGTTCTCATAACTGGAGCTGGGAGCAAGTACCTAAGTACTGGAATTGGCGCTCAAACTACCTTGACTCCAACATAAATGATAATGTAATACCCCCCTTAGACTTCGCGAAGTTGGGAGCAAGTTTAGTTATAACTAGATATGAGCGCCGATGGGTAAACGGCCGGCTGCGGCGCGCCGACTTTTTCTCTCTCGTGAAAAAGTCCGCGCGGCGTGTCTCAAATGCGATCTTCATCTGTTTTTAGGGTTCCGTACCCAAATAGTAAAAACGGGACCCTATTATTTAGACTTCGATATCTAAATTAAACAATTAAGGCCCAGTAGTCCCGAAAATTAGCAGATCGATGTCTGTCAGTACGAATATCGACGTAAAGGACATTATAATAACATTCATATCAGCGCGCCTTGTACAGTGGCGGTTACGCGCTCGCCGCGTGCCTTGATAATAGAAAATAGGAGAAAAAACCTTTTGTTTTTAGTATTACACAAATCAAATATATCAAATCGTTTAGGTTAGGTTATGACAAATGTACTACAATTTTTGTTTTTTCTAGAAAGTGTGTAATTTAGCCGTAAAATGATTTAATTATGAAAAACAGCGTTATAATAGTCATATTTGAGATTTTTTTCTATCGAGCAGAATTTTTCAAATTGTGTACTGATATACCTTTGCGTATAGGAAAATTTCTCAATTTTAAAACGGTACTTTTTTATACTTAAATAATGACATTTACTTTACAAAAAACGTTATTTAAAAAACCCATTGTACGTAGTTGCAACAACCACTGCATATTAAGCGCGGCTCCCATACAAAAACACAATTTTCAGCATATTTTTGCTCTCTATTGGTACGGAATCCTTCGTGCGTGACACAGCGAACATTTTGTTCTTCTAATGACGACGACAAAGACGTAGCCATTTTGATGCAAGCGTATATTGCTCCTCTACGCAATGGACCATCGCTGGCCCATCAAAATATGGCGCATGCTATGGCTATACAATGATTGCAATGCATCTACATTCTACACGATGGCCGCGTTCAGTTGTGATCTAAACGTCTTTCAAGATGGACGTGTAAGCATTAGCCATTGCGGCAATGCAAAACGAAATTTTTTCAAATTTTTATAACTTCATCAGATAACTAGTAAACTTCTACGAATAACTATTTCGAGACTAATTTTATAATAATGGTTTATGGTTAATGATGATATTGATGAATGTTATAATAGCATCATAATATGCTTTCCGTTCTTAAAACAACGCCGAAACTCCCAAACTTGTATCTTTAAAGAGTCAGAGTTCTCTCAACACCTTCCGAACGTTGGTATACCAGGTAGGTACACCTCAGTGCAAAATCTTACTTCTTGTTTGCATATTATTATGCTTAAAATACTTCCCACGAAATAGACGTAACCACATAATATTTCCATATAAATTTTGAGGAGTCCCCTCGATTACTTATGGATTCCTTTATGAGGTCACGATTTTTGTCAACATGGTACCAAATTAAGATGATACCCTATAAACCAAAAGAAAATTTTTGAATATTGGTTCACTAACGGCGGAGTAATCATTGAATACAAAACAGACGGACAGACATCGAAGTCTCAGTAATAGGGTCCCGTTTTTACCCGTTGGATACGGAACTCTAATAATCGGCCAAGTGCGAGTCGGACTCGCGCACGAAGGGTTCCGTACCATTATAGAGCAAAATTAGGCTAAAAATTGTGTTTTTTGTATGGGAGCTCCCCTTAATCTTTTATTTTAGTTTAATATTAATATTAAATAACACATATAACTAAGGATTTTGTGAAAAAGTTAAGTACCTACCTGTTGCCATTATTGACATAGAGCAAAAAAGGCCAAAAAATCAAGTTTGTTGTATGGGAGCCCCCCTTTAATATTAATTATATTTTGTTTTCAGTATTTGTTATTTACAATTACAACATTTGAAAATAGAACTCTTTGGTTGAAGAATACATTTTGTTTCATGTGACTGTCAATTATTTTTCCATTGTGGCGTCATTTTGAAAATTGCGTGTCTTCATTTGCCATGGATTTAACGCGTGAACATTTTCGTGCAATGATTTACTACGATTTTCGGCGTGGGCTAAATCAACAATTACAGTGCTTTATTCAACTCACCGCAACTTTTGGAGATGAAGCACCATCAAAAACCACTGTTTATCACTGGTACAGTGAGTTTAATCGTGGGCGGTCTATGCTCACGGATGAAAATAAAGAAGGTCGCCCAAAAACAGCTGTTGTCCCACAAAATATAGATGCTGTGCGGGAACTAATAATGCGTGATCGTCATGTTACACATCGCGAGATAGAGGCGTCCTTAGGCATAAGTATGACGAGCATACATAAGATATTACACGAACATTTGGCTGTAAAAAAATATGTTCGCGTTGGATTCCGCACAACTTGACAATCGATCAAAAACGGGCTCGTGTCGATTGGTGCAAAAAAATGATAAAAAAATACAACCGTGGTACGTCAAAACGTACTACTGGTACGTACGTTTATAATATCTACACAGGTGATGTATCTTGGATCTATGCATATGACCCCGAAACTAAACAACAGTCAACGGTGTGGGTGGTCCAAGATGAGCCGAAACCAACAAAAGTTACTCGTGCAAAAAGTACTTTGAAGCAAATGGTCGCCTGTTTTTTGGAATTAATGGACATGTGGCTACAGTGCCATTAGAGAATCGTAAAACGGTTAATTCTGAATGGTATACGACCATTTGTTTACCAGAAGTCTTTGAAGAAATAAGAAAGGACAACCGACAACGCAGAATAATATACATCACGACAATGCTAGCTGTCACACCTCAGCTGAAACAACTCAGTTTTTGGAGGGCAATGATATTATATAAAAAAAGTTGAATATCATTGTTAGAGGGTCAAAAGATCGAATTGACTGGTCATCCGCCGTACAGCCCTGATTTGGCACCTAACGATTTCTTTTTATTTCCATACGCGAAGAACAAATTACGTGGTCAACGTTTTTCGAGCCGCGAAGAGGCTGTTGATGCGTTCAAAATGCACGTTTTGGAGATACCTCAATCAGAATGGAAAAAGTGCTATAAAAATTGGTTCCAGCGTATGCAAAAGTGTGTCGATCATCGCGGCGAATATTTTGAAAAGCAATAAAACCATATTAAATGATATATGTTTGTTTCTTTTTTTAATTCCGGATACATAAATAGCAGCCCTCGTATAGCGGCAACAGATATACACATTCTGTGAAAATTTCAACTCTCTAGCTATTACCGTTTTCGAGGTGACAGACAGACGGACAGACAACTAAGTCTTAGTAATAGGGTCCCGTTTTACCCTATGGGTACGGCACCCTAAAAACGAATATACCACCTCCTTTATTTTGAAAGTCGGGAAAATTGTAGTCTTTGTGTTATTCTGTTGTATAAGCTATATCATTGTAAAGTTTAATTAAAATCCGTTCAGTAGTTTTTGAGTAAAACAGTAACAAATATCCATACATCCATACAAACTTTCGCCTTTATAATATTAAAATATTTAAACTTCATTCATTATGAGAGTTGAGACCAGGTACTCGTCATTTTGAATGAAATTCGTAAATTCTACGACGTCCTCACTCTCAAGGCTCAAGACTGTGGTATTGGCCACGTGTAGATGCGTAGCGCCATCGCTGGGCCATTCCTTTTTATGCGGCCGAAAAACCAACACCGATGAGCATCGCTCGCGCCATCGGCCATCCGACACCACTACGTCCTCCACATGCTGGACCTTCGTGATGGTTCACTACGACGGGCCATCGTGTAGAGGCGCTATTACCATAACAACGAGTTCGTTCGTACTGAATACTGATTCATTGAAGTATTCCAGATATAAAAATTGTATTCCAGAGTGGAAGAAGCTGGGAGCTGTGTCACAGTTTTAACTTGACTTAGTATTGAATAATTTACTGATTTCGTATTGACACCATCTTAAATATGCCTTATTTATAAGCTTTTGAACGTATATGATTTGAAAAAAAAATCTTTCCCCCCCTCGGCGCGCCGCTGCTTTTTCGCGGCGGCAGCGGCGCGCCGGCGCGGCGCTCATATCTAGTTATAACTGGTAGAAATAAAGAAATATTGGATCTAGTTGCAAAAGAATGCTCTGCTGTTTCACAAAGAAAGTTGGTACCTTTAAGTGTTATTGTTGATGTTACCAAAGAAAGTGACATCGAAATATTGTTAAAAATTACAATCGAAAAGTACAGCAAGTTGAAAGTTCTCGTGAATAATGCTGGAATACGTTATTGTGATACCATAGAGATTAGAGACGATGTCTTTGAGCATGTATGATTTAAAGAACTATAAGTACAAATATTCGGGGACCATATTTTTTAAGAATGTTAGCTGTGCCATTTCTGATTAAAAACCAAGGTTGCATTGTAAATGTATCGAGTCTCGCTTCGATTAGATCTTTTCCAAATATTCTATCCTACAGTTTATCCAAAGCTGCCTTGGATCAGTTTACTAGATATGCGTAGCACTATCAGTTGGCTTCGAAGGGGGTCCGAGTTAATGCCGTGCCCTGGAGTAATAAAAACTGAAATTCGTTTGAGAGCGGGCAACTTGTCATGATCAAGAGGAATGTAATTATGGAATTTATTGAACTTTGAAAGAACATTCACGCAATAGGTAGAATGAGGTTTCGGCAGTCATTACCTGCTTGGCGAGTGACGCGGCCAGCAACATCACCGGGGTGACATTATCAGTAGACGGTGGACGCCATGGCATGTGCCCTCGTTAATTTAAAAAGGTAGCGTGTAAGTAATATTATTTCTTTGTAAGTTCTATCAGTTATAAGCAGTGGCCTGCGACCAGTGACATGCATGTATTCTTACAAAGCCCAAAAAATGACCCATTTCCATAGTCGATAAATCTTGAAGACTGGTAAAGCGCATCACACACGGTGAAGATAATATAATATTTTATCTTAAGATGCCCAAATATAAAATATTATAGTATCTTAAGCTATCACACACGGCTAAGATACGATAATATTAAAAATATGTTCATTTCCTTACGAGTCTGCGTTGGTGCCACACGTATTCCTTGTTAGAGTTCTATATACAGGGTGATTGACTATGAGTGATAACTAATAACTGATACTGTCTTACTTCTTGATTTGTTAGACAGCTTCTCAGACGATGATTCTGATATAGAATGTGAAATGCAGATTGCAGTAGCACATTCCAAAAGGAGAAACATTTGGATAGAGCCTCACATAAAAAAGAGAAAAACCTGCGGCGAATTTAACCTTTAGGGTCTACACAGTCGGACTGCATTTCAACTGCAATCCAACTGCAAATTGCAGTTTGAATGCAGTTGACACGACTGCAATGCGACTGCAATAGAACTGCAAACCAAACACGCAGTCGGATTGCAGTTCAGTTGCTGTCGGCGTGGAGTCGTGTGAACTGTTTGGTTTGCAGTTCTATTGTAGTCGCATTGCAGTCGTGTCAACTGCATTCAAACTGCACTTGAACTGCAATTTACAGTTGGATTGCAGTTGAAATGCAGTCCGTCTGTGTAGACCCTTATCAATATCTGTCAACGAAGAAGTTTCAGGAGTATTTTAGAAATTCAAGAGAAACATTCATTTCGATTCATGAGCTTTTAAAGCAATAATAATAATAAAGCAATAAATTATAAGTCAATTTTATTTAAAATTATCCGAAATGTTACTTTTTCCATCAAAATGTTACTTTTCGAATGAGAGTAGGTATGTAACTTTCTAACATACAGCACTGGCAACACTGCATCTACTAGTGCGTCCGATCACCGATGAGCCCGCTGCTCGACACAAAAACACCCTGTACATATTCATAAAGATATATTTCGCATCTTAAGATAACATATTAAGATCAGAAATATATATTTCGTATCTTAAGATAAAATATTAATGTACGAAATATATATTTCCATATCTTAAGATACAAAATATAAAATATAAATTAACTTCGTCGTGTGTGATGGTTCATAGGATTTGTATGGTGAGCGATATTCTAAAATATGCTCTAAGATAATATATATTTTATATTATCTTCACCGTCTGTGATGCGCTGTACTTACTTCTTAATCTTAGGATTTAAGGAAGTAATTATTGAAGTAGACTAGTTTCCATTTTAATTCTATTATACCTATATCTGTTTGCGTAACTCGAGAGTCGAGATTATATTTTATCTGTAGTACAGTAATTTATATTGTGTATTTGTAGAGCATTTACTTCTTGACACCATTTTCCATATCAGTACAAGCGAAACACGTCTCGACGCGTGCGTCCATCGCAGAAAAATACCTAAAAATGTTTAAAGGAAAGGTAGTTCTTATCACTGGTGCGAGTTCTGGGATCGGAGCTCAAACTGCTTTAGATTTCTCGAATTTAGGAGCAAGTTTAGTTCTGACTGGAAGAAATGAAGATAATTTAAAACGAGTCGTCGAAGGCTGCATCAGTGTTTCTCCGAAGAAGTCAGTGCCTCTAAAAATAATCGGTGATATGAGGAAGGAAAGTGATATCGAGCTGATGATGAAGAGAACCATCGATGAATTTGGGAAGATCGACATCCTGGTGAACAACGCTGGAGTGTTTTTGAGTGGTAATATAGAAAACGCCACCTTGAACCAATACGATTTAATAATGAACACGAATGTGCGTGGGCCATATTATTTGACGATGCTAGTCGTACCACACTTGATCGAGACGAAAGGATGCATCGTAAACGTATCCAGTGTAGCCGGCGTGCGATCATTTCCCAACATCCTCGCCTATAGCGTATCTAAGGCTGCCTTGGATCAATTCACTAGATGTACAGCTTTAGAACTGGCACTTAAAGGCGTGCGCGTGAATGCCGTTAATCCCGGCGCTATAGAAACCGGGATCCACTTGAAAGGAGCTATGACCGAAGAGGAGTATGTAGCGTACCAACAAAAGTGTAAAGAAACGCACGCAATAGGGAGGATGGGTCAGGCGAAAGAGGTTTCAGCGGCCATAACCTTCTTGGCGAGTGACGCGGCCAGCAACATCACGGGGGTGACGCTGCCAGTCGACGGCGGACGCCATGCCATGTGCCCTCGTTAATTTGAAAAGGAAACAAGTTTTGAATATAAATGAAAGTATTTCTAGTAGGTATACCTTGCGATCAATAACACAAAATATGGTGCTGAATCGTTTATTGAAGTGAAATTTACAGTTTAAGCGTGTGGAATAGAGTGGAATTAAGTTGTTTGTAGTCCATCGTACTGTTACCAGTGAAATATTCGTATGCTGAGGAAGCTAAGCACGAGGCTATTTCGCCAAAGATGGTTCCTGTGTCCACGCCTGCATCGATCAGTCCTTTGCCCGCGCACACCTCCAAAGCCGCAGGCAACGCGGCCAGAGAGAGGTTTATCATCCAAACCTGAAAGTATAAACCGATTAAACAGTAATAATAACATAGCACTTTTTTAACGCTTTATGGTCAAAACCACTGAATCACAAAACTACGAATCCATACCAAAGTAATAATATCAATAAATACTACTCGTATTACTGTGTCCATACTATCCTATATACCTAAGTATTAAGTAATAAGATATTTTATGAAAGTATGAGTTTGTTAGCTTTTCACAATTAAACTTTTTTTACGAAATTTGGTATTTAGAAGATATATTTTACTATAAATATGAGTTATGACAAAAAACTCTTTACATTCAGATGAAATTTTGCTTGGAAATTTTGGATCAACGGGAAAGGATATAGTCTACTCTATAGATATCATAGGATTGTGTCACTTTCAGATAAAAACCTTTCCCGCAAGTTAAATTATTTTCGGATTCATTGAAAATACTCACTTGATATCCAAGTTGAGTCAAGAAGCCTGTGGCCTTGAGTTCGGCATCCACTACAACGGCGGCTAGACACTGCGCCAACGAAATAGGTTCGTTCCCAGTCATGTTGTAGCAAAGGCCCACTTCTGTCAGAACTTCCTCGACGACATCACTGGAGTTGTCAGCGAGTACCACCAGACTGGTTATCATTTGGCTGATGGCTTCCACGCGATTGCTGCCACATGCTTTAACGCTCTCCAGTGTTTGTTGGTACATTTCCTCAGCTGTTTCTTTATTTTCCTAAACACGAATACAATTAGTCAAAATCTCGTATTTACTATCCTTCGATCGCGGCAAAACGAGACACAATAGCCTTTCAATTGTTATCGCGGCCCACTTGGGCCTTACGGGAGTTGAAGAGTGATTAAAGTTATGGTTAAGTAATTGTTATCATTAAAATGTCCATAATCCATAAGGTTGCTAGCAAAACTTACATAAGTATTTAACACATAATATCCCTATAAGAACTTTCATCAAAGTTTAAATGAATAAGTAGGTATGTATAGTAGGTTCTACAGTAGGTTCTACAGTAGGATATAATAAGTATACCTAATATTATACAGGGAGTAACAAAACTTTGTGAATTAACTTTAGTGTGTGTATGTGTTCATTGTAGAGAGTTCATTGTGAAAGTAGCAGTGCTGAAAGATCAATTTTTTTGTGATTTCTATGGGTCAGCGCTGCTACTTTCGCAGTTAACTCTATAATATGTAACGGGAGTGGGTATACTCACATCAACACAGGATCTTATGGTATCGCTAACGTCTGAGACTCGTTCGTAGAAACTTTCAACGTAGTCTTGAATAGAGTCTACAAAGTTTTCCCAGCGAGTCTCGATTCTATCCAAAAACTCCGCCCATTGACTTTCTACTCCTTTACTGAAGATTTCGATGGAATCACTAGCCTGTTCTGCCGCATTGTTTAGGTTTCTTTGGAAGTCCATGAGTAAAACCCTTAAAAAGAACAAAAAAGCCGCCTAATATAAAAATTATAGGCACATTTACAGACTGTAACTACGAATAATATTTTTATTTATTATTCGTAGGACTCATATCAGAGACATTTATCTAATTACTAACCACCGTACTCACTGAGTATTAAATGTCTCTGAGTACTACTCAGAGACATTTAATTATGATTAACCCTCAATTTAATGAAGAGTTTGACAGATAATGTATGAGGCTTATGTCTGTATGTAACTATGTAGATGAATTAGTTATAATTACATGTAATTAATGTTCCTATCTGAGTGCGGCAGTAAAAAGAAGTTGTTCAACGAAGTCTGTCAAAACCTTCACTAAAAAATAGATGTAATTGATTGTACTGTCGGTTCTTGGTGGAAATTCATATTGAACACTAATAATACACACTTTTCTTGCACTTTTTCCACTATATTATGATATTATTATACTTTTAACAAATTACACGACCGGTTTCGAAATTATTCATCATCAGGTGTGTGTGGGTATTCACTAAATAGGTAAATGCCACGTTAAGCTTTAAGATCCCTCCACGATGGAGGGTAATTGTGATCTACTAATAATGACCTGTCTGATCATTGATCTACCAATGGCGTATTAAATACAGCCATGCCGCTCGCTCCTCGCCCTACAACATTAAATTCTATTCTACACCTTTTACCTTACGCACCTACCGACTAGAGTGGCGAGACAGTGCCCTTGGGCCTTGGCCGAGCACATCCATACAAAACATATCAGTGGCTCGGAGAGCACTGTCTCGCCAGTCGCCATACTACTCGGTAAGTGCGAGCAAGGCATCAAATAAGGCGGGAAGGTGCATACTTCACTGCAGCAAATAGGTCCACATCGAAGCGGGGAACATGAGATAAGGCCGTCGAATCCGATTTACTCAGTGGAGTACCCTGGGAGGTACTTGCCTGAAACAAATAATACCACGTAAAGACGAGCACACTCATTGTGGTACACTAGAACAGTACTAGAACAGTACTACAACTGTACCACAATGAGTGTGCCGTGGCACAAATGCACGCAAAATAAACTTAATCTTATGCATCTTATGCCGTGTTCAAACCAAACTGACTGTAAGCCGCCGAATGTGAGCACGCTCACATGTGAGTCCCAGTGTGAACATGAAAAAAAAACACAGCCGAACATATTATAACCTCCTCCTTTTTGGAAGTCGGTTAAAAGTTTATAAGTACTTAAAAAGGGAACATCTCAGTACAACGAAATCCTGGACTCTAGCAAAACTTTAGTCTTTAGGTATATTTGTACTAGGTGTAACATACGTTCTATGAGGTGAGGGTCCGCCTTTTACCCTAGCATTTATTCGCTTTCTATCAAGTCTGTCCGATCCGTCTGATCATCAGCTGATCTACGAGTATTTCATAAAAAAACTTCGATTCTCATATTTTGTATAATCTATAGTATTGCATTGAATAATAATTATTATCAGTAGGTACTTTAAAGTATTTAATAGTCGTAATCAACTAGGTATGTGATTTATCAGAAAATATGTCTCACTTACCAAGCAAACGAAAAATAATGTGAAAAATTTCATCGTATCCATTTTTTCACTTCTACAGATAGATTCATGGGACCATGGTTTTTATATTGTACTCTTGCAAAATGCAATATTTACTCTGTATTTGTGCTCTAGATATCTTATCTAGTTTTAGGATATTTATACAAACAGTATATTAATGCCCTTAGCCCACGGTTGCCCAATAGTCTTGCCTTGATCTATGGTTATCATGACGTGTTTTCGCAAGCGAGTCTTTGAGTGACTACGCTCTATCCTCCGATCCGAACCCACGATTTATGCGTTTCGTAGGTGATGTGGTGGTGAGGTGAATTGGTAGATTCTGATCTACTAATCAGTTATTAATAGATTACTATGACTATGTGGGTATGACGATGACCAGTGGCGGGGCAAGACCTTTTGATGTGGGCAAGATAATATATTTTGCGAAGCCCCCTAAGCCCTAATGACAGATATAGTTGAGAGTGTAGGTTGAGAGACAGAATTTTATGATATTTAAACTTTTCATTTCTGAAAATATCAGAAGAAAATCTATACTAATGTTATTACAAATGCGAAAGTATCTCTGTCTATCTGTCTGTCTGTCTCGCTTTTACGCCAAAACTACTGAACCGATTGTAATGAAATTTTGTACACAGATAGGTAGTCTAAAGCCCGAGATAGGACATAGGCTACTTTTTAACTGGACAAAGGGGTTGTAAGAGGTTGAAAATGCGTAAATTTGTTCAAATTAATTTAAAAAGTTCATAATAGATGGCGCTGTGCGTCTCCTACATCGCGCTGACGCTTGCTCAAACGTCTTTCATAATCATAATCATAATCATAATCATAATATATTTGCTCGAAATGTGGTTACAAAAAAAGATGACAAAACTAATGTACAGTTCCGCACAATTCGCTAATAATTTCTTAGCATGCAAATTTTCATTTCTCATATTTCAAATTAATAAAATAGTATTAAATATAAGTAACAGTAAGAGAAAATTAACAGTAGTAACAAGAATAAAATAATTAAGTAAAATAACATAAAATGATATCTAATTTAAATGGTTTAGTGCTAAGTGTCATATAATTCATCTTATGATACATAAGAGGTGGTATCATCTTACATTTCTTACATTGTTATTTCTTTTTTACGTTATTAAATAACTCAGTACTATGCAGTGACGTAAGAGGTACCAGGATTTTTTTTATAAAAGCTCTTGACACCAATTTTGTTGACATCGCGCGCTATAAACTGAAGTCCACGCGGACGACGTCGCGGGCAACAGCTAGTTGGAAATATCTATACGCAAGTTTGTTTAGAATCATGTCTTAAAATCGTGACCGTATTCATTTTGTATTAGACGTGTCACAGTTCTTAAACCTTATTGTTATTTGTTATCAACATGTCTCAAGGACTCGTGCAAATATACTTAATAAACACGAAACATCGTTTACACGTTTACGAAATACTTTTTACATAAGGTGAGGTAAAGTCAACTACGAATATTTTGAGCGTATGATCTGCTTATTCAAGACCTGACTGAAAAATAAGTGATAAAAACCGGCCAAGTGCGTGTCAGGCCACGCGCAATATAGGGTTCCCTAGTACCGCTAGTTTTTTAAATTTTTTGTGTAGTCAATGAATGTACATTTATAACGTGTTTTACACTACTAACAACATCATTTCAGTTACGTTCAAAGGAATTAGAACGAAAAGTTCTTTTACACTTCGCCGAATACCGACATTTTTTAGTTGATTGACTCTTAGGTACCCAATAACTTATGAAGTCTTCTTAGGCCGTGATAGTTTTTCTTTTAAATTCAGCGTATTTCGTACTCCCGTAATTTTTTTCACATTTCCAAAAGAAACCGTTTAGCTGGTAGAAGGACTAGAAAGGGTCCCCACAATGGAGTTAACGATTTTTTCCACTTTGAAACTGAATATTTTACAAACAGATCCCTAAATCGGAAACTGATCTATGAATAATCATAATATTTTAGATAAAAAACCTATCCAACGACATCCCACACGATGGAGTGGACCAGAAAAAAAACTTCATCCCTGCTTGATTTGTAGGGAAAGTACCATGAAAAATATTTTTTTAAAATTTCATGTATCTTTTCGTCGGCATCATTAATAATAAGTGCATTTATGCCAAATTTCAGCGTTGTAGGTCCTATAGTCTCTGAGCAAAACCGCGGACAGTCAGACGGACGGACAGACCGAAACCATAAGGGTTCCTTGTTGACTACGTAACCCTAAAACTCCACAATGTGTTCACAATACACTTTTGGGCATAGATTCCTCTTACAGTCATTGCTCTCCTGGAGCCCTAGCATGGCCACCAGTAGAAATGAGACAGTATAGACAAACTGTGAAGTGTGGACAGGTGGTTCGTTTCCCATACAAAAAAACAATCGACATCAATTAGCTAATTTCATACTATTACTACATATTATAATACAATGCATACATACAATTTTAGATTAGTTGTATGCACATAGTTTTACGTTACAATCCAGCTTAGATACCAATGTAAACAACCGCCTTGTATTATTTTGATTGTACTGTGTATTGTGCTTTTCAATAAATAAATATAATTATTATTGTTAACAAAAAATTAAAACCGACTTCCAAGGTAAAAACAATAATAGCATCCTTATAATATGAACTAAAAAGTATTAAATAATAATTATTCCTATCTAATAGTGCCTCTTAGTTTTTATTATAGTTTAGTATTTATTGTATATTTAGTTAATTTTGTTTATTTATTACATAATTTTATTTTAACTTAGATTTTATTACTGCCTAAATTGTTTATATAATAAAAGTAAAAGTTTATCTTTATAGTGCCTTTTTCCGAATTCGGCTAAAACTCAACTATTTCTGTACTCAATCTTCATCATTTTGAAGTCGGTACCAGATGAATCTTCAGTTCTCTGACAGAATATTTGAAACTTTTGGAACTGGCACCGACTTCAAAATTATGAAGATTGAGTACAGAAATAGTTGAGTTTTAGCCGAATTCGGAAAAAGGCACCATTAGATAGGAATAATTATTATTTAATACTTTTTAGTTCATATTATAAGGATGCTATTATTGTTTTTACCTTGGAAGTCGGTTTTAATTTTTTGTTAAAAATAATAATTTCACTCTTTTTAGTTACCTAGTAAGCCATCGCGTACTATACGTAAAATAATACACCTAGTTTTCGTAGAGAACTGCACAGTTTTTACAAGAGATCTGTACAGTTTACATACAGAACTGCACAGTTTTTTCACAGAACTGCGCAGTTTTTGGAAAAGATCTGTACAGTTTTCATAGAGATCTGCACAGTTTTTTTCACAGAACTGCGCAGTTTTTCGAAAAGATCTGTACAGTTTTCGTAGAGAACTGCACAGTTTTTTCACAGAACTGCACAGTTTTTTCGAAAGAATCTGTACAGTTTTTTGAAAAGATCTGTACAGTTTTCGTAGAGAACTGCAGAGTTTTTACAAGAGATCTGTACAGTTTACATAGAGAACTGCACAATTTTTCACAAAACTGCGCAGTTTTTTCACAGAACTGCGCAGTTTTTTCCCAGAACTGCACAGTTTTTTGAAAAGATCTGTACGGTTTTCGTAGAGAACAGCACAGTTTTTTCACAGAACTGCGCAGTTTTTTCATATAGAACTGCACAGTTTTTCGAAAAGATCTACAGTTTTCACAGAACTTTTTACTCCTTCATTATTTATCAAAAGAATACATAAGTTAATAATTTGGTTGTTTTACTTTTTTGAAATAATATGTACTCGTATTATTTTAAGCCTTAAAAAGGTTTTTTCTCCTATTTCGCCCTATCATGGACGCGGCGAGCGTCGTAACCGCCACCGTACAAGGCGCGCTGTTATGAATGTTATTTTAATGTCATTTACGTCGCTATTCGCACTGACAGAAATCAACCTGCTAATTTAGGGAGTAGAAGGCCCTTAAATAGAGATCTCAGAAACTAGGGCCAGTATAAATAGTCAGTACTCAAGATGCATCTCGGTCTCAAGACGCGGTTTGGCTCTATGATTGGTCCAAATTTTGACAGTGTCTTGAGACCGAGATTCATCTTGAGTATCGACTGTTAATTATACCATCCTAGGTATCAGGACTGTAAGCTGGATATTGGATAAGCAGAAACTTTAAACATAAAAAATTAAAAAGGTTTTGAACAAACATCATGACTAACATGAGAATTTCATATAACCTCCTTTTTTGAAATCGGTTAATAAAAATATAATAATCTCTAGTGCCTTCAAGAAATTTTTGAGCAATATTTAAAATACACATTGCTGACAAATATACTTGTGTCCTACTTCTTAGTTTCATGAGCAAACGGCCCTTGGCCAGATTGGCCAGTGTGTTTTACAACATGCATTGGAAAATATTTCCTAAATAACCAAAATAACATCGTTATTTACTATGTTTTGACAAGGATTACATTTATATGTCCACATGTCGCAGTGGTTTGCAGCCCTGCTACCAACGCCCATGAAATAATAGTCAAGAATATAAAGAAGTGAAAGATTCAGCTACAGTAAAGTTAAATTATAATTAGGTAGATATCATAATAATGTTTTATGTTTATACAACGAGATGACGTCCGTAGCTCCGTTGCGCCAAAATTCGTTTACCCCGCGAGAACAGCACATTTATCCATATTATTTATGTACTAATAAACACACCAGCAAAATTAGAGGAACATAACAAAATGTTCAATTTTTTTTAAATTGTTTACTGTTTTTTATATATTTATTTATTTATTTACTAATTGATTATTAAAAGATATATTTTATAAGGGCACAAAAACGTGAAAATTAGAAAAAAATCAGCAAAAATCAAAAATTAAGAAAATCTTTGAAATTTCAGTACTAAGTTTTTAAGTTAAATTCTCCATTTTTATTAAAGAAATGCCATATTAAAAGCGTGTTGTGCCTTCTATGGATCTCAAGAGGGCCTGGATACGCCATTCCATGCTTGCATTTTAATTGTCAATAATTTCCTGTGGGATAATCTCCTACTCCTCCAGTAGCGCCAACTCGAGCTCCTGGACACATTTTGGAGCTGAAGTTTTAACTCGTACCGTTCACCCATTGATGTGCCACACGTCTTCAGTCGGATCCACTTCCGTATACCACGCTGGCCGCTCCACCTGGCTACGCCAGCATCGTTTAGGTAATAATGCCCGATTTTCTTACACTATGGACGCACATAAAATTACTACCTAAAACTGTGTAAAAGTCACACCATGCAGTTTCAGGATGTCTGTGCTATAGCCCTGTACTATAAAAGTACCATCATCAATAATCATCAGCTCCATGCGGGCTCCAAATCATATGCCACTCCAAACTATTACGAAGCCTGCATCATAGGCCACTGTTTTCGTTAAGTGTGATGGCCTGTAGCTTTCCTTACGATTTATCCACATTCTTTATCGCCTGTCAACAAAATGTACACAGAATTTGCTCCCATCACTGTACAGCACAAGATTTCACTCACTTGTCTAATTTTGATGTTCACGCGCAAATCTTAGCCTGGCTCTTCAGTGTCCTGTCTCAAGTTTTGGTGCCCTTGCTGGCACTTTTGAGTTTAATTTAACTTCTTTGTGTCTTCTTCTTACTGTCCAATCACTTACACGTACATCTCGGACCTGTTCCGAAAGGTTTCGTGTCTGCATAGCAGTTTGAGGTCGATTTCTTAAGGTTTGTTTCCTTACAAAACGGCCATCCTGAACTATTGTCACCCGATATCTGTCTTGTTCTCGTCTCCAAACGTAAGATCCAGTCTCTCTGTAGCGTTGAAAGTTACGATGGACCACGAAAGCCGACACACCTAAGGCCTGACTGACCGAACGGTAGGTGTGACCTTTCTCTATCGTGGTTACAGCTCTGGCTGTCGTAGATGCTGGAAAATCACTAATTTTGTATCTAAGCAATGTGTTCTTCCAAAAACCAAACAATCAAATGAGTTGAGCATACCTAGCACCCCGCTAAAACGCCATTCTTATCAGGAACACTTACAACGTCAATCATCGAAAAACACTTATTAGGGCATAATTACTATAAAAACCTGTCAACTTGCCAGTTTTATTTAATATTTTATTTCTTAAATGAGCTTAGAAACTATAAAAAAGGATTTCACACAGCCCGACCAACTTCAGTTCAAGTTGTGACCCTTTTTACCTATGTTCCGCTAATTTTGCCAGTGTGTGTATTATAAATTCGAAAGTGTGTCTGTCTGTCTGTCCGTCTGTCTGTCTGTCTGTCTGTATGTCTGTCTGTTACCTCTTCACGCTCAAACCGCTGAACCGATTTTGCTGAAATTTGGCATGAAGATGCTTTGAGTCTCGGGAATGGACATAGGATACTTTTTGTCCCGGAAAATGTACGGTTCCCGCGCGATAAACGAGTTGCGGGCGTCATCTAGTCAGGAATAAAAACCATCCTATGTCCTCTCCCGGTACTGAAACACCAAATTTCATTATAATCGGTTCAGTGGTTTAAGCATGAAGATATAACAGACAGACAGACACACTTTCGCATTTATAATATTTGTATGGATGCTAATTGCTATGATATTAAGCTTTTTTCATGCTAGAACGACCGAATCAGCACACGTTGCGAAACACATCGTGCTTAGCCTTTAGTCTAAACTTCTAAATCCAGTCTAAGCTAACAGACTCTTGAACTTGGATCCTTGTTACACTGATGATTCTGAGTTGGATTTGTACTTGGAGAGAAGCCAAGTACTCATCATCAGTGTGATAACTGGCCCCTTAGACAAAGTCCCTTTCGTTAAAAACGATGACGAAATTCGTTATCAAAATGTATGGGATTTGACAATAGTCTTCGTCTGTGAAATGTCATTTAGCGATGACTTAATATGTCAAACTGCATACATTTTGATAACGAATTTCGACATCATTTTTAACGAAAGATACTTTGTCTAAGGGGCCTGATAAGTGATAAGGCTCTGAACACCGAGAGAAACGATGTTGGTAGATCAGTTAATCAAACGAGTTATTAATCCTTCG
The DNA here is from genome assembly GCA_937595015.1 of Polyommatus icarus. Lineage (NCBI taxonomy): Eukaryota > Metazoa > Arthropoda > Insecta > Lepidoptera > Lycaenidae > Polyommatus > Polyommatus icarus. The sequence continues at coordinate 19,139,590 of OW569325.1, read as the reverse complement.
ATCGCGGATTCTTGGAAATCTATTGTTATTCGATTGTTGTCGCGATCACCGGTGTCCTTATGGGGCTTGATGGGTTAATTATTATTATTGGCATCGCAAGCTTTGCACGTTATCGGTAGAAATTTTAGATAGTATACGAGTTTTATATATATATATATATATATATATATATATATATATATATATATATATATATATATATATATATATATATATATATATATATATATATATATATATATATATATATATATATATATATATATATATATATATATATATATATATATATATATATATCAGTTTTCGTAAAAAATTTCGTAAACTGATAGACAGATAGCCTCTCCAGTTTGCTTGAACTTATGATACTTGAAGTTCTGCGAAAGGAAATGATTATGGTACTTTTCATCCTGGCAAAATGTATGGTTCCATGCGATATACGAATTTTGGCGCAATAAAGTCGTCATCCTAGTGCTGTACATATTAAATCTCACCAAAAACATACGTGTTAAAATAGGGCCTAGTTCCTAATAGGCTCATTTTTGGCCTTAAAAAAGAGTTGAAATCTAATCAAATTAATAATATGCTAAGTTCAGATGCACCGATCATAATCATCTTCATCAACAGCCTGATCCATAATACTTCCGTGCGCTTTGATACTCTGTACATGCGCTTACTTTAGGTATACTATACCTATAACTGTACTCGGCGAAACATGGCGGTAGCGGTCATTGACTCCCTGTCAAAAACTTGTCATTTTCTGTATAAACCAATGACATAAGAACCGCGATTGACAATGAAGTGTCAGATGTTGTCAATCGCAGCTTTGTATTGAAAATGACAAGTTTTGACAGGGAGTCAATGACCGCCGCTACCGCCATGTTTCGCCGAGTACAGTATTTAAATTGTCTGAAATACTTTACCCGTCGAGTCAAGATTCTCCCACGGCTGGTGAATCCCGCATGCGGCGCACGCACGGCGATTACATCGGCATTTCTTCCAACATCAAAGACGCTCTCGAACGTTCTCGCGAATTCCAGATAATTGGGAAAAAACCTACCGAACCACATTTCGGGAGACCCACCTCGGACGCATCAATCAAAATGAAAATATGTTGGAACCTTTTTTATTTGCAATAGTATTTAAATTTTTGGCTTCTTTCTTTGGCCAACGACATCATCGCAATATTATGATTGTAATTATTAATGTAGAGCCTGCGAGACCAATCTTTGCTCAACGTTCACAGGTAGAAGTACGTACCTAAGTAGGTACTTAAGTAGAATAGTATAAGTTTGAGAACCACAGATCTAGATGCATAGAGGCTAGAGCATCTAGATCTGCGGCTTGCAAACATTTTTAGTGGACGAACCCCTGAAGGGGAATTTTTGACGCACCCCCGAAAAAAATACTTTGTCTTTGTCATGTTGGTGTCCGAACTGCGGAGACAATTTTTTTCTTAAAACAATTCATGTATTGCTCGCGGCTCCCAGGAGCAGTCTTTGTAACTACGAAAATCTGTTCCCACTTTTTTAAGTAGGTAAGCGTTTTTGCCAGAAGCAAGACCGCCTATCTGCCGTGTCAATACGGGGCCCATCCACGGGGTTCATTTTTGTTGTGTGAGAAATCTTTACCCTTTTCTCAAGGCCTTCAAACCAATTGTTTTACGGGGCCCCGCCAAGGCACGCTATGCTTCGAGTTTTTGCCAAGTTTACCGGCGCGGTGCTTATAGAGTCTCACCGCTCATTGCTCTAAGAGCCCTGTAAGGGCTCTTAGAGCAATGAGCGGTGAGACTCGCCCTTTCTTTTTTTTCTTTCTTTCGCCCCGATTTGGTTGGGCCGATTTGGTCGGCCCCGACCAAATCGAGGCGTCTGTAGTAGGAACTAGTAGGAACAGACGCCCCAATTTGGTCAGGGCCGAATAATCGGCCCGACCAAATCGGGGCGTCTGTTAGGGCTCTAATAATTATTATGCCTTTATGTAAAGCAGATGTTCGCTCGATTATTAGATATACAGGGTGTAATAAATCTACGTGATATCACTTAAGTGTGTATGTGCCCCTTATAAAGAGTTTACAGTCAAAATAGCGGTGCTGAAAGAGTAGCTTTTGACTTCTTTTTGTATGAGAAATCTAAACGTCATGAATTTGCCCATTCAATAATTTTAAAACAGTTTTAGCGCTCCTGTTTGCTGTTTTCACACCAAACACATACACATGACACATCCTATCCTAAGTATATAGTCTATACCCATACACTTCCCTATAATATAGATTTTGATGTAAAAGCAGAGGCGCTGAAAGAGTAACGTTTTTTTAATTTTTGTATGGAAAAATTCATGACGCCGCGCTGATACAAGTCGCAAAAATTGATTTTTCAGAGCTGCTACTTTCACAGTGAATTCTTATATACACATCCTAAAGTGTTATCAGTTATCACTTATCGCTCAGTTTTGTTACACCTGTATAATGTGGCGTAACTCGCAATGCAACAATCGTCGTTTTACATAAATGTATGAGCGATATATCATTACTTACATCGTTGTGATGTAAACTACGTGTTACTGAGAGCAACTCATTTGCTATAGATCGTTTCGATCATCGTAAACGATTCGGAATCGGGCCACTTCGGAACTGGCCCTTTAGCAGGGCCCCCTTAGGGTTGGACCTCATCTGGCAGCATGGAATCGCTTTTTTCCGTCGCCTTTTCTTATCGCATTATGCTTTCTGTCTTGGTTCTAGCAAATGGCAGTTCTAAGCGACAGAAAGAGAAAGGGCGATTCCGTGCTGCCAGATGAGGTCCAACCCTTAAGGGCTACTGGCGCTTGTGTGCAAAAAAAAAAAGATTTTGGCGCCCCTTTAGGCAATTTTTTTGGATTCTTGGTTTTGGCGCCCCTAAAGATGGCGATTAGGCGCCTCTAGAGGATGGCGCCCGTGTGCATTGCACACATTGCACATATGGTAGCGAGGGCCCTGCCCTTTAGCCAGTTTTTTTGTTATTCCTACTTTATAGAATCGCCGATCAAAATGTATGAAATTGACATAAGCGTTTGATACTTACAAAAGTTCGAAAGTTCAACATTCGAATCATGTTACTTACGTCAATTCAGATTCATTTGTTTAAGCATAGCCAGATATTATATTAGCTAGATGATAAAGTAGGTTTACGTGTAACTACCTTACTAGGTAAGTTCAAAACATAGGAGAAAAAAAAAAAATTATTGTCCTTATGTTACAAAAATGTTAATTATCCACCTTACCACTTAAGTCTACAATTATTATTCTTCGGTTCAAGGAAGCAGAATATTCTATCTATATATACTTATTATAAAACAAAGTCGCTTTTTTTCCCTCATGTCCCTTTGTTTCCTTTAATCTTTAAAACTACGCAACGGATTTTGATGATTCTTTCAGTATTAGATAGCCCATTTATCGAGGAAGGTTATAGGCTATATTTTATCACGCTAAGACTAAAAGGAGCGAAGAAATAGAGGAAAATGTGGAAAAAACGGGGGAAATTATTTGGCAAGGGCTGACTTGAATGCGCTAATCACAGGAACTACTGGTCCGATTTGAAAAATTCTTTCAGTGTTAGATAGCCCATTTGTTGAGGAAGGCTATAGGCATATATTTTTTAGTGGCTATATATTTTATACCCGTGCGACGCCGGGGCGGGTCGCTAGTATCTAAATATGCTGAACATGTTAATTGATACAAAATAATTACAATAATTTTTTAATAGTAGGCGCCAACGTGGAGTAATAAAATTGTTGATGAGAAGGTATTTGCTTATTATTTTCATAGCTTACGGTAACTAGTGACTACTAAAGTAATTATAATACAGTAGAACCCGTTTAATACGATCACGCTTAAGGGCGTTCCGTCCGGAGATTCCGCAATTGACCGTATTTAAAACCTTATAAACTCATAATCTGAAAGCTACAAAGTTATATTAAAAATAAGAATAAGAATAAGAATACGAAAAGTTTATTTTTGCACATCACACAACAAAATATTTACAAAGGACGAAAGAACACAGAACAATTAATATTTTAACATTATGTTGTGTGATATCACAAAAATGGACCCCAGCTCAGCATATTGCAGCAAGTTGCTGCACTGATTTTCTGCTGGGACCAATGTGTGACATCACAATAATAATATAGTTTGGACATTACAATAATAATTAGGAACTAAGAGCATACTAAATAATAATTAATAAACTTAAATACTAAATAAATTATTAAAGAAAATAAGAACTAAAAGAAAATACTTAATTAAAACTAAGTGCATGACATTGGGAGAGAAAAAAAAAAAACTGTCAATATTGTCGTTTGAGTTTTGACGTATGTTTGACGTCTCGAACTCGAACAAAGATTTAAAAAGCTAAATTTTTATGCATACCTTCTGTGAATATAAAACTGAAACGTGGTTTCATACGTGGCATAACCTATTATAATATTATGATGTGACCGTTTAATATTATAACAATAAAAATTAAACCTGTGGAGTGGAAGAGGTGTATAACTATATACAGAGTACAGCGATCGTGGAACAAATGGGCTAAGATTGCTCATGGCTGTCCCGCATTCCGACCATGGAACAACCCAAGATATCTTTGGACCAACCCTACACCACCGCCAGAGGTGCATCCATCGAAAGGTAATATTACCCAAAAAGATGTTGTAATTGAAGCAAGTGTGTCTTATAATGTTTGCTAAATGTTTTTTTTGTTTTCAGCATCCTGAGAGGAGGTGGAAGGTTGTTCCAACATCGGGAAGCAGCGTACCTGAATGATCCACGAAAAGCTACAGTCTTATGAACTGGTGTCAGGATCCGGTATTGGGAGGCACGAGTGCGATTGTTGATATCACTTGCCCAGGCCAGCTTCTCATATAAGTAGGTTGGACATTGTGTGAGGATTATATCAAATAGAAGAGAAGCAAAGTGAAGCTTGCTACGTTCCTTCATCTTAAGCAGGTTGGCCTTGTTAATAAATGGTGTGACATGTGATCGTGGGGGGATTGTAAAACAAAAACGCATACAGGCATTCTGGACCCTCTGCACAAGCCTCTCTGTTCTGGCAAGTATAGCATGACCAATAACTGTGTCGGCGTAGTTCAATTTCGAGAGTATGAGCGTCTCGCAAAGCCTGATTCTAATGTCCTCGCTCAGGTAGGTGCGATAATTGTAAAGAGTTTTTAGTCGATAAAAACAGCTTCTTACTACCTCAAGCATGTGTTGTTCAAACTTTAAGTTAGAATCAAAAAGAACTCCTAAGTTACGTGCTATATTTACTTGCTCGATCTCTTGCCCTGATATCATGATCTTTGGTTTTCTCTCAATTATATCAGCAACTTGTTTTCTGGAGCCCAATACAATGTATTTTGTTTTGCTGGCATTCAAAACTAGACCGCAAGAGTTGGACCACTCAGCTATTTGTAGAAGGTCTTCATTTATTTTAGAAACAGCCTCATCGATATCTTTAGGGGAAAAACTTAGGTAGACCTGGGTGTCATCTGCATACATGTGATACCTGCTGTGAATTATATGTTGACAGATATCCGCACTAAATAGGATGTACAGTAGAGGGCCGAGGATTGATCCCTGAGGAACGCCTTGATCCACACTAGCATCCGAAGAGTAAGACTTACTGCCATTACGATTTACGATTTCCACCCTCTGTAATCTATGTTTCAGGTAGCTAGAAAACCACTGTATTACAGAAGGTTCAAAACCGTAATATTTAAGCTTGCTAATAAGAAGGGGAATATTAATTGTTTCAAATGCCCTTGAATAGTCTAATAAGACCAAAATAGTACCCTTTACATTATCCTGAGCAGATAGAATGTTGTCTAAAACGTCTAATAGAGCAGTAACAGTGCTATGTTTTCTCCTAAATCCAGACTGGTACTTAGGCAAAATTTTATTAACTTCAAGGTAGTTCATTATTTGTTTGTGCACCACTTTTTCGACTATTTTAGAGAGGCAGGGAAGAATGCTAATAGGGCGGAGGTCTTGGAGGGAGGAAGGATTAGGGTTTTTAGGAATAGGCTTGATCAGAGCTGTTTTCCAGACTGACGGGAATGTAGAGGTTAGTAGGGATTTATTTACAATGTTAGTAATAACTTCTAGGGTGTTAGGCAGTGTAAGATTTAACATTTGTAAAGAGATATTATCAACCCCGATAGCGTCCGACTTAAGACCTTTAATGATAGTCATAATTTCATGTTCTGATACCGGTGAGAAATTAAATCTAGATGGACCAATAGTATGCGATTCAAAAAATGTATGTAATGAGTTGGAGTGTAATGGGCTGCGTGATTGATCAGGGATATTTACAAAATGTTTATTTATTTTATTGGGGTCATTACAAAAATCAGGGAGACAGGGTTCTTTATTTCTACAGAAGTTAAGTTGTTTTTTAAAGTTGTTCCAAAGAGTTTTAGGCTTATTAATATTACAATTTATATTTTTATTAAAATAGGCACGTTTTTCTGAGTAAATAGCGGATACAACGATAGACTTAAGGTCTTTATATAATTTCTTGTAGGTTGGGTTCCTAGTAGCCTTCCATTTGGAGAAACTTTCATCACGCAGTTTCATGATTTGCTTCACCGTATCTGTCAGCCAGGGAGGAGATTGTTTTTTAATGTAAACATTTTTTATGGGCGCATGCAGATCGAAGAGGAGCAGTATAAGCCTGTTAAATTCTAAGACCATTTCATTTAAGTCGGTAATGCTCTGCAGTTGTCTCCAGTTAATTCGGTCCAAGTCGTGATTAAATAATTCTAACACGATATCGTTAAGTGGTCTGAAAGAACATTTAAATGGCGTGAATTTGGGCTTCTTGAAATTGAACTGTGCCGTCACTACAGCATGGTTCCCCAGATCAGGAATGTGGTTTACCAACACTGAGCGTGCAACTGCATTAGTGCATATAACATCTATGAGGGTTTCAGAATGCTCTGTAAAATGTGTGGGAGAGGTAACGATTTGCAAATACAGCAATAATCTTCAGTATATCAACATTCCTTTTGTCGTTTTAAATTTTCTATGTTTGTTTCTTATACTCATGATATCAGCTTCCAAAGTAATACCAATTTGTTAAAATTCTAGCATACATTCAGCATCTCCTTAGGATTTACAAATTACTTTTATTTGAAACTCACGCCAATAGATCGACAATATCATAAACTACATATTCGCCAATTTAGGACAATTTAGGACAATTTTGAACTAAGATAAGTAAAAATAATAGGGTTTTGGCGCGATCTCGGCAACGCGGCAAATGTATGGCCAAGGTCGTTTGCTCGGGGGACGGCCTTAATACGATTTCCCGCATAATACGCCATTTGCATGAGTTCCTGCAACTTGAGACATGTTTCCATACATTCTTTAACGCTTAATACGATCATCATCCCGTTTAATACGCCCTAACGGCCAACACATATTACTACCTCTTACCCCTCGCCACGGCATTGTGTACCGTCAAATCAGTGGGAATTAAGATGTTGATAGCTAGTTGATACGTGGATGGCAAGTGGCAAGACTTCCTGAATTGTTGAAATTGATGCCAGAAAAATCCTATGTTTTCAAGGGACAGACTTGTGGCAAAGCAAATAAAGATGTAGCTTCACTCTGCATCCTCTATCGGTTGTATCACGAGGAGTGCTGTGAGGAATTGTTCGGAATCATACCACCTGCAACTTTTCGCCATCGTCCCACGCGAAAAACATACCATCCTCGTCACCTCGATGAGTGGCAGTCTTCCGCAGTGCGTTTTTCGCGTAAATTTCTGCCGCGCAGTCGCACTGTAAAACTCTGGAACGAACTGTCACCAGCAGTATTTCCGGACCTATACGACCTGCAAACCTTCAAGAAAAGAGCGTATTCCCTCTTAAAAGGCCGGCAACGCACCTGCAGCTCTTCTGATGTTGCGAGTGTCCACGGGGCGACGGTAGTTGCTTACCATCAGGTGACCCGTTTGCTCGTTTGCCCTTTTATTGAATAATATAAAAAAAAATATAAAAAAAGAGAGACTGACTGTCCTAGCCTGTGCTAATTCTGATGGGTCGGAAAATTTACGTTTGCTGGTGATTGGCGAAAAATTCACGTTGTTCCGAAAACGGAAAATCGCTTCCTGTAACATATTATTATGATGCACATTGCACAATCTCGAGCTTGGATGACCGGCATTCGTTTCATCTATTGGTTAAAAGCTCTAGAGTCTAGATGATCACTTCCAGATTAAATGTAGACGCATAATTAGGTATATCTTCATTGATAGGAACACCTATAAATCCGAAAAACATAATAAATATTAATACATAAGTTAGTGTGTTTTCGTGCAGGTTCGTTTTTCCTATATCCCGCATAATACGCTTTCCCGCTTAAGACGCGCTTTTGGTTAGGTTAGGTTAGGGTTTTACTGTAGTTACATAATATTATGTACCTAATTATAGTTGTATGAATTATGATGTATCATCTTCTAGGCACTAGGAAATGCATGTGCTAAGGAGACATTTTTATATATATTATGAACTTAAAATTAAATAAAGTAACATTTTTTACAGTGGTCATAATATTACAGTACCTAATATTTAAAATAATTACATTATTTTAAATATTAGGTACACAATAGGTAGGTATATCATAACAGTTAACAAATAATATTAAAATTATCACCATCAATGCTTGAAAATTGAAATAATATACTTATAACGACCGTAACTCCGTAGTCCGTACTCTGAGACATATAATGACGATTAAACTTCTATTTAATGAAGAGTGTGACAGATTTTGTATGGGACTTAATATTATGTCTAAATCTGCATTTAATTATTAAAGATAAGAAATTAATCCTTCAAGCCCCATAAGAGCACCGGTGATCGCGACAACAATATAATACAATAGCATTTCCAAGAATCTGCGATCGAAGGATTAAATAATATTGTCTCTGAGTAGGTACTGCGGTAAGTACCTTAATTATAAATTAAGAAATTAAAAAAAAACCCCGCCAAACAACTTTAAAAAGTAATGACATAATACGAGTATTTACTGCCTTTAAGTTCAAACTGACTATCTCGATTGTTCGCTATGAATTGATTGTGAAATGAAATCAAACATCTACATTAGCGGTCCCCCGATACACCTTGACAACAATTATGGACTAAAATATTACTTTACACAAGTTAGGAATTATTTGAACTTAAAGGCAGTAAATATTATTTCATTACTTTTTAAAGTTGTTTGGCGGGAGTTTTTTTTTTAAATTTCTTAATTTTATTTTATTTCATACTTTTTAAACTTGTGTTGGTTATAGTGCAGAATAATTCCTATCAACAGAATCATATATATTATGATTACCATCTATCAATGTCCCTTTCGATAAGGCTATTAATATGAGCCCAAACATGAAACCTCTACTTTGGGTTCATACTAAGCTCGGTTCCTATAGAATCAGGTGATTCTGCAGCAGCAGCGTGAAAAAATTTACTGTTTGTCTACTTCTTCTCGTTGTCGCAATTAAAATGAGCCCAAACACGAAACCTCTACCTACTCTAAGTTGGCGAGGAGTTGGATTACCAGGTGATGGTGCAGCACCAGGCCAACTTTCCATTATTATGTGTATACTGTACACTTATATTGTGTATTCACAAATGTCACGAACTAGAATGAAATATAAAAACCCATCAAATGACTACAAGTTGCTAACGGCCTTTCATGAACCAGATAAACTCTGATTGTCCAGCACCGAGCAGGCTGATGATGACGAACTATAGCTAAGAACACTCCCGAACAAGTCAGCTTTCAAACAAAAAAACTAGATCAAAATCGGTCCACCAGTTTGGATGCTACGATGCCACGGACATGAATCAGATAAACCCTGATTGTCCAGCACTGAGCAGGCTGATGATGATGAACTATAGCTAAGAAACTCTCGATCATGTTAGCTTTTAAACAAAAAAAACTAGATCAAAATCGGTCCACCCGTTTGGATGCTACGATGCCACGGACAGATACACACACAGACAAACAGACAGACAGACAGACAGACACGTCAAACTTATAACACCCCTCTTTTTTGTCGGGGGTTAAAAATAAAAAAGTTTGATTTCCTAATTATTTTCTTTAATAAAAATAATAGTTACAGGATTTTACCAAAATTCTTCATTATTCACTCAAAAATGTTTTTTTGAAAACTTTCCAAAACTCCTAATTGCTGAATAGTCATAATGAGTAAGCGTCTTATATAATACTTTCTATTTCTCTTTTACTACTAATTACTCCGTTTATAATAATGATATTATAATTATGAAATTGCATATTAGTTCAATTAACAATTTATTTAAAATTGCTGAACTTATTAATATTAAGTGGGTACTTACCTACGCCAACGCTTTCGAGTACTGTATTGTAGTTCGAAATTCCAAAACATTATTACAGTTTAATAATTATTATACGTAGCATAAAGCATTATAAAGCTGAAGAGTTTTAACGCGCTAATAATCTTATGAACTACAGGACCGATTTTTACGAAGACAAAGATATTAAGTAAAACGTAGTGATTAAGTATAATATTCTCTTTGATATTTGAAAGTAGACCACCGGGAAGGTGATAGGTGAATTGTTTTTAGAAATATCACTAGACAACCAGTATGGAGAAAATTCATTTTAAGACAAAACATTGTTTTTTTGGGCGAGACCGTTAAAAATGTCGCTTCTTAAAAGGGTTCCGCCACCTAAAACATTTGAGAACCGCTGTTGTAGGTAACAATAACAAAAGTTAGAGTGTTTTGACACCACACCGCGTAATGTGAAACGCTCCAACTCCTTGCATCGTAATTTAGCAATTCCGCTGATCTCCGTGGCGTGACATGTCACATGGGGCAGGTCACCATCGAGTCACGTGCAGCGGGGACCGGGGTCACAAGACCGCGGTCACATGACAGGGTTAACTCGCTAAACGACACCTCGGAATCCTTGAGATTTATTGTCAGATTATTATTATGTAAGGTTATGTTACGACTTATAATAGCGGCAAATAAGTACACGTCTTTGCATAAAGAAGGTGATTTGAGTTTTAAAGGTAATAAGTTGATAGTAACAAGTAACTAAAATACTCAAGCCCAAATCCCAATCCTGAATCGCACCAAATCTGTCTAAAAGCTGGAGGTTCTAAAAGGAGTGTCTGAGTTCTTAAAAAGGAAGATCCATATTGCCAGCGGACCCTGCTCTTTCAGCGCTTCTATTTTTACAGTGAACTCTATAATACTACTGAACACACAAACATCCTAAACTCTAACTTAAGTATTGTCACTAATTTAAAGTTTATTATACATGTTACACCTTGTGGAATTAAGAGGATGATGCTCTACCCGACTTTATTTGCATAATCAAGGATTCTAACAGTTATTACAATGTTCAGCCATTAGGTGAATAGAAAATAAGGATATTTGTAATTTGTATCCCCGATGTCGACATTGGACGGTAGACGCATAATTTGATTGATTAATGTTAATCGTTGCCGACAGTAAATATCTCAATAATGTGTATAATTCATTGGAAAATGTGTGGTTTCATACCATTAGCTATACAAATAACACTAAAGTAATAATATTGTATTATTGGTTGAATAATGATGCTGTTTAGAATGCCTTCTGGAAAGCATCGTGATAGCACAATGCACATAATATAAAATGATTCTATTAGCAATAATGTATAAGCTGTGTGAAGTAAAAAAGTTTTAAACTAGCATTTGCCCGCAGCTGCCTATTGAACTTCTCAGGAGGCTTTCCGAACTTGCCGTAAGTGACCGCGACCAAAATGAATTCAAATAAAATGCCATCTTATGGCCTGGACTATAGTTTTCATTTTGCTCTACGCCATTACAAAGCAGCGGCGGCATGGGTCGTTAGAACAATGTCGGTAGAACATGAAACCTATCCTATGTCACAATTATTGGAACGAAGTTCCTTATCGCGCGTTCGGCGTAAAGAAGGCTAGGCTAGACAGAACGATGTTTGACCTCAACACTTTTTTATTAGTAAGTACCTGCAAGGTAGGGGCAGAGAGCGTTGATAGTATTCCTGTACGTCAACTAGATGGTGTTTTTTCAGAATAAACAGCGACGCATTGTTAGTATTTCTGGGCGTCAATAGATGGCGTTTTTTTTTAAATATTTTTGAGTATATCATATGTATACAGGTTTTTTTTAACATAATAAATAACTTCGTTCCATTCGGGTATTCCTCGACACCTCTCAAGTTTTTTTCTTTGAATTTTTGTCAGTCGTGGTCTCTTGCGGCCAAGATAGGAAAGCCACCTTTAGGGGTGGAATTTTGAAAAATTCTCATTTTAAGTTCTCGCTAAAGAGTCACACGGGCTTACATTCCCACTTCCATTTCGCCCCCGCTCCCACTTACATTAATTAATAATAACGAAGAAGTAATCAATCATTACCTGACTGATAACAGTCAGGATGATAATCATTACTAGCTTTTCCTCGCTGATTGATTAAAATTTAAAAGTCAACAGGTAAATGACATTCAAATTTTATTAAAGAATACTTATTATAAGGTATTCAATTCTTGATGAAACCTCTTTGCGCCTTAATCTATTTATCTCGCTGGAAATATTTCTGGGATCAGTGTCCATAGGACAAAAAACTAGTGAAAGGACTCAAAAGTCCTTTCACGGGACTTAAAGTGTCTTTACACCAAATTTCAATAAAATCGGTTTAGCGATTTAGGCGTAAAGAGGTACAGACACCATTTTGCATTTATAATATTGGTAAGTATGGATACATTTAATGTTAACATGATTTACTCAAAGGCCACTTATCCATTTGTACTAAGTAGTAGTTAGTATGAGATGACAAATGGAGTATGACTTAGATATAGTTTCGAGATGAGCCGCTGTCCGCTGACCCAGTAACATCGCCGCTAGCTGACGGCGTGATCGTTATTATATTATGATTTACTAGAAAATGTTGTAATTATTTATTATTTTTAACAAAAAATTAAAACCGACTTCCAAGGTAAAAACAATAATAACATTCTTATAGTATAAACTAAAAACTAAAAAGTATTAAATAATTTTCCTCTCTAAATGTGCCTTTTTCCGAATTGAGCTAAACCTCAACTATTTCTGTACTCAACCTTCATCATTTTGAAGTTGGTAATAATAATTTTACTCTTTTTAGTTACCTAGTAGATAAGTTTAATATTCTAATTGTATCATTATTATAGAAATATTCTAATTGTATCATTATTCATTCATAAAAAAATTTAGACCTAGATCATACGAGTACATTGTAACCCTATTAACCTTCTCAAGTAGCATTTTTAGGGTTCCGTAGCGAAAAGGTAAAAACGGGACCGATTATTAAGTTCTATAGAGTATAGACTATAATATCATAATAATTCTGTTTCATGGTTTTACATATTTTACCCCACAAGCTGTGTAACTCGATTATATTATAGCTGCATTCTTTTATATTGTTATTTAAATACCATCAGTTTGGGCTCGATGTAGGCAGATTTAAGTGAACTCTGGCTGCTCAATAGCAGTATCACGATAATAAAGTAGCACTATTAGTTGTAACAGCGGTAACAATGGATGATAATACTTGGAAAAAATTGGCGCAAACGTGGATGCTTTTACTAGCGTGTATCGTTAACTTTGGCTAGTTTTAAAAATAAGGCTGTTTTCGCACTTAGCCAGATTTTCTTCAAAAGTACCACCACTGAACATTATAAATTTTATTTCAATTATCTTTTTCTATAGCTTTTAAACACGTGAGGTATTCATTATTAATTACTTCTATCAAAGTATTGAATTCGTAATTAGTTTTTTCGAGTTCTCTATTCCTGATTGATTATTTTAATTTTTTAAAACATTAAATTATAATATCGAATAATTATAGATTTCATTACAACATTAGTAATATAGACACGTCGTATAAAACTTTCCTTGCTCTACGATCTATATTCTATGGGGATTGGACTAACTTCTAGCCTACTGGCTAAAACACAAACTAGGTCAAACCACGTTAAACTAAATATAGTCTGTTAAAGATAGGTTTCACTTTTTACATATTTTGTTAAATCCATATTAATATTATAAATGCGAAAGTGTGTTTGTTCGCCTGTCTGTTACCTCCTTACGCCAAAACCACCGAATCGATTTTGCTGAAATTCAATATGGACTATAGAGATACTTTGAGTCCCAGGAAAGGACTAAGGATACTTTGTCCCGAAAAAATGTATGGTTTCTGCGCAATAAACGAATTTTTGAGCAAGGGAGTTGCGGGACTGATCAAGTCTAGTATATGAACGGGTAAAACCAGTTCTATCTGGTATCATACACCTAGCTCAAACCGGCTGAAACTTGTTTTACGATAGACGTAGACGAACTTCGGGTTCCAGACGTAACATATATTATTCATTTTAGACCCACCTAAGACATCCGCGGACGGAGAATGTCATAATATTTGTAGAAACTGTTTCGGTGTGGGACCCCTGTACTCGTGGCTCGTAGCAAGTGCTTTATAAAATATGGTGAATCCGGCCCTGTTTTTAACCGAATTTAATAAGAAGAGGCATGTTTAAGCTGTATCATTATGTCAGTGAGCACATTGCCTGCGCAATTCAACGGAAGGTCACTGACCTGGTTGCGTAAGAAGTTTTTTGCACATAGACTTCTCTAGGTGCTGTCGAGTGTCGACAGAGAATACTAATGCTGGATATTCTAAGCAAATAAGGTGAAACCATTGTATGCATTTTAACTTAACATTCAACATGGATAACCTATTTAACGTTATAAGTGAAGTTGTTAAAACACGCGTTATTCTTGACTAAACCATTATTTTCATTTTTCGTTATGTAATAGTAAAATACTACATTGTTAAATTTGAGAAACATTATATCTGAAGATTTTGCTAAATTGTCTGTTGTTTACGTGATTTTTTGCCTTTTTTTCTCGCCAGGTTAAAGTAACCGAATCACTTGTGGATAGCCAATATGGTTTAACAAATGTATGAATTTAATTTTTTTTCGCTCTCAAAGTTTCTTCATAAAAATAACGACTGTAACTTAGTTTTTTTAGTTTTTTTGACGTCAGGTTGACGAAAGCCAATCAAAAGCGCTGGAAGAGGAGCTTTAGAGCTTCTGTCAAAAACCCTCAGGAGCTGAACCTAAGAACTCTATCCTTTTTTTATATAGAATTAAAAAAAGGATATGGGCGAACAGACCACAGACGGCCCCAATTTTTATAAAAAAAAGAACCTAAGGGCCTGATTTCACCCACCGAGTAGAGTGGCGCGAGTCGCGACAGTGCGATACCGGAAATATCACTTAATGTAAGGGACAAAACACGACTTTTTAGGAGAGCGAAAAAACAATTTTTTTTTACAAATTCGTCTGTAACTTTTTATCATTTAGTCCGATTTTGAAGGTGTTTATGGCAAAGTTTCTTAGAATTTTGTCGGCTATATAACTATAAAAAAAATATTTTCGTAAATTTACACGTTTAGAAAATAGCATGTCCCTTACATTAAATTTTTTGCTTATTTGTCCCTTACAGCACTGAATTTTTCAATGTCAACTATGCCATATTAAAGTAAGTACCAAGTTTAATATGAAACTGCAACACAAATCTACTGTAAAGGACATAAAAAACTATGCTTTGGAGGAAGTTTGATGTACTATATTAAAATCTAACACAATAAGCCTGGCTAAAACACAATAACACAACTGGCTGGTCTACCACATAAGGGATAGGATTTCCAGCAAAATAAGGGAACTTCGGCAGACTGAAACATTACCCTTGGCACCGGGACTGTTCCCATCTACACCCAGAGCCCCTTTAGACAAGGTGGAACTTTGCAAAACCACGTCTCTGCTCTGTTGTCTTACCGAAATCTGTATCCTGAGCCGAATGGAAGATGGATCTTCCTCCCTGTTCCGCGCTGCGGCCTCTTTCTGTGAACCTGAACTAGTGATCGCACAACACAAGTCTAAATGTTGGTTCTTGACCTAGCATTAAGCTTCTCGTTTCACCTTATCAGGAGCTACTGCTCTCTTTTATCGCAACTGTCAGAGCTGCTTCGCCAGTGCCCAGTCATGACCTTCCCCTTCTATGACGTTCCTTTTTATGGTGTTACGCCAGCTATTTCTATTATAGGCCATTCGAAGAGCGTCGTAGACAGTCAGTCAACTCAAGTTTGGTACGGATTTGATCAGATCAACGAATGAGACAGCGGCTCCGCGGTCTTTTTCTGCTCAATGTTGCCAATTAGCATGAGTTTTCCATACCATGGTTTCAAGGTTTTCTCCTTTTTGTCATGGTAATGTGTCTAAAATATTCTAAGATGCGTTATTAGACAGATGGTAGAGAGCCTTGTTTTTATGTTTAGTTTAGCCAGCCTGGATGAGTTGGTTCTGTAAGCAGTTTATGGAATTCAGAGCATTTTCCTCCAGCACCCTTAACGGCGTTGATACGTCTGCGGTCTGCAGACTTCAGAGTCTATGTCTCGTATCCTTATCTATAGACAGATGAAGAATATGAGCATGTGCACAAATTTCCTCCTGGTTTTTAACAAAATCTTCCTGTCAAGCCAGGTTTTATGCATTTGAGACATGGCGCTCTTAGTCATCCCAATTCTTCTATGTATATTTGGTTAATAGATATTTAAGAGTAAGGTAAGGGACAAATTTTAGTGAAGCTATGACAGGTATTATGTATCAATTTTTAACGTAAAGGACATGCTAAGAGAATTGTACTAAGCTAAAGGTTAACGTAAGGGACTGAATTTTGTTTTAAAAGCATTTACGTTATTTTTTTTAACACGTAAAAATATTTATGTCCGTTAAATCAATTTTTTTAGGAAAAATCCTGTCTTGACTTTAAAAAATGTGTACTGTAAGGGACATTTTTTTAACGATAGAAGGATTTCAAGTATGCCAAATGATAGAGCTCGAAATTCTGAATCCAATGATATATATAACTCATTTTCGCCAAAATGTCCCTTACGTTAAGTGATATTTCCAGTGTCGAGTGGCGAGACAGTGTTTTCGGCTAATTTTGGCGGAAAGCACTGTCTCGTCAATCTACTCGGTAGGTGTAACAAGGCCCTAAGTGCACTTACGCACGAGTCACACTAAAATACAATATAACTGTTTTTCTGACACACTCGGATCAAATAGATTGAGTACTTTATACTGAGTGTAACAAAAATAAGTGATAATACTTTAGAGTGTGTACGTGTTCCTTGTAGAGAGTTCACTGTGAAAGTAGCAGCTCTGAAAGACGAACATTTTTTTCACTTTTGTATAGGGGAACTCGTTACGCCCACAGAGTGGAGAGTTCACTGTGAAAGTAGCAGCTCTGAAAGACAAACATTTTTTTCACTTTTGTATGGGGGAACTCGTTACGCCCACACATGGACTCTCTACAAAGAACACGTACACACCCTAAAGTATTATCACTTATTTTTGTTACACACTGTTTAAGGTCTAAAACAAACGTTTTTCATGTCATGACAAACCTGTACTTTAAATGTAACACTTCAAATCAGTTTTAGGGTTCCTTAATCTGTTGCTTATGTCGGCACTACATATAGGCGAACGCGTTGGCCAACGCGTTGGCCAACGTGTCGGCCCAATGTGTAGAACGGGCGACTCGCGCGTTGGCGGTAGGTATTTAGACGTTGGCCGACTCGTTTTGTCGGCACTACATATAGGCGAACGCGTTGGCCGACGCGTTGGCCAATGCGTTGGCTAACGCGTTCGCCTATTTGTAGTGCCGACATTAAATCTTAACCCTCGAAATTTTTAATAACTTTTCCATTTTTGTATCAAAATCTTAATGCGGTTCACAGACTACAATACCAATAGCTCTTATAGTTTCGGGGAAAAGTGTCTGTAACATACGGACATATAGACAGACAGACAGACATGACGAATCTATAAGGGTTCCGTTTTTTGCCTTTGGCTACGGAACCCTAAAAATACTATATTTGGGTGACTTTGGGACTCTACTTTATAGGTGCCCTGACACTTGGTTAATTTATTTGTTTAATAATTTATTTACGTCAATGTTTGTTTGCAAGTAGATAGTACAATCGAAGAGCCATTGAACACTCAACCTTCTAGTATTAACGAACTTGAGATAATTTATGTTTCGATAAACTTTCCTGCTTATTTTGAAGGTTAAAACACATCCTTGAAATAATCGCATGACCTATATAAATTGGGTAAGTAATAAATAGTTAACATTTTCAAGTAATTGGACTACAAGTTCTAGTTCTCTGTAATCTTATAATAGCCATTTAGTTAAGTACACTGAATTTAGTCAACCCATACAGCGGCCACAGCACAAGATTCTTAGTGTAGGGGTTGCGCACCTGAATTTGTATTATCCTGTGTCTATCTTTTGTTTTGTTTCATTTTATTATTACGTGTTTACTGAGAGAGACAATAAACTATTTTAAATTTTTTAATTTTTGACGTGTTAACGTCTTATAATTCGATATGGGGTGCGCGCACGAAAAACATGACAGTTCATGCGGCGTTACCTCGCTGACAGCTCTGAGGACTGAGGCGTTCCATTTATCCTCTCAAGTCTCTCAACAACCGTAAGGCCCACCTGGGCCGCGCTCTTTGTTTCGATTATATTGCGTATTTCGAAGAATTAGAGAATACTTTTGTATGAAGAAGTTTGGTTAGTTATGACCTTTGATACATTAACCACACTCTGAATGAAAAATAAATAAACAATCTGTGAGCTATTAGTATTATTTAGGCTATTCAAAATTGTACTCTATTTCCTACGTGTCAAGGTCTTGTGCTTGTTGCTTGTGCTTTGTTCGAAGATTTTACTGGATTTCACGAATGTATGTAGCATTTTGTATTGCGAATAGTTTATTTTACTCATTATAAATATTTTATTTATAATGAGTAATTTATTCGTTTATTTCTTCTGAACAAGTCACTAATTATAGTTTCGAAAGTTTATAATTGAGAAACTAATATCATATCGGACTAAATACTATATTATGATGGCTTTATAGATAGAAGATTTAACATATATTATAATGTAGGTCACACAAACATAAAATGTGGATTGTATGTAAGGATATTACATTAATTTTACAAAGAGGGTAGGCCGGGCGCCATTATTTTTTGCACATTGACCTGCCAACTTTTTGCATAGATTTTTCCCGGACCTGAGGGGTTAAGGCTTAAGGGGTTAAGGCAGATTTCACGTTCAACTATCGTCAGTAAACCGACTTTACAGACAACCGATTTTTTTTCAGTTAAACTACTCTACAGGTGGGCTATTATGACCTCTTATTTCCAGCCAGTTTACGCCCAAAATGTACCGTTTTCGGGCGTAAAACTGGCTGGAAATAAGAGGTCATAATAACCCACCAGGATGTAAGAGACAATTGATAATAATATTGACAAGTGATAACACTTTAGGGTGCGCATATTGTGTCCCTTATATGTACATATAATATGTATAGAGCTTACTGTTAAAGAAGCAACGCTGAAAGAGATTCTTTTGATTTCTTTATGATAAATGCCCCAAATTCAATTTTCCTATGCAAAAATAAAGAGTAGCTCTTAGGGCGTCGTCGTTACTTTTGTATTTAACTCTATTTAAGGGACACTCTTAAGTATTATCACTTTGTTTTGTTACACACTGTATAGTCTCACTTTCAGTAGATCAAGAAGACAATGACGGTCAGGGCTACAAGTATACTTTTAGGCGGGACCGAAATCAGAACTAACGCCACAATCTTGCGTGTTCACCATCAAAGGGTTTATCGACAGCTGTTTTACACGCTCTTTATGTGATCCTAGTATGAAATTATTAATTATTATTCCATGTGGCTGAAATGACAACTTCATTCTTCGATGTATAATTAACCAAGTAGTACCTTTTCTTATCTGCTAGGCAATGGGGTTTTTGTTTAAAGAGAGATAATTTCATTCTTTGTTAACGCGAGGCAATTCTTGCAATCTAAGAGTGCGCGTCGCCTTTATTTGTAGTTGGAAATGTGAATAGACATTTTCGTTAGTGTGCGTACCCGACGGGGCAGTCAGCAGCGAGCGAGCCATGTACGCGTGTATATATATGGTCACTCACACAACTAAGGGCGACGCGCACTCTTAGATTGCAAGAATTATACCTAGTAACCATGCCAAGGTTATTATTATTAAGATGATTGAGTCAGAGTTGTAAGTAACTAAAGTCAGTGTTATTTTATCGTGTAACAAGAAAATACAATATGTAAGTACTATTAAATACTTAAATAAAGGGCAGGCACTACCGAGGCCTAGACGAGCCAATTATATTCAATACTAGCCGGCTTGCACTGCGACCGCGAGTCAATAAACGTACAATGTGTTGGGACTGCGAGTCTTTATACACAATCTATAATATTATGTATGCCTTATCTGTTCTATAAATAGAATTATAGAACTATATGTTTGCCGGATTGGGGGAAACAACTGCAGGTGATAACTGCAATTATTTAATCAACCGGCATGTACTGCGACTGTGAGTCAATAAACTGAACAGTGTGTTTGGACCGCGAGTCCTTTTACACAATCTTTATTCTATATGCATCGGAATTGATTGCGGATCTCTGACGATGTTTTACCTATTCTATAAATAGAGCTATATGTTTGCCCGATTGGGGGAAATAACTGCAAGTTAATTTCTACAAGTGTTTAAATATATTAAGTTATTTTATAAACCGCCATAATGTGTGAATTGACCGCGGGTCTCTAAACACAATTTATATGCATCGGAATTGACTGCGAGTCTCTGACGATGTTTTATCTGTTCTATAAAATATAGAACTATACGTTGGCCGGTTTGGGGGTTAACAGCGAGTTATTTTATAAACCGCCATAATGTGTGGATTGACTGCGAGTCTCTAAACACAATCCTTATGCATCGGAATTGACCGCGGGTCTCTGACGATGTTTTATCTAAAAATAGAAGTATAATATGTTGGCAGGTTTGAGAGGATTAACTGCGAGTTAATTAAAATTTAAATTTAAAATATATTGATATTTTTTTAAATCAACATAATGTATGGATTGACTAGGAGTCTCCGACAATGTTTTAAAAATAAAAATTAGCAACTACCGCGCGTTTTCTCGCGCTCTTTGTTCTATAAATAGAACTACATGATTATTATTATAAAATTAATATTTTTGCCGTTTTATAGAGAACAGCTATTTCGAGCTAATAACTAGATTGACTGCGAGTCTCATCAGTTAACAACCTATGCGCGCCCCGCGCGATCCTTTTGTTCTAAATATAGAACTACGATTATAATTTACTATGTCCGCCGGTATATAATTATTATTATTAAATACAACTTGCACCAATGTTGGGACTCGGGATACACCGCGAGTGTATAACGAAACTTACTTAATATCTACGTAACGTGATAGTTACTACCCTCAATATTTTTTGTAACTTATTTTATCGACAAATAAGTCGATTATAACGAGCTACCCCAATATTTATTTTTTTAGGTCACTAAGACCAGACAATTGGGGAAATATCACTACTAAACCAGGTGCTAAAGGTCGATTCTGAGTCGGACCAGCTGGCCGATTCTGTATCGTACATTTGTGAGCTAATCGCTGAGTTAGTAACGAAACGGAGGAGTGAGCAACGGAAAGTCTCACTTTTGTATGCAAGTGAATACAAAAAGTGGCACTTTCCGTTACTCACTCCTCGGTTTCGTTACTAACTCAGTTATTAACTCACAAATGTACGATACAGAATCGGCCAGCGGATCCGGATAGATCCAGGGCTCCTACTGACGTTAGGTGAACCCTTGTTGGATTCGCCAGATTATGGTTTTAATGATCCCAAAAACGATTAAGATAAGCTACTGGTTATAAAACGTTCCTGATAATAAATAAGTGTTGCAGATCGATTCCATTTCGATCGATTATTATCATTATAGATTTCACCTGACAAAGTCTCGATATTACGCGCACAAGCTATATATGCCGGTGATCAGACTTAGTAAAGTCAGTAAATCTTTTAAAGGTAAGGTAAACGTTCAAAATCTTTCCATTAATAAATTTAAAAAGTAGTTAAAGAACGTTTGTGTGCCAAAGCCTATTATAAGGTCAATGATTTCATAAACGATGGCACACCTTGGGAGTAGGATGGCTTCTTGCAAGGCTACTTCTACATTATTATTAATAGGACTTACAATTATGTATGTGGATATTGTATATAATATTAAGTTACAAAATTGTAAACTTTATTTTAAAAGATTAATTTTTTCTCGCTTTTTTTGGTAAAAAAGTGGGCCCCGTGCGAGTTTCTTACGCCGGTTCTTCTCGCCGGGTCAGTTCCCGAACCGGTGGTAGGCATCATGTAGGACATTCTGAAAATATTTATTTTAAATTTATTCAGAAATAAAACAATTTTGATTTTCATTGATTTTGATTTTGATTACGAGTATCAGACTTATCAACAGTATCTGAACTATCGCGATATAAATAATTATCAAACTTATCAGATAATATATTATCAGAGAAGACAACTTCGTTACGGAAACCTATAACACTCAGACTCGATAAGTCGTGTTCAATATCAGACCGAGATTATTATTGTTTCGCTGGATAATTCCAGTATTTGTTCTCAGAGACAAATTAGTACATCCCATCAACCGGGTACCTTTTGGGCTCAGGCAAACCCTTCCCGCTACCCGTAAAGGGGGGGGGGGGGGGGGGTAGACCGTAGAGCTGGTAACCGTCGGCTGGTGCCGCTAGTACTGCACCGCTACAGTAAACCCTCTTCGAGTTCGAAGAGCGTTGAGGCGACTAAACACTCAACACCGCAGCAGTAGTGCTGACAGTTATTTTTGTATATATTTTATAGATATATATATATATTATAATTATTATGGGCTTTATACAGCTATCCCCAACAAGCGGCCCGCAGGCCGCATACGGGCCACCGGGACTTTATTTGTAGCCCGCGTGATGTAAAACCATTTTGAAATTCACGCCCACGGCCAAAATGTTAAACAGTCAACGTGAAAGTCTTTTTCACTTATAAATCGTTAATTTTGAATAACGTTATTTTTTAAACTTTAAAATGTTTGTTGCGGCCCGCGACATCAACACCAAAAATGTTTGCGGCCCGCATGAAAAATACAAAATAAAAAAATTAGGGAACTTCGTTCCAAAAACAAAAACAGGTTGGGGACCACTGCCTTAATATATTATACACCATGACATCAATAAATTATTAGAATTTATAACTATATCTTTGTGTACCCCCACCGCAGGTTACCTTATTTCAAAGATTTTCTTTTCCCCAAACAAAGCGGCGGAAAATATTGTATTATATTTTAAATACAATTTTTGAATTATTTTAAATTTGAAACCATTTCGTAAGTTTATTTTTAAATTACATGTTAATTTGGAAAATTAACCTTTAAGGCTTCCAAGCCAATACCTAAAAGTGGATATCTAGCAAAAATAGATTTAAGAGCCTACTTCTTGGTTCCTAGTAACTCACTAGTCGATCGAAAGATTTTAATTTACGAATTAAGAGCCTTAAGTCTTGACGTACAGACTATCCGATGCGCTAACATTTTTTTCACAAAAAATATAAAGAAAGAAACTAGACCAAGCGTATGCTTTATTCCTTCGATCGCGGAAAAACAAGACACAATGCCTTTCTATTGTTATCGCGGCCCACTTGGGCCTTACGGGAGTTGAAGCGTTATCACTACTAGACTTTAACAATATCAGTATTCTAGGCGAGAATTCTTCAGCCTCAGGCGCCCCTTTTTTGATAACGTTTAATGGTTAAGGTGACGCCGCATTAAAGTAAGAAACCGTGTTGGATATTATGTTTTAGATTGCTTGTTTTCTATGAGAGACCGGCCCGGCAAACAAGCAATGGAACAGCAAAAAATGGAAAGGGCGTAAGCGACAAAATGGTTTTTGTCGCGTAATTTAAAAACCATAAATACATTTCATATAAGCTATGCACATATTAAATGTATGCTTCAACCAATTTATGTACAAATTTTGGAACCTTAAATCCCTCTCCTCTGTTGGAAAAATAAGAATCCCTTTTTTACAGGGGTCTTTTCGATTGATAATTCTGTGTTATAAAAGTTGTCGCAATCTTACCATTGGTAACACATCACCAGCTGTTGTAATCAAGTCTGGTATAAATTGTAACTTCAGGTCAGTTCACACCGACACGAAACACGTGTCTCGCTTCCCAATACCAGATACCCCTAAAGTATTGGACTTTGTGGTGGTCTGGCTGTGGGAATTATAATTGCCCGGCAGTGGGAGATGAGATTCCTACAGTTTTTGCGTTGGATCAAAACGCGCTTCTCTCGTTATGTTGTGAGCTAACCCTAAAATTGTCGTTTTATACAGCTTTTCACCTTACTATTGCCACATAGAAACGTGAATTACTAGAAACACTTGGCAGTGTTTCTATTATTTAATATTTCTAAAATTTTGTCCGAATAATGGATAGATAGATAGATAGGATTCTATCATAGAATAGTCGAGACAGAGAAGGGGATCTTAATAAATCATAACTCTTTATTTAGTGACTACGCACACGAACTTCCTTAAGTTTTTTTTGGGAGAAATACTTTTAATGCGTGCCCTGGGTTGCGATGTGCCTAAGTTATATTGAAGCACCCCGGGGGTATGTGGGACAGATCGCGGACTAACCCACTAAACCACCTGCGATTTGCCAACGTAGGGGTTTCCTGGATCTAGACTTCCTTTATTGCTCTAGCTCTTTGAAAACTATGACTTGATTTAGTTCAGACAACATCATTAACCGGCGCCTTTAAACCAGATATGTACCAGTTTACCGGGAAACGGCATTAGGTAATTCGATAAATAAAGTCTAGTTTACATTTCATGTTAATTGTCAGGTTGAAGCAATGTACCAATGTACCAATTACCTTCTGGTTGTTTATCTATTCTATCGGGGTAAGGAAGTCTTCTAGAAAAGTCCGTAGATGTGATACGTGTAGAGCAACAACTTAGAAAAAAATCTAATTTTCTACATCCTATTTAGTTACCAATAAATTAGAGCATACGTAGTCAATGCTTAGATTTTAGAAAATGGGAATATCAGGGCTAATAGTATAGATAATTAATTCAAATCTGTAGGAATTCCTACATTTATTGTCAAAGTTAAAGCGGTTAAAACTGGAACCAACCGGTTCAAACGCAGCAAAAACTGGATAAATGCCAAACTCGCAGGAAACATTTAGGCATTAAAAGTGTTTTATTCCTTCTGTTCTGGTATTTAATCAACTGGTCAACTAGTAGCACTATTAAGCGTGTGACTAGACTAGACTAGAATACTGTTATGAACAGCGAATGTAATGCATTAATTAAATACCTAAACCAAAATAATATAATATTATACGGGCTATATACTTTCTTACAATAATTTTAAACTTATTTACCCAGATTATCTAATATATATAAATCTCCTGTCACGATGTTTGTCCGCGATGGATTCCTAAACTACTTAACCGATTTTAATGTTTCTTTTTTTAAATGTGTGCTTTTTTCCAACTTGAGAGATAGGATAGCTTAGATCTTTAATTATAGTCGCAATTTTATTTTATTGCAAATTATTTGTCTATAAAGAGCAACCATTGTTTATGCAACGCGGGTCACGGGATAATAATAATAATATAATATCTATGGACGCTTCACACCACGTCAGTCTGGCCCCGTGGTAAGTACCTGAAGGACTTGTGTTACAGGTACCAGACAACGGAAATATATTTAATACTTTTATACTATACATATATTTAAGATTTTTATTATATGATACACATATTTAATACACATCCATGACCCAGGAACTTTATAAACTTTTTGTTCCGTCGGCGGGACTCGAACCCGCGACCTCCGGCTTGAGCTACCAACGCGCTCACCACTGCGCCACGGAGGTCGAGGTCGAGGAGGATAGCGATGGACGTTGCCATGGTGACATACTTATTTAGTCACTAATTCAATAAAATAATACGAGCGATATACTTTATATAATATGGCAAGACAGCTAGTTAACTATATATTTAAGGCACTCTATAATGTTGTTTTTCCAAAGTGCCAGACGAAAACAAGCAAATCTTGTTTGACTATTTACTATTCTTTTTAATCACAGAAGTAAAGGTTATATTAATAATTTAATGTTGTTCAATATCAAAATAATGAAGCACAGAATTTCATATGAATTTTGACAGTGTAAAGTTTTGTGCCTAGATTATCCGCTTGGACTTTAGCAGTATTCCTTCTGGTTGGCTATGTATTCACCTAGTGGCACTACTAGTATGTTACATACGAAACTATTGCACCGCGATCTAGGACGGAGCGAATTTTAAACATCACACCAGCGGCTGCGCAAGACTAGATAATGCCGTCACCCGTCATACATTGCTAAAATGATTTGCGATTAGAGCCCATTTAACTGTTGTGT
Source organism: Polyommatus icarus (assembly GCA_937595015.1). Classification (NCBI taxonomy): domain Eukaryota; kingdom Metazoa; phylum Arthropoda; class Insecta; order Lepidoptera; family Lycaenidae; genus Polyommatus; species Polyommatus icarus. The sequence goes on along the minus strand of OW569325.1, from coordinate 19,113,057 downwards.
TTTTCATTTAGGAACAAGATTATTATCAGGTAGTACATATACTCTACATTGTTAGGAAATAGAATACTGTAGAATGGGCATTGACCAAAAAAAATCACATGTACTTTTTATATTTTTTTGCGTTAAAATAGGGTATTTTAAGAATATAAATTAAATAATTTTGAAATTCATTGGCTAGTTTTTTCTCAATAAATTTTTAAAGTTTCGCTCTGACGTCATCATCGGCGGCCAATTGACCTCTGCGGTATGTTTTTTTTCCTTTCAATCTTATTTATAATGACTGGTTCGTCAAATGCAAGTTCTCATTATGTGAAAGCTGATATGAGAAGCTTACCAAAAGTTCGAAACGTAATGTTGGTCGAATTTATTGCTAATTTAACGCCATTGAAGGTCAAACTAAGGTTAAACATATTTGTTCAAAAATATAAGTAACTAATGGGTATTTTTTTCGTTTATATACAGAAAAACGATCACTGACCTTATTCCTCGAAATGTTTTTGTAATGAGCAAAATTAAAAAAAATGGACAATCCCCATTAAGTTTCAAATTCCTGTGACTATTACATGCCCTTCTTACATTATGACGTATTAAAATAGTAAATATTAATCATAATAAAAACAGAAAACTACAAATTCTTTAAAGGAGCAGGTACAAGTAAGTAAGTAACTTATTTGTGTGGACTTTGGCCTTTTTCGTTGAACACCAAACGTCATTTTAATTTTTAACCGATTTCAAAAAAAGGATGTTATGTCAAATAATTATATTCGATGTTAAAAGTTAGGGCCTGATTATACCTACCGAGTAGATTGGCGAGTACGTGCTCTCGGGCCTCGGCCAATCAAAATATTGTCTGTTTTCACTGTATCGCCACTAAGGCCGGTATAAATAGTGAGTACTCAAGATGCATCTCGGTCTCAAGACACGGTTCAGCTCTGTGATTGGTTGGCTGTCAAAATTTGGACCAATCATAGAGCCGAACCGCGTCTTGAGACCGAGATGCGTCTTGAGTACTGACTATTTATAACGGCCTAAGTACTCTATAGCTGGTATAATCTGTAGGTATAATCATACCTACCCTGTAGGTATAATCAGGTCTGACCTGACAGGCCTGACTCCTTATGGAGTTTCGGCGTTGTTTTAAGAACAGAAAGCATATGCTACTATGCAATTCATAATCATCATCATAATCATCATCATCATCATCGTCATCATCATTACCACGTATTAAGGTCACCAATGTCTCATGGCACAGAATAGATAAAAGTACAAGGCATAGGTATGGATATACAAATAATAATAATATTTATGTACTGTATAACAACACCTGTTTGTTTAATACACGGCGGTCAGCGCCGCGGAGGCGACGGCATCGCCGCGCTTACTGTACTACTTTATATACAGATCGAATACTTTACTAAATACTTTATAAAAATTTAATAGACAAATACAATTAAAATAAAGTTATTTTAAAAATAGCATTTAAACAAAACAGAGTCATTAAGTGTCTTTTAAATTAGTTATACTTATTAATCGATAGATGGCGCACTAAGTATCGATTTGAATTATTGAATACTTGATTACAAGAACAGCTGTCAATAATTATGATAATATTATATATAATGAGTAGCTACGCTACATCCTATGCAAGTTTATAAAATTTTATCTGATGGATCCTTCGATCGTGGAAAAACGAGACACAATAGCCTTTCTATTGTTATCGCAATCGCCGGTGACCGCTTGGGGCTTTAAGCATTAAAATTGTTAAATTACTTAGCACAATATGTTCACTTCACTGATAATATATTATTTTGTGAGTGTGAATTGTGACTCTTAACAAATTGTAATAAGATACGTAAAATATACGCGAACGTTTACCTACTAGTGTAACTAAAAAGAGCGAATTTATTATTATTTTTAACAAAAAATTAAAACCGACTTCCAAGGTAAAAACAATAATATCATTAATATGAACTAAAAAGTATTGAATAATTTTTACTATTTAATAGTTCCTTTTTCCGAATTCGGCTAAACCTCAACTATTTCTGTACTCAATCTTCATAATTTTGAAGTCGGTGCCAGTTCCAAAAGTTTCAAATATTTTGTCAGAGGACTGAATATTCAGCTATCTGGTACCGACTTCAAAATAATGAAGATTGAGTACAGAAATAGTTGAGGTTTAGCCGAATTCGGAAAAAGGAATTATTAGATAGTAAAAATTATTTAATACTTTTTAGTTCATATTAATGTTATTATTGTTTTTACATTGGAAGTCGGTTTTAATTTTTTGTTAAAAATAATAATTCCATAACAAGATGAAAAAAAAGTTACTCCACAGCAAATTCCATATCCTATACACACCCTAAACTCTAAACTTTTAAAACTCTAAAGTATTATTACTTAGTTTTGTTACACCCTGTATATTGTAACAACTAAAATAAAAGTTATGTCGAATTTTCTCACTAGTATTTATTTATTACAATTTTAACAATTAAATGAAAATTGAGCAGAGTTTCCACTAGACACTTAATGTATAAGAATGAATCAATTCTGGCATGGCTGGCATTTATATAGCTCCATCCCCACCGGCGGTGGCTGATTGCTGGCTTGGTGGGTGGAGGAAATGGCGGCTATCATGGCGGCTGTGGCGGCAGGAAATACTGACTGATGTCACATCCGTTACAATATTATGCTAAATATTTTTTTACTTGATGACGCCCGCAACTCCGTTGAGCAGTACCGCAAATCGCAATACCGCTCGCATCTCTATTTCGCTCCGAACGAACACTTATCCAAAAACGTGGTTATAGAGCGTTTTAACCTCGTTAAAACAATCGGTATTGTTTTAACGAGGTTAAAACGCTCTATATAATCTCTACGCGGAAAGTAACTCTCGGAACCGGTGTTCCGAGAGTTACTTTCCGCGAGAAAATAACCAGGTTAATTTCAGAAGCAATACCGCTCGCATCTCTATTTCGCTCCGAACGAACACTTATCCAAAAACGTGGTTATAGAGCGTTTTAACCTCGTTAAACCATCGGTATTGTTTTAACGAGGTTAAAACGCTCTATATAATCTCTACGCGGAAAGTAACTCTCGGAACCGGTGTTCCGAGAGTTACTTTCCGCGAGAAAATAACCAGGTTAATTTCAGAAGCAATACCGCTCGCATCTCTATTTCGCTCCGAACGAACACTTATCCAAAAACGCTCTATATAATCTCTACGCGGAAAGTAACTCTCGGAACCGGTGTTCCGAGAGTTACTTTCCGCGAGAAAATAACCAGGTTAATTTCAGAAGCAATACCGCTCGCATCTCTATTTCGCTCCGAACGAACACTTATCCAAAAACGTGGTTATAGAGCGTTTTAACCTCGTTAAACCATCGGTATTGTTTTAACGAGGTTAAAACGCTCTATATAATCTCTACGCGGAAAGTAACTCTCGGAACCGGTGTTCCGAGAGTTACTTTCCGCGAGAAAATAACCAGGTTAATTTCAGAAGCAATACCGCTCGCATCTCTATTTCGCTTCGAACGAACACTTATCCAAAAACGTGGTTATAGAGCGTTTTAACCTGGTTGAAAATAGCGGTTCCGAGAGTTACTTTCCGCACCGCTTCTGAAATTGCCCTGGAAATTATGGAGGCATACTCTATAATTCTGTCTACTCTGTCCGGGCGTTCTACTGTTTAATATTATACAATTGTATGCGTTGCGTCATCGTAGTCAAGACAGTTTTGACTTGGTGTGCGCCACATGATAGACACAACTGTTTTAATTGTGTCGTAAGACTGACTTGTCTGTGTGAAACAAGACTGTCTAACTACAGTCGTGTCTCCAATGTGCGGTCGCACTAAGTGTAAAGTTTCTTATTTAGAGATAAACTACGATAACATGGCGCGCCCCTCCAAAATTCAAAACGTTTGAAGTGCGTTGTCATGCGCGGTCGGCTAGTTATGATTAGTTGACCAACAAATCTTGGTAATAAGTGACATTAAGTGAAATATTAAGAGTACTGGTTGATTGGTTGAATACTTACTACATACAAACTCTTTCATAAGGATGTGACTACACACATTAAATCAGTAATTTGGAGGGGCGCGCCATGTTATCGTAGTTTATCTCTACAATCAAATTTAAGGTTAGTATACTAACGCCTTATACTTGTGCATAATCTCAAAATCATTAATTCTTGTACCAAACAATATAATCAATAAATAATGGAATTGAAAGCAGGACAGATACCCCGGTGTGGACTAGGACACAGCTTTGAGCTTTCTAGAGAAAGTTTACTTCCTATAGGGGGTCACTCGCTGAAATATATGGAACAGGATGCTCTACTTTAAAAAGCTTGGGGTACTTATAACATGCTCTTACTGTCATAATCAAGTAGGATCAATAAAGCGACACACTGAAAAATTATCCATAGTATAGGTCTACCAGAATCTGATGGCAAAAAGTGAGAAAGTACATTGACTCTACAAAACCGGGGTAATTGGAATTTTGATCCTATTTTTCCTTATAGCGGCTGATTCTGTGTGTGAAACATGCAGGTATTATATAAAATCCAATGATCAAGGATATGTTTTGAAAATCTGTCGTCAAAATTTGCCACACATTCTGGTAGACCTATAATAATCAAAACAACGAACACATATAGTTTCAAACGGATAATTAATAAAGTTTTAAAGGTCTTATTTTTGGATTATAATTTTTTTTGCTAAAACTCCGCCTAAGGATCAGCTCTTTATTTTATCTGTGAAATCTAGTTTCACTTAATTTGCACTTGTTGTGGCATATTCGTGAAAGCATTGTTAGAATGGAAATCGAACAATTTCTCCTTAAACGTAACTGAGGCTATAGTATCTATTTAGCCAGATTTGAGAATGTCACGAAGTGCTTTCAGTGCATTTTAAAACGAGTATAATATTAAAAAAAAAACTAACTCGGACTGCCATTGTCACGAAGTAATAGAGCTGATGATGCTGAATGCAGCTAGGAGTTCGTTTAGTTCAAAATTGGAATATTATCTTAGCTACTCTTCCTGCCTTTCTTTCAAGACGGAAGAGCTAGCTTGTCTCTTTCAAATTCAAATTATTTATTAAGCATACAATAATATACAATAGTATAAAAGCTAGATAGCATACATCACGTCGTCTAATCCCATGCTAAGTAAAAATTTATATTATTATCAGACAACTTTGGCACACACCTCACTCATATTATGGGCTTCATACTCGTGGAGAGGAGGAAGAAGCCCGCCGTTCGCAACCTTCGCGGCACCGCGCCATAATAATATTATGTACCTGAGCTGCGTCTGCGGAGCGAGGTCCCCGCGACGCCCTTGTACATATCCCGCCTGCACTGGTCCATGGAGGTCGAGGACGTCGTGGACTGCATCCAAAAGAAGACGACACTGCGTCTGAAGGTCGAGCGTCTGCAGTCTCGCCACAAAATTAACTTTAGTTCCTGTGTGGTGAGAGTACCAACGAATCTTCTTTCGATCTTTGAGGCGCCGGAGTTCTGGCCGATGGATGTGATCTACCGGAGGTTCCGGAAGAGACTCCGAAACGAAGCTCGTCACGTCACCGTTAACACGTGACAAAGTGTAGTTTTTTAAGTATATAATAATAATATGTATGTTAGTCTGTAAGGTATTAATTGTATTATGGGCCCTAGATATGCCTGAAATAAATAGTAAAACAAAAAAATTGTTATCTAAGTTTTTACGGTTGGTTACTGCTGCTAATTCTGGCGACACAGGGGTGGCAGTGGTGGGAATGAGGGTTTCCAATATTTGATTTACCACTAGATGGGGCTATCGTATCAAATATACATATTAAGACACCTTTGTGGTGAGCACAGACCTCTATCTAATGGTGAGTCTAGGGAATACAATCCCGCAAGATAATTTCAATCCCGGTATTTGCGGGACTGAACCATGAACCATCACAATCCCGCTGGATCCTAGTATTTGTGGGATACCTTTAAAATAAATCGTGACTCGATAGACTCGACTTGATAAATCCGGTTTTATTATTAGGAACTCAAATAAAACAAATTTTGTCGAATACTTTTATTATACAAATGCATATTCGCGTAGCGTTGCGGTCTGGATTGACCCTAAGGCTACATAGCGGCACCAGTAGCCCTAGCATGGCCACCAGTAGAAATGCGAAAGTATAGACAAACTGTTGAGATAAATATGATATGGAATGTACTGTCACTTCTTGGTGGAAATTCATGTTCAATTAAAACAGACACCTGATGATGATTTATTCGAAACCGGTAGTGTAAATAATAATTTTGTGATAAATATATTAAAATAAAGTGGAATAAGTGCAAGAAGAGTATATAATTATTTAATTGTTGAGATAAACTTAAGGTGCCGTTCCCATCTTTTTTCGTTCCGAAAAATTCAATTAAAATGCCACTTTCTGACAAACTATAGCCCTAAAAATTCAAATCATATCCTACTTTATGACATAGACTGTCATAAAGTGGCATTTTAATTGAATTTTTGTCGGTCGCGATTAGCCGCGGTACAGATCGGACCGGCATAGCACCTTAAGTTTATGTCCACAGTTTGTCTATAATAAGTACTTTCGCATTTCTACTGGTGGCCATGCTAGGGCTACTGGTGGAAAACGGAATATAAAAATCCCTCATTGGTGGTGGGTCATTGTCAGGACTGGGTAAAAAACAATTTGACCCCGACGTGATTTGAACACGCAACCTTCTGATCTGGAGTCAGACGCGCTACCGTTGCGCCACGGAGTCTCTGACGGGTGCAAAATAATTACACTTTCATTCGTTCATTACCTAACATCGTATAATATAATATATCTTGCTAGCTTTATCTTTCTGTGATTAAAAGTCGTTAATTATATATCTGCTCGCTGAAAGATAGCGTTTTTTATCTGCTATTTTAATCCAAAAATTAGTTTTTTAAATAAAATAATATCATTTTTTATGAAATGCCAAGTCTACGTCAAATGTTGGTTACAAGTTACAACTTAAGTTGCCTCATGCCTGACGTTTGTTGACGATTTTATAATATTATTTTGCTGATTTATTGAAAACAACCTATTAAGATCTAGAATCTAGATCAAACAAAGAACGAAACTGTATTGTAGAATCGAGGTGTTAGGGTTGGGGTGGTAGGTAGGGGTGTAGGTAATTCAGACCGCAAAGCGAATGCGTAGATGCATTTAGCTAAAGTATGGATTTGACAGATTTCAATAATTGCTTGAGACGTCATGCAAATCGCTCAATTCAATATTAGGGTCAATTCAGACAGCAACGCGACGCGTACAATGCATTTCTAAAGTTGTATGGATTTGACAGATTTCAATTGCGTGAGACGTCATGCAATGACAGACGTCAATTCAACAGAAATTTAGAAATGCATCTGCGCGTCGCGTTACGGTCTGAACGTCGCACAAAACGCTGATTTCTTTTCGATCCTTGCCGCAAGCGTTCGCCACCAACAAAAATTCAAAATATATAATGCCATTCTATGACCTAGAATGAAGGTTTCATTTTGCTCTATGCAGTACAAAGCATGTAGGTAGAAAATGACCTATAGCTGTGTTCCACATTATGCAATTTCATCTTCAATTTTCGTTATCTTCTTTTTGTTCAACTTTCGTTTGGCATATTCAATAATTGAATGCGTCAAAATCCACCCGCGTTGAAAGAAAAGTGTCATAGCGAGCGCTACGATTTCAACGCGCGTTACGGGCATGCCTAGGGTTGCCAACATTTCTCCGGCGAAATATAGTATTTTTCAAAATGAACTATAAAAAACATAGTACACTTCTAAAAATATAGTATTTTATGGAAAAATTAAAAAATGTTCAATGAAATACTTAAGTATTAAGTATTTACTTTTAACTTTAAATGCAAGAAGTGCAAAAAAACTATTTTTTGCACTTCTTGCATTTTTAACAATGTTTTGTCTCAAATAAAAGTGTCTAAATATGCTTTATTACATTCAATTTTAAGATTTATGTAAATTAAAAGCTCATTTTTAGGGTTCCGTAGTCAACAAGGAACCCTTATAGTTTCGGTCTGTCCGTCCGTCTGTCCGTCTGTCCGTCTGTCTGTCTGTCTGTCTGTCCGCGGTTTTACTGAGAGACTATAGGACCTACAAAGCTGTTATTTGGCACGAATACACATATCAGTGATGGCAACAAAATGGTACATCGTAAAATCGTAAAAAAATATTTTTTTTATGGTACCTCCCCTACACATCAAGCGGGGATGAATTTTTTTTTTGCGCCCACCCCATCGTGTGGGGTGTCGTTGAATAGGTTTCTTAAAAATATTGCGAGTATTCATAGATCATTTTCCGATTTAGGGATCCGTTTGTGAAATATTAAGTTTTAAAGTGGAAAAAATCGTTAGAGTCCAGTGTCCCAACCCTTCTACCAGCTAAACGGTTGGTTCTTGAAATGTCAAAAAATTCACGGGAGTAGGAAATATGCTGAATTTAAAAGAAAAACTATCACGGCTAAGAAGACTTCATAAGTTATTGAGTAATAATTGATTAACTAAAAAAATGTATTCGGCGAAGTATAAAGGACCTTTTCGTTCAAATTCCTTTGAGAGTAACTGAGATGATGTTGTTAGTAGTGTAAAACACGCTTTAAATGTACGTTCATTGACCATAAAAATTATCTAAAACTTGCGGTACTACGGAACCCTATATTGCGCGTGGCCCGACACGCACTTGTTTATTAATGAGATTCTATAGGTCTACCAGAATCTGATGGCAAAAAGTAAGAAAATAAATTGACTCTAGCAATACCGGGGTAATTGGAATAAAATATTTTGATCCTTATTTTCCTTATTTGAGGTTGATTCTGTGTGTAAAACATGCAAATATATAAATTTATCAAATGATCAAGGATATTTTTTTAAAATCTGCTGTCTAAATTTGCCATTTCATTCTGGTAGACCTATACTTCTGTTTCTCTCTTCCCACCATTTAAAATTCATAACCGAAAATACCCTTTCTGTGAATGCCGAAGTGGCGGGAATAGAGAGCTGGAATGAGATAATTTTAGTGTTCAAAATATAGTATTTTTGCGTACTATTTATTAGTTCAACAGTATATAGTACGCAGGCCCGAAATATAGTACAATACAATATATTATAGTACGGTTGGCAACCCTAGGCATGCCTCACGTTCGCTGTTGACTGCGCTATAATATAACGCATGTCCTTGATGAACAAAAAAAAAGCCCAGTGTGGAAAAAGCTTATAGCCTAGGTCATAAAGTGACATTTTATTTCAATTTTTGTTGGTCGTGTTCGCTTGCGGCAATTGGCAAAGATCGAAAAGATTTGGTTGGTTCGGTATCTTCCATTACAATAAAGAAATTCGTTATTACTGTGACCCCAGAGTAAGGGGTATCTGACCTACCTGTATTATCGTGTCTGCAAATCAGTACCGTAATTTTCACATGGCCTTAATATTTTGCTCTTTAACCAAAACATGCTCAAAAATTTTGGCGTTTTCGATACACAAATCATAATGACAAGTAACGCCTCTTTCAGGGTTCCGTGATTAAAATACTATGAAAATACGTTTAAGATTTATTCAAAAACTCTCCATAGCAGTTAAAAGATATGAGTAAATTAATTTTTGGGTTATGCTTTGGGTCCGCTTTATTTAGGCCTTAGACCTTAGTGCATATTATTATTATGTATACTTACCTATTATAATATTGTCCATACAACATGCTATACAATTTTGTAATATTATTGTTGACTGGAGTAGTTCTTAGAGATTTTGATTTTTGAATTTTGACATTAAATAAGTCTCATGTTTATGGTTTCTATAAGGGCTTTTGACAGTAGTTAAAGGACTTTAGACAATAGTTTAATATTATGTGTTTAACAGAGTTGTCGATTGGTTAATGATTTGACACTGAATAGATAAACTCATCATTCATCAACTTAGAAACCGGACAATGAATGTAATAGTGAATTTTATATCTTTATTCAAGATTTTTTAAAGATTTTAATAAAATAAAATGCAAACGAGCAAATGAGTCCTGAATCCTGATGGAAAACGGCTACCGTCGTCTATGGACACTCACAAGTACTCACAACATCAGAAGAGATATTGTAAGCGCGTTGCCGGCCTTTCGAAAAAACCGCCCTCTTTTTGAAGATTCGCAGGTCGTATTGGTCCGAAAATACTGCTGGCGATAGTTCGTCCCAAAGTTTTAGTGTAGACGTAGACCAAACAATTTATATTTATTTAATTCATCGTAAATAATAGTATACAGAACCCAACATCGGTTGACCCGGTTGTGTAAACACGAACGACGAGTTTGGATCGAAAAAATTATCAACTTTCCGGTAATTGCTACCGATATTATAATTGTCTGAAGTCTGGACCAATCAATATCAAATATAGCCTGAGGGGTCAGACGTGTGATGATCGCTATGTAATTACCACTCAGTTACTTTACCATTCTGACACTTATGCCATTGACATAAGGATCACTCCGAGGTAACAAAATTCTGAAACGTTTTGCATGCAACGTCTCGGAATGAATACAAAATGTATAATTACTCCATCATTATCAAGCAGTTCGGTGATTATTCTATTTTCGGGCCAGGTCACACCGAAACAAGGTGCAACACTACGATGAATAGGAGTCGTCACATCGTAGATTAAATTATCATAAAATTGATCACTTTGCTGTTTTAGCTTTCTAGTCTCTAGAAAAAGATTCACGATGTGAGATGTGATGTAAACTATATTTTGTAATTTTCATCGTCTCATCACGAAAAAAAAATTTTAATCCATTTTTTATGCGTAAAATTATCTCCCTCGTTTTAAGTAGTATCATATCATTCTCCGATGCGTCTTAAACAAGATAAATCAGCTGTAAGCATACAGTATGAGATCACGCAGTTTTTTCATTTCCCTTTTTTGGGTCTTTTGCATTTTGTCAGTATAATTTGGGGTTTCCGATTGCATCTGGTACCTATAGCCGTCAGGCTGTCTGCTCATGACCAGTTGGCACTCGAATCAGGTTTGTTTACCTGACATTTATATGCAAAATATTTTCCACTAGACGTCCGCAACTCCGTGACGCCAAAATTCGTTTATCGCGTAACCGTACATTTTTCCGGGGTACAAAGTATTCTATGTCATTTACCGGGACTCAAAGTATCTACATACCAAATTTCAGTAAAATCGGTTAAGGGGTTTGGGCATGAAGAGATAACAGACTGGCAGACACAATTTTCCATTTATAAAATTAGTATGAAAGTATGGATTCGAATATTGGTTTTTCTGTGCGCTTTCTATTTGCTTCTGTCGTCAATTAGCACTGCAGGATTAATGTGGTGTACTTTCATTTGATGTTTTGCGCCAGCCGGCTTGTTTGTCGTTTGGAGAAATCTCCAATTTCATCTTTACCCACTTTATGGTGAACGCTTAAAGAATTTGCTGCGTGTTTACAATGAACTAAACTCACATCGATCACAGGCTCACTCTCAGGATAATCAGTTGCTAAAATATATTTTGTCTTGGTTTCATAAAGGCATAGAATTAAATATGGATTTGGGCTAACAAAAAAGGAATATTTTGATAGTCGCAACCTGCACCTAACTAAGGTTGTGCGGGCGGCATCGAAAAGGCTGCAAAAACTTCGATTATGGCGAGACATGTTGAAGAGTTTCAAAAGGCAGATGTGGCAACATATCCGAAATCAGCGGTCATTGAACTAGACAATGATATTTAGCAACATCGAAGCTCGTATGAATAAAGAATGACGTTGAAAATAAAATCTGAAATTGATTAAGATAAGAAAATAATAGTCTTGTTGAATTACGGGTTTACTGTGTGAAATTCCACTGTTGGATAGACAAATGGGCCAAACAGGTAATAAAAAAAATCTGATCTTAATTGTCACCATTAATAATTAAATTAGCAATTCAAAACGTATTGACATCTCCCGGGAAACAAAATGGCGTCGTACGAGAGGCGATATCACCTTATGTGATTTATATTCCATAATTTCGACATTTACAGAATTTACAACACAGCAAACCCGAAATACTCGTTTTTGTTGTAATGTAAGATAAGTTTGTGTGATCAAATTCCGCGTTTTAAAAATATCTTTCCAAATAATTATTTTGGAGAATTTTATACATTTACAATACACACAGCATTTAATTTTGTAATATTTATTTACCTTATACCCTGGCTAACTTTATTCTCTCATTGTCATTCATCCATACTAATATTACAAATGCGAAAGTGTGTCTGTCTGTCTGTCTGTTACCTCTTCAAGCCCAAACTCCTGAATAGATTTAGCTGAAATTTGGCATGGAGATACTTTGAGTCCCGGGAAAGGACATAGGATACTTTTTGTCCAGAAAAAAAGTACGGTTCCCGCGCGATAAACGAGTTTTGGCGCAACAGAGTTGCGGGCGTCGTCTAGTTTGGTATATACCTCAAAATGCTACAGTGCTGGGTACGATAATACGCCTCTTCCTCCTTATATAACAGTCGGTTTTTTTTTTTTTTTTTTTATAGAAGGCAGGTCGCTATAGCCCTGGCGTCACTGCGACCCATGAGGATCTATTGTGACTCCTTCGCACTAAAGAATCATCCCCAACCCAATACTGCTCATAAATTGAACGATATGGTTGGGGTTGGTGCCACGAATTTCCTCTGTGGATGAGTATTCGTGGCGACCAAGGTGCCTGTTCCTGCTCTGTACTAGAGCAGGACAGTCGAGGAGAAGGTGTATAGGTGTTTCATCCTCCTCCTCACAGAATCTGCAAGTCGTTATGCTACAAATACCCATTCTGTTTAGGTGTTTGTTGAGCTTGCAGTGCCCAGTTAGGCTTCTGGTAAGGATTCTTAATTGGTTCCTACCCAGGGTGAGCACTATTTAGAGCTTGTTATACACTTATTAGAGCAGTATAACAGTAGGTACTATTTACAATAGTACTCGTAATAACGAGGTGATTATAAACCGTGCTAGATTATAACTCTGCTGTTGATACGAGTGTACGTAGCAATCTAATAACATCATAGAGGAAGACTAGCGACTAGTATTGTTGCAAAAAATTGCGGGAAAGTTCGCATTTTAAACCGACTTAAAAAGAAGGTTATAAAATCGATCCGTATGTACTTTATTATGTAGATAATACTTCCAGAACTGCCCAGTTTTGCTATCTGTAACAGCGCTTGAACTGCCAAATTTAAAACGTGTAAGTATGTATGTTTTTAAGGTTCCGTACCCGAAGAGTAAAAACGGGACCCTATTACTAAGACTTCGATGTCTGTCTGTCCGTCTGTCTGTCTCTAGGCTGTATCTCAAGAACCGCTATAGCTAGATGTCTGAAACTTTCACAGATTGTGTATAATATCTGTTGCCGAACAACTACTAAAAACAAAATAAATTAAATAATTAAGGGGGGCTCCCATACAAAAAGAAACACAATTTTTGGCCTATTTTTGCTCTATAACGTTACGGAACCCTTCGTGCGCGAGTCCGATTCGCACTTGGCCGATTTTTATGTTTGTGTTCGCATATCTCCGAAAATACAAGTTTAAGTGATTCTGTTTTGTTGTACAAGATATACCTTGTACTATAGTACAACTTATAATACTGCAAGTTTCATCAAAATCGGCTCAGTAGTTTTTGAGATAGGGGATTTCGAAGTCGGTTTTTAATGCCCATGGTCCTGCACCCTGTCAAAATGTGCGCTTAGCTTGTCTATTCGCTTAGCTTAGCTAATCGACCTAGTAACAGAAACTTTATTAAAAAAACAAAATTTATTCTTATGAGTTAGCTAGGTATGGCACAAAAGTCAATTTGTCCTGCAAATATAAGAAACAAGTTTAAGTTTTTTGTATGTTTTAAGTAAGTATGTTGTCCAGTGACTTGAGATTATCACGTGTTCTAAAACGAGACAAATAACTTAAGGCTGCTCTCGCGAAAAAAGCGTGCAGATGAAACCACTTTTCATCGGCATTAATTTTTTTTCAGATATAAAATTATTTATATCTGAAAAAAATAATTAGTAATCTACATGACATGATACGTAATTTGGTTTTGCCATATTTTTTCTATCGGTATCACATAATAAAGAAATAAAAAACCAAATCACCTCCAAATCGTTGAATGAAACCACTTTACTCCTTCATTATTTATCAAAAGAATATATAAAAAATATCTACTGCTTTGCAATACATAAGTTAATAATTTGGTTTTGTTACTTTTTTGAAATATGTATTATATTAAGCCTTAAAAAGGTTTTTTCTCCTATTTCGCCCTATTATGGACGCGGCGAGCGTCGTAACCGCCACCGTACAAGGCGCGCTGTTATGAATGTTATTTTAATGTCATTTACGTCGATATTCGCACTGACAGACAATCGATCTGCTAATTTAGGTAGAGAGGCCTAATTAAGGGCGTTCCTTTCGGAGATAACGTAATTTATCGTATTTCAAGCCTTATAAACTCATAATTTGAAAGCTACAAAGCAATATTAAAACTACAGCAATAATCGTCAGTCTATCAACATTCCTTTCGCAGTTTTAAATTTTCTATTTTTGTTTCTTATACTAATGATATCAGCTTCCAAAGTAAAACCAATTTATTAAAAATCAAGCATACATTCTTCAGCATCTCCTTAGGATTTACAAATTACTTTTATTTGAAACACACGCCAATAGATCGACAATATCATAAACTTCATATTCCCCGTTTAAATTTTTTTTAGGACAATTTTGAACTAAGATAAGTAAATTATTATTTTTAACAAAAAATTAATACCGACTTCCAAGGTAAAAACAATAATAACATTAATATGAACTAAAAAGTATTAAATAATTTTTACTTTCTAATAGTGCCTTTTTCCGAATTCGGCTAAACCTCAACTATTTCTGTACTCAATCTTCATAATTTTGAAGTCGGTGCCAGTTCCAAAAGTTTCAAATATTCTGACAGAGGACTGAAGATTCAGCTATCTGGTACCTACTTCAAAATAATGAAGATTGAGTACAGAAATAGTTGAGGTTTAGCCGAATTCGGAAAAAGGCACTATTAGATAGTAAAAATTA
Organism: Polyommatus icarus; assembly: GCA_937595015.1. Classification (NCBI taxonomy): domain Eukaryota; kingdom Metazoa; phylum Arthropoda; class Insecta; order Lepidoptera; family Lycaenidae; genus Polyommatus; species Polyommatus icarus. The sequence continues at coordinate 19,097,953 of OW569325.1, read as the reverse complement.
TTTAATACTTTTTAGTTCATATTAATGTTATTATTGTTTTTACCTTGGAAGTCGGTTTTAATTTTTTGTTAAAAATAATAATTATTTCACTCATTTTAGTTACACTAGTAGGTAAACCTTCGCGTATATTTTACGTATCTTATTACAATTTGTTAAGAGTCACAATTCACACTTACAAAATAATATATTATCACTTATCAGTGAAGTGAACATATTGTGCTAAGTAATTTAACAATTTTAATGCTTCAAGCCTCAAGCGGTCACCGGCGATTGCGATAACAATAGAAAGGCTATTGTGTCTCGTTTTTCCACGATCAAAGGATCTATCAGATAAAAAAATTGTATAAACTTGCATAGGATGTAGCGTAGCTACTCATAATATATAATATTATCATAATTATTGACAGCTGTTCTTGTAATCAAGAATTCAATTTCAAATCGATACTTAGTGAACCATCTATCGATTAATAAGTATAACTAATTAAAAAGACACTTAATGACTTTGTTTTGTTTAAATGCTATTTTTAAAATAACTTTATTTTAATTCTATTTGTCTATTTAAATTTTAGCGGCGCGGCGATGCCGTCGCATCTGCGGCGTCGACCGCCGTGTATTAAACACTGCTGCGCTAGCACGGGGATTGTCAATCTCGAAGACTTAGATAAAGACAAGAAATAACTATAGTTTCTTAGATAATAGTTCCTGTTTTAAAGAAAATAAGGTCGCAGGTTCATCGACAACAGAAATCATTTTTAATGTAAGTTTTACGAGCAACTTTTACGACCTATTGTTTTGCGAGCTCGGATTTTATAAAATGTTACAAAATTTATCTAGTACTTTGGCGATGTAGATTATCAATTGAGGGTGGAATTATCAATTTTCCCACGCTAAACAATGGGTAATAAAAACACTTCACAAAATGCACTTAAAAATAAAATAACATTGACAATGAATCTACGACCTTATTTATTTTAGACGTAGAATCTTTTATCAAAAAAACTTTAGTTATATTTTGTCTACGAAGATCGGAAATAAATTTCAATCCCCGTGCTAGCGCAGATGTCATACAGTACATAATTACTATTATTAGTATATCCATACCGATGCCTTGTACTACTATATATTCTGTGCCATGAGACTTTGGTGACCTTAACACGACGTGGTAATGATGATGACGATGATGATGATGATGATGATGATTATGATGATGAATATGAATTGCATAGTAGCATATGCTTTCTGTTCTTAAAACAACGCCGAAACTCCCAAACGTGTATCTATAAGGAGTCAGGAGTTCTCTCAGCATCTTCGAAACCTAATTTACTACCTACCGATTTGGCTAATGTTTGTCTTAAAACAATACCGGAAGTCCAGGGAAGGTTTTTAAGTGACACGAAGTTCACCCGAGTTGGGACAGCTAGTTTTATATGTCCGTATGGTTGTCCGAGTACATACGGCATTTTCGTAACGTAGTCGGTCTAGTCCAGACTCCAGAGGAATGAGCAGGTACAATACGTTGGGACTAACTATGTGCGGGTGTGATCCTCACGATGTTTTTTTACACGAGCATCCGTATTACGTACCGTAGTATGTACTATCAGGAGCTTGAGTTATACTTCACTAGGGACGGTATAAAAAAATGATTAAAATCTATAGCCTATGATCCTTCACGTGGTCTACTTCTTATCTGTGCCAAATAACATAAAAATTGCTGCAGTAGTTCGCGATATAAGCCCCTTCAAATAATTTCCCCCGTTTTTTCCACATTCTCATATTACTCTTAGCGTGATAAAATATAGCCTGTAGCCTTCCTCAACAAATGGGATATCTAACACTGAAAGAATTTTTCAAATCGGACCAGTAGTTCCTGAGATTAACGCGTTCAAGTTACTCCTTTCAAATAATTTTCCCCGTTTTTTCCACATGTTCCTCTATTTCTTAGCTTCTATTAATCGTAGCGTGATAAAATATAGCCTATAACCTTCCTCGACAAATGGGCTATCTAACACTGAAAGAATCCTCAAAATCCGTTGCGTAGTTTTAAAGATTAAAGGGAACAAAGGGACATGAGGGAAAAAAGCGACTTTGTTTTATAATAAGCATAGAATAGGCGGAACTACGTAGTTTGGTCGAGTTGTGTACAACCCAGCCGACAGATCAAGAAACACAATATGCCGAATTTCCGCGGTGGAAGTTCGGCATGATTACGTCAGCAATGTCAAACGCATACAATATAACGCGACGGAATTTCGTATGATGTGTCATCGGTAATTTAAAATAGGTACATTGCAGGCAGAATCATGCCAAACATCCACCGCGGAAATTCGCCATAGTGTGTTTAGACACTTGCATTGAATTGATATAATCCGATCAAATGACGTAGGTCCGTCGTAGGTCGGTCGTCATCAAGTGACGTAGGACTGCCTATGAAACAATTTTTCCGATGGTACTAGAGATCAGAAAATGTCTTATTGATACAAACCTCGAGCCTGCAAAGTGCACCCTCTGCGAGTGCTCTACCCTTAGCTTGGTAGGTTAGACCAATCATTTATCTAAGGCTCTACCTACAAGTTGACTAGGCCATGGACGCTCTGAAGCTGCAGCTAGAGAAGCTGCATAAATATTGCATCAAAATTGCAGAATCAGGGTGCAAGCTTTATTCTTTGTGACTTTTCCTCATGTACAGTTTGATTTCAAAATCACAGTACAGTCTACTCGTTGATTGACGTTTTTTAATGAGCAATTACTCTATTATGCAGAAATTAAGCAGATATAATATGATTATGAAATTAGAAAAATGAATTTATCTTTCAATACTTGCTAATACCGTGCGTAATTGAAGACGTGAGTGGAAGAATCGAACAAGTAACATTTCGTAACATACGGATAATAACTTATTTTTTCCCTAATTATTTTAATAAAAGTTGTAACTTATTTACTTCATAACCTAGCTAATATACCTGGCCACACATAATATAATCCATAGTTTTTCTATTTCAAATAATAAACGGGAAATTTTTTAATGTTACTTACCTTGTTCATCCACTCACGTCTTGAATTATTCTGGCCAAAAGTAGAAAGAAGTGTAAAGCTGTAGTAGTAGCCAAGTTTAGATATTCTCTAAAATAGGGAATATTTCGCAAAGGTCGGAGCAGAGCCCAGAGGGCGCTACTGGCACATACAGTAAATAATCCGACCACAATCCGACATGTTGCATGTTGGACGGAACAAAGAGCGGAACTATCGTCCGCCATCGGAGAGGACGCAACGCTCCCAGCGCTCATAAGGGCCATGCTGAGGAGCGAAGATGGATGGGCAGCCGTCGAGACGTACGCACACAGCGTAATCACGACGAAGGAGGAAGCGGAGCGCGCGAGGGAGGCGGCGCTCGAACCTCAAAGAAGAAGGCCGAGGCGAAGACGAGTGGTTCGTAATGGCCACGACATCCCGCCTTAGCCTGGGAGCTCGGGGCAGCGGTGTGGGGATGCCGCTGCCCATTGCACCGAGTCCCCGAGAGGGTCGCGATGCGCAACATGTTCCCGCGCATCGCGACATACGAAGAGGAACGGCCCTCTGTTGGGCCTGGGGGGCCATAAAACCCCTTCAATGTAAGGGCCTGCGCCGTACAGCAGGTGTCGCCGACCGAGTCCCGGAAGCCATGTTGCAGTTACCGGTCGCACTCGGTCCAGCGTGTTGAGGGAACATCGCAGTGTTTTAGTGGGTAGGGCCGCGGCGCTCACCAGTCGCGGCGAGCCCCACATATCCGCAGCGGGAGCCCCATCCCCTGCGTCGAATTCGTCACAGAATTTCACTGCGTAAAAAAAAAAAAAACCGCATACGATACATCAGCTGAATATAGTATAATCAAAGACTTCAATACTTATGTTTTAAACTCTTTATTATTCCATGTTACGTACAAAATGCTCTTAAGATCGTCCCCCGAGCAAACGACCTTGGCCATACATTTGCCGCGTTGCCAAGATCGCGCCAAAACCCTATTATTTTTACTTATCTCGGTTCAAAATTATCCTAAAAAAAATTTAAAACGGCGAATATGTAGTTTATGATATTGTCGATCTATTGGCGTAAGTTTCAAATAAAAGTAATTTGTAAATCCTAAGGAGATGCTGAATGTATGCTTGAATTTTAACAAATTGGTATTACTTTGGAAGCTGATATCATGAGTATAAGAAACAAAAATAGAAAATTTAAAACGACAAAAGGAATGTTGATATACTGAAGATTATTGCTGTATTTTTATTATAACTTTGTAGCTTTCAGATTATGAGTTTATAAGGTTTTAAATACGGTCAATTACGGAATCTCCGGACGGAACGCCCTTAATATTCCATAATCATGCATTTAAGACTTTTGCGTTTCTTGAAGATTGATAAAATCAATCCTGGCATCTTTTCCGTACGTCAACGGCATCTGCCTTCATTTTCCCCGACTGGACCGGATGTATTCTATACAATTGTATCACTAGAATCAATCTCCCGGAAATCAAAACATCTACCATTACATTTTACATTTTGTAATCACGAAATATTTATTGATACCGAGATAATTAAATATATAAATAAGGTTTAACGTAAATTATTATATTCTAAACATAAAGCTTACAATAGATAGAAACTAGAATTGCACTTGCCAGTTACTGACTTACTACCAAGTGCCAAAATAAGTATCTTGTGGTAATAGTTCCTAAAGTATAATAATAGGCTTTCAAAACAGGTTGTAACAGAACCACTTGTGATAAGACTTTACAACTTTAGGTTGTGAATTGTTAACTGTTAAAGTAACAGTTAACACTTTACTCTATCAGCGCCGCTACTTTCACAGTGAACTCAAAACTCTAAACTCTAAAGTATCATCACTTTATTTTGATACATCATACACCATGTATTCTTTAAAATTAACCTGTTACATTACCATTAAGCAATTTATTTATTTATTTAGGAAAACAAACAGTACAAAATCACATATAAAATTTCTAGGAATATAACAATATACCATTTACATGTTTTCACTTATAAGATTCTAAGAAAATCAAAAGCTTTTGACAAATGACACAAGATAACGATAACATTTAAAATAATTAATTAGCCGGGAAAGAAAAACAATCACAAAGTCTGCATTTATAATACAATATTAAGTTATTAATACTATGAGATAGCTTGGGCATGCTAGTAAACCAGTGCTTGGAAAGTTTTTGTTTAATACTATTTGGTTTGTCAATGGTTTGGTGAATAGGTCAATATCTAATATTTCACTGAAAGTGTTAAGTTGTTTAGAAGTTCTGATAAAGAAAGAATTACTTTTGGAATTTGGAATTTGAAGTACTTATGCTTTCTATATGTTCTGGAAGGTACATGTGTAAGTATTTTAGATAATAGAGAAGAAGAATTTACATTGTTCTGTGCAATGCAAATGCAATTTTAGATAAATATACAACATCTGCTATGTTACGTCTCTGATGAAGAAGTAAAATGTGGTGTCTAACACATCTCATGTTGTAGCTCACGTCGGTAGTTTTAGTTTTAAATTCTAGGAACTTAAGAAATATTTTTTGAATAGATTCAATTCTGTCGGCATATTTGTTATACAACGGGCTCCACACCATAGAATTATATTCCAGGATGCTACGAACTAGTGCACAATATAAGATTTTCAAATGGAAACTTACTTTTCCAATTAGTTTATTTAGGTCTTAGAAGAGCCAATTGAAGCGTCTTCAATATTCGCAATGCCTTACTCATCTGTTCGCATTCGTTAGGCGTTTACACTTATTTGGAAGTGTTCTAATTTACTGTATCGAGCAAGTAATGCATTATACAATCACTATCATCATCGTCACCTCTCAGCTTGTGAGCTAGATCATGTTTTCGATTTTAATTATGACGTCCTAATAAGCAGTTAGTGAAAATTTATAATCACAATGCATTATTGCTCGAAATGTGGGTGAGAGCACATTATAGAGTCTATACTCAGCCGTAGTTTTTATTTCAGAGTTAATTGCAATCTTATCCATACTAATGTTATAAATGTAAACCTGTTAGGTACCTTTTCACGCCTAAGCCGCTGAACCGATTTTGTTGTTATTTGTAATGGAGATTGGAATCCCGGGAATTGGTGTAGGAATTTTGGCGAAACGAAATTGTGGGCTTCTACTTTTTAGTTATATGATTATATACTATGTAACCGTTTACATACTTGAAAATATATTATGTTTTTCAGCTACTTTTATATCTTGTCTCAATGTTTCACAAACACTAAATCAACGTCGGCAGATTTTTAAAATGTTCAAATTATTATTAGATTTATTTAGATAGAAAACTAAACTACCGTACTAACGGACTGAGTCTGACATATCTACACCTCATATTCTGTCACAACTCACATCCGTTGGAATAAAATTTAATATCACATTTATTCAAATGTTCACCTATTTTTAAATGTTCTTAACAGCGGCATATAATTTGTGGATGAGTCAGAAGCAACATTTGAAAATATTATACCTACCAGATACTTGTACAGCGGATGAGAATTTATGCGAGAATGTTTAATTTCTTGACATTATGTTACCAACGTACTACAGGCTACAGCTCGAAAAGGCTTTAAAACTTTAAATGAACGTGGCGAGAAAAGGAACTATCGTTGTTTTCATACAAAAGCGTCATTTTTGACCGTTCTCTTTTAATCAGCAGCTCCTTTGACACATTCAAGCCTTGGAGCACTTTAAGTGAAAATTGTAAAAAAAGATGAGGCATTAAATTTTTTAAAAGAAAAAATAGATTTACGGCAGAAAAGCCCTGAACAACATCCAGGCTCTTCATTGGGTTTTCGTAAAACATACGCGTAACTAGAATAAACACTAGTGTTTATTCTAGTCTAGAGTCGAGAACGGCCCTAGGGCCTAGTGCTTATTCTAGTTAGTTACGCGAATGTTTTACTACCTTACCTTAACTACCTTACCTAGTGACTAGGCAGCAGAAATTCTAACAGATTTTAGGGCCAAAATGTCAATATGTCACTTTTTAATCTAGTTTGAACTTTGAGCTACTAGATGGTGGCAAGCAGCAGCAGTTATAGCCACAGCATCACAAGAAACCAGCGTAAAACGTTTACATTGTATTGTAAAGTTCCTAATTAAGTTGTTTCTTGTATCATTGAACTCAATTAGTGCTTATACCTAAAGCCTGAAGTTAAACCTTGACTGACTGGAGCTGACTCATATACGATTTTTACGATCCCGACCAAATTATAGTACACTTGACGCCGTAAATTACGTGCAGGTGCGTAATAAATAAACGCTAAGGGTAAGTTCACACTTCACTTCCGAAAACAGAAGAAACGAGGCGTGAGGTAAGCATGGTAGCGGGTTTACATTATTCGAATCCAGTTATCCGATCCACGGATGGATTACTTCTGGAAAAATGTAAACGAGCACTGGAATGTACTGGAATACAATGAATAATTAATTCGAGTGTCCGGTAAGATTATTCCAGTAGCAATTAAGCGCTGGATTGGATCACTGGATTGGAATAAATGTAAACTGGCCGTAAGTGTACAGCGACGTCAAAAGTTTGGAGTCCAATCATAGCCAATTACTATATCTACTGAGGAAATTCGTGGCACCAATCACATCGTTCAATTTGTGAGCAGGAGGTCTACTACGAAACCGTTTTGAGACTCAAACAATCGAACGAGAATGACGCGTCCTGCTCTAACAACGTCGTTCCACATTTGTTAGAGTAGGATGCGGCCATCTCGTTGTTTGAGTCTCAAAACGGTTTCGTGGTACGGCCCCAGTAATTGGGTTGGGAACGGTGCTCTAATACCCAGGAGTCAAAATAGATCCTCAAAGGTCGCAATCTGTAAAGTCAAGGCAATCATTACTTCGAAGTACGTGTGGCACTCGAGGACTACCGCGGTATAGTTATTGAAAAGCTTTTTTTATCAATTCTGCACGCAATTATAATTAGCAAACGTCTAGTCACACGCACACAAACTCCGTGCCGAAGTTGATGAAGAAACGATGATGCACGACAACGCTGTGCCGGTCGGTGCAGGGGGTGTGAGGTTATTTTCGTTACGGAATGTCTTGATTCGGTCGCCGCGCTCAAAGGCCGCGATAGAAGCTATGCAATAACATAAAAATTAAAAGCAGCCAAGCTACCTTGTCATGCATTATATTTTACAATTAAAACGTCTAATAACATAATATCGGCTATCACTATCGTATACTTTATAGCTACAGCCTCCTTTTACTATGGCTATTGGCTACAGCCTCCTAGCAGGGAAGTTGATTTATAAGCAGATGGCAGACCTATGTAATTTCATCGCGGTATGTCATACCCATAACCCAGCCGACAGATTACGACTAAGGGTCTACCAGACGGACCGCATTTCAACTGCAATCCAACTGCAAATTGCAGTTCAAGTGCAGTTTGAATGCAGTTGACACGACTGCAATGCGACTGCAATAGAACTGCAAACCAAACAGTTCACACGACTGCACGCCGACTGCAACTGAACTGCAATCCGACTGCGCGTTTGGTTTGCAGTTCTATTGCAGTCGTGTAAACTGTTTGCAGTTGGATTGCAGTTGAAATGCAGTCTGTCTGTGTAGACCATAAGGGTGTGTTTCCACTGACGCGGAACGGGGCGGAGAGGAGCTTAGCGGTGCCCGAATTGACCAATCGTGCTATTCCAGCGGAATGACAGCGAAGCGGAGCGAAGATTTCGAGCATGGTGATTGGTCAATTCGGCACCGCTAAGCTCCTCTCCGCTCCGCGTCAGTGGAAACACGGCCTAACATTGGATAGACATAGCTCGACCAAGTGACATAGGTCAGCCATCTGCCTATGAATCAATTTCGTCGATGGTTCCTCTTCACGCTTCGTTTCAGTGTTATCCGACCCTAACATTCAATGTATATTGCACTTTTCTTTGAGCTTTCGCGAGTGTTTTTATGATCCATAATATCTGCTATGTAGATTATCAAGATTGTAAAAACATTTATGATGATTGGGATGAGCAATCATCGAGTTAAGTTGTGATGAACTCCGAAACAGCACTAAGGGCGCAATTTCACTGGACGATAGGGTGCGGGCTGTGCGGGAGATTTCTGAAACGCATGCCACGACCAATGAAATTTGAAAATGCGCCATTAGCTGAACTGTTATCTCGGGTGCAGGGACCCCCTGTATGCTGAATACCGTACGAGTTAACGACTAATGAAAATGCGCCATTTGCATTAGTACTGGCACATCCGTTCATCCACACACATAGCACATCTATACTTAATATTATAAAGCGGAAGAGTTTGTTTGTTTGTTTCAACACGCTAATCTCAGAAACTACTGGTTCGATTTGAAAAATTATTTCAGTGTAAGATAGCCCATTTATCGAGGAAGGCTATAAGCTATATTTTATCATGCTAAGACTAATAGGAGCGAAGATATAGAGGAAAATGTGGAAAAATCTATACTAATATTTTAAAGCGGAAGAGTTTGTTTGTTTGAACGCGCTAATCTCAGGAACTACTGGTCCGATTAGAAAAATTCTCTCAGTGTTAGATAGCCTATTTATTGAGGAAAGTTATAGGCTATATAAATATTGTACCATATTTATGCAAATAAAGAATATTATTATTATTATTATATTATATTTTATTACGCTAAAACTAATAAAAGCGGAGAAATATAGGAAAATGTGGAAAAAACGGGGGAAAATTATTTGAAAGGGCTTATTTGAACGCGCTAATCTCAGGAACTACTGGTCCGATTTGAAAAATTCTTTCAGTGTTAGATAGCCCATTTATCGAAAAATGCTATAGGCTAGATTTTATTACTAAAACTAATAGGAGCGAAGAAATAGAGGAAATTGAAGAAAAAACGGGGGAAATTACCTGAAATTGCTTATTATCTTAAGAACTACTGGACCAATTTTTATGTTATTTGGCAAACATGAAGAATAGACCACGTGAAGGGACATAGGCAATTTTTTTGCGGAAAAATGTACGGTTGCGTGAAATTCCTAAATATTACGCGGGCGAAGCCGCGCGGAACATCTAAATACTTATAATAAAATCGTAGGAAGGTCAATTCTGTACATTGAATATTTTTGTACAATAATAGTTGGGACGTGGTCTACTATGCGAACGCGGACGAAGTCGCGGGCAACAGCTAGTACAGTTAAATATAATCCGACATGTTGCACACATTGTCATGTCAGTATTTTCACAGAAACCACAGACCTTCTTATTTCTGTGACAGAAACGTTGTCAAGCGTCGAACAAAACTTAGTGTTTGCTATCTGTGCTGGTGCTGCCTTTATACATCTCAATGCCTTTAGCGTGAAAACATTAAATAATAAAACAACAATTGTTAGGTGTCAATGTAAATGGAATAAAAAAAATACGAATAAAATAAATAATTATATACATAATATTTAAATATTAATTGGGATTTCCTTACTGAGCATACCCTTGCATGCAGTTGCTTGTTGATATGTTTTGACAATGCAAAGAAAACAACTTTTATATTCGCAGAAATCTTATTGCTTGCTTGACGCAATTGGTTTTATAGAAATCACTTATCAGCTTCATACACTTTGCTTCTTCAAAAATTCCTACGTTTTTCTGGTTTTTTCCTTCTTTATAAGGAAGTGTGACATGTTTGTCACATTTTATTGACACTTCATACTTTATAACTGGTACAATATTTAAATATCACTCATTAATTTCAGTGTAGTTAATATTTGGTAATTACGTAGAAACCATAGCTATTAAATTATATATTACTATTTCTTCTAGTTATTACTTATTAGGGTCAATTCAGACCGCAACGCGACGAGGCGAGGCGCGGCACCCTAAATCAAATCAAATCAAATCATCTTTATTTCGGGCATCGGAGGCCCATATAACATATACCTTAAATCTAAAATACATATTAATAATATAATAAATACCTTATAAACTAACATACATATTTTATATTCACTTATAAACTAACACTGTCACTAATTTTTGTAGGCGACGTGACTCGACGCTTCGTTCCGGAGTCTACCCCGGAATTGATTGATAAAAATATAATGTATCATTATTGCTTTACCTGCCCAAATTTACGATGATATGAATTGATAATAAATGTTTGCTCACTTGCTAATAACTATCATTTCAGATTTCTGCTTATTTCTAAGTGAGAATATCCTAAGTCCAAAAACCGATGTCAAAAATTGCAACATGGAATTGCTGATGGATCTAAGGGTTGATTCAGACCGCGACGCGACGCGTTGCGGTCTGAATCAACCCTGCATTCATTTCTAAATTTTTATGGATTTGACAGATTTGCGAGACGTCTCACGCTATTGAAATCTGTCAAATCCATACAAATTTATGCCGCGCTGCGCCTCGCCTCGCCTCGTCGCGTTGCGGTCCGAATCAACCCTTAGATCCATCAGCAATTCCATGTTGCAATTTTTGACATCGGTTTTTGGACTTAGGATATTCTCACTTAGAAATAAGCAGAAATCTGAAATAATAGTTATTAGCAAGTGAGCGAAAATTTCTTATCAATTAATATCATGGTAAATTTGGGAAGGTAAAGCAATAATGATACATTATTTTATCAATCAACTCGAAACCAGTTTAAATTCTAAAATAATTTTAAATAAAAACGAGTGAAATTGTAACGTCCTTCCTTTGAAGACTTGATTTAATGAAGTTAAATAGCAAAGAGGCAAATTGCGGAAAAGTGCAGTTCCGCCGGCACCAAGGTCTGCACCGGCTCGCCCTGAGGTGAGCACCGAACCTGCGACTTTCGAAACCGTTATAACCTGTACACTTTAGATGATACGAGTGCAAGTGACGACCTCTGTGGCTCAATGGTTATGGCTACAGACCCATAACCATGGAGCCACAGAGGTCGTCACTTTTGTATCATTTTCGCGTATCAGAGATGTAGCTTCACTCTGCATCCTCTATCGGTTGTATCACGGGGAGTGCTCTGAGGAATTGTTCGGAATCATACCACCTGTAACTTTTCGCCATCGTCCCACGCGAAAAACTTACCATCCTCATCACCTTGATGAGTGGCAGTCTTCCACAGTGCGTTTTTCGCGTAACTTTCTGCCGCGCACTGTAAAATTCTGGAACGAACTGTCACCAGCAGTATTTCCGGACCTATACGACTTGCAAACCTTGAAGAAAAGAGCGTATTCCCTCTTAAAAGGCCGGCAACGCACCTGCAGCTCTTCTGATGTTGTGAGTGTCCATGGGCGACGGTAGTTGCTTACCATCAGGTGACCCGTTTGCTCGTTTGCCCCCTTATTTAATAAAAAAAAACTCCGTCGCGTAGCATCGAAGCGTATAATGTTCGCAAGTGTGGACGCAAAATGATCGCGATCATGATACACTTCGTATCATGATACATCCCGATCGCTGCCGCGTATCCGATACGTGTTGTATAGAATACGCGTATCATGATCGGCAGAGTTACAAACTAGGTCATCATAGTGGACGCATTTTGATGTCTGCTCTCTGGGAGTTCTTGACAGAATGAATCACTATATCGATACGAGGATCGGCGAGACGATACGCGATCAAAGATACAGTATAACTCGCTACAATTTGGATTTCGTTACGGACATAGTACCTCCACAGCCCTGGTGAAAATCACTGATGACATTTGTCGGGGGATGGATAATCATCTTTTATCTATACTTATGCTCTTAGACTTTAGCGATGCCTTCAAATCTGTAGATCACGATATACTATTTATTACTTCTTCTCAGTTCACTCAACCTATCTGCTATCGTGCTCAACTGGTTCCGTAGTTTCCTTCAGGAACGCCGGCAACGTGTCATAATTGACAACACATCGTCAAGTTGGCGCGATATCTTTGCCGGTGTTCCTCAAGGTAGTGTCTTATCTCCTCTCTTGTTTTCTATTTTTATTAATTCTGTTTCTCGACATATTTCCTCTTCCTATCATTTGTATGCAGATGACTTACAGATCTATACTCAAGTCCTACTTCCGTTACTATCCAAAGGCATTGCCCAAACAAACGCCGATTTAAATGAAATTTTGAGGTGGTGCAATGCCTTTGGCTAAGTCCTTAATCCTAACAAAACACAATGTATTATCATCGGCAGCCGACAGTTAATAGCGAAAGTGGACTGGAGCACCCTGTCTAATATTGTCCTCGATGGGACTGTCATTTCCTACAGCTCCTCTGTGCGTAATCTTGGAGTTCACTTTGACCGCACTCTCTCCTGGAACATCCAGATCCAACAACTTCGCAAGAAACTGAACGGTGCCACAGCTTCCCTCAGACGACTGAGCAACTTTTTGCCACTTGCAACAAAAATAAAACTTGTTACCACTTTACTTTTCCCTATTCTGGACTACGCTGATGTCTGCTACAGTGACATAAACGAAATTCTTCTTTCTTCTCTTCAACTTGTGTATTCGTTTTATTTTTGGCCTTCGAAAGTTTGACCATGTTTCAAACTATCGATCTCAGCTCGAATGGCTCCCGATCAAGTTGCGTCGAAACTCTCACATACTTCACTTACTGTATAACATCCTTTTTAGTCCTTCTACTCCTAACTACCTCAAAGTAAAATTCAATTTCCTTGGTCACAACAATCCTATTCTTCGCTCTGGAAACAAACTGACTCTTGCGTTTCCTTCTCACAATACTTCATTCTATGATTCTTCTTTCACCATCTCCGCTATTCGTCTCTGGAATTCCTTGCCCGATTTTATAAAAAAATCGGAATCAATTAATATCTTTAAGAAACGTTTAAAAGCACACTATCTAGAACAGGCTCACTCCACGTAAAACTTTTAGCCTTTGTACCAAAACAGGTACAATTATTATTATTTTAATGTATTTTTGATAAGTAGGTATATTATATAATTGTAGGCATGTTTTTTTAATTTTTAGCCCTTTTATATCTATGTAAATTTGTGTAGTTTATTGGATATTTTATGGTATGTAATATATATACATATATATTATCTTATATATAAAATTCTCGTGTCACAATGTTAGTCCACGAACTCCTCCGAAACGGCTTTACTGATTTTTACCAAATTTTATATACATATTCAGTGGGTCTGAGAATCGGCTACTGGGTACTTTATATATTGATAAGTGAATTTGTTTAATAGATAATAGTAAATTATTACAACCTGAGACTGACGGCGACCATTGTTTGTGCGACGAGATAGCGATCGACGTTGCCATGGCGACATACGTTTATTTAGTCACTTATCACTTTTACACAATAAAATAATATGGGCGAAATACTTTATATTATGGCAAAGCAACGTTTGCCGGGACAGCTAGTAATATATATAAATTACTATTTATTATATATAAAATACTATTTATTATTTTATAAATAATAAGGTTTTTTTGTTTAAGTTCAGCTTTTTACATTATTTTCTGTTATCATAATATATTACGGTTGTTTGGAAGAAACCGCTGAAAGCGGTAAGGCCGCCTATTTGCTATTCCCTGACTTTATATTGTTTTGTTATTTTATATTGTTAATTTTTTAAACAAATAAAGAATTTATAAATAAATTATAAATATCTATAAGTGTGGACGTGGTTCAAAAACCACGTCCACACTTAAAGATACTCCTGGGATGGCGGCAGAGCATGGCTTGGGGCTGCAAAATTTAAGTGGCATATACTCATGAAAATATAAATCCAGCCCTGCTGCGAACGTAGTAGGAACCCAATAAGCACCAACCATTTTGGGAGAAATTTTGAGAATTTCTAGAATAGAGCTGCCCAAAATGGAGCTGCACGGAGCCGTAAGGATTTCCCAAAGCCTTTATAGCTCCACGAGTGATACTTAAGGCCGTCCCCCGAGCAAACGACCTTGGCCATACATTTGCCGCGTTGCCGAGATCGCGCCAAAACCCTATTATTTTTACTTATCTTAGTTCAAAAGTGTCCTAAAAAAATTTAAAACGGCGAATATGTAGTTTATGATATTGTCGATCTATTGGCGTGGGTTTCAAATAAAAGTAATTTGTAAATCCTAAGGAGATGCTGAATGTATGCTTGAATTTTAACAAATTGGTATTACTTTGGAAGCTGATATCATGAGTATAAGAAACAAAAACAGAAAATTTAAAACGACAAAAGGAATGTTGATATACTGAAGATTATTGCTGTATTTTTATTATAACTTTGTAGCTTTCAGATTATGAGTTTATGAGGTTTTAAATACGGTCAATTACGGAATCTCCGGACGGAACGCCCTTAAATATGAATATTTTTAGATATGACACCAGACACCAGCGTGGATGATGGAATTTAAATCCGTGATAAATATTCTTACTACAGGATCGAAGTGCAAAATTTGATTATATATTATTGTTTCCGCCAAGAAGTTGCTTTTCAAAACGGATCAGCAACTAAATAAGTATGAGAACCGCTGCTCTATTTCATCCGCCGGCAACCGCTTTCTTCAAATAGTCGGTCCATCGAGCCTCAAAAGAGTCCTAGGCTACATTTATCTTAACGCATAATAGGTTGGCAGATCTAAATATAATCGCATCAGACTGTACCACAGATTACTAAATAGTTTAACTGTTTGATTAGTAATGATCAGATCTGGGTCCCGGGTTTGATGCTAGTCATAATAGTCACTCATTCACATTACCACAGAATACATAATAGTTGACATTACCTTTTCAGTTTTCGAGACAAAAGGTGGGTTAAGTGCAGGAACATTGAGCAAGGATCAAGGATGTAAAGCAATAGGACCTTTTTTACTTTCTTCAGAAAATAGTAAACTAAACATACGTTTTTACTTTTCAAATTAAAGCGCCTCCATTTTTACTAAGTTTTCAGCGATAAGTCAGGATATAAAACCTTATATTGGCTGTAGTATAATTTGATATTATGGAAGTCACTTATATTGCATATACTACATAACAATATATCAATAGATCTGTCCCTTCAAATCAGTAAAGAGGCAAATAACCTCAAGTCTCCATTTGGTATTGAGCCATATTTGTGGTTATTGTTAATTAAATATAATTATAATATATTAGTGTTGACGGAAACAGACCTAGCACCAGCGCGCTAATAGACCTAGAATGTCGTTTACCGTGTCAGATTTACAGTAACTCCAATGCCGTTTTGTTTGTTTACCTGCTGATTGTGATCTAAGCATGTGACTCTTTCAGCTTGACCTTCTTTAGAGTCTTTGTCCTTTATCGGATCACTCGACTATTCTGTTGTTTGTTCAATAACAATTCCAATATTTGAATTTAATTTATCATCATGGGAACCAGACAGACCAGTTGATCTACCGCACGGTCCGCACCTTATTTTCCTCATTTTGCAAAAAATAGACGAAACTGCATGTGAAACATTATTGTAGAATATACGATAAGATCTCCCTCATCTTTCTTCTCATTCAATTTCCCTTTCATGGTTAAAATATTTACATTAAACTTCCGCGTACGAGCCGGTCGAGTGCGAGCAAAACCGGCTCATTTTCGTAGTTGTATATCTGACTCGAAGACGCCTTTAATAATAAATTATTAATATAACTATTTACTTAAACAATGTTTACTACTGTTCACGAGGTGATAACGAGCTTATCGCGGGATGCGAGCTAAATGAAGACAGTTGAATTTATTGTTTTCGAAATTCTAGGTCGAGCTGATTATGCGGTGGACGTCAGCGTTCGTTTCCATGTAGATGTTTACGAGCGGGGGCTTCGAACGCGCACTATCCTCGGCGGGGCAGAGGTGGCGCGATAGGAGGGCCGGCCGAGCTGCGCCCGCGCCGCCGCCGCGCCGCCGCCGCGCCGCGCCTGGTGGAGCGGTCGAGGCCGGGACCGGAGAGTGGTGGCAGCCCGCGCCGCAGTGTATAGTCGCGCGCCACGAGTATTGCGCGCCCGCACCGCGCGACGATCGAACTCGACGATCTCCGCCTCGATCGATCCGGTCGACCGCCGATCCTCCGCCGGCGCGTCCCCTCGCGATACGTCCGCGATGAACGTCCGCTCGATTGGAAAGTCGAAGATAGTGCGCCGGTAACTCGCCCGACGATGTTCGTCGTGTTCTAGACCGATCGGCGCCGGGACCCATGTGCACCGCTAGATTAGTGTCCAAGGAGATAACGTGATGTGACAACGTTACATATTGCAGTGGCAGTGAAATAGTTTTGTGAAAGTGCGCGCGCGCGAGCGAGCAGACGGGTGCGAGCCGCGCACTCCGTGACAATGTTGAATTGCACCGATCTGGAATGCATCCTGCACCATCACCACTACTATGCGCATCTCCACCACATCCACCACCTGCAGAATGCGCAGGATACAGGTAAACGATGACGCCGCGCGACCACAGCGACGATAAACAAAAACAATGACATAAACATTGCGCCGCGTCGACGAGAACCGCCGATGCTAATGATAACGGAGCGAGCCGCGAAACTCGCTCGAAATCCTTGTAATGACTTCGGTAAACACTCGAATTTAATTTAATAATCGAGTGAAGGTAGAGCTTCTCGCATTACAATTTAGCGGCCTTAACCCATGATACGCCAAACAAACGGAACCTTCGCTCGCGAAAACCGTAGCAGGACTACTAGCAGGTGCGATGACTGTTGAGTAAATAGTCAAACATTTTGTTGGTATGAAATTTCTCCGTCGCAAAGGAACCGGCTTAATGCGAAATCACTGTAATATTTGCACAAGCAAAATTTTACGTCGTTTTCACTTCGAGTTAACCGATCTCGATATGTGAACCTAAATAAGAAAAATAGGAGCCTTTAGCGTTGTTCGACTGTTACACCTCGGAATCATTAGGGTAATCATTGACGATGTTTCTTAAAAGGCAACCACAAATTTTGCAAACGAAATTATTTGTTGCGTCTAGGCAATTTGGTATGGCTCAAGAAAACAATACTTTATGAATTTTAATTCAAGGAATAAATTAATAACAGATACAATTGTGTCAACATCATTCGTAATATAATAGGCATTTCGTTTATTAATAAATTCAATTAAGTCATTGTTACTTGGATTCCAATCATTAAACTTTTTTGGAAATGTTTTACTTTCGCTTAATCGTTTGCCCATATATTTTGAATGTAAACTTACTTATTTCATTATGTGACTTATTTTTCTTTAATCATCTTTATCATCACCATCATCAAAGAAAAGTATATCCTCCCCCAATTTATATCCTCCTCAAATTTCTTCTCTCAGTAATCATGATCAAGTTTTTTAATCACATTAACTCTCCACTGACCGTAATTACTACAAGTATTCCATGATTGTAGGACATACATCCTTAATCAGTAAGTGGGCAAGCCCGGTTATTTACATAACTTTTAGGCGAAGCCAATATTATGAATAAAAATAAATGGTTTAGCTTACTTTATGATAATTGCACCAGTATAAGTTTTACCATAATATTATTTAAAATATGTACAGTAGACCATATCAAAACTAGACTGCCGAATCGGATTCACGCACACATTAGCGTGATTTAAGATAACTTCAAGTTAAACAATGCAGGTTTACGTCGTTAAGGCATTCAATTTCTCTCTATGTAGATTTAGTTCAATTTCAAGGACTCAGCTGATTTTATTCTACTGTTTGATATTCGTATTGTGGTTTTACTTTATGCAAGATCCGCTTCGTAGCCTCATACGTCCGTGACATATAACGCATTCAATGCAATTAGTATAATAATTACATTCTCAGTGAGACCTATAAATTTTGATTTTTTAAATACTTATAAGTAACTAAGTATTTTAAAAATGTAAAAGTGGATACTTATGTTTCTTACTATGTTAATTTGATTTAATAAATTTTGTATCTATCATATCAGCCAAGTAGCTGAAAATTAAATAATAATTTGGTTACAAACACTAAAATTATTACATACGTCACTGAAAATATAATCTAAAATATACAGATATATACAAATTTGAAATAAAAAACTATAAAAGGAAAAACTTGCCCAAGTCGTCCCCATCTGGCAGAGTGCCCAGCAAACTGACAGCATTGCCACGTTGGATGGCAATTGCTATCGGCTGTGCCAGGTAGCTCCCAGCTCTGGGGTCTCGGGTGGCTTCAACAAGCTTCTTCGATATTCCTCTAAAAAGCTTATGTGCCCCCGGACCCCATGCGCCTAGAGTTTCCACCCCAAACGGTTCAAATATTATGAGATCTCCACTGAGGTTCTCATACTTGCGCCGCTTGAGGTTCTCTGCTTGATTTGCGGCTGCGCCCGCACAACTCGAGGTGCCCTGAATATGGGCATTTGAATGAAATTTGATTTAATTACTTAGTTCAAGGTTTAAAAAATAAATTATTCGAATAATTATTTGAAATCAGATTGATTTAGTGAAGCGTCCAAATATTATTTTTTCTACTATCTTCACTATGTGGTCATTATCACCATGATCATTGCTTCATTGATCACTACAATCATCATATCAATGTAAGCGACTATTCTAAGCTATTAACTACATAGGCAATATGTTTAGTTCAGAATTACAGTTGTTGGCTTTTAGGGCAATAGCATTTGGTATTCAAGTGTCGTGGCAAGTGGCAACCAACAGCTGGCAACCCAAGAATTTACCTGAAGTGCACGCAACCCGACGGCGACTTTGAATAATTTAAACTATTATGAGGCGGGACACTTTGTTAAAATTTAAATGTGTAGCCATGGTTACCTACTTGAGGAGTAATTGTGAAACGCATTGGGATTAATAATGGGCATTGTCCAAAAAAAATCACATGTACTTTTTATATTTTTTTTCGTTAAAATAGGGTATTTTAAGAATATAAATTCAATAATTTTGAAATTCATTGGCTAGTTTTTTCTCAATAAATTTTTAAAGTTTCGCTCTGACGTCATCATCGGCGGTCAATTGACCTCTGCAGTATGTTTTTTTTCCTTTCAATCTTATTTATAATGGCTGGATCGTCAAATGCAAGTTCTCATTATGTGAAAGCTGATACGAGAAGCTTACCAAAAGTTCGAAACATAATGTTGGTCGAATTTATTGCTAATTTAACGCCATTGAAGGTCAAACTAAGGTTAAACATATTTGTTCAAAAATATAAGTAACTAATGGGTATTTCTTTCGTTTATATACAGAAAAACGATCGCTGACCTTATTCCTCGAAATGTTTTTGTAATGAGCAAAATTAAAAAAAAATGGACAATCCCCATTGGTTAAGTAACTTGACTTTTGCGCTGGAATGAGTATTTCTATCAATGCCTGAATTATTTGGGATACAAGACGATGTTTAAGTAATAAATAAACAGCATCAATTAATAATAAATTATTAAAACACTGTTTCATAATTAATGCACTACTTAATTCTTTTAAGAAACATATTATATGATGGTATACCTACATATATTGATCTTTAAATAATAGTTTAGTTTTGATTAAAAAATTAAAAGATGAATCGATACACAAAACGTTTAATTAATACAAGTGAATATAACAAGAATTGATAAAACCAAAATCACCATACCAGCAGGTGATTCCTTTCGAAGCTAAAGGTAAAAAAGTCGTCCCAACGACT
This sequence comes from Polyommatus icarus, assembly GCA_937595015.1. Lineage (NCBI taxonomy): Eukaryota > Metazoa > Arthropoda > Insecta > Lepidoptera > Lycaenidae > Polyommatus > Polyommatus icarus. The sequence goes on along the minus strand of OW569325.1, from coordinate 19,077,356 downwards.
TTGCTAAGTCAGATAAATTAATACAAACTAGTCTTACATATATTTTAAATCGTGTTTTGCGTATCTTCTGTAATAATTTATGTCTGCATAGTAGATATAAACGAGAAACGTATTTCAAGTTCGTATTGGCTTGTTTTTAAATCTTTGCCTAGATATATTATTTATTTTAATGTCGTTGAACTACAGACAGACAGAATTAAAGCCTTTACTAAAGCCAATAATTTGTTGAACATTATCCTCGACAGTAAAACTTCACTATATTTTAGATGTCTTCAAAGTTCGTAAAACCAACATTTCTTACTAAAATGTCACTGGTTTCTGCATCTGATATTTTTTCTTTTTATCTTACAGTATTTGGTTTATTTTTAGATTCTCTTATCGTTATCTTATTTATCTAATGATCAATTCCGATAGTGACTTTGACAGCTGGAATAAGTCATAATATATCATCCAATATACCATCGTCGTTTTATATATTTACATTTGAGTCATTTTAACCGATAAGCTATCAATATTGGAATTTATGTGCAGTGTTTTCTTCCGACATCATTTTACACATCGATTTTTCTATTAAAACATCACGTGTTACTCCGATAAGAAACGTTTATATGTGAATAATATTACCGTTAAACTATGTATCATATGCGTTAGGTCGTCGCCTATCCTTGTAATCGTGTATGCTAGAATTTGATATTATTCTTATATTTTTGCGTATATACCACTATTACATTTTTATGAGATGTAAATAATTTCCTTTCAAAATGCTACACGACAACGACTTATAAAACTGTATCATTATAATTATCTTAGTGTTTTCATTTAAATGTTAAAATTAGACTTTTACTTCAATTAGCGTTGCTATTTTTAGAACATACTTCAAAAGTCAACGCACATTTGTTTTTACTTTCATTTCAATAAATTGCATTACTTGTTAAATTGTTATATCGAAGAAATGTTACTAGAAGAAGAGACTAGAGGTATGAAAACTATTTATTATTATCAATATTACTTATTTCATTTCAATTTAGAGATAGTCACTGGAGATAGTACATGCCTAGCATGATTGATACTGAACTCCCAAAAAATAACAAAATGACTGAAAATTCTGTCATTTTATCTATTTTCCGTAGAAAGATTCTTCAGTGGCAAGCTGATGATGATACTGTACATAACAAGCAAGTTTCGTTCTCACTTTCGAGGCAGACGTCATTAGTTAATTGTTAGTTGTTAAGCCGTTAGTGATAACATTTTCACGAGGTCGTTACTAAATGATTATGTTATTACCTTTATTATGACGTAACTTAATTGTTGTACCTTAAACGGAATTGCAGTTTCCTCGTTAAAAGCGGCTGCACTTAAAATAGATATCACCGTTTTCGGAAGTGTTTAAAAATGTGTTGAATATTGAAGTAGGCTTGATTTACCTGAACTAATAATTTTTAACGGACAATTGTTAACCGACGAAGCATTTAATTCTAGGGCTCAAGTCTGACCAAGAATTAATAAAGCACCTATATTTGATAGTATAATATTGGTGACTACTAGATGTTGCATATTATGTTTACTTTAGTTAGCACGATAATTGGCTCAGCGGAAGAGTGAAGAGGTAACAGTCAGACACTTTCGCATTATATTAGTATGGATTGGGCATTGTTTTCATTACATAAGGTGTTGCAGTTTTAGCGCCAATGCGCCATGACCTGTGGCCTATCGTTAAGTATGTCGTATTGGTCACGTGGTATATGCACGAACACGACTCACTGCTGTCTGGTACTTCTGTACTTCGTTTTTACTTTAGTGTTTTTCAACCAGTGGGTCATCGCCATATATTTTCATACCAATCATGGTGGAGGGCAATATGGCGGTCGCTGCATTAAAACAGTACTGCAGCTTGGTTCGTGCCAGTTCGTCTCTTATCAAATGGAAAAATAAATAATAATATACGTCGTATAAATATCTCATGCTTACGATAAAATTACGCGTCAACAAACTCACAGAATTTTGTTCGTTTGTCATCATTACATTTAAATGTGATGAGACTAAACAAATCTTATGAGGGCAAAGAATTTTCATGACTCAAAAATATTAATATGGAATTATTTTTGGGAGTGCATCAAATTAAAGCAAGCGGCTACAAGGTTGCATGAAAAATTTTTATGATTTAGAAAGTCTATCGAGATATGAAATTTCGTGAGCGAAATGCGAATATTCTTTCACTTATCTTCGTTTTTTATCAGATTATCTATTGAGCAATATTTTAAGTCTGAACATGGATTTCCATACTAACATTATAAACGCGAAAGTGTTTCTGTCTGACTGACTGTCTGTCTGATTGTCTGTCTGTTACATCTTCACGTCCCGTCCTGCATCCCCTGAACCGATTTTTCTGAAATTCCGTATGGAGATACTTTCCATCTCAGCAAAGGATATGGGATACATTTGATCCCGGAAAATGTACGGGGTTCCTGCGCAATAAAATATGAATTTTGGCGCAACGGAGTTACTGGTGACATCTAGTAAAAAATAATATTGCATTTTCCTTTTAGTCATAGCTTATTAAACCATGCATCTCTTGTTAAGACACAGTTATTTGTTTCTACTTATTATTTGTCTGTACTTAAAACTAAACTTGACAAGGTTTTGGGGAAACCCTGTGGGACGTGACGTATGTACGATAATAAAATGCAAGTAAGTACCTGATGTATAAAGCTTAAATACATTTCACTTTACATTTCACGTAGGTTCCTATAGTATCGACCTTACAAGTTACAACTTACAAGTTACAAACGGGTTCTGACTTCTGGGGCCCAATTCTTACACTCCGAATGTCCTCTCCATCGTTTTTTAACCCGACTATGGCGAAGCCAAAAGGAAGAGTAATGATTTTGCCAGTCTAGTAAACTGTAGTTATTTTAAGTAATGATGTGTCAGTAAAATATTAGTATGCCACTGGTATATCTTTTCAGTGGTGGGATTATAGTTTTTCAAATTGATTACTACATGAAGTTTACACATAATACAAACACACTCACATGTACTGTCACATGCTAGTCACACGGCCTGAGTTCGAAGCATGAGAATCGGCCAAACTGCTAATTCACTGATCATAAAGATGTGAGACGGAAATTATAAAACTTCTGTAACTGATTACAGAAATCGCGATGCTCGGTTAAAGTAAATGTTTATTTTGCGTCGGTTATTCAAATTTAAACTCTGGCACTAAACACTTAAAACCCATTAAATTTTACTACTCTTCTCTTTCTTCATATTTTCTTTATTTTCCTTACATAATCGCTTACTGTATTAGTAATGTTGCATTTTACTGACCATAAATCATTTTTCTTTTATCTATTTCATAGGAAATCTAGAGCGTAGCAGTTCCTTGTTTGTGTCGTTAATTATTGCGTACTGTATAATATTATGATGGGGCAACGATTTTATTGCTTTTATAAAGTTTTAATTTCTCGTTTCTATTCTAGATATTTTCACTAGTGAACTACTGTCTTGATTTACATTTAGAGAATCTTTAATTCTTTTGTGCCTAAGTTCACTTTAAAAGATACGCCTTGACTCTTGAAGACGTTACTTTAACTCGTGTAAAAGTGACGCTTATATGTGTGCGTGAAAGATTTCAGGCGATCTAGAATGAAGACGAAATATCTGTATAAGTATATTATGTGATCGAAGCTTCTACATTATAAATACCTAATTTTATATATTTTACTCTTCTTTACGAGTGTTATAAGTATCATAATCGTCAGTGCCGGATATATTTAATGTGCCTTGATTGAGCGAAGTTAATTTACAATTTAATTAAAGCTAAGTTTATGATATTCTTCTAAGTTTACTTATGAGAATAATCATCATGATTTCATATTACTTAATGCTAATGATAGAGGATGATGCTAACCGTATACGATATGAATATTTTACTAAAGTTAGAATAAAAAAAAGCATTGCCTTACAGAAAAGCAATGCGAAGGAACCCCTTTAGACGAAGGTTGATTAGATTCGTAAAACGGTAGATAGAAAGACCTACATCACTGACATAGTCACAAGTGTTACCTACTCGAGTACTCAGGTCTTACCACAGAGATATTAAACCAGGGTCTTACCATGCACTGCCAATTACATAACGAAGAACTCGAAAAATAACTCGTATAAAACTGCAAAGTTAAATACGTAATTGCAAAGAGAAATTGAATCCTTTTTACTGCCTCACACTTCCTCTACAACTCGTTGGTTTTGCAAACACACGCAATATAAACCTCAATTTTTTTGCTTGGCCAGTTGGCCTAATGAACTTAACTGTAGATCTTAAATAAATATTGTATAACCTATAAAACATGTATGACACTTTGACCTATGCAAGTCAATTTAATTTTTCATGTACCACGTCCTCTAAGTGAGGTCTACTTTTTATCCGTGCCATCAAAATTGGAGCTGTAGTTTCAGTCTTCGGTGTATGTCCTATTGTACCAAATAAAAGTTTCTTTATTAGGTATTAGATGATGCCCGCAACTTCGTTGCGCCAAAATTAGTTTATCGCGCGGAAACCGTACATTTTTCCGGGATAAAAAGTATCCTATGTCCTTTCCCGGGACTAAACGTATCTCCTTATCAAATTTCAGCCAAATCGGCTCAGCGGTTCCGACGTGAAGAGGTAACAGACAGGCAGACAGACTGACAGACAGACAGACACACTTTCACATTTATAATATTAGTATGGATATAATTCTTTCTGTATGTACTTCCCAATGTTCCCTGGCCTAGAAACTTTAAAGCAACTAATGTTGTCTTCCCACATTATCCCGTAGCTGGTAGTGTTGGAGGGCCTTAATAATATTAATTGTATGTTTATCTAATTGCTTATTTTACAAGTCTTTTACTATAGCTAATTTTACCATTGTGTAAAATCTTTTGTTTCCGAAACTATGGTAATAGGAAGTAAATCTGTGTAAACAGCTGTTCCGAGTTTATTTACTCTATTGACGGTTGAAGGAATCGTTAAATCATCTTCATCACTTCCGCACTTGAGTAAAAAATTACGTCCGTATATTTTACTTGCTGGTTAATTCTGATCATGATTGATAAATGCCAATATAATGATTTAGCTAACATTTTGAATAATTTATAATTTGTGACATGTGTTTCCATGTAGTGGGCGAATTCATAAAATAAAAACCCTTTTGCCTTTAATTCATTTTAAGTATTGGGTCTATCTCAATGAAATTGACAAAATTGTTATAAAGCCAGATTCCCAAGATATTATAACCGGATTAGTCTCAAGTCCTAGCCAAACAAGAGCGTTAGTGAATAGGTAAAATCCTGGCTAAAAGCCTCATATGTTATGATGATAAATGCGAAAGTCGATCTGTCTGATAGTTACCTCTTGACGCCCAAACCGCTAAACCGATTTTACTGAAATTGGGTATGAAGAATATACTTAAAGAATTTTTATTTTATTTTATTTTTATTATAGAAGGCAGGCCGCTATAGTCCTGGCGTCACTGCGACCCATGAGGATCTATTGTGACTCCTTCGCACTAGAGAATCATCCCCAACCCAATACTGCTCATAAATTGAACGATATGGTTGGGGTTGGTGCCACGAATTTCCTCTATGGATGAGTATCGTGGCGACCAAGGAGCCTGTTCCTGTTTTGTAGTAGAGCAGGACAGTCGAGGAGAAGGTGAATAGGTGTTTCATCCTCCTCCTCCTCCTCACAGAATCTGCAAGTCGTTATGCTACAAATACCCATTCTGTTTAGGTGTTTGTTGAGCTTGCAGTGCTCAGTTAGGCTTCTGGTAAGGATTCTTATTTGGTTCCTACCCAAGGTGAACACTAATTCTGATAGTTTCTTGTTGAAGCCAGGAATTTGTGGCTTGGAAGTTGGAGTATTCAAGGCCAGGACCCAGGGGTCCCATTGCTTCCTGTATAGTCTGTGACCCCATTCCTTGAGCACTTGCTTTGTGGTACTGGGAGTTATACCACAGACTGGTTCTGGGCCATATAATATGAGACTCTCGGCCCCAAGCCTAGCCAGTTCTTCAGCGGTTTCATTGCTTTAGGATACTTTTCATGCCGGAAAGATTTACGGTTCCTGCGCGATAAACGAATTTCGGCGCAACGGAGTTGCGGGAGTCACGCCTCATCCAGTTAAAGGCCTTCCCCTACGGAGTTTCCGTAATTTACCGTATTTAGAGCCTTATAAACTTATAATTTGAAAGCTACAAAGTTAAAATAAAAATACAGCAATAATCTTCAGTATATCAAAATTCCTTTCCCCGTTTTAAATTTTCTATTTTTGTTTATTATAAGTACTCATGATAATATTAGCTTCCAAAGTAAATACCAATTTATTAAAATTAAATTTTAAAGCATTCTTTCAGTATCTCCCTAGTATTTACAATTAATTACGATTATTTGAACACACGACAATATATGAACTAGATATTCCCCGTTTTAAATTTGTTTGAGATCAATTATTTTGAACTAAGTTAAGTAAAAAAAAATAGTTAATAGGAATTTTGTGCGATTTAGCAACGCGTCAAATGTATGGTCATTACAGGCGTTATGTATTTAAATTGAACGCATCAAATCGAATTTTCTTCGAGACCTGTCAAGGTTCCACTTCCAGTAATAAACGGAAATTCAATCCGGATTTCCGAACATTAGCTCGAACATAAAAGTCTTTTTAGCTCTTTCGTATTAAAATAAACAAGGCAGTTGAACTGTAAAAGCTGCGGAATAAAACTCGATCGAACCCTTTTAATCTTTTAAAACTGCGGCTTTGCAAACAAGTTTCGAGTGTTGCCCTTTAAGTTTAATTTGTGGTGGAATAAGGACAAAAAATGATTAAGTACCTCGGCATAGTACAACATAATACAGTAGACTATCTTTATCTATACTTATAAAATTACATGTCCTGACTGACTGACTGATTCATCATCGCTAAGCAAAAACTGTTAAAGTTACAGCTATGAAATTTGGTGAGTAGGGTTGTTTTATTAAGTAGACACCCATTAAGGAAGGAATTTTGAAAATTTTACCCCGAAGGGGTGAAATAGGGCTTGGAAGTCTGAATGAAAGTCCGTCATTTCTTAAGTTAGGAACATGAAACTTTATTTTGGGTTACTGATTAAAAATGAATGGATACGTATATAAGCGTTTTTGGAAATTCTTCCCCCAAGGGGGTGAAATTGGGGTTGAAAGTTTCAATGGAAGTCCGTTATTTCTTGAGTTAGAAGCATGAAATTTTATGTTTGGGCTACTGATTAAAAATGATTGGATACGTGTTTAAGCGTTTTTGAAAATATTACCCCCAAGGGGATGAAATAGGGGTTGAAAGTTTAAATGAAAGTCTATATAGGTATACTATGATAACGCGGACGAAGTCGCGGGAAACAGCTAGTAGTTTATATACTAATCTCGGCGCACGCACACATTTAAGTGTGAGCTAGCCAATCAAGACTGCTAGTGAATAGATAAACTCTACACGAGTCTACTACACTCTACAAAAGCCTGAGAATCTAGACATATTAAATAGAACGTCTTTCACACGTGTCACCACAAAAATAAGATCTAGTTAGATCTGTGCGTGTCACACATTATTTTCAGATTACTGTAAATAAATAAATAATTGTTTTTAAAAATTATTATTTACTAGCTGTTGCCCGCGACTTCGTCCGCGTGGACTTCAGTTTATAGCGCGCGGTGTCAACAAAATTGGTGTCAAATTTAAAAGCTTTTTAAAACCCTGGTACCCCTTACGTCACTGCATAGGTAAAGTACTGAGTAGTGAGTTATTTCATAACGTATGTAACAATCGAAAGAATCGAAAACCTAACTCAATATGGTGCCACCTCTTATAGAAAGACTTATGAGCAAGCAATAGCGAGATGTAGGCGACTCTTAGCGCCATCTGTTATGAATTTTTGGAACTAATTTGAACAAATTTACGTATTTTCACCCCCTTACAACCTCTTTCCAGTTAAAAAGTAGCCTATGTCCTTTCTCAGGCTTCAGAATATCTGTGTACAAAATTTCATTACAATCGGTTCAGCAGTTTTGGCGTGAAAGCCGGACAGACAGACAGAGATACTTTCGCATTTATAATATTAGTATAGATAATTGTTCTTAGTTTTGTAAGATGTTATAAGTACCAAATTTTATATTTATTCTTTCTTTCAAAATGTTGTTTTTAAAAACTAAAACAATTCAGCAGATGCATGCGCGTAAATCTTGTCATTATGTTCAAGGAACAATAAGGAACAGCTTAGTTAGTCTACTGTGTGATATTTAATTTTATTGTATAATATACCTACTGTAGACTTTGACTTATTAAATTGTTTTGCTTTATTTAAGATAAATGTGTGGCCCAATCTTGTCTCATAGTAATGCTTAACTTTTAATCCCAGATTAAACTATAACATTTAGTTTGTTATTATTTTTAGCAATATTCCGCGAAATATTGCTAAATTTTTATATTATTTAAATGTAAACTATGTAAACTCTTGACTCTCATAGAAACTCCAAGCAAAACTCCAATAAGGAGTACGTAATTCCTCATCGGCCATGTTGTCCGAATCGCACGCAGCTCAGGTAATGGAATAATGGCGCCCACGCAGGGTCAAGTGCGCGTGAACTGTAACGTCGTTGAGCCAATTGTAACACCGGATAGAGCTGATCAGCACCGCTCGTCACATGGAATATACGCGAATATTGTTTCGCCTTTTGATCCTGTTGAATGTGTGAAAGAGGGGGAGCGCTGGTTCCGCAGTGGTCTGCAGGGGTCAAAGTGTGGTCCACGAATGATTCTCTTTAGTCGATCAGAATAGACCACCAAACTGCGATGTGAGCTGTTTTTCCGCCCACTGAGCGTTTTCGATCTTTGAGCGTAATATAGGTACTCAGAGCAGTCAGAACTCAGATCACTCAAACCTAATTAAATGTAATCTTTGGTTTGACAAAAAGATATAATAATCATGGGTCATTTGGGGATTAAATTACTTATTAGAGGTACCCCTTATATCGGAAAAGGTATGTAAATGACACTATTAATTTATCAGAATAAAATAACTTAAACCTGCTTATTATAAAGTATTTATAGAGTAAGAGCCAGCGACAACCAGGCTTTCGACATTTACCCATATATGTACATAGAATATATGCCATAAAAACAACCAGCAGCTATGAAACTCCATAGTCGCGGTTACTCATGGAGTTTCCAGTCCTGAAGGTCTACCTCAACTTTAATAAAGTATTAAGCTCAATTTTGTATCTTATTTTATTCGGGATAGCTGTAGGGGTCTCGTCCGCTTTAGGGGTCATAATATACAGGAAAAATTTCAGCTTTTATAAAATGATGAAAGGCTGGGGCCTGGGTGTCGCTGGCTCTTAGGCTATTAAGTCAAACAAGGATTACATTTTTGTAGCAAGTGTCGTAAATCATAATTTAATATGAAGGTGATTACTGATTATTCATTAAAATAAAATAACAAATCTGGCGGCATATCCTGTTTATGATTAGTACTGATAAAATAAAACGAGTTCATGGAGAATAATAATTGAGTAGAGCAGCACGAGTCGGCGCATGAGTACCGGATACTATTCCACCTCAATTTTTTTATGCGATCATTTTTATGGGATTAAATTACTTATTAGAGGTACCCCTTATATCGGAAAAGGTATGTAAATGACACTATTAATTTATCAGAATAAAATAACTTAAACCTGCTTATTATAAAGTATTTATAGAGTAAGAGCCAGCGACAACCAGGCTTTCGACATTTACCCATATATGTACATAGAATATATGCCATAAAAACAACCAGCAGCTATGAAACTCCATAGTCGCGGTTACTCATGGAGTTTCCAGTCCTGAAGGTCTACCTCAACTTTAATAAAGTATTAAGCTCAATTTTGTATCTTATTTTATTCGGGATAGCTGTAGGGGTCTCGTCCGCTTTAGGGGTCATAATATACAGGAAAAATTTCAGCTTTTATAAAATGATGAAAGGCTGGGGCCTGGGTGTCGCTGGCTCTTAGGCTATTAAGTCAAACAAGGATTACATTTTTGTAGCAAGTGTCGTAAATCATAATTTAATATGAAGGTGATTACTGATTATTCATTAAAATAAAATAACAAATCTGGCGGCATATCCTGTTTATGATTAGTACTGATAAAATAAAACGAGTTCATGGAGAATAATAATTGAGTAGAGCAGCACGAGTCGGCGCATGAGTACCGGATACTATTCCACCTCAATTTTTTTATGCGATCCTCTTCAAATTGCCCTCCTGATGATATAAATGCATGTTGCCATGGTGCAAGGTGCCATATTGTTTAAACAAACATTGTTTAAACAATTGCAAGGAATTGTTATTTTTTAACCGGACATTTTTTTTTATATTCTTTATTGAAATACCAATAAAAAAGGTCCTATGACTTTTCACTTTTTAAATATATTTTTCATGGGTCAAAAATACCCAAATTTGAGATTTTTCGAACCTTTGAAAATTCATATCTTTAAAAATATTAACTTTATCGTGAAAAGTCATAGAACCTTTTTTATTGGTATTTCAATAAAGAATATAAAAAAATTGTCCGGTTAAAAAATAACAATTCCTTGCAATTGTTTAAACAATGTTTGTTTAAACAATATGGCACCGGGATGCACCATGGCAACATGCATTTACTATATATCATTAGGAGGGCAATTTGAAGAGGATCGCATAAAAAAATTGAGGTGGAATAGTTTCTGGTACTCATGCGCCGACTCGTGCTGCTCTAGAGGTAAGTATAAAAATCAATTGAGATAAAGTTGTGCAGGTGTCACTGTCAACCGTCAGAGGACTTAATTTTTAGTTTTATAATACGATATATTTAAAATTCGTTGTACCTATGCCATGATATTATGAAACCTCGCCGGAAAATTCGTGAACCAAATGCGGCGCGTTGCTGATTCAAAATATTGCATTGCCATAAAATATAATATAAGTACATAATTTTGTGTTGTTACAATGCACAATTTTTGTTATTTTTATTTAATTAAGGATAGATATTATTTTGTTTCTCTTTTCTTTCTCTTGTTTTTTTCTTTTGTATTTTTCTTTATTTGTGGTTGTGTAATGTTGAAAATTTGCAATAAAAATTTTATTTATTTATTATTATCACAGTGTGCGATCACCTATAATACACACCAAAAAACTATTATCGCTATGTTTTTTGCCTCCTCTGTAGAAGATTTCATTAAGATAGCATCGGATTCAGATTTTTGTCAGTCATCATCAGTGCCACTTTTTATACAGGGCAGTAACAAAATTAAGTGATAAATACTTTAATAGGAGGTGTACGGGTTCCTGACATAGAGCTCACTGTGAAAGTGGCAGCGTTGAAAGAAAATATTATCACTTTGTTTTGTTACGCCTTGTAGAATTTTGTTTGAGAGTGCAACGACCTCATTAGTTTCATATTTTGTGATTATTGATCTTTTTACCGCAGGACATTATTTTTAGGAAGGTTCGCCTTGGTTATATACCGTATACGAGGATAGGAGCAAAAAATTACGTGTAGTTCGATTCTGATAACATAATATGATCAATTAGGTAATACGCTTTCGACGAAGTGTCGGTAAATAGGATTACTTATTATAAGGCTAAGTACTCACATACGGTTTTGCTCGATAGTTTTACTCCAAATCGAAGGAAATGACATAAGTATATTTTGACATATTTGATTCCATCGAGCCGGCTCGAAGCGAGTATTCGAGCTGTCAGTTTTGCGGTCCACACGGTGGTTATTGCTCGATTTGGAGTAAAACTATCGAGCAAAACCGTATGTCAGTACTTAGCATATGATTAGTGCAATGTTTTCACGCAAGAAGGCAGCACTGGCACAGAAGTTTTATTCGTGTTTGTCTCTTTGACAACGTTACTGTCAATAGTCATTTTTAATCTGATATGTCGTGTTGACAGTGCAACATGTTGGACTTTGGTCGGATTATTTCAAAGATCTCTTCTTATGTCAATGGATTATTTATTGTATGTGTTAGTAGCGCCCTCTACTCCGACCTCTGCGTAATATTAGGTCCTTTAAAAACTTTAAATATCACACTAACGTCACACGCGTTTTGATTGAATATCTGTAATGCTAGCCTAAGTACTGACATACGGGTTTGCTCGATAGTTTTACTCCAAATCGAGCAATAACCACCGTGTGGACCGCAATTCTGACAGCTCGCTTCGAGCCGGCTCGATGGAATTAAATATTATGTCAACTATGTCATTTCCTTCGACTCGGAGTAAAACGACGTAAAACTATCGAGCAAACTTGGTACAACTAATATACATTCTGTGGCCAAACCGTATGTGAGTACTTGGCATTCATTAATATACGTTTATCCGGTAATAAGGAGAATTCAAATATGTACTTAAAATCTAATAAATATTTTCATATTTTACTGTAGAATAGGATTCGGATTAGATTAAAACTAAACATATATTGGATTGAAATATTATAATCAGGGTAATGATACCCTTTAAGTATCTCGATAAGATATCGAAAGCAACTTAATTTAACTTTATGCGCACTAAAAGAGTACTGTTGTATTACGGATCGTTCAGGAATATTTTACCTCTGAATCGCAATAAATGGAACCTTATGTCATCATCATAAAGGCTCTTCACTGATATTTACGAATTAAATGTATCGTCTTAGCACGTTTATGCGATTAACGGTTTTCCGCTAAATGGCCATACAGTGAGAATCCTTGTCTTTATTTTTATGTTGCACTTAAAGGGAATTTACGTCATGCCCCTTTTGGTCCTTGTAATATTTTGGTACTTTTACGTCATTCTTGTGATCTTTTTAATCAGCGGTAGTCCGACTCAATCTTTTTTTCATACGGGCCACAAACAGGTCTTTGTGTCGCGGCCACAAGCCAAATTTCTTATGGGTAAAAAAAAACGTTGCTCAAAATTTGCGATATACTTACTAGTGGACAACAACAAAGAAGTTACAATTAATCTAAAAATTGTAGATCACTAGCAAACGTTATTATTATGTCTTACTCCACGCAGACCAATGATAAAGTCCCGGCGGGCCACAGGTCGAGTAACATGTTTATGTGGTGTTTCTTTGAGTTTATCAAATCCTGGATTGCAAATCACCCGCAACTGCGTTGCGCCAAAATACGTTTATCGTGCGAGAACCTTACATTTTTCCGGGATAAACAGTATCCTTTGTCCTTTCCCGGGACTCAAAGTACTTATCCCCATACCAACTTTCGTAAAATCGGTTCAGCGGTTTGGGCGTGAAGAGGTAACGGAGGTATCTCTGTCTGTCTGTATCTCTGTCTCTGTCTGTCTGTACAGACAGACACACTTTGCCCCACCTCGTTTACCCCAGCTCGTTTGAATTCAAGGTGCCTTAAACTTATAACTCGAACGGAAAATTTTGGCAAACAAATACTTGACTGATTGATCAGTTTGTCAGAAAATGAATAATCACATATTGCTCAACTGTCAGATCGTCACCTAAAATGATTAATTAGAATGTCATTGAATAATTTGGTAATTTATAAAACATATTACGTAAACCCGCTCATCAAAACTTATAGCCCAAGAGCAACAGCGAGACTTTCGTCATTTTATAAAAGCTGAAAGTTTACCTGTATAATATGACCCCTATAATATATAAGAGGTCGGAATAGAACACGAGATTCCCACAGTTATCTCCTATAGGGGTAAGATTTGAGAACGACCTATAAAGTTTCGATGGTAGTTACTTTAGGATGTATCCAGTTCTGAACGTCTACCTAACCTTCGATAATAAGGTCAATTAGCTTCTAAAGTAACCGCGACCGAAACTTCATAGTTGGTGGTTGTTATTACGTCTATGGGTCAATTCAGATCGCAACGCGGCGACGCGTACATATGCATTTATTTTGTTTGGATTTGACAGATTTGCGAGTATCACGTAATCGAGATCTGCCAAATCAGTACAAATTAAGAAATGCATAGAGCAGCTACGCGTCGCGTCGCGGTCTGAATTGATCCATAGAGGTAAGAACAACAAGCAACTATGAAGTTTCAGTCGCAGTTACATAAGAAGCTAATTGACCTTAATATCGAAGGTTAGGTAGACGTTCAGAACTGGAAACTACATATAAACTATTACAAAGAAAACTTTTTTCGCACATAAAAACGCGGCGACGCATAGATGCATTTCTAAATTTGTATGGATTTGACAGATTTGCAAGACGTCTCACGTAGTTGAGAAATGCATCGAGGCGTCGCGTCGCGGTCTGAATTGATTGAGGGTAATATACAGGAAAACTAGGCTTTTATAATATGGTGAATGTCTGGCTGTCGCTCGCTCTCGGGTTATAACCTTATACAATCGGTGGCATTTCGACTAAAAACGACTAACGAGACACTTACGAAATGTTAGGCGCGGATTTTGAGATCACTATCTCAATATCTATGTCATATGAGATAAAATACTGATGATAACATCAAAAACTTGGATTGTTCAACAAACATACAAAGTCTGAACGGACCACCAATAGGATACTACTGCAATATTTTTACGCTTACAGGCAGCACTAGTACAAACAGTTTGACAAAGTTTCTGTAAATGTTCTGATATGACGTGTGCAATATGTCGGATTTTGGTCAGATTATTATTAGATATGTCACAACATTTTAAGCATGTCACTGACTACAAGCACATACTTGTAGTCAGTGACATATTTAAAATGTTTAATATCTAGCATAAAGAAAATATGTCTAGTCTCTGATAATAGGGAACATTACGCAAAGGTCCACAGTAGCTCTACCATGAGTTTAAAGTTATAGTTTTTATCGATACTCGATACCGACTACGTAAATTTTTAGTATGGCAAATTTTACAGCGCCTCTAGCGGTCACTCGCGGAACTAAAATCGCCATACTTAAAAATTTACGTAGTCGGTATCGAGTATCGACAAAAACTATAGCTTTAAACTCATGGTAGAGCTACAGATGACAGAACAATAAAAACAGAGGTCGGAGCAGTAGGCGCCACTAGCATATACTGTAAATAATTCGATCAAAATCCATCATGTTGCATAATTATTAATTATGTCATATCAGAATATTGGCAAAACTTTGTTAAACTTTTTATTTTGTGTCTATATTGGTGCTGCCTCTAGCGTGAAAACATTGCAGTGTCCTATTTTTTTAACAAGTTTCTTACTAAATGAGTCCAAAATGATTGAAAAGTGTCAAAAGACAAGAACCGGATTCTCTTGGACCACGCGAAATGAGTTACGAGTTACGACTTTAGGCGAATTCCGGCAGCTGTTGCTAAATAAGTTATAATAGCTAATTATGTAAATTTACTTTTGACCGATTTTCTCTGTCAGTTTGTATTACTTATCTACAATCTACAACCATAGACTATAGATTATAATAATTTATTTTCCTTAGTCTATGCTACAACATAAATTACATAAAGTTTAGCTTCATTATATTCTTTGAGCATGTAGTGATTATATTATTCTCTTTGCTTTGAGCCTTTTCCCGATGACAATAAATAATATTAAAATGTTTATTATTCAAAATAATATAAATGGCAAAATATACTTATACTTTTGTACAAATGCACTTGTACCTTTTAGAGTATCTTAACGTACGTAATTTATCGTAAAAGTAAGAACTAAGGAATAAGGATGGATCCGAATTAAAAAATAATAACTCAAAATCCTGTTGATTATAGCATAAAAAATCGACCCATACTCGTCTATTCTAATAAAGATCTGTGCCACGAGAATTTTATTGTAATTCAGATTTAATAATGATGCAATATCAGGTTAAGGTCATTTAGAAAATACAACGATAAGATAAAACTTGTATTTTATTTTAAGTATTGGAGACAAAATAACTGACGTCATTTGTTGTTTAAGTAAAACAATGTAGTTCAAAAAGTTCCAAAAGCATTATTATTGTTTCAGACTTCAGTGCAGCATAAAAATTATTTAATTTTTTTATAATACCAAATAACCTGGTGAACTTTTTATCACTTACATTTTAATGTAACAGATTCGAATTTTTCTCTGCTCAATAAAAGTTTTCGCTAGTCCACAAAACATCCGTTCTTCAAACAATGGGATCCTTTCTGTGTGTGCCGGGTGCCCGGGAAACTCGATCGCAGCCTACTGGCTTTCGGTGCATCGTGGCAGTAACCAAAAGTGATAATTTAATTATTTAAGATTGTAAAAATATTTTAACATTGTAGATGTATTTTAATTGTATCACTTTTTAACTTTAATTTATTTATTTCTTTTATTTTATCTTAAATTATTGTTATTTTATGGGTCTATTTCCTGAAATAAACGATTATTATTATCATTATTAAAACGCAAGAATTGACCAATGACCGCACGATAACTTTCCGAATGCGACTCGAACGGGAATTCGGAATAGCCCCCTGTACCTAATGAATAATGTACCTCTAGTTAACCTAGTGCTGAAATTACAATAGTACCTACCTAGTGCTGCAGGCTATAGCTGGGAGGTATTATTTTTTCTCATTTGTACAACACTTAACCTTCGAGAACAGGTTTTGTTGCAGTGTGCCTACAGTATTATTGTTAATCTTAGTTCAAGATAATTATTTTCATCATGTTTTATTTTGGCAAGACAATGCCCGACATCCGAGGTTTTTTTGACTGAAATATGTCCTTTCACTAGGACAATTAGCCAATAACAAATCTATTTTTAATTGAGTAGATAACCTCCTTTCAAAAAATCTTAGAAACTGAAAATAAGTGGATAGGCTCGGCATTATTATGTTGTAAAGTTAGAGTGTCTTACATAAGTATTTTATATTATAATTGATATATTATAACAGTTATATTAAATCAATTATAATACTAAAACACTTATGTTGTAAGAACAATTATAATAAATAATAAAATAAAATAAATTATTATATTATAAATTATGACCTTTACAATCCATTTAACTACAATTTAGCATATGTATTACATAAAACAAAACATTTCATTAGGTAGGTACACTTTATAGGAACATTGGCAGCCGTACTAGTAATTTACTGTGTCACAGCTGCCTGATGTTACAACATTATGATATAAAAAAGCAAGTACAATGTGAATTACTGATTGATTTTAAAATATTGAAACAATATGAAAAGTGATAACTAAAAATAAAATTGAATTAATAGGTAAGTAAGTACTTCAATTATAAATCAACTATAATGCTAAAACACCTACCTATTATACAATATAAACCACCTATATTGTATAATATAACAGTTTTTTTTTTATAATACGTGACGTTTATAGCTAAAATAATGTGTTAATTCATCCTAAATCTAAGTTTGTACTTAAACGTTTTATTTGGCATCGTATAGTTTAGTCTCCAGCAAGCATCAATGTCTACAGTTTATGATTTATAATTTACAGAAACCAATGATTGCAAATACGAGGAACAAAATTACTTCTTACTTCATAGTTTCTTTATGTAATGGATTACTATCGGATCATTAAGCTGACGTTATAACTAATACGACATCTGTCTTTCAAGTAATTGCATGAAGAAAATAGATCCGTTTATAAATCCTGATGCTAAGAATAATTATTGGCCTGAAGTTACACAGATAGTTTTTGTTTTATTTCTTTTCTTAGAAATGAAATTACCTAAAATAAATAAAATTAAATTATCCGAAAAAGAAAAACAAATCTTTTCAGAAAGATATCTCGGCTAATTTTCTCCACCACACCACAATCTACTATTGGTTGGTACAACTAATATATATTCTGTGCTATTGGCCGTAAATTGTAATAATATCTTGAAATAGCATACGAGTAGTAAACGAAGCCTCTACCAGTCTAGTTTACTACCAGTTAGCGTCGCGTTATACCGTATTTCGAAAAAATACAATTTTGAAGTTTTATGTTACTGAAACCAATCGAATTTTTTTAACTGCATTAAAAAAATGTTTTCAACAGAGGGAAGGAACTGCATAATGTAATCTTTGCGAAAAGCTTACCTTTGAAGTCATACTTAATTGTTTAAAACAACCTGCAAGAAAATGTAAGGTTGATATAACAAGGTAACATACTCTTGAACTATAACTATAATAATAATTATTGCACGATTACACCGGCGCAGACACCTTGAATAATAGTGATTAAGACGTCTTGATAAACTGTTACTATTAGGGGAAGTACGGACAAAATGACAGGGTGTTTTGTTTTTCAATCATATTTTATTATTTAATGACATTATAATTACTCTTAACGGTTTTATTTCCTTAGGTTCATTGACTATCAGTAATACATTCTATTGAATTAAAAGACTGTATTACTATCAGTAATACAGTCTTTTAATTCAATAGAAACTATAATAAAACGTACAAAAAGAAAAAATATGACTAATCACAAAAACCATTTTGTCCATATAGTATGGACAAAATGACATACAAATTTTAAAAACAAAGTTCACAATAATTAAATCGTTTGAGATTCTTTCTAGCCATTTATATTTAGAATTCTTGGCTCCACGACTGCCGATTAGTTTTTCTTTCGTAGTTTCGCGGCATATCCCCTTAACAAAATTATAAATGTTAACAGAAATACTGTACTACAGTGTACATGGTATGTCATTTTGTCCAAATGTAACCAAAAACAAATAAATATTAATATTCCACCAAATAATCTAAAGATTGCAATAAAGTTCATAGAAATCACGGGCTAATAGCATAGTTCATCGATTTTAATACAAATAATAACAAATGACAGTAAATAACTCGCTAGAAAACAGGAGAAAACCATCTGTTAAATAAACTTTTGAAGGCGAGAAACACGTTTGATCTGCTTACTGCGGCGCAACTGTGAGAATAGCGCTCAAGCCTCAAAGTCAGGCAGGATTGTTATTATGACTGCCGTCACGTGATACAATCGCGGGAATGTGTCCGAAACCTCCCAATTTTGAAATAAGGACACTATGTCATTTTGTCCGTATATGTCATTTTGTACGTATTTCCCTTACTGTATTTTTACTTGAATTTCTTTTACATTGTAACATTTATTCTTACTGCCCCTGCATCCAGAGAAGATTATTAATATAACTAACGTAAGCTCCATACATCATCTGTCAAAATTCATTAAATTGAAGTTTAATCATTATTAAAATATGTTTCTAAGTAGGACCGTAAAATTTATTGTACTCAAAAGTTATTCTAAATCTAATTATTTAATCTCGATTTACGATTAAGATCTAATGTCTAATATCTATTTGGATATGTAGCTTTGATTCAAAATTTATATAACATTGACTAAACATTGAACCTCAAACTTCTTGATCTTTAGTTAATTTGTGACAATATTATAGCTCTATTTAATTCAAAATACACCATATTATACACTCCTTTCAATAAATACGTATTTATAATCTTGGATAGTTATACTTAGTTCATTAGCGATATAATATCTCTACAAAGTCTATTTAATTAAAAAGTGTCGCTAATTGTCACTAGAAGGACACCTGTTACTGTCTAGTGTAAACCCACACTGTTCTTTCTTTCAAGTTTTAATTTTCATATTGTGTAGTCAGCAGTTCAAATGAAATTCTGTGTTTTGTCAAAAATATTTATTCGCATTTTTGAGTTTTTTTCCTTTTATTTAGAAATGAATGCGTACCTATGTCAAGGTGAGCTTACATCAAGTTAACATTAGGAAATTGATTGACACAATATAACTAATTAAAATATTAAAGTACATAACAAGATTAGTAAGTATTATACAACGACATATTATTGTGCTATGATATGCCTATTAGTCAATATATTATAATTTATAATGTAATATTTGCTACACATATTATGCTAATCATTGAATTTTATAATTTGTAACACATAATTCTAGGGTGTGTTCCATTATATTTCACAGCGTACGGACTAGTGTTCTTGAACGTTATGTTTTTTTGTAATGTAAAAACGAAGCGGCTGTTTATATGGCTGTATGTTTCGACGATTACTATCCGATAAGTATAAATTTATTAATAAAAAATCAGTGACACTTAAGTGCGAATATCAAATTGCTTAATTCAGTTAGATGTTTTAAATTAAGTCTTCCATTCCACCGTGCGTTTCTCGCGTAACTTTCTGCTGCACCCTGTAAAACTCTGTAACGAACTGTCACCAGCAGTATTTCCGGACCTATACGACCTTCAAACCTTCAAGAAGAGAGCGTATTCCGTCTTAACCTGCAGCTCTTCTGATGTTGCGAGTGTCCATGGGCGACGGTAGTTGCTTACCATCAGGTGACCCGTTTGCTCGTTTGCCCTCTTATTTCATAAAAAAAAATAAACACTCGCTATAGATCACGTAAACCGAAAATGTTCGCTATACAGGCATTCAAAAACAATACGTCCTATTACAATCCGATAGTTAGAATGTGTCGTACTTATGACTTAGTAGTGGGTAGTTGGAGCGTAGACATTTTTCGACAATTTTCACATTATAAGAAAACGATCAACAATATAATGAAAGCCAAGTATTTGCCATCTTTGTTTCTGACTCTGACATACAATGTTGATAGCTCGGATAGTAATCATTTTTTTTGGATCCTTTTCTTTTACTTTTTTTTTCTTAATCAACACAATATTGTTTATTTTGTTCTTGTATTAAATTTTGTATTTGTTAAGCTAACTATTAGTCGCTCATTGTATACTCGAATGTTTCGTAGTAGAAGAGACAAGCCATATAGTTTATATCCTCTTTGGTAGTAGGTATTATCAGTTGTAAATTAGTTTATTCTTAGTAACAAACTAATAATAATCATGTTATGTATACTATTTTTGGGTTGCTGTCTAGCCTAGAACTTGAGATTATGTTTGTACAACCTTGCAATGACTGTAACCTGCCTGTATACTAAATATAAATAAATAAATAAAAGAATGCTGCTATGATATTATAATCGAGTAACTCGAACACGTCTAATGATAATAGTAGGTACTATAAACATGATATTATCATACCTAATTGATATTATAGAACTTAAAATGCTACTTCGGAAGGTTACAATGTATGATCTAGGTCTAATTTTTTTATGAATGATACAATTGGAAAAATTTTATCATTACAATGATAAACGATCACGCCGTCAGCTAGCGAGCTAAATTACGAGCAAGTTAAAAAGTTGATTTAAGTATTACGAAATTAACCTAAAAGCATAATAATCAAATAATGAGCAAGAAGCACGCTTATTCTCGTTTAGTTATGACTTGTAATCAAACAGAACACGCAATGGACGATCAACAGTTTTTGTAATCGCTTAACCTTTTTGCGCCTAGAAAAGGCGCTGATGCGACAAGCCTTAAATATACGAGTAATGTACTTAGTTAGAACTTAGAACGTAGATGAGAGAATAGATAGATATGACCTGACAGGTCCAAAAAAATTGTTAGAGTGCATCCCCCCCCCCCCCCCCCTCTAACAGCTAAATCGATGGGTTCTGGAAATGTGAAAAAATTCATGGGAGTAGGAAATATGCTTAATTTTAAAGGAAAACTATCACGGCCCTGGAAAGACTTCATAAGTTATTGAGTATTAGTCGATGAACCAAAAAAATGTATTCGGCGAAGTATAAAGTAACTTTTTGTTCAAATTCCTTTGAAAGTAACTGAGATGATGTTGTTAGTAGTTAAAGCACGGTATAATAAATGTACATTCAATTGACCATACAAAAATTAAAAAAAAAACAAGCGGTATTACGGAACCATACGGAACCCTATATTGCGCGTGGCATGCACTTGGCTGGTTTTTTACTGTGACCGTTCGAAATCTAACGGTGCGTCCACATTTGTATCATTTGCGCGATCAGATCTCCGATCAGATCTCCGTCGCGATCATCGCGCCGTATCATGATCGCTAGAGTGGACGCAAAATGATACGCGTATCATGATACGCGTATCATTTTGATACGGCGCGATGATCGCGACGGAGATCTGATCGCGCAAATGATACAAATGTGGACGCACCGTTACTCTGAGGAGTAAGCATAAGTAGACAGCTACTATTGTTGTCAAAATACAGTCAAATTATTAAAGAGTAAGAATTATTTAATACTTTTTAGTTCATATTATTACTTATTGTTTTTACCTAGGAAGTCGGTTTTAATTTTTTGTTAAAAATAATAATTATATATAGAGATTATGGGCTTTAAATAATAAAATTACTTCTTGAAACTTTTAAACTATTTTAAGGCGCTCTAATTTACATGAAAATTTATGCCATATCTATTTATGCTTACATTTGTGGTCCCATGAGTTACTACACCATAAGACAATTTTTTAGCCCCTGGAAAGTTGTCGTCACTCAACACCATGGCGAACTTCTCCTTATGGAGTAGGTTTTTCTACTTATTTATGGGATGTACTGGCAGTGATTAATGGTGGTGATTACCATGAAGTAGGTTTTGACTTGGCACTGCTTGGAATATCATTGATTGCTATTTTGGTTCCAGAGCTGAATTATTACTATTGGAATAATGACCAGCGGGGCTAAAATGGTCGCTATGGAGAAACATAATATTATGATTTATGAATCATAATAATATGATTGTTTTTTCGGTTAAGTTTTCGGTCGGATGACATCTGACAGCAAGCACGTAGTTCCATGAATAATTAAATTTTAAATATATAAAAGACTCATAAAATCAGTTTTAATTATTAAAATACATATTGTAGTGTAATTATATAGTGAAACTAAGTTAAAAAAGTCAAATCTTGTGAGCAAAAGTGGGAAAAAGTGGTATAACGTACGCGATCCACAATCAGCTGTTTCACAACTACCTACGGTAACAAATTACGACATAAGTTACGGGCAAATAAACACAATTTAATTCTTTTTAAGCATAAAATTCATATAAAACATACCTCAGCATGCCCAATTTTAAGTGTTCACATTGTGGAAGATTCCTGAGTGTAGCTGATGGGATCAAATGCAATAAGTGCACGGGAGTGTTCCACCCTATTTGCGCTAAAAGAATGGCATTTGACCCAAAATCTGCTTCAAAATGGTCTTGCCGTTCATGCAGAGCTTCTCCCACAACACCTGCCTCTGAAGGCTTAACATCACCACTAGACACTTTCGCCGACGCGAGGTTCTCGCCTAACCCCTTGGCGGACGAAATGAGACTCCTGAGGGAAGTTATTATGTCTGTACGGCACGAAATGCAAACCTTTGGTCAGGAGATTTCTAAACTTAACACTACTATGGCAGAGATTAACAATCGTTTGGATGGGCTCGAGAAACGAATGACTGCAGCAGAGAAGCGAATCGATGCGCACGCGCGCACCCCCGGCCAGGACCCGGCGATAACTAACGCGATAGAAAAATTAGAATATCAATTGAATCAACGGGAACAAGATTACCTACGTAATGACATACAAGTCACAGGCGTACACGAAAACACCGGTGAAAATGTACACCATCTTGTCAACTTAGTCGCAAAAAAAGTCGGTGTTGAGCTTGATGAGCGAGATATTGTTAGTGCCGAGCGGAGGGGTTTGAGGCGATCTGGAGCTGCCGAAGGAGACCAGCGCCAGAACTCGCGCCCTATTATTGTTCGCTTTTCCCGTAGGACCGTGCGTGACAAGATAATCAAAGCGGCTCGAGTTCGCCGTGGCGTCGACACCACCGGTATCACAGAAGGCCGAGCGACTCGTATCTACATCAATGAGTGTCTTACCAAGCTCAAACGGGTGTTGTTTTATAAAGCTCGCGAGGAAGGTCGCCGCAATAACTGGCGATATGTATGGACTCGCGGTGGACGTATCTTCGCTCGTCGCGATCCCGACTCCCCGGTACAGCGTATCACCTCAGATAGTGATCTCTCACACATTTTTTGTACTGCTTAAATTGGTTTATCTTTATTATTATTCATTTTAACTTTAAAAGTCACTTATTGTGTAGGACATTGCGAGTTTATATTTTATTATGTTTAAATATTTGTCGTGTATTACTGGTACTTATGTTATATTATATTTTTTCTGTTTGTTAGTTTTAATGTTATTTTATATTATAATAATTGTTGTTTTTTTACCTTTAAATTTTTTGCTCAATATCTTTGTTACATATAAAATTTTGTTCTGGACAGGCTGGGCGATACCTAAATTATGTTTTCTAAAATTCGTTTAAATTTTATATTTTAAAACCAACTTACTCAGGTATACCGACGATACATTTTTATATCGGCCTCATTTCACTAAGATATTACTTAAACATGTACCTAGACGGCTGTGTAATACCTGAGTCAATACCTACATATTACTTACAGAAAAGGATGCAAAGGAAATGTTAAACATAATAATATAATTAGGTATATTTTTTATACACATAACATTTTTATATACAGAAAACTGTTTAAATTATTTTGATATTGCTGTCCGTTTATAATTTTGTATATAATATATTTTTATGATATTTTTCATTAGTTTTTAGAATGTATTTATGTCTACGTCTTTTATTATATATATATATATATATATATATATATATATATATATATATATATATATAAGCTTCAGTCTGCTTGTCATCTGCCCGAAAATAAAGGGGTCCACGGAAGATCAGGGACGACAGTATCAGTCGTCATAACCTGAGTGGTCACCGTTTCTGCACTCTTGGGTGTTACACTGCCGTGCTATTGTCATAACAATAAAATAGTGTTTTTTTTTGTTTACCTTTGATAGTTATTTAATGTATGTTTTAGCTGTAGAATAGGATAAATGTTTTTTTTGTTATGCTTGTTAATATCAGTTTTGTATATGACCTATATTATGTGTAACATTTAATGGTGGCAGAATAAACGTTTATTCATTCATTCATTCATTCATTCATTTTTTTTATAATCTCAAAATCTACCGCAAAATGATCACTCTGCTTGCAATTATTCATGTCTAGTAATTCGTACTAATTAGACATTCGTAAGTTTGACAGTTTTGACAATTCATCTGCTGAATTGATTGAGAGGAATTGCTAAATGTGACCATTTTAGCCCCGCAGTTTACATTTTTCAGTAGCAATTCAGTGCTGGATTCAATCACTGGATTTGAATTATGTATACCGGCTATTAGGCTTTAATTATTATTAAGCCGCTCTTACCGCAACGACTAATGGTGGGTACAAACGTATTTGTACTGACGTCATTTCAGACGTTGTTTATGTTTTTTTTATAAAATAAGAGGGCAAACAAGCAAACGGTCACCTGATGGAAAGCAACTACAGTCGCCCACTATGGACACTCGCAACATTAGAAGAGCCGCAGATGCGTTGCAGGCCTTGTCTTGCCGAACTTCCATAGCGCGTTGCAGGATTTTGCGTTTTTGGTCCGAAACATAATATTGTTATACGAAACTCAATGTGTAGTGTGTACCACTTAAATCTTAATATGTATAGTGGTACACACTCTTGGTATCAAACTTAATTAACCCCTTAATTATAATCTAATCTAATATATTATATAAATCTCCTGTCACGATGTTTGTCCGCGATGGATTCCTAAACTACTTAACCGATTTTAATGTTTTGTTTTTTTAAATGTGTGCTTTTTTCCAACTTGAGAGATAGGATAGCTTAGATCTTTAATTATAGTCGCAATTTTATTTTATTGCAAATTATTCGTCTATAAAGAACGACCATTGTTTATGCGACGCGGGTCACGGGATAGCGATGGACGTTGCCATGGTGACATACTAATTATTTAGTCACTAATATAATAAAATAATACGGGCGATATACTTTATAAAATATGGCAAAGAAACGTTTGCCGGGACAGCTAGTATGTAATATTTTATATTATTATACATATATCAATATATATAATATCTTTATAAATATTAATTGTGTGTATGATGCTATGTTATGTAAGTAAGTAACTTATTTTTAGTGCATGTTTAGTTTCATTAAGTTTTAATTATTCTCTTGTGTACTATCTGTAACGTCTCTACATTTCTCAATGTCTTGTGGTAGGTCTGCTGGCAGAGATCTCTTCTAGAGATAAGCACACCGATGTACTCTATTAATGTATTGTGTATATTAAGCTAGTTTTAAAAAATGTACATAAAGAATAAATAAATAAATAAAAGATTATCAGGTACCGAGAGATTACCACGAGTATACTATTTCGAGTCGAGAATACTATTTTGCTCTTTGATAATATCTGGACCATACGAGTATCGAACGAAAAACGAAGCTGTAGGTATTAATGTTGCTGTATAAAGAAGTCTTGAATCTAGAATATAGTGATCGTATTTGATATTATTATAATAACTGTGTAACCTCCACTTCCTTCTGTTTACGGCTTGATCGTGGGAAAACTTGTACAATGTACAGTTTGTAGTTTCTCGAAGCATTTTCATAAACATTCGACACTATAATAAATTGAAAAGGTCTATAAGAAATTACTTAAATGTCTTTCCTTCCTTCCTTCCTTTCCAGACAGACACACTTCTTTCGCATAGTAGTATGGATTACAACAATATAGTCTGCTGTCAAATCTGACGGACATGCAATGAAACACAAATCTTGACATGTGATTTCTTTTTTTTTTTCTTTTCTTTTTTGGCAACCTGACACAAAGGATGTGTATGTTGTGCCACAGACAAGGTAAAAAGGTAAGGAATATGGCGGGAAAACCATATTCCTCCTATTATAATTTTCATCATCGTTTTCATGTATCGTCAAGTCTAAAGTCTAGTCAAAGTCTAAGTAAAAGTCAATACAGTCAAGGAGTCAAGTCGGTCGATTCAGTAAAGTGGTAGACGCTTTACTGAAACTTTCGATGGAGTTTTGGAGGGAACACAAAATAGCACGTTTATGGATATTACATCACTTTCCTACACTTGTGCATGAACACGAATATCTAATGGTTAATATTCTACCAATATTACACATTAAAAACCCAGCTAACACAATTTTAGGAAAATAATACAGAAACACAATAGCACTCTTTCACATGCCCGCCAAAAAACCGACATGTGATTTGCGAATAATAATGTAATCGGACATAATTTAGACACAGACAATAGAATTAACCATAAATATGTTTAACTTGATTACATAATGCATCTTGCGTCTGCGTGAGCAGAATCTCAATCATACGGTTGTTGAATTAAGTTGTGTGGTTTTACCAGGACAATCTCTGTGCGGATAAGACCAACATAAAACATAGACAAGGAAAATTGTGGAAAGGTTTGTTTTCCTGTCTCATCATTGTTAACTAGACGTTCCGCCCTTACAGATAAGCGTAAAACGCTACATTTTCGCTTTAGTAGTTTTGGTTTTACTAGTCTAGTAAACAATACAAAGACTGAAAAATGTGACCTTTTTAAGGGCATTATAGTGTCACCTAAAAATATCCACAGACTCCGACTTTTTGGAAGTGGGTTAAAATCTGTTAAAATGCTTTTCCTCTTATCTAATCTTATCCATAAAATTGTATCGTTCTTGTAGCCAAACTCCTCCAAAAAGTAATTTTCCCGAATTTAAGCTACTTTATTATTATGTACTATCAGAGAAGTTGATTCCTAGGCAGATGGTGGACCTAAGTAATTTGGTCGCGTTATAATATTATGTCAAACCCATCCGACCGATCGCAGCTAACATTGAATTGACATAAGCCGACCGATAACATGACGGAGGTCCGTCAACTGCCTAGGCCCTAGGAATCAATTTCCTCGATGGTACATACTCGTACATAATAATAATATCTAGTTGCTATTGTTTTGTTCTGTGGATTTTTCTAGATTGCAAGGACGATCTTACGTCATAGTATACAATGGCACAGCAATTAATACAATACAAATTGTCTTGAATAAAAGAGATCATTAGCACTGAGCCGAAGGTCTTAGTCCTCGTAAACTGAATGGGTTTTTTAATGCAAATTCATAATTATTATTATCGTGACAAACGCGAAACAAAAAATCTATAGAAAATCGACGCGGTCGGAGCGAATCGCTTTGGTCAAAACACGTGAGACATGACATCAGCAGCTGATGTTTGGAGGTTTTGACTTTTGGCAGGGTTTGTTTACACACCCGCAAATCCGTTGTGCCAAAATTCGTTTATCGCGCGGGAATTTATTTTCCGGGATAAAAAGTAACCCATGTCTCCAGGGACTCAAAGTGTCTCCATCCCTTTCAGCAAAATCGGCTCAGCAGGGTTTGGGCGTAAAGAGGTAACAAACAGACATACACACATAACATAACACATTCGCATTTATAATATTAGTAAGGATTGATCAGTAACACCAATCTAAAGGGCATTTGCACGTTAGGCCACGTTTGATAACCATAGCATGATACATGCATTTTAAAAATTTAAAGTATCGAGTAATAAATTTCATTATATTTGCAAGCATTAAAAGTATGTAGAAGTGTAGATCGTTTTAAGGTTTACTAGCCGATTTGCATTATTCCTGTCCAGTGGTTCAACCCAGCGCTTGATATTGTAATACATAATTGTAAAAGGGCAATGGAATGCACTGTATGCAATTTTGCAAAAAAAGCACTGGGGCATGGATTGGATCACTGGTTTGGAATAATGTAAACCGACCATAAGCCTACTACTGAAAGTAAAATTAAAGCAAAAGTAAGAGTCATACATAATTATTTTAGAGCTTAGGTGACGAAATACGGTGTCAAAATACTATTGATTGATCGAGTTAATGAGTTTGTACGATTGGTAGAGCAAAAAGTAAAATTGTTTTATGTTTTTATACGGAATAATATTGTAGATCGAAATCTGACGTTCTTTCGATCATATCTGTCTGTTTTTTTTTTATTTAATTTGCAATAGTTTATTTTTTAAGTTTAATAAAATATGATACAGAATAATTTTAGAAAAAAAAACCCTTCACATAAAATTTGAACGCACCGTATATTCTTACCTACTTCTAATCTGGCTAACTTCATCAATGTTAGTTAGCCACTTCATCCACTTGATTTTCGAATATGTGCCAAAATTGTATCTAATACAACTTTGGCATATATTTGAAGATGTATTACGGCCACTCTGACCACTGTTAGATCATACAACAATAGCGAAGAGCGGACGATCACCGGTGTGAAAGTGTATTAGAAAGTGCTGACCCGTCGCACGTACAGTTATATCAGTGGTTTATGTAACTTTGTGGGTAATTGGAGCGCTGTTATAGTTATATTGAATAATGATGAAGGTCAGATGACTAGTGAAGCAGAGCGTAAGGCTGCGTTCCACCAGAGGTGTGTTGCGAGGAAAGTGTTTTTAGGATCCAATAGCATCGCCGCGCTGAGCGATGTCATAGCAAGTATACGTCAATGAAGCGATTGTATTGGTTCTCAAAAACACATTGCTCGCAACACATCTCTGGTGGAAACACAGCCTCAGGCTAGACGCTCACCTGACACGACAAGGGGTTGTCTCGGTCTGTAGTAACTAGTAGGTGAGCGCCTAAGACTCTTTTATTTCCTCCGAAGGGAGGCCATTAGAGCCTAGCAGCACTACCACCCTTTTGGCTCTATTGTGACACCTTCGCACTTTATACTGAATGTAACAAAACTAATTGATAATACTTTAGGGTGTGTATGGGTACCCTATATTATATAGAGTTCATTGTAAAAGTAGAACCCTAAAGTATTATCATTTAATTTTGTAAAGCTGCTCATAAACTGATCATTGATAGGAACTGTTGGTGCCACGAATTTCCTCTGTATTAGTACGAGTAACCGTAGCGAAGCTAAGACTTACAAAAACTAGATAATGAGACAAATCAGTCTTGTTACTGTCTTGAGGCTGTCGACACTTAAAAATTAAATAAAATCCTAGTGTTTTGTATGTTTATCCTGTGTTTCTGAGAATAGGCCGTAGAAGGGTATTGTAGTTACGGTACATTTTATCCCCAAAATAACGTTACATGTAACGTCGCCATAATATGGCACAGCAACCTCTGGGCCTGAATATCCTCATAAGATACTCTCTAGCTACACAGTCTTACGTTTGAGGATTCCTATGTATGCGAGTGCAATTATATGCCTCAGATCTGGAATGAGATATTCCTTATGTCCTTGGCATAAGGTCCTAACAGGGGTAAAATAACCGTGAACATCTAACCAGCGATCATGTTCCCAGTAAATTGCTTCCCGGCCTCTAGGCCGCTAGTTTGCTGATTATATTGGGCTATGACTAGTAGGATATAGAGTTATTTATGTACCATCAAAGAAATTGATTCATGATAGTCAGATGGAGGGGCCGAGGTCTCTAGTGACTAGTCTCTACGTCATTTGGTCGGGTTATGAAAACTTAATGTTAGCCGAGATCTGTCCGCTGGGTTTGACATAAACCGACAAAATTACGTAGGTCTTCCATCTGGCTATGAAATATGAATCAATTTCTGTGATAGTACATTTTCTTAGGTTTAAATAAGAGTTTATCTATTAACTATAGTTTGTTCGTTTTATGATGATATGCGTGACACATTTTAATTGACAATAGTAGGGAAGTTACCTTAAAAAAATTAATCGAATAATTTAAAAATATCTAATCACCTCGTAAAGGAATTGCAATCGATTATCGATTTCGTACTGATGTTTCAGAGTGACGCCGGCGATTTAAGATTGCCGCCCTTTTTTATCGATTTTATTTTGATTCAACTGTGTCAATCTCTATTGACATAAGTTCCGTTTCATGCATCTGACATTTTTCAAATATTTTCGTAACAATAATTTTATACTCCTATTCCAAAGTTAATATTTATAATTTTATATCAATAAGTTAGCATTTAGCAACTTTTCATTTTTATTCATTTACAATTACAGGAAACATTTATTTTTGTAGATGGTATATAATTTATTACATTCTGATTTTTTTTTGTTTTCTTGTAAAAAAAATCCGTAGCAAGGAATGTGAGAACTGTCACCCATATCATCTTAGAACGAACAAACTATAACAACGATGTCACTTATAATTATGTTAACTAAGCCTTTTGATTGGACATTAACCAATCACTGTACTTATTTCTGTCAAAAACCCTCAGAAACTGGGTTTTTGGGGAGGTTCTAGGAGACAAAACTCTAGGAGTAGAAGAATATTTTTGTATGGATGACATTATCATTAAACGCTTCAGTCTTATTAGTTTTTATTATTCGTAGAGTCTTATTCATAAAAATCCCCTAAAATTATTTAACAATAATGACGCCATTATTATTTCGACCCTTATATTATTATTGCGACTTATAAGGTGGGATTTCACCAATCACACATAAAACTTCGTTTTATAAAACTTAGTTCCCATTGAACGCGTTCATGCAGCGACGTAAATCTCGCTCTCTTTCAAATGGATTTCACAAAATTCTATTGATCGCGATTATTAAATCTGAGTTTACGTGACGTCACGCGATTACTTTACATGTTTTCATCACTTTAAAGTCTTTTCACGTTAATTTAACTACAAATTAGTAAGAAACAATACATAAACTAACCAAACACATGTGTCAAAACTGTTATTTTGATATTTCTTTTGTCTATGTTTTTCGTTCCGCCATGACAGGGCTTGAACGGGTTTTATGACGTTAAACTTCGGACTTTGGGCGTTCAGAAGATAAAACTCGGATTTTCTGTGAACGCGTTCAGTTTATGTTGGCGAAATGCAATTCGATGTTATAATCGCGTTTATACGTTTTGAACCGGTTCAGTGTAGGGCTTGAGCTCCGGAATTCCGGAATTGGCATAATTCCGGAATTCCGAAGAAATCCAATATCGTTTCCAATTCCGGAATTGGCGAGATCAATATCGAAATTTCGATATTGAAAAAAATAAAATATTATTCGGCTTGAGGCGCGGCGCATCCATATCTTTTTGTTCGCATTTTCTGTTGATGGAGATTTTGTGTCAACTGTTTTTCTCTTGTTTTGGGGTACTCGATCTTGTTGCCAAGTGTTTGTATCTTGGGCATGTTTTTCTTGTGATGTGTGTGAAAGAATCCCAGGAGAAGAGGAAGAAAATAGTGATTGTATTGAAATAGTAACAAATACAGAAAATGAAAAAAAAAGACATTAAAAAAGAATTACAACAAACCATACAAAACAAATTAACAGTAATTATTATTTTTAACAAAAAATTAAAACCGACTTCCAAGGTAAAAACAATAATAGCATCCTTATAATATGAACTAAAAAGTATTAAATAATAATTATTCCTATCTAATGGTGCCTTTTTCCGAATTCGGCTAAAACTCAACTATTTCTGTACTCAATCTTCATCATTTTGAAGTCGGTACCAGATGAATCTTCAGTTCTCTGACAAAATATTTGAAACTTTTGGAACTGGCACCGACTTCAAAATTATGAAGATTGAGTACAGAAATAGTTGAGTTTTAGCCGAATTCGGAAAAAGGCACCATTAGATAGAAATAATTATTATTTAATACTTTTTAGTTAAAATAAAATAAAAAAAAATATCCACAGCCGAACATATAACCTCCTCGTTTTTTGGAAGTCGGTTAAAAAGTAGAAGGAAGACGAACGTTTTAGATTTAGAAAGTTTAATAAGAGTAGAGATGGCAGTTTATGAAAACGGTGGCGTTAGAGGACAGTACCTACAAAAATGTTTCCAATATTTGAAAACAATACCGCCAACGAGCGTAGAAGCGGAAAGAGCTTTTTCGGTGGTCACCAATATATGTAATCGCGAAGCTCACTCAATGACGACAGTTTGAACGCGCTTACCTTCTTAAAATTTCATTATAAACAAAAATGTACTTAGATTATAAATCATCAACAGCTGTCGCACGTTTCCGTTAGTGTAGTGAGCTTCTTATGCGATTTCATTGACTTTAATTACTACAAATGAATAATTTCTGATTTTTCTTATAAGTATATAAAACTCAAGTACTTTTCATTTCAATTGTTTTATTTGATCATATTTCTAATACACACTAAGAAAGTAAATCCATAAAATTAATGGTATTTGATAGAAAACATACATTTAAATAATAAAATAATAATATTAGGTATGACATTTTTGCAATCTTTTTACACTTAGATAGATAGAGTCAATATAAACTTTTTTATTTGTGTTCTGCACTCACAGTGCTAGTTGGTTAGAGCAGTGGCTGGCACGGATCGCCAGGCTCGTGGGTTCAAATCCCACTCGCGTTGATCTTTTGGTTTCAATATTTTCAATTTAAACTTTTTTTCACAAAAAAGACACTTTTGAGTTCCGGAATTCCGGAATTCCGGAATTGAAATACTGAATATCGAAACCCAATTCCGGAATTGAAAAACCATCCGATATTCAAGCCCTAGTTCAGTGTACATTGAACGCGTTCCATTTATTTGATGAAATCGCCCCTTAGTGTCAAAACACGGCAATCCCGTGACATTTTACACAATGGCGGCGTTCTAAAAACGGACTTGTAAGTTGTAGGTCATGAACGTAGAAAAAAAGGCGGACGGAGTCTTGTCATATACAAAACTGTGTCTTCACTTTTCTTCTGAGTCGGCCACGCACACGTTCTGACGCCTGTCAAATGGTATGGACTAGCGCAAGGATGTGTGCGTGCGGACCGTGTACATACAGCCAGCTGGCCGACTCTGAACGACACAGTTTTGTGTATGGTGGGACTCCGTCCGCCTTTTTTTATACGTCCATGTTGTAGGTCTGTATGTAAATGTGACACGATGAGGCAACTAGCGGATAGGAGCAGTTTC
This sequence comes from Polyommatus icarus, assembly GCA_937595015.1. Lineage (NCBI taxonomy): Eukaryota > Metazoa > Arthropoda > Insecta > Lepidoptera > Lycaenidae > Polyommatus > Polyommatus icarus. Next base: position 19,043,597 of record OW569325.1, on the reverse strand, counting down.
TTTTCCTATATTCAACGCGGTACCCTAAAAACACTGGAAGTCAGTCATTTGACGAAGGCTAAACTGAGAATCCTGCCTTATTATTGGTTGAGGAAGCGTTTTTGTTATCGTAATACATAACATCGTCTGACGATGAATTATCGATTGTTATTGATTAAATTACTATGCGAATTTTAACAGCCGCATTTAGAGAATAATATAATGAATTTTTTTGACAAAAGTTCCATTAATTTTCCGCTAATAGAATAATGAAGGTTTTGACGTAAGCTGCATCCTTTCCGTCAGTATCAATGATATTATATAAAAAAACTCAAAGCAGATATGTTACTACCGCGCGCGTTGTGAAGCCATTAAATACGGGGCCAATTGACCCGTCTTTTGTATAGTCTGTCTCTTTTATGTAAATGTCATTTCGTATCTTTTGTTTCACTTATCTGTCAAATTTGAAAATTGAATTTGAAAATTGTTCGGAAGCAATTTAAGCCGGAAAATAGTATGAACGTAACAGATCTGTATTTAGTTGAATATCATTGGTCAGTATTCATTAAATGCTACTACTAAATTTTACAGAATTTTGGTCAGTTTAACATATTATTATGAAGTTAAAATGTACGGTGTCCACTGTCCAGGATATAATCTTTCCTCGGATTTACCCACATCATTCGCACAGGTCGTTCATTATCTTCTTCCATTCGGCATATTTTACTCGAAGTTATGTATCTGACCTCAAAGTAAATGCCGGAAGTATTCAAAGAAAAGATGAAGCATTCATTTAAATGAACATTCACTCGAATGAACTGTCACTTTATTGAAACGTAAAGAAGATGTTCGAGTGATAAATATTAATAGGTCATGTATAATGTATGTATATGATAACTACAAGTGACATAATATCGTGTTAACTCATAACATGTAAGACACCCGTGACTAGAATGTTTAGTTATTTAAATATAATTCATGTATAAATGGTAAAATCATATAAATTTTTAAGCCCTAACAGAATTTTTTAAGAAAAAGGGGAATGTTAAACTAACGTGTCTGTCTGTCTGTCTATCTGTCTGATCTTAAACCTTAACTGCCGCTTGCTGCTTCAACTCCCAAGCGGTCACATTCGACCGCGATAACAATAGATTTCCACAAATCCACGATCGAGGGATTAATTGTAATTAAATTTAGATTTTGACATAGGCCCATACATTATATGTCAAAATTAATTTAATTAAAGTATTCAATGTTAGGCTCTGAGTGCTGCAGTCTGTCAAAATGTAAATCATGTTCAGTTTTAAATTAATAAATATGAAACCCATGCATGTATTAAGGTGAACGCAGATTTGGCCGCACCGCAGTCGCCGCATTTCGAATTGTTTATATGAAGTTAGAGGCAAGCTCGCATACCTACCCGCGCCGCAGTCTTCGCAACTTCTACATTCTTTATATGAAGAATTCGAAATGTGGCGACTGCGGCACACTGCGGTGCGTGCGGTGCGGCCAAATCTGCGTTCACCTCGCGACGCTGTGCTGGAATTCCTCGTGGCAGATAATATCAGTAATTAGTCATTATTATTAATATTTCTTCACATTTATTGACACCCTTATCTCTTATCAGTGGGCAATGCTAATAACCACTAATAGATCAATAACACCCAGCCACTTGTTGGGCAAAGGTCGCGAGATATGGGCCAGCTTGATGTATGGATAAATGCTAGAATAGCCTTTATTACCTCTGTTATTAATAATTTATTACCTTAAAACTTTTTAACCGACTTCCAAAAAGAAAAAGGTCGTTTTAGGATTAACCAGATGTGGTATATACTTAACTTATACCCAGTTTCTGTGGATTTTGACTAAGGTTAATTTGGCTAATCAAATGCGCTAGTGAATGCACTCAGGACCCGATATAAGGCTGAGCCTAGCATTTGCCCAGAGCGGCAAAAATGAGGGACGGCAAAACAATTATTGGCTCATAATATATTCCAACCTAGCTTATATTATATTTAGCCATCCACAACGAAAGGTTGAGTAATGTACCTTCCAACCAGTTCGGGTTGGATAGTGGATAGTATTTTTCTTAAATGTTTCCGCCATTCCCAACAAAACTAGCTTATGACTTATATTGTTTTCTGTGTGTAAGGGGCGAAAATTATGTTTGCCCGTAGCGGCTAAATAGCTAGATCGGACCCTAAATACACTAATAATTGACTAACTTCAAAACATTATGGACCAAGTGCCTGCGATAGCCAGACCTTCCTCCGATATTATATGTATATATAAATTATTAGACTTTAAGGGTGTCTAGCAGTGGAAAGCAACTGTCAAAAATGTCCGGCACTGGAAGACGAGTTTCCTCCCCTTACCACGAAGAATATAAGCTATGAAATTGAGCTTTACTCTTTCTGGAAGGTCAGGTAGACCTTCAGAACTGGATACCTCCTAAAGTAACCGCAACCGAAACTCCATAGTTGATGGTCGTTCTTACCTATGTAAAGGCCACAAACAGGTAAACTTTCAGCTTTACGAAAAGGAGGAGGGTCTGACCATCGTAGGCTCCTACTTTATAAATCAATCATCAACACTGTTAATTATTTTATTTTCACGATGAGCAATTATTACATTCACACAATTACACAAAACACCTTATAGTAAAAGCATATGTATTCTGTGGTAAAACTAACAAGCTGTCCTATTATGCACAACAACAGTTAATTAAAAAAAATCTCTGGCGACCCCGCTCGCATTTCGATCGTAATTTATTACGATAATTAGTATCGATTTGATATCGAGTACTCGATAGCTAACAAATCTTTCGTTCAAGGTGGTATATCTAGTCCGTTTTAGGTCAAGGCGCAGTCAGATGTGCTTGAAAGTGACAAACAAGCTCGCATGGCTATTGTTAATATTGTAATGAGGTTTCGAAATTGTGACCTACAATTAGTTCCCGAATCCTTGTCAGATGATGGCCGGAACACCTTCCGATGTTTGTACATATTGCTATTGAAGGTTCTAGATAATACAGCGAGAGCCTTCAATAACATCTTGGATCTGTTTGTCAAAAATATACAGAGTGTAACTAAACATGAAGTGATAATTTGTGATAACTGATAACTAAAAAAAGTGATATTTTGAGTTTGGGGTATGCCGTTTAATACAGGGTGTCAAAAGACCGCTTCCGATAACTTCGTGGGGTTATTATAGGGCATGAGATATATCCATTGGTGCAAGTAATTTTCTTTAAATCGACAGTTTTTAAAATAGTCAAAATTTTCAACACACAATGTATAATGCTGATGTAAATGGGCGATAGTATCGCGCGTCAGTGGAGCCCCGCCAGCCCGGGGGCTGCGCCAGCCCCCCCCGCGCCGCCCGCGCCAAGTCCCGCGCGCGCCGCCCTGCGCTATACAAAACAGCTGATCGTGGTGTGCCCTAGGCCCTAGGCCCTAGCCCGTAGGTAGTGAATAAACCATCAATATTGTAATAATTATTAAATAACATAATGTTAGAATTTATTAATTACCGTTTCTTAGGTTATTAGTTTATTACTCAAAAATACTCAGTTTTTACTTCCGGCCAAAAAGGAAAAGAAATCATAATTCACATCCGAATCAGGTTGTAAAAATACAATACACAATTACTTACACCTATCTATGGAAAAAATACTTGATAACATGTTCACTGACCTGTGATCAGCTGTCTGCTTTTATGAAATGCAGTTCGAGCTGTGCTCCATCTAACTCAATGTAGATTGCAGAGTTTTTCAACACGAAACAAAATTAAACATGAGACATTCCAATTCTTTAAACACTTTTTACTCACACTTTTTAAACTGCACTATAGTCAGTCGTCTATCGACGACGACGCGATGTTCACCCCCGTTCCACAAAGGTTTACGAGTATTAAAAGTTCATTCACATTTCATCGCACATTTATCGGACACGTATCATGTCACGACACGTTATTAATTACAAACATAGAAAAAATAGTTAACAATACACAAAAAACTTAAACAAAAACGTCACAGTACACAGCGCGGCGCGTGTTTACAGCCGACTGAACAAAATTGAATAAAAAACTTTGTAAAATAAATAGGGATGTATACATGTGCATATTTTGAGTTATCGCTAATTTTTATCGATAAATCGTATTGTTTTACATACGAGTACGTTTTGATTTGTAGTCAAACTAAAAATAAGCAAATACCTACTCAATGTTAAGAATAGCGACAATAATTAAAAGTTATTTAATTAATTAGGTATTATTAAACTATTTTCTTTGCGTACGTAGACGCGCATAACGCGTGCCATGACTTATCAATCACTTTATCACGGTAATGTCGGTATCGAAATTATCTTGCAACTTGACTATGTATCCCGATAAAAACTTTCTGAATTTATAACCTCTAAATAGACTTAATTTTAAAAATGAGAATAGTAGATCTACTAAATAATAGTTATAATTTTTATTATTTAATGGTAATTTAAATATCGACTACATCGTTTTGAATTTATAAGGTACAACACTTAGACAGAGCGGCCGGCGCGGCGGCGGCGTCTTTGACAAGCGGTCTGGCCGTCCCGTCGCGTCGGTATCTTTGAATTTACCGAAAGTCGATACATGTTTTTAAAGACGATTTTCGCATAATTAGACTTTAGTTCCAAATTGCATCTTGAGGTTGAAGGTTGTCCGTTGAGTTATGTTTAATTAATAAGCGTATTACGATCTTTTTAAAACGTATTATTGTGATAACTAAATGTGTAAAATGTAAATTAATTAACTATTATTTCTTATTTGTTTGCGTTAAAAAACTAAGACGTGTCGTGTAAGATATCGTGTAAAAAGAGATGTGTTGTTATTGGTGGTGTTATTGATTGGTGATAATATGGACTATTTTCAAAATGCATAGAGAGCACATTCAAAAATCAGAATTCAACATTTTTCACGTAAGTAATTAATTGCTAGTTTTTTCATACTGTATCGTCTGTAGTAGATAAAAAGCGATAATTGCAGATCTAGGTACTGTCCATCCACAATCATCGTTCTGCATAACACGGAAAATGTGTTATTATTTTTTTGCATCATGAATTTGCATTTTGGTGCATCCGCATATCACACAATATCGGTTTTGTTCCTTACGAATAACTTTTTAACTAATCGATAAATAAGTTGTTACTCATGCTCAGAAAGTTACTTACAGTTTTGTACATGAGTTAGGATTAAAGTTTTAACCCATTAGGGCCCATACGAGACAACTCTAGAATACAATAGCATTTCCAAGAATCCGCGATCGAAGGATTAAATTAGCCTAGGTAAGAGATCATAGGTCAAAGTTCTGAGTTACTTGAGAGAGTTGAATGTCATGGCTCTTGATAGGTTGGAAAGAGCATAAGGTTGAAAACTGCCGCGACCGTACAGTATGGTCGTTTACGACCTTATGTTATTAAGCGCGCTACAGTTGATATCAATGACTCGCGTCTTCTAGATTACGTATCGGGATAAAAAAAATAAAAGTAAAAAAAATATTTTAAATATTTTTTGTAAATGGTTTATCGTTTTGTCTAAAGGTTATTTATTATAAAAAATATAATAAAAAAAATTTTTTTTTTGAAAAAAAAATTTAAAAAAAAAATACATTTTTGTAATCAGAAAATGTAGTATAATAATACCCCAAAGTTATCGGAAGCGGTCTTTTGACACCCTGTATATGAGTCCCCTGTATAGCATTAATTGTAAACGTAACAGTGTTGAAAGAACAATTTTTTACTTTTGTAAAAAAATGGGAATAGGAAACTCAGACGCTAGGGCGCTTGCCCATACAAATAAAAAATTGCTCTTTTAACGCTGCTACTTTTACAGTGAACTCTATATAAGGGACACATATACAGTACACATCCTTAAAGTATTATCATTTTGTTTTGTTACAACTTGAATACAGCGCAAACTCCCCGATGATCATCGTCGTAGCCATCCTGTTATTGATATCATAGATTTTAGATTGTAAATATACTAGGTATACTAGGAATGCTAAAATGGATTTTTTTTAACCATCTTTTTTTTTAGTTTTATAACTCAAGTTTAAAGCATAATATATTTTATACTTACAATTAGTTACAGCTAATCGAAAATCAATAAGAACCGTTAGTGATTTTTATTTCATCATTATGTTAAAGCAACGGTCAGAGTAATAAGAACCGCGATTTCGGTTATAGCATTTTAATTGCACACACACAGAACCCGTTTGCCCGCCACAATTACAATCAGCAATGATTACAGGTTAAAGCCCATACCTACACGATAAAAGATTTTCATACGACACAGCGATGCGACGTCGCATAAAAAATATTCATACAAATTACAAGGTTTAATTTATAAATTGTTGAAAACACAAAGCAAATATCTATTGTGTACTGTACCAAAACTTTAAAGACACCTAATCGTAATAAATAATAATAGCTCTAATATTCAAATGATAGATACAACTAGCGAAGATGTAAATATTATTTACATAATATAATTGCATACATACCATATTGTACAGGATACGCTACCCCCCGTCCATGTGTAATCAATCAAAATAATATCATCAATAAATTTTGGAAAGATAATGATATTATTACTCACAAATCACAATACGACGATGGCGTAGCAAGGTGCTACGACGAGGCGTCGTGCTACGATGCACGCCGTTATCGTAGCGTACAAACTTAGTAAACGTTATAGTACAAGTACTTTGGTTACCTACTATCACTGACATAGTATGTACTACGTACTAGACTCGACAACGCAACACAGTGCTCGGTCACATTCAACGTAATCTAAATAGCAGCAGTGCACTTAGTCGCCCGCGAGCTCTTCTGCGCGCCAGACGTACAACAATTAAAAACGAAACCAAAAAAAGTCGCAAAAATGCCTAGTTGTGGGTTAAGATACTGCAAAAATTATTCCAGTAACACTTCCAAATGCAACAAATTACATTTCATCGGTATTAGCATTCTTAATTAATTATTTTCAATTAAAATACGAACATTCAATTACTAGGCGAAGACGCGCGCCATTTTGCATTATCATAGAGTAGTAGAGTGAGAGGGGAATGTAGGCAGAATACAGATCTATGATAAGACGACGATGAATGAAGTACTTACTCACGTAGACGAGTTTGTATTTTGGTAATATTTAAAATATTACGTACATTGTACATGCGTACATTATAATAATTTTATTATGGTACATATTTGAAAATATTTAAGTAATTTAAATAAGGAAGTTAGCCATAGTGGACTATGGATCCATACTTAATTATAAATTTTATAAAAAAGTGAATTTTTATTTTTATTTTATCCACTTACTCAAATAGATTCTGCATTCATTCTAGTGTAGGCACAAAACTGTGTCACTTCTGCGGTACTGATCTGTAGCAATCACCGCCCCGCCTCCCACCCCGCTCATGCGGTCATGGCTCAAGTGTGACATGTTTTTTGTTTGCAATAGCTGCTCTAGTACGTAGTACTTACTACCTCAGTGCCTACTATATGTTTGTAAAATGAATTCGCATAAGTACATTTATTATTTAGTGCCTAATTTTGTAAAATACTTTTTTGTTATATTATAAAAAAAATTATTGTAGTTTGTGTTTGTAGTGCTAGTGCTATAGTTGGAAAAAATCGTATGCGTGCGTGCTATAATAATAATAATAATTATTATTATTGTAAACCCTAAATTGCGCTATAAGTAATTTTTGATGTGTGAATGTTTTGATGTAAGTAGTTCTTGTAGTTTATGTAGTTTACATTAAGTAAATAAATCGAAAATCAGTAAGTATTTTTAAACACTGTGTGTACAATCTTTTTGAACGTCGAGTTTAATAATGATGGTGAGATGATGTTATACGTGGTTTGTGTGTAAGCGCTTTAAAATTTTCAACACAACGTTAGTATTGAGTCAATAAGAATTGGATCTTTCATAACATTTCACTAACGCCAAATATATCACGCTATGTTTCTAATTGCTAATTGCTCGTAGCAATTGTAAAACCAATTCAATTTCATAGCAATACCAATAATATTTTATCATCAGTAAGTTTGTTTAGCAATATGAATATATAACTAATGTATTTAAAATATTTTATCGTTACGCAAAATATTTTTGCCGAAATAAGCAGAGCAAACGAGAGTTTATCTTCTTAGAAGATAAACCACTGTTTTACAGAAGTTGAGACAGAAAGAGCTTGCATGTGCCACGCACACATTTGGCATCTAAAAAATGGTGGTATGTTGTATGAAAGACAATTTATATTACTTACTACAAGCTGTCCCGGCAAACGTTGCTTTGCCATAATGTGAAGTATTTCGCCCATATTATTTTATTGAAGTGACTAAATAAGTACCTATGTTACCATGGCAACGTCTATCGCTATCCCGTCACACAAACAATGGTCGCCGTCAGTCCCGAGTTGTAATAAGTACGAGTATTACTTTTGTTTTTACCTTGGAAGTCGGTTTAAATTTTTTGTTAAAAAATAATAATTTTACCCTTTTTAGTTACAATATAATAATTATGAGACGACAAGGCTATAATATTATTGCTTGTTGTCGAGTTGTACATATTACTAGCGGTCGCCTGCGGCTCTGCCCGCGTGGATGTCGGTTAGGGCTGCAAAAAGCCTACCCAGGAAAGACTCGGTCAGCAAAATGATTCCCAGGTCAATTCACAGACTCCGACACTGACATCGACGACGCGGACGGCGGACGCAGTCATTATCCGAAGGGTGTACAGTGTACAGTGCACACTGCACAGATTGCCTTCCTCCTGCAAGCGCATCCCGCTTGGTGACGCCCACTATCGTAATATTTTAATTTCGCCATAATTTCAAAACCAAACGTCCAATTTTAATCATTCAAAGACCAAATTTTATCTACATAAACTGTACTTAGTGATGAAATAATTTATTATTATTATTATTATATATATATATATATATATATATATATATATATATATATATATATATATATATATATATATATATATATATATATATATATATATATATATATATATATATATATATATATATATATATATATATATATATATATATATATATATATATATATATATATATATATATATATATATATAATTTATTTATTTACTGGTGGGTTAATCTAAAAAGAATCAAATAATTCTTATTCCTTAGTATATTGGCGGCCAATATACTAAGGAATAAGAATTATTTGATTATTTTTAGATTAACCCACCAGTCGTGGCAAAACGAGACACAATAGCTTTTTCATTGTTATCGCGGCCGGATGTGGCCGCTTGGCGCTTGGGGCTTCATGAATCATGAATTAAGAATAAGTGTTACTTTTGTTTTTACCTTGGAAGTCGGTTTTAATTTTTTGTTAAACAATAATAATATATTTAACTAGCTGTCCCGTCAAACGTTTCTTTGCCATATTATATAAAGTATATCGCCCGTATTACTTAATTGAATTAGTGACTAAATAAGTATGTCACCATGGCAACGTCCATCGCTATCCCGTGACAATGGTCGCTCTATATAGACAAATAATTTACAATAAAATAAAATTGCGACTATAATTAAAGATCTAAGCTATCCTATCTCTCAAGTTGGAAAAAAGCACACATTTAAAAAAAACAACATTAAAATCGGTTAAGTAGTTTAGTGCAAATAATGGAGCAATCGATATCTATGAGGAGATCATAATAGGTAGTTATAATGTATAAACTATTATTACAGTTTGTGGGAAACGGATCATAATATCTCTATTGCAAGCTGCTTATATTGTAACGTAGTGTGAAAATTATAGGCAAAAAGGAAAATGATAAACGAAACAGCAGACCTACCTACTATATAATTAATTGGAGGTAACACACAATAAAAATCCTACAATTATATGTTTAAACTTTTTTTGTGGGAGAATATCATAATAATGGTACTACACAATCAGACCTTATAAAAAATTAAGCGCTCGTTTTTAGGGTTCCGTAGTTCAAGGAATCCTTATGGTTTTGGTCTGTCTGTCCGTCTGTCCTTCTGTTTATCCGCGGTTTTGCTCAGAGACTACAAAGCTGTAATTTGGCATGAATGTACATATTATTAATGATGCCGACAAAATAGTACATCAAATCTTAATTTTTTTGCGTCCACGGTCCACCCCATCGTGTGGGGGTGTCGTTGGATAAGTTTTTTTTTAAATATGACTAGCTGTCCCGGCAAACGTTTCTTTGCCATATTAAGTATAGTATAAAGTTTTTTTTTAATTTGATCGCAGCGCTAACTGTCGGGACAGACTAAAATTAAAATTCGAATTCTAATATTATTTCAAATTTGACACTGCGATGGTAGAGCCGTCTGTCGGATCCAATGTAAAACATTCCAAAATGAAAAACTACTAATAAATTAAAAATTAATTAAAAAACATTGTCCAGCGGACAAAATTGTGAATCTAAACCATTCCCAGATCCCCTTGAACACACACAAAAAATTTCATCAAAATCGGTCCAGTCGTTTGAGAGAAGTTCAGTGACATACACACTCACAGAAGAATTATATATATTAAGATAAGTAATTAATCAAAGAACATTTTCCGATTTAGGGATCTATTTGTGAAATATAAAGTTTTAAAGTGGAAAAAATCGTTAGAGTCCGGTGTAACCCCTTCTACTAGCTAAACGTTTGTTTAGCTGGAAATGTGAAAAAATCACGGGAGTAGGAAATATGCTGAATTTAAAAGGCAAACCATCAGGGCTAATTTTGAGTAATTGTCGATCAACTAAAAAAATGTATTCGGCGAAGTACCTATGTATAAAGGAATTTTTCGTTTAAATCCCTTTGAAAGTAGGTAACTGAGATGATGTTGTTAGTAGTGTAAAACACGTTATAAGCAATGTACATTACTATACAAAAATTATCAAAAACTAGCAGTACCTACTACGAAACCCTATATTGCGCGAGACCCGACATGCACTTGGCCGGCTTTTTACAATAGTTTAAACTTGTATAGGCGGAAGGATTTTTTTGCGAGCAGTCGGTAAAAAAATGTGCGATATTGTTGCTATGTGACAAAGGTTTGTCCAACAAAAAATATATTTGTTATTAACAGTAGATTAAGCAAACCATGAGACGAGTTACAAAACTAGTACTATTAATTATTATAAAGCTGAAGAGTTTGTTTGTTTGTACGCGCTAATCTCAGGAACTAATGCTTCAAATTGAAAAAAATATTTTTGTATTGGATTGCTTATTTATCGAGGAAAGTTTAAGGCTGTAATATAGCACCACGCGGCGACCAATAGGAACGAATAATTTGAGGAAAATGTTGAAAAAAACGGGGACAATATTTGGACGCGCTATTATCCCGAGGGCTTCGAACTACCGTACCGATAGTTATGTTATTTGTCACATAAAACTTTATTTGTGTGGGCAAAGCCGCTTGAAACGTCTAATAATAAATAATATTATAGCCTCGCTATTATTACTTTCGTTAAAACGCACCAAAACGCAACGAAGCAACGCAACGCGCCGCAACGCAACGGAGCAACGCAACGCGCCGCAACACAACGGAGCAACGTGGCGTAGCTCTGACTCCTAGACGAATGCGCCTCACACATGAATCTTGACCGACTTTTTAACGTTAAACGAGTTTACGCTGAATTTATTGACAAGTGTTGCACGTAGAAAGTGTATTTTAAGCAGTTAATCCCATTAGACCTTGTTGTAGAAGTGACTTAATCGTGCATACAAATTATAAGTGTCAAAACAACCCTCGCTTATGGTTCACAGATACCAACCATATTTCTGATATCAGTTATCATTAATTAATTAATTACTAACGGCCGTTCCCAATAATAAATCTATCACTGGTTTGACATACGTGATACGACCGATCACAGCTAACATTGAATTGACATAAAATAGATAACTATTCCTATCTCTAGTAGGGCAAAACCAGAAATAGATCTAATCATAGAGATAATAAGTGGATCACGGCCTCCTGCTCAGCAAGCTTCATAAACTGGGAATTCATGGTGATCTACTTCGGTGGGTCAAGTCTTATCTTACGAATCGTTCGCAAGCTGTTATTCTGAGGGGTTTCAAGTCGGACTATGTAAAAATACCCTCGGGCGTTCCACAGGGATCACATTTGGGCCGCTTATTCTACTGTGCCTACATTTTCGACATTTACAGTGCCGATCGGTTCATTGCATGACTGTGAACTTTTGCAACGCGATCTTAACGAATTGTTTACTTATTACAAAGACAATAATATAACAGTAAATATCCGCAAATGCCAATGCATAAGTTTCACGCGTCGTAAAATTCCCATAATCTATCCGTACAATTTTAATAACCTTACCATAACTCGCGTTAGTAATGTCAGAGATCTTGGCATACATTTTGATTCCAGAATGCTTCTAACTATGCATTATGACAATATTATAGACAAAGCTTATCGTATGCTTGGTTTTGTGCAAAGGACGAGTAAACCCTTCACAAACATTCATTGTATTAAAATTCTGTATTTTGCTTATGTTAGAAGCATTCTGGAATACGCATGTCAAATTTGGTCTCCTTCATATTATGTCACCCACGCATCTCGTATTGAAAACATCCAGAAGAAGTTTATTCGCTTTCTTAATTTTAAGTCTGGCTCATATTTTCCCACACAGAATTACGAAGAACAGTGTCGTTATTATAACATCGTGCGCCTAGATGATCGTCGCGACTTATCTGACATGTGTCTTTTGTATGATGTACTGAATGGTCACTTAGATAGTCCTGATCTGTTGAAATTAGTCTCGTTTAACGTACCCCGTCGCAGAACACGTCAAACTCCTCTATTTTATGTTCCATTTCAGTACACTAATTACGCTAAAAACTGTGTTCTCACGAGGATTTTACAAACTTACAATAAAAAAATTTCGCATATTTATCCATTCATAAAAACAAATCAAAATTTGATATTTGATTTAAACAATCGTTCAAATCAAATATCAAATTATCACTGCTAAGTGCTACATAACTGGTATGCCTGTGGGACGGTAAGTGTGGTTGTTAGTTTTAAATTAAATAAAACTTGTGCTGACTTCATATCTTGTTTATCATATATCCGTATTTATAATTCTCAGTTTTACTATAATATTTTATGATTTATTTTTAATTTATTATGTTATATATATTTACATACACAATATTTATTTAACATCTCTTCACCAAATGTAAATTATACATATTCATACCATGTAAAATAGGTCTATATAATATGTACTATAATTTAACTCACAATAAATAAATGTGGCTTGTAAAATTTATAAATTTACATTATTATAATTAGCATTACTTAAGGCAGGGATCAATCTCAATCCAAAACCTTGATAACCTTGCACACAACCAAAGACCAAGCGTATACGCATCGCAATAAGATTAATTTTAGCTTAGCATAAAACTGTAGTTACTAGGGGCGGATCTTCTCTATTTTACATGTTTTTTAAAAATATCTTTGGAAATAAATATTAAGAAACAAAATTGTTCGGTTAAAAATATTTTAATATAGATTTACTAACAATTTATTCCAATAAAATGTATAATTATCCTAGTTACTACCTATATTTCGATGAATTAGATTTTTTTCGGAGGTGAGTTTATAAATTAATTACAGCCAAAGTATTACGTTTTACAAAAATGTTTATGGTTAAACGTCTTTTAAATATTTTTATATCTCATATTTTTTTACATTTCGTTATTATATTGGAACTAGGTAAACTGGGAGTCACGGAATAACAAATTGGCGTTGATCCTCGCCTTAAGTGTCAAACATACTGTTTTCATTTTTAGTTCTATGTTGTTAAATTTCCCTTATTGTAATTAGTTGTGGATAGCTGTTATTGGCCCTATGTACTGTTTTCCGTTAGTATACTGCATATTATTGTAAAATGGATGGCTGTTGCTTTCCCAAATAAATAAAATAAATCTAATATTGGGAACGGCCGTAAGTAGGATACTGAACGATGGACAGGTGATAGGAGAATGACGCGTTGCTCTTAGCTTAGCGCAAACCTACGCGACCAAAGCGACTGCGAAGCGATAGCGTGTACCGCGCGGCGGACGCTGTAATCTTATGGCGCTGTGCACACCTGCGTAGCTAGCATACCGACGTAGACAAACGAAAGAAACTAAATTTTGACAGTTTTACCGGAAAAACATTGGAGAAAAAGTTTCTTTCGTCTCTCGATTTCTTCCGCTTTTTAAAATCTATATGTCAAGCATGACAACCATTTTTATCCTCTTTTAACATTTAGTTTCTTGATTCCTTTTGTTTTTTAATATGGCACTTCGGCTATAAAACCATGGCTAGTGTCGAGTAAATGGCGGCAAATTTTTTTTTTTATTTTTTTATTTATTGATACTTATACAAAAATGAATAGACAGTTAACAAATATCAGTGTTAAAAAGCCCATACTGGGCTTGTGCTAACACAGCTTCACGGGATATAAATTATAAGTAACGCTACGATGGAAAATTAAGTGACCTACAACTTAAATATCTTCTACTTAGTACAATTAATTCAAAATATCGATGTATAGCAACCCTGTCTATAGCCGGAATTGTAGTTTTGATCTACAAACTACGAGTAATAAACTTCTTTAGGTTTTATTATTCGTATTTCGTAGATCAAAACTATAATTTCGACTATAGATTGGGTTGCTATAAGTCGTATTTTTGAATTTGCCGCCATTTACACGACACTGGCCATGGTTTTATAGCCGAAGTGCCATATTTAAAAAAAAGAGTCAAGTCTTTGTCCATTGAAACTCAAGTCGATGGGTGGCGCCATGCTCGGGAAAAAGGTATGTAGACATGGGAAAGAAACTGCCATTACTTTCTTCCGAAGAATCGACGTATCGTAATGAGAATCCGTAAACACACGTAAAAAGCTATGCAATTTTTGTAGACAAATTATTAATTGATGTCACATTTTAGCACTAATGCCTTATGTGGCACGATTAAAGGATTATTAAACTTATAAATTATCTTTTTAGCTTACAAAAATACCGATTGAAAAGCCCAAAAGACGTTGTTCAAAACTTACGTATTTAATGTTAAATCCACGTGTTTGAGGCATTCTTTGGCCATTCTTATGGTTTCTTATTTAGCGGAACCACAAAACTCAACAATATCTAACACAAAATGTTCACTAAAAACCTTTATTAACACTTTTATTACATGAAACATGCAGACCGACTCTTTTGTTATGTCCGAGTAAGTCGGTCACAACATTACACGCTTTTGACGCTTATAGTCTAGTTATGTACACTTCAAAACACGCGTCTGACAACTTAACGCACACGTTTTGCTTGCCGACGCGAACATCCCGCATCGCGGTCGTGCAGGTGGGCACAGCGCCATAAGATTACATGGGCAGCGTCCGCCGCTCGGTAGACGCTACCGCTTCGCAGTCGCTTTGGTCGCGTGGGTTTGTGCAATCCTTAAGCTGCACCGTGATGTGTCCTATCGCCGCAGTGTGGTTTGTTTTCTGAAGAAGTATTTTGCCTAGTCTTTGATATAAAACATTGTTTTATGAACTGTAAACGGACTATGAGCAATAGTTCCGACTGTTATATTCTGTAATAATAGACTTTTTATGACAATAATATTTTATTTTATTCGTCTATGGGTTTTTCGCCTATATCTTTTTCGTCGCTTTTATTAAATTACATATTTAAGTCCATCAAGTCTGAGGATTATTTTTTTATATGACGATATGATATTTAAATGAAATAATTATAATAGAATTTTGTAACTTACCAAAATAAAACAAAATATAATAATGTTATTGTTATGTTGACCGCATCAAATTTTTGTTTGTACTTACTTCTTACCCAACATATCTGTATTCTGGAGGTCCTGACTTACATTGTTTCATGTACAAAATATTACGTCAATTAAGTATATTATAAAATTATTAACGTGTTTTCTAATAAGAGTTTTTTTGTTTCAGGTACATAAAGGGGTCACTGCCGACTGTCTAAAGTAAATAGATAATATTACGTATAATGTTAATTTATGTATAATATTTAGTTCCAATCGCTTTTTACTTAAGTACTTTTAATTCTTAGTAAAAATAATTGAAATAAAATTAATTTACGGAAAAAATTATACTCGTAGTGTAGAATTTCACAATTAAGAACATTATTTGTGAAATTTATAACAGCATTAAAACAATAACAAATATTAACAGTTTTCAAACATTTTCGCGTGCTCACAATATATCACATAGTGAGTGTAGAAATCTTACGAGTTACGACCATTAGTCTGAGGTTTCACTTTGCAAACTTGCGACTGGTTTGTGAACGAGTTTGCGGAAGAATTGCACGGGTTCACTGATAAAATTGTCTGTATAATTTGTAGGGGACGAAGGGGCTCGGGGTCGGATTCTCATAATTCGAAAGTCGCTTCTATTGCAGGCCGTTACAATTGCCTGCAAGCGTTTAGTGAGTACCTATAAAATGCCGCACAGACATATTTTAATTAACTAACTGAAATAAATAAAGCCTTTGACAGATAATGTTTGGCGCTTATGTCAAAATCTTCATTTAATCCTTCGATCGTGGATTCTTGGAAATCTATTGTTATTCTATTGTTGTCGCCGTCACTGGTGTCCTTATGTGGCTTGATGGGTTAATTACAGTTAATATTCATCTGGCAGTGCGGCAGTTAGTGTAACCAGTAAGACCTAACAGCCCTTTAACTGACAAAACGTAATTCGTTTTACACTGAGATAAAATATATTAAAAATTAAATGTCCGCAACACGTGAGATCACACCTCACACTTCATAAACGGAAGGCGCACGAAAATTATATTACACTGAAAATTTTAGTGTTTATCCGCCTTGAATTTTCGCGTATTGTAAGGTGATTTAACCCATCAATCCCTAAGCGGCAGCTGAGCCGCATAACAATTGAAAATCTATTGTGTCTGCGATACCCACGATGAAGGTGCTACTTGGATAAATATCTATAAAAGCTCGAAACGCATTTCCTCATCTAAGCAGGGTGTAATACTAAGATGTAATAATAAGTATTATAGTTTAGGTTAGGTAATTATTTTTTTTATAATGATTTTTTTATAGGGTTCACTGTGAAGAATAATTATTATTATAGGAACGCTCACTGCTCAGCGCTGCAAGATAACCTTTTGATTAAATTTTAATGTATGGGCTTCTCGACCAAAGTTTATGATGTTGGGGTACATTCTCTTGTGAACCCTTTTCATAATGAGAAATGTTTCGACAAAGCACAAGAATATACCATGAAATAAGTTCATGTCTGACCTACCCCATTGCTAGGCAGCACGCACACAACTGTATTGTATCATGTATGATTCCCGCTACCCCTACTACTTGTACTTGTTCGTAAATATATCGTTGATGAGATATTAGCCCCAAATGGCAATTTTATTCTAAAATTCTAAACGTTTCATGACCACTTTCTGATGATTTTCGACATGATTTCCGTTTATTTACTAGATCGTTAAGCTCTTGATTGCCTTACGTAAAAATATAAACTAATCAAAAACATCGTTGAATATAAGACAAACTCCTGTAAAAGTAAAAAAAAGTATCAGTGATATTGTTGTTATTTAAAATGTTCTATAATGGAGCTTCTTAAATGGTCTATTAAATATATTCTTGTTTATTTCTAAATTCATGAAAACACGTGGATTGTCACGTGTTATAAAAATAAATACTAATGGAAAGATATAAAATACTAGCTTATCAAAACAGTACTTGCCTTGCTTGGAAAAATTTGGGCAAGATTTTTATTGGCGTATGCGCATATTTTTAAAACTAGTTTATTTTATATTCGCATTTAATTTATAATCTAATAAAACCAATAAACATAAACCACTTTTTTATTACCCAGTGAATGAAATTCAAAATCACCAAAATAATGTATTGAAATTTGTTTGTCTTTAAATAATTATATCGACACAAACAATAAACTTATCAAAAGTTCACTTTTAATATTTTGTTTCATGCAACTTAATATTATTTTTGCAAACTGTAGCTTGAAGTATAAAGCGATCTTTAATTTTATGCAATAACTCAAAACATTTGTTAATAATGTCAAGAATTACAGGTATATTATTTCAATATAACAAGTAAATAGGTAATTTACATAAGTATTACATAAAAACTAAACCACAGCTTAATGTTGAGTGAACATCTTAATGGCGCACTAAAAACTATGGCTGAGTACCAAATTATGTGTGTAATGTTAATCATGCATAATAATACCACGCGATTATTATTTTAGTCTGAATATTACGTGCTATTACAGTGATTTAAGAGTTTTAAAATTTTTCATTAACTGAAAATATCGCTTTAACCTTTAACGTCACGGGCGGGGTCTACGCAGACCCCACGCGCTGTTTTTTGACAGTATTTTTTTAAATTGGCAAGTTACGATCGCACGTTTTCGGCTAATCTCATATCAACGCAAGGTCTTTTAGTGAGCAAAAGTCCGTCGCTCCTCTGCTAAGAGAAGTTACATTTTTGCTTATGTGGGGATACCTGCAGACCCCACCCGTGATTTAACGTATTAACTTTTTTCACATTGGTTATGTGTTTATTTGTTTGTTTTATGAATTGGCTATGTATCAAATATGGAAAAATTTGTTGCCGACTAACAGACAATCAAATTGCACTAATAATATACAATTTTAATGACTATGAAAGATTTTGGAACAATTTTGGAAGAGTTAGAGGTAGCTAGACCTAGTGGTTAAAAGGTTTTTTTTCACTACCTTCTACATGATCATGTAGAAGGTAGTGAAAAAAAACCTTTTTTTAATGTAGGTACCTAGGCCCTAGGGTAAACAAAAGAATATTTATATTTATTATGATTTTGTGTTTTTCTTTTAAGGGACGGTAAAAAATAGTATATTTCTATGTGTTAGCCACTAATATTGAATATAATTACATGCAAATAACGATTTTTATTATTCATATTAGCACTTTTCATACTGCCCCTGAAGAAAAAGGAAAGCAATAAAATAACATGTTAGCCACTGATATTGAATATAAAAATTACATATCCTGGATACCCTTATTATAACGAAAACGATGGGATATGCCTCGGGCCTGTCGGGCCTGGGTCACAAATGACCTGTCGCCTTTAAAACGTGGAAAGGAATGTTGACATATTGAAGATTATAATTGCTATATTTTTATTATTACTTTGTAGCTTTCAAATTATGAGTTTATAAGGCTCTAAATACGGTAAATTACGGAATCTTCGTAGGGAAGGCCCTTAATTATAGTATCTGGTATAATTTAAATTTACCTCTGCTTCGGCCAAAAGTTGGCTTTAATTTATTTTTCTTAGCTACAGATTGTTTAAAAACTAGAAGTTCTGCAAAGCTTTGTTAATTTCAACAAGGAATTTCACTGGATCTGCACATATGGACTTAAAAAAGTAGCCAAGGTATAGGTACATGGTCCACTTTATGTGCGTGCCGAATTACATTAAAATCGGGCCAGTTGTTCCTTCAAACAAAACTTCTACCTTTACAGCATTAGTATGTTTTTTGACAAAACGTTTCTAGAGCTAATTTCAACTTCCTATCGAGTTACCGTAGTAGGAGGCACATGCACGCTCGGTGCAGGTGCACACAGAATGGTAATAAGATTAACGGTGCCCGCGATACTCTTTTGATATGTCTTTTAAGCTGGCCATACACTAGCCGTCCATTTGGAGAGCTTGTACCAACTGTGCCACTCCAAATAAAACTCCCTATTTAACAAAAACTAAATTTCTTTAAGAAAGCTACACATCTGTGTCGATACAAATTTTTGTATCATAAATTAAACAATATTATGACAAGTTATAATTAGTGTATTTCTTACAAAATGACGAATAATTAAAAAAAATTGAAATCATTGGTTTAAATTTAAAAAAAAACTATTTTTTTTTAGAAATTAATTCTACTACAGTTTGAGCTATCACTGATTGGTCGAATAGCCCTTGATAGTGTTCTAACAATTATTATTATTAGATGGATTTTGGATCGCTAACAAGCCATTCGGATTGATAGACGGCTCGTGTTACGTGTATGGTCACCTTATAGCGGAACGGAATGTTCGCAATAGATTCGTTTATACCGACCTACAGTTGAGAGATTTAATCCTTACGGCCATCCTGTCAATATAAAAAGTATGGCAAAGTCAAAAATACGCGTGACACTCGGAGACTGCCGCGGTACAGTACATGACATCAACTTATGCAATTATAATTCGCATACGTCTTGTCGCACGCACATAAACACGTTAGGCACACGGCAACGCCGGGGTGGGGGACGTTAGGTTATTTTTGTTACGGAATTTATTGATTCGGTCGCCGCGCTAAAATAAAAACTTTAGCCTCTTTATAATTATAAATATCTGGTTTTATAATATGCCAAGTGCTGCAATTAATTTGCTTTACTCTTCTAAAATGGGCTGGGGCTTCGAACATGGACGATCATGAAATTAATCATCTGTTCCACTTTCTTTCAATATCTAGATGTGTTTATGGTCAAAATGTATTATTGTTTATTGTATATTATACAAGATAATACACCACAGAACAATATCATAATGTATTTTAATTATTCTATGTTTTTATTGCGTATATAACATAACATTTCAATAGTTTTTGCTGAGACTCAAACAATGAGATAATATAATATGCAAATATATTCATGATTGCAAATAAGACACCTGTTTTCCTCAAAATCGAGTTTGTACGCATTAAGATTGAAAAAAACCTATTCAGAGTTAAACAAACCTTCTTATAATTGAAGACACATAAACATAAGTGCTAATTACTCTTCTTCCCTTATAATTTGAACAAACCTTGTATTAACTTACCTACTTCATCCATACTTCCATACCTACTAATATTATAAATGCGAAAGTGTGCCTGTCTGTCTGTCTGTCTGTCTGTTACCCCTTCACGCCCAAACCACAGAACTGATTTTGGTGAAATTTGGCATGGAGATACTTTGAGTCCCGGGAAAGGACATAGAATACTTTTTGTCGCGGTAGAATGTACTGTATCTGGCAGTAATTCTGGCTAAACATAAAATTCACATTTTTTTTTATTTTAAATCATTAGCCCGGTCCTAAGCCGCCGTCATTGAAAAAAAAACGTATTACGTCTTCAATTACACCCACTTTAAATTTTGAGTAAACAAAGTTTTACTTGTTTTAGTTGGGTTTTTCCAACCTAGAAGCATTTACCAGATATTATATAGGATTTACAAGATAGAGAGTTTGCTTGCAAAACAGTATTCCGAAATTGTCTAGTCGTAATTTATTCCTTATGCTTAGGGTATAAAGTTTAAAGTCCGTTGTTAATACTAATTGATACCACAGTCATTATAGGTGTGATATCAATTATATATCTTGCTCACACGCCCATAAGTGGTTTCCTAACACCTTCAATCACATTAAACCACTGTCTTTGTAGCTCTAAACTTATAATATGTTCAATAACTCAAAGAAAATCTAAGTACTTAATACCTAAGTATTATCTAGAGGTTAGACTAATTTGTAAAAAAATTGTAATCAATCATCAATTTGTATCTGTAAATTGAAATAAATTTAAAAAATCTGGAGATATAATCAGCACTTAATAAAAAGTAGTCCGAAGATGTAGGTATGTACCATCGAAGAAATTGATTCATAGCCAGAAGACGGGCCTTCGTATTTTGGTCGGATTATGTCAATACTAGGCGTGATCTATCGGTTGGGTTTGATAAGAACAGACGAAATTACGTTGGTCCACTTTGATCAAATATTTCCGCCATTTGCCTATGAATCAGCTTCTCTGATAGTATATTATTATTATTAATAGCATCATTATTATTATTAATTTACTAAGTATCAAAATATCGTTTAAATATGGTACAAAATATCTTGAAAACGAAATTAGGCAGTGTATTAAATATAGAACATTTAACTTAAAATTAAACTGACTTGTTCGAACAGTTGGTACTTATTGACCCACCTAGAACTGCAACAAATACCAAACACATAATTAAAATATTTAAACTCGATTACTGGAACTTGCATGTAACATACGTGGGAGCCGATTCTCGTAAATAGAATCATTTCGTTTCGACTGCAATAACGCAAAAAGTCGTAAGTCTTAACCTATATGTTTTGGGCAAAATTGGTTCTAGATTATTTTTTTTTACAAATTCCACATATTCTTAACATCCAAATATTATAAATTTAAATATTATATAATAACGTGAACGTAACATGACGTAGGGCTTGCCTAAATTGAAATGACGCGCCCCTACCTCGTATTCACAGTTCAAACATTTTCATTTATAATTATATTATTAACTAACGTGAAGTGGTGGGGCGCGTCATTTCAAATTAGAGAAGTACTACTATGATATAGTCGTAGACTGAAATAAATAAAATAATTTTCTGCACACATAATGCACAGCAAAAACTCGCTCTCCCAAAAAAATTGTGTCTTTGGCGTTACGATCTTTTGCTTAGTCGCCTTCTCATGTTTCAAGCGCGAGTGAGAGCGTTTACACTTTACAGACAAACGGCACTTGTCGACGACTGACGAAGACTATTAAGGTGAACGCAGATTAGGCTGCACCGCACGCACCGCAGTCGCCGCATTTCGAATTCTTTATATGAAGTTATAGGCAAGCTCGCATACCTACCCGCGCCGCAGTCTTCGCAATTTCTACATTCTTTAGGTGAACGCAGATTTGGCCGCACCGCACGCATCGCAGTCGCCGCATTTCGAATTCTTTATATGAAGTTATAGGCAAGCTCGCATACCTACCCGCGCCGCAGTCTTCGCAATTTCTACATTCTTTAGGTGAACGCAGATTTGGCCGCACCGCACGCATCGCAGTCGCCGCATTTCGAATTCTTTATATGAAGTTATAGGCAAGCTCGCATACCTACCCGCCGCAGTCTTTGCAACTTCTACATTCTTTATAATTATGAATAATTCGAAATGCGGCGACTGCGGTGCGTGCGGTGCGGCCAAATCTGCGTTCACCTTTAGTGTCAACAAAAATATGAAAAAAAAGCGACTGCCCTCGAAGCGTGCCGCCGACTGCCTTCGAAGCGTGACTTCTACAAGTGCTGTTCGTCTAAGAAGCCTGACACAGTTACCTCGCAATTGAAGCGATATTCAAATTTCGAAGACTGAGAATTGGGCCTGTGTCAGGTGCCCTTACAGCTGATTTATCGGGCGCTCGCCTTGGGCGCGGGCGACGTACTACTCGAACGTTCTAAAAGTTCAAGGATTTTATATTGGTTAGAAATGTCCCCGCAGCGGAATATGTAGACGAGGTCTGCTTGCACCACAGCGTTATATATTTCACGTCACAAATTACTAATAATAAAGCTTCTAGCTGTCTGTCTGTTTATCCTTAGATCTGTTCTCTGTAATTATCAAACGCAAAGGGTTTTGATGCGGTTTTCTTAAAGAGTAATTCCAGAGAATACATGCGTGTAACTCTGTATAATGTTGCAGAAAACAATGGAAATAAAATGAGAAGATGAAATATTCACAATCTTAAGGAATTTTAATTAACAAATACTTCAGCAATGAATATTAAGTACATACTTCAGAAAATTAAATGTGAAAATAATTTGTGCGAGCTAAAAGATTCAAATCTCCAAAGCTGTCCAGTAAATGTTTTACTTGTTTCATTCAAAGGACGTTTTATACATAAACCTAAATTCTAAAACCTGGTCCTGACACCGAAATGCTATCATAATACCAATGCCGGGGGCTATCCTCGTCCTACGTGTTAGTATTCACCGCGCGTCCAGCGATGGAGGTCTTCAATGACAGACTTCACGAGTCAAGAGGAAAATGACACAATCGCCCACTTCCGAACAATAATTATCCTAGGTCAATCTCGTTTAAACGACTGTAAAGCCGTGCCGACACGACCTGTTACATGTAACTTTAACGATGAAGGTGTAAAATGTAACGAGATTAACATGCATACTAATGCAAGTTTATCAGTTACCACCAATTTAACGCCAATCCTTTTTGGGGTCTCCTATTGCTTTTTTTGGTCAGGTATCACATAAATCAATATGTTTCAGGAATTATTTTTCATATACTTAGTCTTTAGGTTCTAAGGACTTAGTTGATAATAATAATAATATAATAAATAATAATATAAAGGTTGATGAATTCCAAAAAGAGGTAACTTTAACAGTCCTAACTGTCACAGGACACATGTATAATATTATTACAACATGTTGTAAGAAACAATATTCACAAGTACAACGCAACGCAAAGATCATTAATTCAGCTACAAAATGATGCTGCCCCTTTTTGTTTTTCTTTATTTTTATAGCAATCATTTATTATAACTGATTCTGTTCGCTGCATGCCGCATGGGTAAAATATAATTATCACAAAATCCAAAAACATTCAAGAAGCTTAGCTTATCACCCGCATCATAATATCAGTCTATATTCGTCCACTGCTGAACATAGGCCTCTCTCAATGAACGCCAAGATGACCGATCTCCTGCTACTCGCATCCAACATGGACCCGCAACTAAACGGCGATCTTGGTCCCATCTGTAATAATAGCTATTATTACAGTGCTCGACTTTGTAACTATGCTCGTGAGTGTGAACCCGGCTTAACACGGAACATATCAGGCAATGACATCTACATGACTTTCGACGAAGGTCGTCCTTTCTTATTTAAATGATATAACGATAATGCCAATCTAATGTTTCCAATAAATCATAACTTAGTGGCCAATAAATTAACTGGGCCAAGGCGCTAGTCAATAAATTATTCTTTCTAGAACAATATTACCTGTAGAAAAAATCCTTGTGTCAATCGTGTAGCGCATACGATAAATCGTATTGAATTTTAGAGAGTATTCAGGGGATTTTCAGTATTTTCCGGGGCTTCCTGATGAAAATGTATTGTATTGATGTTTGTCTTGATACTTTGTTTTATTGCCACTCAGTGCATTTGTTGACTAATGTTTCTGAGTTGTAAATAAATATTGTCATTTTCACATCAAGTCTTAGTTGCTTACACGGTATAAAGTTTGTACCTACTATACCAACTACGATAGCTCCGTTATATTATTACTACGACTTATCTATCTTTAATTTTTTGTTAAGTATTTCATATTTTACGCGTGTAGTGTTGTTGCTGAACCCTTTTTGTTTGAGAATCGGCTATCTAATTTTCATTACCGAAATTACGTTTTAGGGAGCCAAACAACCTACAGTACCCAGCAATAAATATTGCACATCGACCTTTGGAAAGAGACATTCGGCTAATTTCGGTTTCATAGAGCGTTACCTTTGTAGCACACACCTATTTGACATTATGTCAGTCGTTGTTCAAATTCAATAGAGTGCAGTCGCGTCCAGTTCAGAATATATATCTAGAGTTGTTAACACCCCTAAATTTGCTACAGCTGTAATTTTCCAAACGAATTTTAAATACGTAAACATAATTTGAACACCCTTTTTTATTTTATTTTACCCGAACCTAAAGCCATAACTTATAGAAAATTTGGTGTATTTTATACAAAGAATAATAAAATTGTCAAAAGAAGCAAACCATAATTGTTTTAACAGCTCCTAATATATACAGGACTTTTTGTATTTCGTGCGTAAGAGATAACGCTCTACAAAACCGAAATTAGCCGACTGTCACTTTCCAAAGGTCGATGTGCAATATTTATCGCCGGGTACTGTACAATACCCGGCAATAAATATTGCACATCGACCTTTGGAAAGAGACATTCGGCTAATTTCGGTTTCATAGAGCGTTATCTTTGTAGCACACACCTATTTGACATTATGTCAGTCGTTGTTCAAATTCAATAGAGTGCAGTCGCGTCCAGTTCAAAATATATCTCTAGAGTTGTTAACACCCCTAAATTTGCTACAGCTGTAATTTTCCAAAAGAATTTTAAATACGTAAAATAAATTTGAACACCCTCTTTTATTTTATTTTACCCGAACCTAAAGCCATAACTTATAGAAAATTAGGTGTATTTTATACAAAGAATAATAAAATTGTCAAAAGAAGCAAACCATAATTGTTTTAACAGCTCCTAATACATACCGGACTTTTTGTATTTCGTGCGTAAGAGATAACGCTCTACAAAACCGAAATTAGCCGACTGTCACTTTCCAAAGGTCGATGTGCAATATTTATCGCCGGGTACTGTACATTCCAATCATTTATTTAATTTGATTTATTGATTTTATCATTATGTCAACATCTGAAACGACAACTACTCTTTTGGTCGGAAGTTCCAGAGGCTCTCAAACCGCACAAAGTAAGTATAATTCCATCAGCTAGTAACGTCATATTGATACTTTTAATGAAATTGTTGAACAAAACGAGATTTTAATATAAGTCCATATTATGTATTTAAAGAATTTTAGAAAGGATTGTTATGTATGTCGGGTCGAAGCATATTATATGAGGTTCCTATATCCTTTCACTTAACATTTAATAAATTATGCATTTCTGTTTTTTTGGAACATAATAAGAATAATGTGTTTTGACATTTAGTCAATAGCTTTATTATTCGCAGTACACTTAAATTATCTGACACATTGTACAATGTACCTACAGAATGTAACAAAATAAACTTATAATTTTCCCTCAAGCCCCGTAAGGCCCATATGGGCCGCGACAACAAAATATTGCCTGGAATTGGTGATCGACGGAATATTTTACGTCATACGTATGTGTTTGTCGATAATATAGAGTTTAATTTAGTATGACGCCTACGCGCGGCGCGGTAACCGTACATTTTTTTCGAAATAAAAAGTATCCTATGTCCTTTCCCAGGACTCAAAGTATATCTATGCCTCAGCCAAATCGGTTCAGTGGTTTGGGCATGAAGAGGTAACAGACAGACACACTTTTTATAATATTAATACGGATGACTTGTACTCATTACGATCCTTATCACACGTGTAATTATTTAACAATACTAGTCGGTGCGGTTCGAGGTGGTATGGCGTGGTGCCATCCGGTCACGACTTCCCACTTGAAGAGTGTTACGTAAACGTAGATAACGATCAGCAGGCTTAGCATGGTCATCATAGAAATGGTCTTTCTACGGAAGAATAGAAAAAGACAGATAGACAAAGGAAATCCGCCATTTTGTCACTAAAATCTGTCAATATATATCCATTATTTTCCGTTTATAATGTTATCATGCCAGTCCTGCTGGTAGGGTTACCGGTAATGTCAAATCCAGTGCCGAATTTATATTTTTTACGCCCCATGTACTATCAGAGAAGTTGATTCCTATGCAAATCGGAGATCTAAGTAGTTTGGTTGCGTTACGTCAAACCCAGCTGACAGATCACAATTAACATTGAATTGACATATTCGACCAAATAACGTTGGTCTATCAATTGCATAGGAATCAATTTCCTCGATGGTACGTAATCTGTAGGGCCTCTAATCTCTATGGACGCTGCCGCCCGGCCCCTAGGCCGTGGCATATAAATAAATAATAAAATAAATGAAAAATGATTCATTTCTGAGTTTTGAATCAAATCTTTTTAGATTGTCTACGTGTTGACCTACCACCGGTTCGGGAACTAACCCAGCTAGAAGAACCGGCGTAAGAATCTCGCACGGCCTATTTATAAATCCGAGGCTGGTCGAAACCAGCTGGCAGATCGCAAATAACGGACCAAAAGCCAGTGACAGCCAGATTTTCGCCATTTTAGTAAGCTAAAAGCTAAAAGTAAGAACGACCAGCAGCTATAGAGTTTCGGTAGCGTTTACTCTAGGAGGTACCTATAATATTTATCGATACTCGATGCTGACTACGTTTAGTATGGCAAATTTTACAGCGCCTCTAGCGGTCACTTGCGAAACTAAAATCACTATTCTAAAAATTTTTAAACCCTTAAACCTGCAGGATAGGTACATTATTTTAAACAATATTGAGTGGACTAAGTATCTGTTATTTTATCAGGAAATCTGCCGCACTCAAAGACATTTAATGATGATTGAACTTAAATTTAATGAAGAATTTGACAGATAATGTATTGGGCTTATGTCAAAACATTATTTTAATTAAAGTTAATTAATATTCGTCTCTAACTGCAGCAAAAAGTGTAAATGAAGCTTGCTAACCGCGTTAGCGCATCAATATAGTTACAAAACAGTCATTGGCGTGAAATTGCTTGATCACTGAACCATTGTGCGACAGACACAAGTTAATTTTATGTCAACCACTGTTGCTGACACATGACACGTTCTTCAAGGTTAATCGGTGTGTCTTTGAGCTTGCTGCATGCGGCCTACTTCCAGAGTAGAACAACAGAACTTAAAGTTAGTTCTTAGTTTCCTATTTCTCGTGAAGAGGTAATATCTAATAGATAGACACACGTTAATGCATTGATAATAATTATAATTTACTGTGTTATTAATACGAAAGTTTGTGTGTCTGATCCAGCGTTGTCAGATGGCCCGATTTGCGGGACGTCCCGATTTTTTCATCAAAATTAAAATATGTCCCGCGCGGGACACACTCAGTCCCGGTTTTCGGGGAAAGCTCGTATCGAACGTACGTGCAGCGTGCTGAGAAAGAAAGGTGGCGTATTGAAGATAAGAGTAAGAGTGGTAGAGGGGTGGATTTTCTATGGCTACTTTAGCTGTCTATTGTCACGTTAACGCTATTAAAAAGATGTAAATTCAAAAAACTTTTGATTTTACATCTTTTTTTACTTTGTCCCGCTTTTGGCTGAAAAGTTCCAAAGTACCGACTTGGCACAAAAAAAAATCTGGAAACGCTGGTCTGATCGCTTCAGGATTAATCGTGTAAGCAGGTATAAGTCGATTTTGATGATATTTTGTCCAAATATGTGATAGGATATAGAATGAGCCCAAAATATGTTCAGTTACCATGCGAAAAACACCAAATCGGTTCTGTGGTTCACGAGGAAATAGGTAGATGGCAGATTGACATAATATTTTAGCATTTATTAGTATGGGACATGGGTTCATTTAGTTTAAAATCTATATATATATATATATAT
Organism: Polyommatus icarus; assembly: GCA_937595015.1. Taxonomy (NCBI): domain Eukaryota; kingdom Metazoa; phylum Arthropoda; class Insecta; order Lepidoptera; family Lycaenidae; genus Polyommatus; species Polyommatus icarus. The sequence continues at coordinate 19,014,479 of OW569325.1, read as the reverse complement.
ATATAATACATACATATATATATATATATATATATATATATATATATATATATATATATATATATATATATATATATATATATATATATATATATATATATATATATATATATATATATATAAAACTCAAAGGTGACTGACTGACATGTTGATCTATCAACGCACAGCCCAAACCACTGGACGGATCGGGCTGAAATTTGGCATGCAGGTAGATGTTATGACGTAGGCATTCGCTAAGAAAGGATTTTGATAAATTCCAACCCCAAGGGGCTCAAATAGGGGATGAAAGTTTGTATATAATAATACTTCTTAACGCGAGCGAAGCCGCGGGCAAAAGCTCGTCTTAAATATAGAACTTGCATGTCCTTTTCCAAAAAAAAATGTACTTCGTTACGTAGGCCGTAGGATACCCACTGCAACGACATTTTTCTTAAGCCGATTGCTATGTATAGGTCTACCAGAATCTGATGGCTTTTGATGGCATCATTTCAAAAAATATCCTTGATCATTGGTTTTTTTTTTATTTGCATGTATGGATCAAAATGTTTTATTCCAATTACCCCGGTATTCCTAGAGTCAATTTATTTTCTCACTTTTTGCCATCAGATCCTGGTAGACCTATATAGTTGTGTACCAATCATACTAAATCCACTGTCTGTAATAAGCTCGAATTATACTTGCAACACTACATTATGTTAATTAACTTGACTTACCGCTTGACAATGAAAGACGTCTTATACGGTCAAGACAATTTTACCAAGTAGGTGAAATTTCTTAATCAGTGACGATTAAGGGTCAGCTTATACGAGACGAAGGAATGTGTTGCGATGCATTTTCAAATGAGACTTTCAAAAGGAAACTCTATTTACTACATAAAAGATACACATTGTGTTGGCTTGCTTGCATTGAAAAGTTCATTTAAAAGTGTATTGTCTCGTCTCGATTTGCAATAATTTTGTCTACTCTGTTGTAAAGCTCGATTCTTCTCCCTCACTGATGTAATGCTCGACTCTGTAAACTTACATTACAAGCGAATGCTCCCGGTGAGGGAGCACCTTTACTGTAATAAAATGAAGATTTTGACATATTATAAGCCCCATATAATATTGTCATACTCTTCATTAAATTGAAGTTTAATCATCATTAATTGCCTTTGAGTGTGGCAATTAATTTAAAATGTAATGAGTATATACAAATCTTAGACAAGTAGATCTAAGCGGCTAGATTTCCCCGGAAGCTGCTCGACCGAGTAAGTCTCATAAGGTGTTAAGGCTGTACCTTTTTTGTCTAGAAAAAAAGGGTTGCACTCAAGGAGTGCCGGCAGAAGCATAAAGGAAACGCCGGAGCCGACAGGTGACCCGAATCCTGACGTGAGTTCTAACATAATTATTATCTCAAACAAAAAGCGTACAGTGCCGCAAAAAAAATCTTAAAAATATGTTGAAATGTGAGAAATATGGATAGTCGGAGAAATATGGATAGTCGCGTTTTATAAGATTTTTCGAGAGTTGTTTATATAATTACCTCTCGTTAACGATGTTGATTGGTTCACTTTTTGACTAAGCCAGGCAAAAGCTCAAGTGAATAGATAAATTACTGCTGTGAAAAATCCTGAAAAACTGGTAATTTATAGTGTCGATCTACAAATCAAATTGATGGCCTCTAACATGGCGGCTTTTTAATCGCTATTAGATAACTCATCAATCATCAAAGTGCAATTTATATACTTAATTACTTATAATTAGTACACCGTAAACTAGTTTAGTCATATAAAACCTTCCGTCAAAATATAAAGACCTTCTTCAACATCAGAATTTTTTCCTCTCACTCCGACATTGACAATTCCACAAGGAGCCATTTACAAGAAGAAGAATTAAGTGCAAACTGCGTAGAAATTTTCTACCGGAAGTAAGTGACAGCGCACGTGCGCGTGGCCATGAAACTAGAGGGCAGGACAAAACTATGTTAGTATGTTATGTTGCACACTACATTATGTTGAGTAAAGTGGTTTTTCTAGTTTGTAAACTATTAAATTGTACGATGCAACGGCTATTTCAAAATTACGAGCTAAAATCACGACATAAAATAAAACAAAGCCGCTAACTGCTATCTGTATTTTTAAAGAGTACTCTGGTGTTTCGTCCCAAGGGTTTTGGGCCCACTGGGACCAATGACCAGATATGAATTTTTTACATGTTTTCATCTAGCGATTGGTCCCAAGTAATTATTTTTATGACTATCGGGTTTATGTCCGTAGGGCTAGCAAAAATGTTGTAGATTTGAATAAAAAACTAAATTACTACTTTAAACTTATTGTGCAAATTATTGCACTTTTTATGTAAGGTGGACAAACAAGTAAAATGGGCATGGCGCGGGCGGCGGGTGCCCGCGCCGATCGACTTGTTAAAACTTTGACCAATGACATTATATGAATACTTTAACAGTAATTAACGTTAATTTAAGCACTAAGTATGTACTTTAAATATTATTATGACATTTAAGATCTTATATATATTATATAGAGCAGTATTTTTTGAAACCTAATTCGAAGCAGTGTGTTTAGTTAATAATAATATAAATTGTCATATACGGTTTAAGGTGAAAGTGTTCTATGTTTTAAATGTACAAAACAATATTATGGTTATGTATAACTGATTATTTTTATGCCAACCCTACTTCAAAATTTCTTGCCAGAAAACAATGGATCATAAAAGTGGGACCAATCGCTAGATGAAAAAATGATAAAAATTCATATCTGGTCATTGGTCCCAGTTGGCCCAAAAACTTTGGGACGAAACACCAGAGTACTCTTTTTAAACTACGTCAGATTTAGTTGTGCTTAGATATAGTGATTTAATATTATTGTTTAAATAATAATAGTATGTTTAATACTTCAAAATTGTGTAGTGGATTAAATATCCTGCATCTATCAATGTTATAGTACAGCTGTTAGTAGACCAGACATGCCTTCTCGATCGGGCGGAACTCGGAAGATCTTCCTTTGTGACCGCCAATCATTATTACTACAATAACTTTAGTGTAGAGAAAATTGTATTATAATAGAGAAATATTAATAGTTTTTAGCGAATCCGCAAGAAAATGGTCCAGAGTACACCTAGAATTTTTCATTTCAAGCTAGAAATAGATGCGGTATTTTGCCTCACTTCGGATCGGATTCATAGAAAACAAAAAAAAAATGTACTAGTTATTTTAATTATAGTACATCTATTCGTTAGTTTAGGTGCCACGACCTAGGTGGTTTGGTTACATAACGTCACCACGAGTCTCGTGCATAAGGAAATGTTTTTTTTTTTGATGTCGCAGGGAGGAAATGTTTACAGGAATTGATTTTTAACTTTGTTACTTACCATTTACCAAAAAATGTAACATCCTTGTAAGTAACAATTATTATTACTTGTCTTTTAACCTCAGTCCTTTTCAAAATTATTATAGATTTTAATGGGGGGGAAAGCCTGCTTATTACATTTTACTTTATCAAGAAAAATGTAATAAGATAGGCTTTCCTTTTAAATAAAGGATGCGACGTCGCGAAAAACATAATAATGAAAACATTAATATTGTTAATTTTATTTTAGTGTTTACGTTCTTTTTAAATGTACGATTAATTGAATAATTAAATTTTAGTGCTTGTTACTTTACATGTGAATTGTGATACTAAAGGTTTTCTGCAATTAATGAGAAAGGTTGATACTATCTTCGTTTTTAATGGCCTCCATCAAGAAAGTATGTAAGGGAATATGATTAAATTAAAATACAAAATAAATCTTACTGAATGTACTTATACATTCAGTAATGAACGTAAGATTTATTTATATAATTATATTTAATTGCATACTGATTAAAAACTTTTTTCGACCGCTCCACGTCAATCTACGATGGACCAATGGATATCCATCCAATACAATAATTATCAACGTCTAGTATAGCGGCATAGCATTCGTCTATGATTGATCCCATGATCGTCAATAATGCCCACCACACAGCTACGCAAATATTATGGCAATCATGGCTTATAAGTTATAAGTTATAACCATAATTATTGCCATAATATTTGCGATATGCATAATATTATAATATGATGGTCCCGGAAAGAAGTTTTTAGAGACCACACAACGCAAATGAACGTAATATTAATATCTTTATGTAAATTGCAAGATATAAAAATTTAAAATACACTTGTACTCATAATTGAAAACATTCTATAATCTATTAAAAGATACATAATTACTTATAATACTCGTATTTTATTTTCTGTGCAAAGTAGATAATAAATGCAGCTTGCAAGGCTGCAACAGTTTACTTTACAATATTAAAAACTTTTTTAATGCTCACAGACTTTATTTACAATCTATGATTAAGTTAATAACACAGTACAGTATCTAAAAGTTTAATGATTTTTTAAGGAAACTAAGGTCTAAGATATAATAAAGAAGCCGAAAATGCCGCAAACAATTGCTATGAATAATTTAAATGCACGGTAAATAGATGTCTCTGATAGCAGGAAAACTTTGAATAACTTACTGTTACCTTTTGTCTGTTACCGTTCGCGGGTTAAAATCCTGCTGATGGGGAAAAAGTTTCCAAAGTTCCTGTGTCATGAGTTCATGACTCATGGTTGTTTAATTATTGTGTATGAAATATTATGTGGTTACTTTTCTACCTCTTTTTAATATTTCGATAACGTTATACCTACATATTTAAGTAAGTTATTAAGTAATTGTTTTTGCAAATCCCAGTGAAACTTTACACAACCATAATTTTTGTGCCGCCATAACATATTTTGATAAAATTAAAGGTTTGATGAACAATAAACTAATCATCTTAATTCATAAGCAATGTTCGACATCATCAGATTGGCGCTGTTGCAATCGTCTTGTGCTTATTTGGCGCAAGTGTTGCCAATTTTACTAACCGACTTCCAAAAAACGAGGAGGTTATATGTTCGGCTGTGGATATATATATATTTTTTTGTATGTTCAACGATTTGTGAACCGATTTTCGAAATTTTTGTTTCGTTGTATTAGGTCTCACTTCAATTTGGGATGGGATCCATGAGTAATCTAGGGAATTTATATGGAAACATATGGTGATTTTGGTTTTATGAGAAGCATCCTAAGCATATGCTACTAAAACGCAAGATTCTGCACCAAGGTATACTATGGTTCCGAAGATACTAAGAGAACTCCGGATTCCTTATAGATACAAGTTTGGGGGTTTAGGCGCTGTTTTAAGAACTGAAAGCATTTGCTACTATACAAATTACATTCATCATCATCATCATCATTACCACGTCAGGGTCACCAATGTCACCAAAATCGAACATAACAAAATATTCTTAAAATTGGCAACACTTGCGCCAAATAAGCACAAGACGATTGCAACAGCGCCAATCTGATGATGTCGAACATTGCTTATATAGGTATAACGTTATCGAAATATTAATAAGAGGTAGAAAAGTAACCACATAATATTTCATACACAATTATTAAACAACCATGAGTCATGAACTCATGACACAGGAACTTTGGAAACTTTTTTCCCATCAGCAGGATTTTAACCCGCAAACGGTAACAGACAAAAGGTAACAGTAAGTAATTCAAAGTTTTCCTGCTATCAGAGACATCTATTTACCGCGCATTTAAATTATTCATAGCAATTGCAGCAATTGTTTGCGGCATTTTCGGCTTCTTCATTATATCTTAGACCTTAGTTTCCTTAAAAAATCATTAAACTTTTAGATACTGTTCTGTGTTATTAACTTAATCCTATGATTAAGTTAATATTTTATTTTATATTTTATTTTCTGTGCAAAGTAGATAATAAATGCAGCTTGCAAGGCTGCGACAGTTTACTTTACAATATTAAAAAGTTTTTTAATGCTCAGAGACTTTATTTACAATATAGATTGTAAATAAAGTCTACAATATAGATTGTAAATAAAGTCTCTGAGCATTAAAAAAGTTTTTAATATTGTAAAGTAAACTGTCGCAGCCTTGCAAGCTGCATTTATTATCTACTTTGCACAGAAAATAAAATACGAGTATTATAAGTAATTATGTATCTTTTAATAGATTATAGAATGTTTTCAATTATGAGTACAAGTGTATTTTAAATTTTTATATCTTATTTATTTATTTATTTATTCTAAGGACACCAGCAGTACATGTATTAAACATTACAGTTAAATAACAACACAAGTAGATAGTACAATCCCGATACATGCACTTTTATAGGTGACACAACATTAGCTAAGGTACAAGTTAGTCATATTATTCAAGCATAATTAGTACTTACTTAACCAAAACAATTAAATAATCAACTTAACATAGAAATAATATCAATAATAATCAATAACATTAAATTGCTACTACTAGAAGATAAATTACTAGAAATAAATAATAACATTAATTAGTACTTACTTAACCAAAACAATTAAATAATCAACTTAACATAGAAATAATAATCAATAACATTAAATTGCTACTACTAGAAGATAAATTACTAGAAATAAATAATAACATTACATTGATTATATTATCGGTATAGGTATATAAAAGAGCAAAATAACAATATTATAGTGTTTACAGCAACGAAAACCTTAACAGATCACCTGTTCACAGAATCACTGTACATTAATCATAGTTCATAATGTTTGATACAAGAACAAAATTCGCCATGTCTATACGTTTTTTTAAATTCTATTTAATGTTATAAAATCTCATTACTTTTTTTCTGAACTGGCTATAGGACATACCGAAAATATCTATATCGTCGTTGACATTGGAACAAACATAGCTATACAGTTTGCACATTCGAGAGACTGGAGCTTGTGCGCCTAAATTAGTTCTAGAAGAGGGGCCGCACAGTATGTTAGTAATTGGCTTCCGAGGCAAGTTGTATGGGACTACTAGCGAGAAAAGATTGAGTAGATCGCAGCAAGAGGTAAGACCGTTCACTATTCTGTGTAGTAGGAGCAGGTCATGTACAGTTCGTCTAGTCTTTAAGCATGGCATTTTAAAAAAGTCTAGCCGTTGCTCATATGGAGACCTGTGAGAAAATCCCGAACAGGAGAATGCCAGTCGCCTCGTGAAGGACCTTTGAATAGATTCAATGATCTGTGAATGAGTAACATATGTTGGGTTCCATATCGAGCTGGCGTATTCAAGATGGCTGCGAACAAGATGATTAAACAGTAAAATTTTTGTTTCATAATGAAAGCCAGATGAATTCCGGTTTATAAAGCCCATCATTCGAGCTGACTTTGTGACAATGGACTCCATATGAGATACATATTTTAATTTGGAATCCAAGATCACGCCCAGGTCACGAATTTCTTTTACCTCCTCAAGAATGGAATATCTTGCAGTTTACATAAATATATTAATATTACGTTCATTTTGCGTTGTGTGATCTATAAAAACTTCTTTTCGGGACCATCATATTATAATATTATGCATATCGCAAATATTATGGCAATAATTATGGTTATAACTTATAAGCCATGATTGCCATAATATTTGCTTAGCTGTGTGGTGGGCATTATTGACGATCATGGGATCAATCATAGACGAATGCTATGCCGCTATACTAGACGTTGATAATGATTGTATTGGATGGATATCCATTGGTCCATCGTAGATTGACGTGGAGCGGTCGAAAAAAGTTTTTAATCAGTATGCAATTAAATATAATTATATAAATAAATCTTACGTTCATTACTGAATGTAATGTAAATAAGTACATTCAGTAAGATTTATTTTGTATTTTAATTTAATCATATTCCCTTACATACTTTCTTGATGGAGGCCATTAAAAACGAAGATAGTATCAACCTTTCTCATTAATTGCAGAAAACCTTTAGTATCACAATTCACATGTAAAGTAACAAGCACTAAAATTTAATTATTCAATTAATCGTACATTTAAAAAGAACGTAAACACTAAAATAAAATTAACAATATTAATGTTTTCATTATTATGTTTTTCGCGACGTCGCATCCTTTATTTAAAAGGAAAGCCTATCTTATTACATTTTCCTTGATAAAGTAAAATGTAATAAGCAGGCTTTCCCCCCCATTAAAATCTATAATAATTTTGAAGAGGACTGAGGTAAAAAGACAAGTAATAATAATTGTTACTTACAAGGATGTTACATTGTTTGGTAAATGCTAAGTAACAAAGTTAAAAATCAATTCCTGTAAACATTCCTCCCTGCGACATCAAAAAAAAAAAACATTTCCTTATGCACGAGACTCGTGGTGACGTTATGTAACCAAACCACCTAGCTCGTGGCACCTAAACTAACGAATAGATGTACTATAATAAAATTAACTAGTACTTTTTTTTTGTTTTCTATGAATCCGATCCGAAGTGAGGCAAAATACCGCATCTATTTCTAGCTTGAAATGAAAAATTCTAGGTGTACTCTGGACCATTTTCTTACGGATTCGCTAAAAACTCTATTAATATTTCTCTATTATAATACAATTTTCTCTAAGAAAATAAGATCTTCCGAGTTCCGCCCGATCGAGAAGGCATGTCTGGTCTACTAACAGCTGTACTATAACATTGATAGATGCAGGATATTTAATCCACTACACGTATAAATAATATAATTTTAAGTATAAAAAATTTTGTCTGTCTGTCGCTCATACCACTAAACCGATTTAGATATAAGGCTCAAGCATTTATACCCGGGGAAATGAGAAAGGTTTTATTAAGAACGAGCTATTGCCCGCGGCTTCGCTCGCGTTAAGAAGTATTATTATATACAAACTTTCATCCCCTATTTTAACCCCTTGGAGGTAGAATTGATCAAAACCCTTTCTTAGCGGATGCCTACGTAATAACCACTACCTGCATGCCAAATTTCAGCCCGATCCGTCCAGTGGGGTTGTGCGTTGATAGATCACCATGTTAGTCAGTCACCTTTGAGTTTGATATATTTAGATAATATGTACAGCCGAATATAGAACCTCCCTCTTCTTAGTATGAAAATATGTTTTTCGTGCGATAAACAAATTATGCACGAAGGTATACGCAGTTGCTAATAAAATAAAAGCAATCGTGACCACGACTTGCGAAATATATTATTGTGAATTAGTTTATGACACGCAAAATGTTTGATCACTTCCGCAAATATTGTCAGACATTGGTCGTGATACACTTTTTATGAATATTAGCCAAAAAAGGTTTAATGCTGCCAAAATATTGTGATAAAAATAGCGTCCTGCCTCGGCTTTGTATGGAATTTAACAACAGGGCTTATACCACGAAACCGTTTTGAGACTCAAACAATCGAACGAGAATGCCGCATCCTAATCTCACAAACGTGAAATGCCGTAGTTAGAGCTGCCTTCTCTTTCGATTGTTTGAATCTCAAAACGGTTTCGTAGTAGGCCTACAGTTTATGACTTTAATGAGGAATCTACTGGTGCAATTTTGATTAAATCGAATCTGCGCCATTGCTGCAGTAGACTATACATAATATAGGTACTAAGAAAGACGCAGCAGATCTCAAGTCAAAATATAAGTTCCAATGGAATAATCTCTTTATGCGTTCGTCACCGATGCCTTTTACTGTAATTTATTATTAAAATTAATACAATAACAATATGGTACTAAGCCTGCTAAGCCTGTTGACTTTTTTTGCTGTTTTTTTTTTCTGAGTAACTTTCCTATGTACTATTAGAGAAGTTAATTTCTAGGCAGATGGCGGACCTAAGTAATTTGGTCGCGTTATGTCAAACCCATCCGACCGATCACAGCTAACATTGAATTGACATAATTATGCCGACCACAATATGACGTAGGTCTGTCAACTGCCTAGGAATCAATTTCCTCGATGGTACCTACATGTTACGTATAATACCGTATACGGTATGCCCAGGTATACCAGCTAAATGTGAATGTCTATAAACTGGCAACATTTTTATTTTTACATTTCAATTATTTACCGTCCTTGGTTTCAAACTGCGTAAGTGGACTGCCCATTTAAAAATATTCCATTGAAGTAATAAAATAATATAAACAAAAGCGATGTATTTTTAATAGCACATTACAACTTTAGCTTACTTTTATTCTATTTCCCAGTCCCGCAGTAACCGTACATTTTGTGGCATAATGCAGCTACGTATTGATGCTTGCCGAGCCACGGCAAGCCTCCACAAGCCATAAGCCTCCACAAATCTCGCTTCGCATTTGTAAGTCGTTTTCACGCTCGTGAACGCGTCACTGTATTACGTACATGCCCTTTGATCTCTGTCCAAAAACCGACACTACTCCCGATCGTCTACAAGCATCCGCAAGCTCACGCAAGCCAAGCCATTTCACCTGTTTTTACGCTCGGGCTTGTGGAGGCTTGCCGTGGCTGGGCAAGCATCAAAACGTAGCATTAGGTATGCGCACATTGACGGAGCGCAGGCCGAAGCAGGGCGGGATGCATTTTTCATACGTAAGTTTCCCGTCGCGCACTCGGTCATACAGCATACTTGTTTGAAAAATCCGGCCCGCCCCGCTACGGCCCGTCACTATGTACGCGTACCTATAAGACACAAACACTATCAAACAGATATAAAATAGTGACTGGCTAATGGCTATCAGACCGATGCTGTAGCGCTTGATAATATTCCTAGCAGACCCAGCGAACGTCGCGTTCTATGAATTCTATGGAATATGGATAGGTACTTGTTATCCTGGAAAAATGTACGGTTACACGCGATAAACCAAAGTTTGGATCAACGAAGTTGCAGGCGTCATATAAATGGTCGTATATCCTCGTTTCGAGGGCACATCTTTAACCATCTCCCCTAGCATTGAGATACTTGGCGTCAACATATCGAGCGAAGTCCAGTTCCGATATCATCTAGAGGGTAAGGCCAAATTAGCCTCGAAGAAGCTTGGTGTTCTTAACAGAGCGAGACAGTACATCAGTCCGGACCAACGCCTACAACTCTACAAGGCGCAGGTTCGGCCTCATATGGAATATTGTTCTCATCTCTGGGCGGGGGCGCCAAAATACCAACTGCTCCCTCTGGATCGTATCCAACGAAGGTCCGCTCGAATTGTTGATTGCCATAGTGTTTCAAACAGCTTGGACCCCTTGGAATTACGCCGAGTAGCTTCGCTCTGCATCCTCTATCGGTTGTATCACGGGGAGTGCTCTGAGGAATTGTTCGGAATCATACCACCTGCAACTTTTCGCCATCGTCCCACGCGAAAAACATACCATCCACATCACCTTGATGAGTGGCAGTCTTCCACAGTGCGTTTCTCGCGTAACTTTCTACCGCGCACTGTAAAACTCTGGAACGAACTGTCACCAGCAGTATTTCCGGACCTATACGACCTGCAAACCTTCAAGAAAAGAGCGTATTCTCTCTTAAAAGGCCGGCAACGCACCTGCAGCTCTTCTGATGTTGCAAGTGTCCATGGGCGACGGTAGTTGCTTACCATCAGGTGACCCGTATGCTCGTTTGCCCCCTTATTTAATAAAAAAAAAATTATAATTTCAATGAATTTTCATAATGTTTTATTAACCTCAATTTAATTTGTTTCAGGTATGGAAAAGTCATTGTTACCATTGATTTGCAAGAAAATAATGCGCCAGTTTTCTTTAATACGGTAAGTTACGATTACAAATTTGATTGCATTTCGCAGATTTTCTCTTGTACTCAGTACCTACTCTAGATAACATGATAAGATTAACAGCTTATAATCCCACAAGATGCATAATAGAATTTAATTTGGATTTGTATAAGTATATAGTTCATTAGCTAAATAAAAGATAGAGAGAACATTAATTAGTTATAGATACGAATTACGATATTTAATTACCTACTTAATTGTAATTAAATAAAGATTTTGACATAAGCAAGCATAAAAAATAGATTATTTGTCAAACTTTTGAAGTTTAATCATTATTTAATGTCTCTGTGGGCGACTGTTAAAAAGGTCGCCGCATTTCGAATTCTTCATATAAAGAATGTAGAAGTTTCGAAGACGGCGGCGCGGGTAGGTATACGAGCTTGCCTATAACTTCATATAAAGAATTCGAAATGCGGCGACTGCGGTGCGTGCGGTGCGGCCAAATCTGCGTTCACCTTTACGAAGCTTTATAATTCATAAAGTTTCGTGTTAGGTGTAACAAAACTAAGTGATACTAGTTAAGGGTGTGTACGTGTATATAGAGTTCACTGTTAAAATAACAACGCTGAAAGAATAGGTACTTAAGGCCCTATAGACCCAATTTTACATGACTTTGAATCAATAATAAACAAACAAATAGTGACTTTTAAAAGCCAAAAAAAATACACATTGTTTTTTACTTAATGTACTGTGACAATTTGTGGCTCGAAACATAATATTAAAAACTTCACTCGATCAAAAATAACTCCGAAGAGGAGGCTAAATTCGAATATTTTGTGATATTTTTCTTATTTTTCATGAAGCTTATGATAGTTTTACTTTCAAAAATTATATCTACGAATAGCTCATAACTTAAACAAGAATAATTTGTGGTTACATTTTGCATTTTGGTTTATATATCTAAGTAAAAAGGTTTTTTTCTCATATTTCGCCCTATCAAGGTCGCGGCGAGCGTCGTAACCGCCACTGTACAAGGCGCGCTGATATGAATGTTATTTTAATGTCCTTTACGTCGATATTCGTACTGACAGACATCGACCTGCTAATTTTCGGGTCTATAGGGCCTTAACTGTTTTTTTCACCTTTGCATGGGAAAATACATGAAGCCGCGCCGCGCCGGCAGCGCGCTGGGGCGCTTACACAGACGCAAATCCAAAAAAAATGCTCTTTCAGCGCTGCTATTTTCACAGCGAACTCTACATAATATACAGGGGACACCCTAAACTCTAAATTATTATCACTTATTTTTGTGACACTCAACACAGCATGTAGATGATCACGTTTTAATGTAAACAGATACTTAATGTTAAGAGTGCTAATTAAATGGATCACACATTCGTTTGTGTTACTTGTTATCACAAACAAAGACCTGAGTGGATGAAGCGGGTAAGTAACAGTTTGAAAATGACGTTTTTTCGGTTAAATGGTGGCTTTAGGACCGGGATAATGATTTGAAATAAAAAAATATGTGCATTCTATGTATAGCCAGGTCATGAAGCAGGTAGGTTAGTTACAACTTACAAGGTTTGTTTAAATTGTACAATGGAAAAAATGAGTAATTGCTGTATTGTAAAATGTCAGTTACCCGATTCATCCACTCATCTCTTCAAACGTCACCATAATCTACCCGTGACTACTATGTATTGACGATCGTGAAGCGACTGTTGCAAATCTTGTTAGAGCCATCCTATGCTAATGTATTTGTTTGTAGATCTACAATAATTATTGTTTGTACTTTTGTATTATATTATATATTATGTAGTTTCTGATGTAAGGATCTTTTAAACTAGTTATCCGCGGATTTGTGCAAGAATAAATCATAATATTATCCTGTTAATCCGCTAGATACAAAGTTCTTAATCGAAATCTACTCTATACTTAATTATTATAGTAAAAAAAACAGTTTCTTGATCTTACCGCTGATTTAAATTTAATATTTCAACATATTAGATCCGTACACCAAACGACACTACATTGGCATTGTACAAAGAATCGGTCATATTTCCCAGAAAACGTTTGAAGCATAAATATTGGCGTGCTTGTGGTTAAAGTGATGTTTGTTACGTTGGAAACAATCTTCGATCACATATGAACGAAACAATATAAATAATATAATAACATGGCTTATCATTTATGAGGTGTACAAAATAAAAGTAACTTGTCATTACTGTGTTAACTCTACGACCCTACTTTTTAGTTTTGATTATCTTCTACGACTCTACTTAGCATTGAAACTTGCATTTTTTTTAAATATTATACTGATTTTTTAACGGGCTTTGGCCCACCATACATTCCCACCACTGTACCTCCTGTGTCGCCAGGATCGACAGCGATATCCAACCACGAGGAGTGAGGACCCTTTGATATCCAGGGAGCCCGAGGGACATGCTAAAACTGTCTTGGGACCCGCAACGAAATTAATCAGAAGAAAATAGGAGGAGTAGGAAGAATTCCCATTTCAGATTTCCAGACAGCACAAAGTTTTAATGACCGAAAGGGGGAGCACCACGGATATAAGGCTAATAATTTTCTACTTCTAAGCTGAATCTTAGTGAATATTGAAGTTTATTGTGTTTGAATAGTTATGACAAAAACTCTTCAAGGCGTGGAAGTTCCTAGCGCTGTCCACGAGATCAGTGTAGTAAGCGACTCCAGATTTACAATAATATAGGTTGTTCATTTAGTTCGTTCCTCTTGCCAAAGACTGCACTCCCAAAGAACATGATGGGCGGTTTGTTCAAACATACTGCCTTCGGTCGAGCACTCGCACATAGGTGATGCAACCAATTTAAATCCGTAAAGTTTGGCTTTAAAATTATGCATATTATTGTAAAAATTCTTATAAAATTGTCCAACTGTATTGTGGGTTAAATAGGACCTCGTCTAACTAGGATGGGAGAGTTATAAACATACTACGATAATCAATTAGAGTGGATCGTCAGTATTTTTGTACACTTACCAATAAACCAGCATTTTATTATAGTATTTTTTTAAAGCATAATACTTGTAATTTTCCTTGCATTTAATTATCTGTTTGATAAAAAATTGACTTATCATGTTCATTAAGGTTGCACTTAATTTTACATTTGTGGTTAACCCCAGGGTTTACCATCCACCAATGTAAAATTAGGATAAATAATGCCAATGGAAAATTTTAAATTAACAAGTTGACAAAAAATTGTGGAAAAACATGTAAAAAGAATGAGTTAGTACTTAGTAATATAACAATTAGTAGTAACTAGTAAGTAATATTAATTAGACAAAACAAAGCTTACTTCTCTTAAAAAATATATAACCAAGTATTTCGTGACTTAGGTACATAATACAATACATAGGTATTTAATAAATAGCCTAACTACGAGGTGAGTCACAAAACTTATGAAAAGTCAACATTTGTATGATATTTTGTGACTAGCCATACCTATGCTTAATTATATAATAACGCTAATCAATAACTACTAAAATAACTTAATATTAATAAGTATTATAATATGCAAGATTAATTAACTCAGCTTAAAACACTTTAAAAGCATCGCCTAATGAGTCAGAGAACACAGAGACAATAAAGGATATTCAGAAATAGATAGTGACAAATCCTGTCTCATCTCCCGGTTTAGGTTTTACAAACAAACAGTCTAAAACAAAGCCCAGCAGAGTCAGTGTCCATACTAATAATAAATTATAATTTCGTAAGTGTGTCTATCTGTTACCTCTTTACACCATAACCGCTGAACTGATTTTACTGAAAGGTATGGAGATACTTTGAGTTCCTGGAAAGCACATAGGATACTTGTCATCCCGGAAAAATGTACTGTTCCTGCGCGATATACTCATTTTGGCGAAACGGAGTTGTAAGCATCGACTAGTATAGATATATAATCAATGATATTCAACTAAATACAGATCTGTTACGTTCATACTATTTTCCGGCTTAAATTGCTTCCGAACAATTTTCAAATTCAATTGTCAAATTTGACAGATAAGTGAAACAAAAGATACGAAATGACATTTACATAAAAGAGACAGACTATACAAAAGACGGGTCAATTGGCCCGTATTTAATGGCTTCACAACGCGCGCGGTAGTAACATATCTGCTTTGAGTTTTTTTATATAATATCATTGTATATAATTATAGCATCATCAGAAATGTTTTTTACTCTATGATCAGAGTTCACAAACTATTTCGATCGAGTCAAAAGTTCGTTAATTGCCTCCTAATTTGTAACTGCAATTAACATAGCATCACAAGTTTGAGCATTTAAGTTAATTGTTACGAAAATTGTAGATGTTTTGCTATGTTAATATGAGAACTTTTTTGTTATATTATTAAAGCTAACTTTGAGCAATTTTAGTTACAACTTACAGCATTCTTATTACGCATCTTAAAATTAATTGTAGATTAATTTTCGAATTTAGATACTTTTGAGAAACATAACAAATAATCATGAGTAGCGTATTTATTACTTAATTTCATGAAGTGGCAAAATTTATATATTTTACTTTACCAATATGTAACCATTTACAGCTTGTAAAAAAGAGCGCTTTTCTTTTATTTAAGACAGTGCACTACTCTATGTTTAAAAGCATTTTTGATACAAAATGTACTAGTGTTGAAAAGAACTGTAGTGTTGCCATAAATATACATACATTTTTTAGCTCCAGGTGCCAAACTCTTTTTGCCAAGCTGTACGTAGTAACTATTTACTAATTTTACATTGTATGATAAAATATCCGACTAATAATTGATTTTTTAATACTAACCATGTTTTACTGTCGCAATAATTACCTAATTAATCAACCGCCATTAATTTGAATAACTGCTATTTTTTTTTCAACTGTTCATAATAACATCTCGAATAATTAAATAATAGCTCAAAAAATTAGTTCCCTTTATTAATTTATGTTTATAGTTGAATAAATGCTACTGCGAATAACGTTGAAAATTGACGTTTCTTATTTGGATTACTGCAGAGTCAATGTCATTGCCCTTGGTTTAAAATATTAGTACTGATCACCGATTATGTACTTAGGCTAAGGCTACTAAATAATATTATGTTCTGACTCATCAGAACATAATATTATTTAGCGTATCCTCTATTGTAACCTTTAAAGTATTTAATACGAGCTTAAAACACCGTGATGGATGAATCATTAACCTATTAAGTATAATAGGTTGTTTTATTTAACTTTTCTTCCAGCAATGATTCTTGTGTCTTTATTTGTGTCATTCGAGAAATTAGTTCATTTGCGATGGATCAAAACGACCGATCACAATTTAGTTGCAGTTTGCTTACTTTATGCTTTAATAATAATTTTATGAGTATGATACGTAATTACATAAACGTTAACAACTTGTTTTCTCCAAATAAACCTCGGATTAAATGAAGAGATAAGCGTATTTTCCAGAAACCTTTCTTAGCGTCGACGACTAGGAAGGATTTCGACATTTATTATATGTATTTACTAGCTGTTGCCCGCGACTTCGTCCGCGTTAACATAGGATAATAACAAAGATGGATAGTTTCCCCTTTTTGTGGTTCCTTATAAAAAGGGTAAAAGCGGGACCCTATTTAAGCAAACGTCAAACGCAAACGTCAATAAACTTTCATGTTTCTAACTCAAGAAATGACGGACTTTCATTCAAACTTTCAACCCCAATTTCACCCCCTTGGAGGTAGAATTTCCAAAAACGCTTAAATACCTATCCATTCATTTTAATCAGCAGTCTAAAAATAAACTTTCATGTTTCTAATTACATAAGAAATGACGGACTTTCATTAAAACTTTCAACCCCTATTTCACCCCCTTGGGGGTAGATTTTCCAAAAACGCTTAAACACGTATACAATCATTTTTAATCAGTAGCCCAAACACAAAATTTCATGTTTATAACTCAAGAAATAACGAATTTTCATTCAAACTTTCAACCCCCATTTCACCCCCTTAGGGGTAGAATTTCCAAAAACGCTTAAATACCTATCCATTCATTTTAATCAGCAGTCTAAAAATAAACTTTCATGTTTCTAATTACATAAGAAATGACGGACTTTCATTCAAACTTTCAACCCCTATTTCACCCCCTTTGGGGTAAAATTTTCAAAATTCCTTCCTTAGTGGGTGTCTACTTAATAAAATAACCCTACTCACCAAATTTCGTGGCTGTAACTTTAACAGTTTTTGCTCAGCGATGATGAATCAGTCAGTCAGTCAGGACATGTAATTTTATAAGTATAGATAATTTACAAGGTATAATAATATTATGATTGAAGGAGTAAATATAATCGTTTTTTTTTCTTTCTTACTAAAGTAGGATTTGAGAAAAAAATCTAAACTGGGACGTAGAAATACATTAGCAAAAAGTGCAATGTTTCACAAGGTTATACAGATAATGATTCAAGAGAAATTAATAGAAAGGGATAGATTTTATTTCCCGTCCTTACAGGGGCGCGAAGTACCAACCAAATTATTATCACAAGTCAATGTCAATACTTGTATCATATCACGCCATATGGCTACGAACTAGAAACAACCTTGTTGTAAAGAAAATAACTTGTGAAGGGACACTTAAAGGCACATTTAAAAATGTTAATAACAGATAAGAATTCCTAGATGACCTAGACCAGACGGAGGATAAACATTTATTGTTGTTAACTTAGGTGTCATAAAACAACATAATGTTTTTCGAACAATGTATTTTATTTCCCTTTTTTATTAAGTTAAAACGAGACGAAAAAACTTCAAAGTCTTATTATTTATTAACTTAATGAGAAGTTCATAAGATATTTGAAATAACTTTTAGAATGTCTAAATAATATAAAAAATATATTTCTAGGTTATTTTATAAACCAGGAGTAGGTATATTTTTTATGAAATCGAAAATCTAAAATTAGTAATAAACCCTAAGTCCTAAACTACGAGTAACTATGTCTGTATGAATTTTACGTAGCACGCCTTTGTTACCACAGTTTTTGTTTACATCTTTATCTACATCCAAAATAAATACTCGATAAAACATTGACGTACAACGCTACGTTTGTCACGTAACAATGAAACTGATAGCCGACGAAACCGTCGATGGACGCGCTTGAGATTTTCCGTCGAGCCTTCGACCTGCGAAAATGTAAACAATGAAGGCGCGAGGACCTATCACGGCGACCTGCGGCACTCGAGCCTCGCACGCCGCGCCGACCGCTCGCTTCGCAGGTACATTATACTCGTGTCGTGTTATCGTTCGGATAGCTTACACGTTCAGTGATAACCGTGATCTTGACATTGACGCGACAACCTGTGAGTTTCAGAGATTTGTTCGAATCTGCTATTGTTCTAGGATTGTTATGGTGGAGATTAGGAAAACGAATCCGTTCATTGTTTCGTCGAGTTAGCGTTTTATGCGTTTAAAATTCACATTAGACAGTAAAATATGAACTAAATTAGTTTTGATTCGGATTTTAATTTTGAAGGTCGCTATACTAAACAGTTACTGTAGACTGTAGAGTGTAGGTACATAACAAAATATTACTCTGGTTGTAAGAATTTGCAAAAGCCATTCGCCAATTGACGGATCATGTGACGAGTCACGAGGACATTACAACTTAGGTACTAGAACGTACCTAGTTGCCCACGATCGCGTAAGGAGTAATTTTCTTTCATTTCCTCGAACTTGGCCTTGTTTTAATTAAACTATTACAAACAAATTACCACGGTAATATTCATTATTTTCTCGGAAGTGAATAGATTACCTCGCTCTCGATAAAGTGTTGCAGTCGATAAAAGATTTTACCCGTCGGACGAATTCGAATAACAGTGGGAACTTGGCCTTGCTTTAATTAAACTGTTACAAACAAATTACCACGGTAATATTCATTATTTTCTCGGAAGTGAATAGATTACCTCGCTCTCGATAAAGTGTTGCAGTCGATAAAAGATTTTACCCGCCGGACGAATTCGAATAACAGTGGGAATAAACGAGTTTTAATTCTCAGGTATTCTAAAGTTTCATGAATAATTTATCTCGTAATTACAATGATGATAATTAGAATAAAGAACCGCGATGAAAACGTGACCGAATACGAAAATTTTAATACAGTTTTTGGTAACATTTTGAGCTCGGTTAGCTTAGAATTCTAATCAAAAGACGCAGTCCATTTTAGACGCTTAAAACGCTAAATTACACGACAATTTTATTTCGGTTATTTTAGATTCGTAATTGATGGCCGTTGCCGGAATAAAAACTGTCGCCACGGTGCAGTGAATTCGACAAAAAGTTGACAAAAGGCCGACCGACTGGAGTGTTGTGCTTGTGACCGATGTGCCTGTACCTGTGATTGTTTACATTCGTGCGAAAACCCTGGAGGTCGACACGTATGAGGTGTCAGTTGTCGAGGAGCTGACAACAGATGTCGTTTATCTCGAAGACGGTGAGTAAATATCATCCAAATATACAAGGGTATACAATATAGGTATCAAGACGTGAGTGGAAGAATAAGGTAAGTAACATGAAAAAACTTTCCGTTTTTTTGCTTAAATGGAGGCTTTAGGGCCAGAAAAATATTTGAAATAGAAAAACTATGGATTATATGTGTACCCAGATACATTAGCTAGGTTATGAAGTAGATAAGTTACAAATTTTATTAAAATTATTAGGGAAAAAATTAGTTACTGTCCGAATGTTACGAAATGTTACTTGTTCGATTATTCCACTCACGTCTTCAATTATTATTATTGTTCAGCGGGGTTGCAATAGTGACGATTAAATTTCCTGGGGCCTCTCCAAAAGCGTAGAGCCATAGAGTAAATAATAAATATTCATTTATATTTTCCTTAGTCTATGGTAGAGCGGTGGATTTAAGTCAGTAAAACCCAAAGACTATGCGCTGCCGGGTATGTAAAAAGTATTTTCCCCCACTAAAGGGTGTAAACGGAAAAAAACTATAATCTACGCAAATGATGTGACCTAATTTACCCGTGCTAATATAAGACGTCTATTGACATCATTAAAATCACATTATCGCTAAGGTGGAAAAATCATACGTAAAGATAAAAGAAAAAAACCTCTGTTTTTATCTTCATCGTCTGGTAAAATGCCTATTGTAGTGTACTAGGTTTCGAATAGGCTTATTATAGGCATATTGTTAACATTTCTAGAGGTATAGCGCCTAAATGCCCAAGTTACTCTACTAACTCTATCATAATAATGTTACCAGTGAAAATTTCAGAACAAATTTGAATTATTAATATTATAATCTTAACAACTTAAGATTACAAACCAGTTTACTGACCTTGTGCCTTCAAACATCTGTAGAATTCGTACCCCAAATTAAATAGTAATCAAAAATCCTGATTTTGTTTTTGCTATCCTACTAATTTCAATACATTTTATAGTACAAAAAGTATAAATGCGTTCAAAGTATAGTTATACAAACGCAAAATGCTATAAGATTATGCTACACGGAAGATTATATTATATGTCACAAAAAACACGCAGTTATACTTATTAATTTCGCGTCAATTTTTTTGCTTCCTTGCCAGCTGTGACAAAATATCTCACATTTAGGATGAATCTTATCTCATTAAATTGTAATTATAATAATTTGATATTTAAAAAATAATACGAATGGTCAACAACCTAGTCTTGATCACATGTACAATTATGATTGTCACCTTAGTTTATATAAAAAAAACCAAAAATTTTTTGGTTTACCATTATCGATTTTTGTTAAACAACCACGGTACTACGCATACCATCAAGATTATATCAATTAAAATACTTTCCCCGTCGAAATTTGTGTGCAATGTTATCGTTATTGTAGATCTAGCAAAGGATTACGAGGTTTCATCAATTCCATTTAATATATTTTGTAAATAATTGTTATATTCTTAAGAAAATTTTACGTAATTTAAGAATTACCTGAAAGTCAGGGAGGGATTTTACATAGGTACTCTAAGACGTACTCAGTAAATAATTTTGAGTTTTGAGCCTACACGTAAGGCAAGTGTTTAATAAAACACGTTTCTTTATCGTTATAGAATCGCCGATCAAAAATGTATGGAATTAACAAGCGTTTGACATGCAGTTCGTTCGACTCAGGTCATGCCAATTCCATACATTTTGATCGGCGATTCTATAAAGAAGCGGTAAAGAAATGTTGGGTAGGGGCTTAGGGTTGATTCAGACCGCAATGCGACGCGTAGATGCATTTCTAAATTTATATGGATTTGACAGATTCGCAAGACGTCTCACGCAATTGAAATCTGTAAAATCCATACAAATTTATGCCGTGCCGCGCCTCGCATCGCCTCGTCGCGTTGCGGTTTGAAATGATCCTTAGTTGAAACGTGTGTTTTAACAATTTTTCGCTTTTCTATAAGGGGTGACACACGTAAGAACTTAAAGTACGTGGGTTTTAAGTTCGTGAACTTACTCGGCTCGCGTACGTGACACACGAGAATCGCTCACACTGAATTACCATGCCCCCTGGCTCGCGGCTAGCGGCTCTATGCTGACACATAGGCGATTAAGATCGTCGAACCATAAGTCCGCGTACTTACTCGCGTGTCTGTCACCCCCTTATCGCTTGTCTGCGCCAGGCATAAGGGCCTAATTACACCGACCGAGTAGAGTGAAGAAAAAATAGCTTATTTATCCAATTCCATTGGCCGAGAGCACTGTCTCGCCACTCAATCGGTAGTTATAACAAGGCCCTAATAATGTGTGGAAGGGATCACGTCTAGAGGTAATCAACAACTTGAAATTATAGGATTAGTCCTATCTAGAGTGTTTATATCAATGCAAGTGCACAGATATCTAACGGCAGAAAGTACCTGATAAATACGGCACTTATTAGATGATATAACAGTTTAAAGTACTGTACAATGTATATTGTGATAAAAACGTAAATGGGAAATGAAAGCCTAGTTTACTGAAAAAAGTATAGAGATCTGGCTGGTTTCTTAAGAACGAGACTATGACCAACATTTTCAGTAACAATAGGCAATAATAAATAATGAATGTCATAAAATATTATGACAATGAAAAATAACATAATTTTTCAGTACACGATGCATCTTTTAGCTCATTTAATAGGCTATTTATTAATGTTAAATTCGAAAAATATTTTTTTATGACTAAGGGCCTGTTTCATCAGTCCCTGATTAGTGCCGGATGGGCTATCCACCAGTTAATTTGACAAATGAAGTATGAAGAATCTGTCAAAAAAGTTGTGGATAGTCTATCCAGCACCTAATATCAGGAAGTGGTGGAACAGGCCCTTAATATTAAAAAAAATTGGTATAAAATATAATAATATGTTTTGACCTAAATACTACAAGCGGTTAGTAAATAGTTACGTTCAAGCTTCATTTTCATATTTTGTAAGGTCCGCAATTAGGTACAAGGTACTGCTACAGATTACTATATCTACAGTTTCTAAGTATTCCTTTTTTCTTCCTTTTAAATTATCTGAGATTAAATGAGATTTTCCTTACTAGTCCTTAGGGTTGCCAACTTGGTGAACATTTATCACATTATTAAATTCATTTGTCATTAGTAATAATATAACGTGAGACTCGGATAGTGTTTAACTCAATTAATGTTATACAACAAGGTAAGTTTAAAACAATATTCAACACTTCATTAAACTTTATAGCTGTACTATTAAAATCGTCGATTAAAAACAAGACTTTAATTGAACTTTACACTACGAATTATCTCTTTTTTCGTACTTTCCTGTCTTACGATTCAAATACTTATCAAACCGTTTTTCCAACTTACGACTTCGATCGGATCGGAATACATAAAAATTAAAATGGCGATCGAACTTAGTTCTACTTCGAGCCCAGACCACGAACATGGTGCGCTTCGGACCAAGTTCAATCGTGACGAGTATGGTTCACAGGACATTATTATAAATATTACTGATCTTAATTATTTTATTAGATAGGTATTATAATTATTCTCCTGTCCGGCGGACCATGTTTCACACGATAGAACTTGGTTCGTAGCACATACGCGCAAACAAACTTGTAGAAAAATGGAAAAATGGATAAATGTGTGTTCACGCAGTTTGAGTTGTGTTCGGAGTTCGGTGCGTGCTCTTGTGTAGAGCTCACCGTGCGGATCGTGGTTCGGCCCGAACTAAGTTCGATCGTCTGTTTGTAGTTTAAGGACTTTAAGGATGCATTCCCACGTATACGGTGTACGAGTACGGTCAGGTCGACGTGCTATCAGTCCGATCGGATCGCCGATCGGCCTACCAGTGTGAAGGAACCTTTAGCCTACTCTCGTAGCAGACTCTAAACGGCACACCTATTTCTCACCATTATCCATACTCTCTGTATAAAGTCAAATAAGAGAGTAAAGAAATAAAAAACCCGTAATTCTTGATTTAGCTTTAATAATTCTAGTATCCGTTGCCAAACTAGTTAGACCAAATTGATATTTGTATTATAAACATAAATCTGCGTACAATTTATTTTTAGACGAATTTTAATATAATTTATTACCTCTGTATATTATAGTACATATTTTGCATCTCGTTAGATTCGTTTTAAGATAATATACTTATTGTCTAGCATAACATTATGTTTTTTGCGTCTCGACTCTGTTTTTTTCGTTTGTAATTAGAGCCCATCGTTTTCGCCCCGTGGCTCGATGTATTTTTCGAATAGTTTTTATTATTCGTAGTTCGAAGCTAAATATTTTAATTTTTTAATAATTTCATAATTATGCCATCATCATCATCATATCAGCCTATATTCGTCCACTGCTGGACATAGGCCTCTCTCAATGAACGCCAAGATCTCCTGCTACTCGCATCCAACATGGACCCGCAACTAAACGGAGATCGTCGTCCCACCTAGTTGGAGGTCGACCGAATAATAACTAATAATATTGTTATATTCAATATTCACAGTGTGTATACATGATGGTGGGTAATAAATTCAACACTTGATACGTCTATAAAATAATATTAAGACATAGAAGAAGATAGATAAATACCTAGCATACGTGAACGACTGAACGTAGATATACAATTTCTCATAATGAAGCTATTTTTGTTGACCTTATAAAAACACCTCAAAAATATTTTAGGATAAAATATTATTTTTAACTCTGACTTATGCATGATTTCTTAAAAATATTAAAAAATTTAGGTAAAACTCCTTTAACGTTGTTAGTGGCGGCCGAAAAGGAAGATCTTCCGACCGAGCGAGATAGCATGCTCGGTCAGGCCGAAGCCCACTGACGTCATTGCAGACGTTGTATATATCTTGCCGTTCTCCGAAACTTCGATAGCGCGATGTAGGATTGTTAGGCGAATTGTGGGTACCGCCACATCACTCCCCCCCGAAGACCGGTGATATTCTTCAATGCGCTTGTGTTGTCAGGTGTGGGCCGAAGCTACGCGTGCAATGACCAGGAGAGGTTCCCGTGCTCTGCTTGTTGACCGGTCATTGTAGCCTATGGCTGCCCCGTTCAAGCCGGACACGGGTTCGACCGGCGCGGACGCCCAACGCGGCTTATGGTCGAGGCGACCCGGTTGTGCTTGATGTCTGCTGACGTGGTGCGGAGGGGCGGGGAATGTTGATGATGACTGATGTCCAGAAGGATGCGTGTTCTTGTCGGTGGTCACCAATTTAACGTTGTTAGTGGCGGCCGAAAAGGAAGATCTTCCGACCGAGCGAGATAGCATGCTCGGTCAGGCCGAAGCCCACTGACGTCATTGCAGACGTTGTATATATCTTGCCGTTCTCCGAAACTTCGATAGCGCGATGTAGGATTGTTAGGCGAATTGTGGGTACCGCCACACTCCCAATAATTATTGACACTTTCAGAGTTCATACGGTCATACCACATAAAATTCTATTATTGGCATTCGTAGTATTTTGAAACAAATATCTAAGTGGCAAAAAAAGAACGACTGCCAACGATGGTGTACCTTCCCATAGATTACCAAAAATAAATTAAATGAACAGCCGTGCTAAATCCACCATAATGAGTGGCAGTCTTCCACCGTGCGTTTTTCACGTAACTTTCTGCAAAACTCTGGAACGAACTGTCACCAGCAGTATTTCCGGACCTATACAGTATACGGCCTACAAACCTCCAAGAAGAGAGCGTATTCCCTCTTAAAAGGCCGGCAACGCACCTGCAGCCCTTCTGATGTTGCGAGTGCCCACGGGCGACGGTAGTTGCTTTCTATCAGGTGACCGTTTGCTCGTTTCTTTTATTTTATAAAAAAATAATCAGAAAACAGCTGATTATATAATTTTGACAGCCCTAGATAAAAAAGGCTTTTGCTATAAACAGTAATACAGTTAGCCTTGTACGAATAAAATATTTACGTACAATCGAGAGCGCCGCGTGACCTTGTCAATAGATACGAGGCGTCTTATCAACTGCATTTATTTAGTTTCCACGTCTTTTCGTGTTCCGTCTTATCTTTTTTGTCATCTGACTCTATCTTTTTCGCGTCAGGTACGCGAAAAAGATAGAGCCGTGTGTATGTTGAAATGACAAAAGTGCAATATCATAGATGCTTCATGTAACTGATGCTGCAAAATCCTTAAGTAATATTAAAAGAGGCAGTGAGAGATGTGTTTATTTATTACAAACATCTTAAGGCCTGTTTCTCCACTTTCTGATAAAGTGCCGAATAGGCTATTCACAACTTTTTTGACAGATTTTCCATACTTATGGCCTGTTTCACCGCTTCCTGATAAGGTGCCCGATGGGGTTATTTGACAGATTTTCCATACTCCATCTGTCAAAATAAGTGGTGGATAGCCTTATCAGGAAGCGGTGAAACAGGCCCTTAGGGCCTGTTTCACCACTTCCTGATACGGCTATCCACCACTTAACTTGACACATAGGGTATGGAGAATCTGTCAAATATGCCTATCCGGCACCTTATCAGGAAGTGGTAAAACAGGCCCTTAATCTGTCAAGTGAAGTGGTGGATAGCCTATTCAGGGCACTTATCAGGAAGTGGTGAAATAGGCCCTTAATGTTCAAATTATTACAATTATTACACTTGTCCCGTGTTTTAAATTAAAGTTAACTAGATGATGCCCTCAACTTCGTTGCGCAGAGATTCGTTTATCGCGCGGGTACCGTACATTTTTCCGGGATAAAAATATCCTGTGTCCTTGCCTCGGACTCAAAGAATCTCCATACCAAATTTCATGGCAATCGGTTTAGTAGTTTAAGCGTTCAGAGGTAACATACAAACAGACACTTACGCATTAATAACATTGGTATGTATTGATATATTTTGCTAAATTCCAGCTAGGACGTAATAATTAATTTATCATTCGAATTGTATTGTTATAACTTATAAGCAAAACCTACGTAACCAAGATAATATACTAAGGGCCTGTTTCACCGCTTCCTGATAAGGCTATCCACCACTTAATTTGACAGATGGAGTATGGAAAATCTGTCAAATAACCCTATCGGGCACCTTATCTGGAAGCGGTGAAACAGGCCGTAAGTATTTAATTATATTATAAGTAGTTGAAATGTTGGCACCAGTCACCACCATAGTTTCGACGTTTCGAAGTTCGTTGTATGTTTATACCAATTACTGTGATTAAGCTAAACACTAGGCTTTTGGCTGACTTTCGCGTGACAAGTTTTTTTTTTTTTCAATAGTTACTTATGACACGAAATTTGTAAACTACGTAACCAAGATAATTAGGGGAAGTACGGACCAAATGACAGGGTGTTTTGTTTTTCAATCATATTTTTTTATTTAATGACATTATAATTAGTCTCAACGGTTTAACATTATCTTAGGTTCATTGACTATCAGTAATACAGTCTTTTAATTCAATAGAAACTACAATAAAACATTCAAAAAGAAAAAATATGACTAATCACAAAAACATACAATTTATTAAGAATAAAGTTCACAATAATTAAATCGTTTGAGATTCTTTCTAGCCATTTAGATTTAGAATTCTTGGCTCCTCGACTGCCGATTAGTTTTTCTTTCGTAGTTTCGCGGCATATCCCCTTAACAAAATTATAAATGTTAACAGAAATACTGTACAGTGTACATGGTATGTCATTTTGTCCAAATGTAACTAAAAACAAATAAATATCAAAATTCCACCAAATAATCTAATGATTGCAATAAAGTTCATAGAAATCACTGGTTAATAGCATAGTTCATCGATTTTAATACAAATAATAACAAATGACAGCAAATAACTCGCCAGAAAACAGTAGAAAACCACCTGTTAAATAAACTTTTGAAGGCGAGAAACACGTTTGATCTGCTTACTGCGGCGCAACTGTGAGAATAGCGCTCAAAGTCTGGCAGGATTGTTAATATGACTGCCGTCACGTGATACAATCGCGGAAATGTGTCTAAAAGCCCCCAATTTTGAAATAAGGGCACTATGTGATTTTGTACGTATTTCCCTTACTATTTATTTATAGTTAAAATGGTGGTAGGCACCACTATAGTTTCGACCTTCGGAAATACATAGTATGTTTCGGTATACCAACTTCGATTATATTGATTTACGGTGACTAAGCTAAACACTAGGCTTTTTGATTTTCGTGTGACAAGTACGGAATCCACAATTTACGTAATGGTGTTACATAAGACAACAGTCGCGCCCTGTCCTTGGCGGGGCTGGCGTCATCACCGAACCCACACCCCATTTCACCGACCTTTACGTTTTGTTTCACAGACTAATGGATATATTACAGAAATGTTTTCACGCTAGAGGCAGCACAAGCATAATAGCTCCCACACCGGTTTCGGTGACGGTGGCCGGTTTCATTGAAACCAGGCCAGCTACGCAGGAGTAATTTTATAGTGCCCAAGTGTGTGCGCAGTACACAAGAGCACTCTCTATGGGAGATCGCAGATCGCACACTTTTTGTGTGATCGAGTCTGCGGCGCACATACATTCTGCATGGCGCGGCCATGTAGAATGTATGTGTAAGGAATAGTCCTTTACTCTCACAACCCAGTGGGACGGACGACCGACACGACTGGCGAGAGATCAGGCGCAGGGCCGACTTTTTACATGCCCATCCGACGCATAGACAATCAGGTGATCAGCATGCATTGTCCTAATCAAACTTGGAAATAACATGTTTCCAACGCGAGAATCGAACCCACGACCTCCGAGTGAAGAGCCGCGCTCTATACCACTAGACCACGGAGGCGTGGCAGCAACAGCATAGACAATAAACAAAAAGTTTTTTTCGACGTTTGACAACGTTTCTGTGAATACCTGACGTGTGCGACTAGTAGCACCCTCTGCAGCTCCGACCTTTGCTTTATTTTCTATTGACATAATATTAAGATAGCAAAATAATGATGTTAGTAAAAGAAGCTAGTATATTTTGACGCGGCAAAAGTTGTGGGAATATCGACTCTTTGTAGAATAAAGTGCTATCTGCAGGATATATGGCTTTCAGTAGATAATCCTGTAAATCGGACTTTATTCTACGGATGAGTCGATATGTCGCAGTCGACTGGTTAAAAAAGCCATTCAATCAAACAGCTAGCCCTTTGACTGAACAACGCCATTCAATCACACGGCTATACGTCGTTTAGCCGACTTGTTGACTGCAACGTTCTATAATATACTTTCAGACATTGTAATGACAACTCCTTTTAGAACCTCCAACTTTAAAAAAACCTTCGATAGAGTGTTTTAGGACTGTGCGTGAAAGATGTTGGCCTATTTTGGGATATTACACTACAGAATAAGTACACAAAAATCAAAATTAAAAAAAAATATAGGAACCTTGAATACCAGAGTAGTCGCAAGTGCGTTGCTACTTTTCCAGCCATATTTAAAATTCCAACTAGGATTTTACACAATAATGACGATTCTTAACAATGATTTTATTTTTAGTTTTATGTTCATTATATTTACTTGTTGTAAAGATTACATTCTTGAACCGAGTATGAGAGTATGAATATGAATAATAAATGTCTACAAATTTTAGTAAATATGGGTATGTAAATTTTATTATTTTTCCATACAGTTTTGAGTTTAACAAGTTTTTCTTACATCATACACATTAATATTCAGAACGGTGCTAAGAAGCCAGTGATTTCTATAGAACAAAAGATGTTATAGCTGTTTATATCTACATAATTATCACTTCCATACTAATATTATAAATTCAAGAGTGTGCGCATCTGTTTTGCTTCTTTACGCTCACAATCAATTAGTGTCCGACCGAAGGTCTATTTTTGGCCGAAGCCGAAGCCGAAGCCGATTAATCGGCAATCGCTGCAACCTTCGGCCGAAACCGAAGACGAAGCCGAAGGTTCATAATCTTAATCGCTCTACTAAGTAATTAATTTTTAACCGACTTCAAAAAAAGGAGGTTATCAATTCGACGCGTATGTGTGTAATATTTCCAGAACTGCCCAATTTTCGTATATGTTAGTCTGTAATCTGTATCAGCGTCTGAACAAATGTGCCAAATTATAAGTGTAATATGTATGTATGTATGTGTGTTTTTATGTTTGTGTTCGCATATCTCTGGAACTACCACTCCAATTTCAGTAATTCTTTTTTTGTCGTACTAGGTAGGTTTTTGTTGGTACTGTTCAATTTAGGGAATAGTGCAAGTTTCCACAAAATCAGTTCAGTAGTTTTGGAGATACGGAGTTCTAATTCTCAATTACGTATAATTTTGAAGTTGGTTTTATCTTTTTTAAATACAGTTATGTTCAATACTGTCTACAAGCTACAATTAACATTAAAATTAAGTATTCCAAAACTTCAATATTGAAGGTTTACCTCTATATATTTTACTGTATCATAGAGAAGTTGATTTAGAGATGGTAATAAAAGTTTGTGATTTCGTGATTTGTTTATTACTAAATTAATTAATAATTTGTGGACTACAAATAATTAGTTAAGTTTAAGGAATGACTCGAATGTGTAATTCGAAAACGGATGAGAATTCGGAAAAAGTGTATAGAATCAAAATTATAGAGAATTTAATAAATTTTTTTTCATCGCAGAATGTTTTTTGCTACAACGCATTGTTTTTTAGTTATTAGCCAAAAACCAAAAATTGAGACTTTTGGCACTCTCCCCTCACTCCGGCTCATCTCATAGACTTCAGGACTTTTAGTATGTTTAAGCCCAAAGCACCCTAAATAAGTTCCAGCATAAATCTCTCACCTTCCCCGCTCACGCATTCTAAAACTACTTTATTGACTGAACTATTGTAAATAAAATAATTCTTTATTATTAATTCACAAATAACAATAATTAGACCAATCAATCAGTCTTTGTTTAACTCGACTAGACCGAAACTAGACTAATTTAAATAAAATAAACACAAATTATGAATAAATTATTAAATTATTTATTAAGAAGTTAGTGTTTGTTTAATGTAATTGACAGTTACTGCGGTCTCTGCATACACGACCGGTCCGTCGCTCTCTCACGACTCACTCAGTCTTTCGTAACAGTTTACAGTTCGTTCAATTTTGACGGTTACTCGGAAAACAACCTTCGGCAAAGCTTCGGCTTCGGCCGGGTTTTAGGCCGAAGCCGAAGGTTTCGCCGAAGGTTGTTTTTTTGGCCAAAGGCGGCCGAAGCCGAAGCCGAAGCTTCGGTCGGACACTACAATCAATGCATCACAGATCAAATTCTGATATAGTGTGTGATACGTATGATATTAATGAAGCAGAAGAGTTTGTTAGTTTGTTTTTTGTTTGAACGCGCTAATCTCAGGAACTACTGGTCCGATTTGAAAATTTTTTTCATTGTTAGACCATTTATCGAGAAAGGATAATAATAGGCTATATTTTATATATATATATATATATATATATATATATATATATATATATATATATATATATATATATATATATATATATATATATATATATATATATATATATATATATATATATATATGTATATATATATATATATATATATATATATATATATATATATATATATATATATATATATATATATATTTTATTTTTTTTTGAAAAGTAGTCATTTTATTTAATACTTCAATTATTATATTTTTAGTTTTTTTTAGTATATTATTATTTTATTATATTATTTTAGAATAAATAATTAATGTCTTTAAAACACTAGTTATAAGTAAAAAATTAAATCTAAATCGGAGGCTGCGGGCAAAGTACCAATTAGGCTGACGGCATTACCTCGCTGAATGGCCAAACTAATACGTTGGCCGAGGTAAGCGCCAGCCCTGGGGTCATTTGATTTGGCGACCAGTCTTTTAGACACATCTTTATAGAGGGCTTTTGCGTCAGACCCCCACGGACCCAAGGTTTCAACAGCAAAAGGCAGAAATATGAAGTCTTCGCCCAGACACTCATATTTCCGCCTCTTGCTGGTCTCCGCGTGAGCGGCGGCCGCTCCCGCCTTTTTCGAGGTGGCCGTCAAGTGCGACGCCGCCAGCGTGTCCACGCAGGTGGCGTCCCAAACCAAAGGCCTGCCCCGGCTCCATGGAATGAGCGTCATTCCATCAGGTCTCCTGCCATCGTCACGTGCGATACCGTTCGGCTCGAGTGTAGCCGGCACGTTGACGGTGGCAAGAGCCCTGCGGATGACGTCATTTATGGAGGCATGGCGAGACTGGCGGCCGGCACTCCGGCGGCAAGACAGTCCGTGGTGCCCCTGGCGGTCCACTGAAGTGCCGCAGTGACAGCGATGGGCTTCGGTGATGTCTGCACCTATACGCAAACCTACTGAAACGCTGAAGGTGTTATTGTCCAAAAGTGTGCCTATATTAGATGACGGGATTGCCTGGAGCCAATACCCCGACTCTGGCTCAGCGGATGCCAAGAGACGCGCACGGTCTACGGCGGACGAGCAATTTAAAAGGTCGAGTTTAGCCAAATTTAGTAGTGGTTCATCCCAATTTTTTTGGATGTTGGCATTGACTGGGATTTCCGCCGTACAGTTTTCACGCCATGTTTTTATAGCTTCGGTTAAGGAGTCAATACAAATGCTGCCTAATGAATTTGTGACGATTTTTTTAAAAAGTGAATTGATGCTATGAGCTGATGAAAGGAACGCAGGCAGAGACACACTAGTCACCGTTCTAATACCCAGGCCTCCGAACCGGATGGGTAGAGTAGCTTGAACCCAAGAGGTATCGGAGATTCGGCAGTTAAGAACATTGACTAGTGTGTTTCTTAGGGTCTGGTCTAGTTGAGATAGTGAATCTGAATACTCCCATAGAGGACAGCACCTTAGAGCATATGTCAATTTGGGCACAAACAGACAGAAACGAATGATTTGATACGCCATATGGGACTTTATTGTCATGAGCTTGTCGGATGATTCTAAAAATTTGTTGTTTTGTTCCGAAATATAGGTATTAAAGCCGTCGCTAAAAATGGGAGCACCTAGTAAGCGGAGTGACTCTTTACTAAGAATTTTGATGTTAGGGGCCAAATTGTTAAATTTTGATATCGTACCGGTTGATTGAACGACGGGACTATCATTATTAATAAAAAGCTCGCATTTAGAGAAATTAAGTTCCAAATCAATTGATTGGAATTTCTCTATTAGGACTTGTAAATCAAGTAGGACTGTGGCTCCACCGAGGGTCCCATCATCTAGGTACCAAATGTTAAATTCTGAAGATAGAGATGTGATGATCGAATGTATGGTGAGGCTAAAAATAGCTGGGCCTAATGGATCGCCTTGCTGACAACCGGTAGAGGAAAGTAAAAGATCGCTCCTATATAGGAGTGATGAATCCGTACCATAGCATTGTAAGATGTATTCTTGAATTTCTGGCACGTGTTTTTGAACTTCCCTGAGTAGAGCACTCCTAGAGATAGAATTAAAAGCATTTTTTACGTCAACTTTAAGGACTACTTGCCCCGTTTTAGCTTTTAAATACGTACGGAGGGCGTGGACGGCAGCCTCACAGCCACCCTTACTACCAAAACCGAGTTGAACAGGTTGAAAAGTGTCCGTCAACTTACGCGAAATATATTTACAGCAGATTTTGGAAGCAATTCTTCGGTAGGTGCAGCCGACAGCTATAGGGCGGATGCCACCGTCTTTTTTTTTTAAGGCACACAAATTGGCGCCATACAAGATATTTGTGACATTATGGGGAACCTTGCCAGATAGCATGACGTTAATTAAGTCTGTCAGATCTGCTAGAAGTGCTTTGGTGGAGTCTCCCGGAGTACTGATTAGGTCCTTCAAGTGCTGCGGACTTAGGCCATCGTACCCACTGGCCGATCCTGTCCTGAAGGACATAATGGCGTGCTTTATGTCTTTTACTGATACCTGTACTGGTTCTGCAGCGGTGCTGGATGGAAGTGGTATGGTGGGTGGAGGAAGTGAGGGGTGTTTATGGCGGAGAGCTTCAAGCGTATGTTCATCGTACGGAGCTATTGTATCATTGGAGAAAAGCAGGTTGGCAGCGCCTCTAAGGTCTCCGCCACTGATCTTTGATTCGATTTTGTGTGTTAAATTATGTGGAATGGTTAGATGCGGGAGTGGGTTATCAAGAGGGTTAATCGATAGTGAATGATTGACAGTGTGATTGTTAATAGTGGAGCAGTTGTTTTTAATTATTGAAGTAAGTGACCGTTTTTTATCTTGTACAGCGTGAAGAATGTTGTATGGAAAACAAAGGAGGTTTTCCCACCGCTTGCAGCAACCGGGATTAGATAGAACGTCTCTTATTGCCGATGAAAGGTGCTTGGCTACCTGAATCCTAGCACCTTTAGGGATACGCTTTATGATCGGGATTGACGATTTATAATTTGTAATTTTTTGCCAAAAAGGGATTTCTGTTGATGATGGGGCTACTGTGGATGTATTACTGAGGTTTGCGTTGTGATTGTGTGTCTTACCTAAATGTATATTCAAACCTTTTACGCCTTTGAAAGACCGGTCGCAGGTCGGGCAACGTATGAAATTGATCGGCGCGCCCGCGGTCTCCGACATTATTTATCAAACCGATGATCTAAAAGATAATAATATTATAAAGGGCGCGTAAAAACTAATATGTAAACAGTACAGTTAATTATAAAATAGGCTTATAATAACATAAAAATAAATAGCTAAAATAATTCACTAAACCACGGACGTAAATTTTTTTTTACGTCTGTGCACTAAACATCCTTAAAAAACTAAATTGGCCAAAAACAAACACTCATTACAACTAATTATAAATATTTGTGCAATAGTTCATTTTTAATATATAAAATAGAAAAGCCATAAGCCAGCGTGTCGCAATTTTTCCACTTTCATTGTATTTTGGAGTGTGTGATCGACGAAGTGTCTTGTAGTCCGCGGATGACTAGCAACAGCCTTTCCTCATGGGCGCTGGTATATTCGAGCTAGACCAGCTAGACTCAGCATAGGACTTCAAGTATATTTTCCGATTTATAATATGAAATCAATTTATTTCCAAAACGATGTGTTGGTTGTACAAAGAAAATTTTGTTGAAATTTATTTTCGGCTCGTGATGATTTGAATTTGACACCAATGTCAATCAGCCTCTGAAATAGTCTCTAAACATTTTTCATACTCATCTTGAATTTTCCATTTTTCTGCCCAGATCCTTCACAAATAATAGTTTCATCGACTTAATTTTATTATATTATATATATATATATATATATATATATATATATATAATATTTTAACACAAAATATAGCGATTGTCCGACAAAAGACAAAACCTATGCGTTGGATGGGCATGTAAAAACTCCTCGGTGCTTGATCCACCATCGCTCCTCGACTACCTAGTGGAAGCAGTCTCTTCCAGGGGGAAACTTCTCTCAGTACAGAAGACTTCCCCTGGAAGAGACTGCTTAAAAAAAAAAAGAGCTGCAGTAAGGATACCATTTCAAACCGTTTTTTGTAACCTTTGTTAACTTATTTATTTCATTACTTTGAATAAAAAGTTTTATTATTATTAACGCTTCATTTTCCAAGCGGCCACGTCACGTGACCGCGAGAACAATAGATTTCCAAGACTCCGCGATCGAAGGATTAAAATATATAAGAGAGAGTGAAGGAACACAAAATGCGTATCACGCAATTTCTCCAAGTTGTCTTAGTTTCAATGAAACCGACCACCGTCACCAAAAACGGTGTGGTTATTTCTAAGAGTGCTTACAGACGAACGGCACTTGTCGACGACACTATAACGGCAGTCGAAGGCAGCCGCCGACGGTTGACGGCTGCCGTCGACAAGTGCCGTTCGTCTGTAAGAAGCCTAAGCGGATATATTTATGCGGTAAAGTGAGTGAGTGAGTGAGCAGTGACATTGTTAGTGCTCGTGATCTGTGATGCGTGATGGATCGGCGAGTGTTTATGATTTAGCACATGACGAGGAATTTTCCGTATCTTTATCGCGAATGAAGGCTTTCAAAATGTTTTTCATTACCAGGAAGAAAATTTGCTGTCACGCCTTTTTATGGTGTCCATGCGTTTGTTTTGACGGATTTTGTAATGTTAGTAATACAATCATTTTAGTATTTTTTATACCTACATTCAATTAAATCGGGATTTTCAAATATCCGAATACCCAACTACAACAATTAGTTCGCTTAAGAGAAATTGCCCAGCATCGTTAAATTGCCGATACCAAAAATTTCTTTGGCACTGCCAGTGTCGGTAGTGAAGTAAGCCCTAGACGTGCAAAATTTTATTGTCAAATACCTTTAATATCACACTTCGATTTTATTGAACAGTTTATTTGACAATTAGATTGAATGCGCGCGATGTTCAAAATCAACCCTAGAGGGTCAATAGTATTACGCAATATGTGATAGGTATTGACAGTAAAATTGCTCGTCTAGGCCATATATACGGTTAAGGAGTTAAAAATGTATGGGAATGGCGCTTGTGATGCGTTCCAATCTCTAATCTAATAAAATTTTTATGTTTTTCAGAGTTCGTAAAGATTGTATGTGTATCTCTTCCCTCTTAAGACTTTAACCGCTGAAGATATTTAGTTCTAATTGGTATCCAGATACTTTAAGTCCCGGGAATGAACTAGCAGTTTTTATTACAGAAAAATGTAGAGTTCCCGCCTAAAAATACGTTGCAAGTATCGTGTATCGTGTAGGAATAATGTCAACGAGAAATTCAGTTTTACCGCCTTACCGGCCGCCTAGACGAGCAATTTTCACGTATTGCGTAATATTGTTATTGAGCATCTAGGTTTGATATTGAACATCGCGCGCCTTCAATCTAATTGTCAAATTAAGTGTTCAAAATTCAAGCGTGATATTGACAGTAAAATTCCTCGTCTAGGCGGCCGGTAAGGCGGTAAAACTGAATTTCTCGTTTTCTCGTATTTAGCTAAACCTGTTTTAGTGATATCTAGGCGAGGGCACGATAGCCATGATTCAAAGAAACATTAGGTCATAGTCACTTTGCTCCAACTATGTACTACATAGTACTTACGCACTTTTTACATACTCATTAATCTTACTACTGTTATAAATGTAAAAGTTTGTGATGAATGGATATTTGTTACTTGTTCACGCAAAGACTAAACGGATTTTGTTGAGTCTATGATAATAAAGTGCAGTTTTTCCACGGGGAGAGCTAGTAATTTTAAATTAAGATGAATAATAACTGTTAGTATTAACTGTTTGGTTTTACGTTAATTTCAAATAATACATAATACATAGGGCCTGTATAACCGATGTGGTACATATTATACTGTAATTTACGCAGGCAGTCGTTAAAAATCCGGCAAACTTATTATTTCTTCTTACTTCTTATTTATAATGACTTAAATCTCTGTAAATACTTACTAAATATGTTTTCTTATGTTGCTGCGATTTGCTGAGCATTCGATAGGAGTTGGTGCGTAAAAAGTTATAATTCGTTGATTGCAATAATTCCAAGCGTGACCGGCGTAGGAAATGCTCGCAAGGTCCTATGTGGGCTGCGCCGGCTAACGATTTTCTACTGTAATACTACGTGGTTAGGATGAGTTTCGTTTGGCGTGGATCGCAGGTGATTTTGTCCCGTTTTCGTCTGCATAAGGACAAACAGGAAGGGTTCTATTGAGTTTATCCTTGATTTGCTGAACTTGTAGTCACCGTTATGATTCATGGTGACGTATTGTTAAACCTTGTACCCTATTTGATAAATGAAAATCTATTGTGTCTGCGATTACCACGATGTATGTGTTAATAGATTTTAGAGTTTGTATATAGTTAAATGCTATGTAAAGTTAGAGTATGCAAGTAATGTAAGAAATGGCGCACTCAGACATTTAACTTCAATTTAATGAAGAGTTTGATCTAAGACAATGTATACATCAAACTAATATTCGTCTCAGTGTGGCAGTAAGAATGTTAAGCTAAAACTTTCAACTTTAATTTTTCACAACTTTCTGACAATGCCATTTTCTATCTAGTAAATAGTAAGTAACTAGCTGTCCCGGCAAACGTTTCTTTGCCATATTATATAAAGTATATCGCCCGCATATTTTATTGAATTAGTGACTAAATAAGTATGTCACCATGGCAACGTCCATCGCTATCCCGTGACCCGCGTCGCATTAACAATGGTCGCTCTATAGACAAATAATTTGCAATAAAATAAAATTGCGACTATAATTAAAGATCTAAGCTATCCTATCTCTCTAGTTGGAAAAAAGCACACATTTAAAAAAAAACAACATTAAAATCGGTTAAGTAGTTTAGGAATCCATGGCGGACAAACATCGTGACAGGAGATTTATATATATTAGATAGACGACGACCTCAAGACGTAAAGAGCTAACAGAAGCTAATATGGAAAAAGAAAGGCATATAAATTATAAATCCGATGCCGCTGCCTTTAGAAAGAAAATTCAGAAGACCTATCATGAAAATCCGTACTAATATTATAAATGCGAAAGTGTGTCCGTCTGCCAGTCGCCATTTTTTCTGAAATTGATACTTTGAGTCCCGGGAAAGGAAATATGATACTTTTTGTCCCAGAAAATATACATTACCTACTAGATGACGCCCGAAACTCCGTAACTTCAAAATTCTTTTATCGCGCGGGAACCGTAAATTTTTCCGGGATAAAAAGTATCCCTTGTCCTTTCCCGGGACCCAAAGTATCTCCATACCAAATTTCAGCAAAATCGGTTCAGCGGTTTGACCGTGAAGAGTGTACAGACAGACACACATTCGGATTTATTATATTAGTATGGATAAACGAATTTTGGCGCAACGGTCGGACGTGTCTTTTAGTACACTTATGAGTTATGATTATTCATTATTCATTCACAAACAAAACTTTAGGTACCGTAAGGTACTATTATGTATTCTGTGCTTTAGGTAAACAACAGCGTTGAGCTGATGATATCTGTAAACGAGTACAAACAATGTATTTCTTATAAATCTGCATATTTATGAGGCACAACAATACGCTGTATCGCGATTCCCTCTATCTTCTTATCAAGACACTTCAACAATTACATTATGTAATTTCAGCTCCGACTTTGTGTACTAGATACTATTGTATAGTGTTTACTTTATATTACTCCGAACCGGAATTGACAGGATTGTTGAAATTTATTTATTAATTTTAATATCTTGTAAAATTGTATACGGATGTAACATTTTTATTTATTTTTCATTCTTCTCTACGGTCTACCACTTTTGCGCTAACAGTGTAAATAAAAAACATATAATACCAATATCGAAAAATATTGTCTCTAACGATGCAAATTGCAATGTAATTTAGATGGATGTTTCTTTCGATTGTACAGCTTGGCAAAAAAGAGTCTGGCACGGTAACAGAGCCTGGAACTTAAAGTTCTTTTTTATGGCAACATTTTTATCTATTGTGGCAGCATTACAGTAGGTACCTGTCAACACTACTGTACATTTAAGTGGGTTCAAGCGTAGTAGTAGGGGAGGGGAAGAGGGGATTTCGGGAGTAGCTCGAGCGTATCAGATTAAGCTTGTATAGGCTTCCGACATGTGTCTAGTTATCATGGTATAGAAATCAGATTTCTCACGTGGTGAGTAAAAAAAAAATTTTTTTAATATTGAAATGTCGTCGGATCTGTCAGATTAAGATATACCCCAAAGAAGCTTCCTTATAAAGCACTGACGATTCAAAGGTTAGGTAAGCCTGTAGGGACATTTTAAAATATAAAAAAAATAAAGCTTCATATTTTCTTAACTAAGCTTCGCAGATATTTTATTTTGCTTTAAACTAAAATATGATTTAGTCCTTGTTGTCTAAAATATATTTATAATTTACCTAAATAAGCAATTTTCTGAATATAATATTTTCCTTTTCAAAACTTTGAAATGGCTGCAGTTTCTGAACCCATCGCTAAAATAAAAAACGCTCTTATTATTTTTTTGTCAGCTTTACCTAATGTACAAAACTTACTAGGTCTCTGTGACGCTCGAGTGACTACAAAAGTAGCACCCTCTCCTCCTGTACTATAACGTAGGGTAAAGGGTTGTCTATGATTAAAGTAAAGCGCCCTCGACTTGCCCTCGATTAAAACGCATTTTTTTTGCCAAGCTGTAGATAGATGGGAACCGAATAACAAAATAATGAATTGTTTACTATCTAAATGAGTGAAAAAACAAATGTAGATATTAATAACAAACTTAGTTTTTTCAATCACGTCGATTCACGACTTCGTTACGCCATCTATAGTTATGTAATATAGTCCATCGAAACATGACTAATTTTATTGTTTATAAGTTTTATTTTTATTGTTTATAACTAACCGATTATTGTTGGTAGCATCAATATTAAATGATACACGTGAAAACAAAGTCGCTTCGAAGAAAATTAATTTTGTTACCAATTAAAGGGTAGTGTTAAAAATAAACATTCGCTATTATGTTCATTATTCACACAACACTCATTTTTTTTACTACATAATATTTTATTCGTCTCAGTCGGTTACCACCTGAATTGTTTACATATTGTATGCTTGTCATAATATAATATGCTTATTTTAATTTATAAACAGACAGACAGAAATTGTAAGTAATATTAACGCTTAGACAAGCCATTAGACAACCCAAACGTTGTCACTTAGTTATGTTTTTCACACATTCTAACTGAACTTCGCTTTCGAAATTAATTATTTTTCTAAAGCTCGAAATTCGAATGCCCTGTTCAAATACGAAACCTTGAATCTTCACACAAATGATAAAATAATTGGAGGTAAATTTTTTTTTGCACAAATGGAGGCTTTAGGAATTTTAGGAACGGGAAATTAAAAAAAATTGAAAGATAATAAGCAAGATGATGAAGTAGGTAAGCTTCAATTATAAATTACAAAAATTATTACTGAAACGAATTAAAAGAACTGCAAATTGCAATAAAACGATGCAATTACAGTATTGCTCATCTCTTGCAGTGATAACTGATAACGGCGTCGGGAAGTACTTCGATCTACTTTGATAAAAGAACATTGATCTCTTGTGTATTGAGTACTGACATATATCTGTCACTGTGTGTGACAAATGTGTACGGTACACACTTTTTATTCGTCAGGACAGTCTTCTTACAGACGAACGTTCCGTTCAGTGCCGTTCGTCTGCCTAAACAAGCCTAAAGTGGCTTGAGTCTTGCCGCAAGCGTCATAAAGTGAAATTATATTAATTGAATTTTTGTCGGTCAACTCAACTCAAACCGCAACAAATCTTGACTTAACGCCCAAGTATCATTTGGCGAGCAATGACAGTTGCTTGGCTGTGACTGTGAGTTATTATGATATAAAAAGGATATCATACTCAATATCATGTTCATATTTAAAAGATATTTAATATTTAATGAGTATGTAAAGTCTAATGCAATGTTGGACGAAAGATAATAATTTATACTACTCATTTTAAGACCAATTTTGTATGGCGTTTTTTATTGTTCATCCATGTTTCTAAGTAGGTATATAATGAATGGCCATTAAACCTGTTTTCATTTACTAACAAGATAAAACAAAAACTAATTACCTCAGCTCTTCTAAGACAAATACAGTATCTAATTAAAATTATAGTTGGTAAACCCATTCAGAGATTCGCCATTAAACTATAAAATAGTTTAACAAAGAACACAGACTTAATTTTATAGACATATTTTATTAATACTTTTATAAAATTGACACTGAATAAAATTTGCAAAATTTAATTTGTGGTCAAAACTACGAGGCTAGGAAAAAACTACGAGGCTAGTTTGATAAATATTATACCTTGATTTTACTACTTTATAACATTTGTAATTATTATTTTACTTTTTCCGTTTTCAACAATTAATTGAAAAATGGAACTGATAAATTAACTTGTTTTAATTTATTAGAATTTAATTTTGTGTAGGAAAGATTTGACAATATTAATTTATCAAACCTCAGCTAATTTATTGATACATTAGAGATGGGAATTTGTGGAAAATTCAAAATTTCTGTCGATAATTAACAAATGCATTATTACTATAAGATAACGTGGAAATACATAAAGATGATATTTGTTAATTTGTATCTTGATACTATAATATTATAAAGCTGAAGAGTTTGTTTGAACGCGCTAAACTCAGGAACCAGGAACTACGATTTGAAAAATTGTTTCAGTGTTAGATAGGTTATTTATCGAGGAAAGTTATAGGCTAAATATTATCACGCTAAGACTAATAGGAGCGAAGAAACAGAGGAAAATGTGGAAAGAACTGGGAAAATTATTTGAAAGAGCAAGTGGGAGCAGAGGGCTTCTAGCACATACAGTAAAAAAACTTACATGTTGAACACATCATATCAAAACGTTGTCAAACGTCGAACTAAACGCTAACTGTCTGTGCTGGTGCTGCCTCTAGCGTTAAAAGTTAAGACATTGCAGTATTATGTCATTTTATATGAAGTTAAGAAATGTTTCGGTTTGTCGAGTCGAGCTTCATTTTGTGGGATGGGTTAAAAATTATAAACTCGCGTAAGGACACGTGACCTGACCGAAAATTCGTAAGGCTAAGGCAGAGTAGACCGCCATTCGCTTACATTTTCGCCGCACTGTAAAGGTGATCGCACATATCTTGTCAGCACGTACGCGCCGAACGCGCCGCATTTTAAAATTAGTTTTATGCTTAGCGCAAACCTACGCTACCACGCGACTGCGAAGCGGCAGCGTCAATACAAAACACATATTTGACAAGTTGTCAAATGTGTGTTTTGTATTGACGCTGCCACTTCGCAGTCGCGTGGTTGTCAAATGGGTATTTTGTATTGACGCTGCCGCTTCGCAGTCGCGTGGTCGCGTAGGTTTGCGCTAAGCATTATGCTTAGCACAAACCTACGCGACCACGCGACTGCGAAGCGGGGGCGTCAATACAAAACACACATTTGACAAGTTGTCCATGGGCGTATATAAGGGGGGGGTCCTGGGGGTCCGGACCCCCCCCATTACTATCCATCTTACTTGTCCAATCGACAATATAATATTACTAGACGTTCCGCGCGGCTTCGCCCGCGTAAATTAGATATTTCATAGACAAATTAGTCCACAAAAAATAGCCTGTGATCCTGCACGTAGTCTACTTCTTATCTGTGGCAAATAACATAAAAATTGCGCCAGTAGTCGCGAGATAAGTCCTTTCAAATAATTTCCCCCATTTTTTACACATTTTCTTCTATTTCTTCGCTCCTATTAGTCTAAGCGTGATAAAATATAGCCTACAACCTTTCTCGATAAATGGGCTATCTAACACTGAAAGAATTTTTCAAATCGGACCAGTAATTTCTGAAATTAACGCGTTCGAATAAGCCTTTCAAATAATTTTCCCCCATTTTTTCCACATTTTCCTCTATTTCTTCGCTCCTACTAGTCTTACCGTAATAAAATATAGCCTTTAGTCTTCCTCGATAAATGGGCTATCTAACAATGTAAGAATTTTTCAAATCGGACCAGTAGTTCCTGAGATTAGCGCGTTCAAATAAGCCTTTTCAAATAATTTCCCCCGTTTTTCCACAATTTCCTCTGTATTTTCGCTTCTAAAAGTCACAGCGTGATGTTGTATAGCCTATGCCCTATAGCCTTCCTCGATAAATGGGCTATCTAACACTGAAAGAATTTTTCAAATCGCACCAGTAGTTTCTGAGATTAGCGCGTTCAAACAAACAAATAAACTCATCCCAATTATAATACATATTAGTATAGATTAAAGTACATATAAAATTGAAGATTTTGTGAAATTTTGAAGTGCCTACCTGTTGCCATTATTGAAGCCTCCCTTAAATATTCATTTTATTATGTTTTTAGTATTTGTCGTTATAGCGGCAACAGAAATACACAATCTGTGAAAATTTTAGATGTCTAGCTAACTAGCTGTATCTCAAGAACCGCTGTTCTTCAGATACAGCTTGGAGACAGGCGGACAGACATCTAGGTGGTAATAGGGTTCCGTTTTTACCCTTTGGGTACGAAACCCTAAAAATACTTTTGTTTTCCTAAACACATTACCTATTTGCTGCTGCGGAACCCTTCATGGGCGGAGCCAACTCGCACTTGGCCGCTTTTTTACATTAGGGACCCCCCCCTTATCAGAGCTATATATACGCCCGTGAAGTTGTCTATATGTATATTGTGTGTTGTCTGTGTTGCTAAGCATTATGAAATGATGTGAAACCTCGCACATTCGTCCGCACCGTACGCGCCGCATTTCGTTTACTATGCGGTGCGTTCGACGCACGCGTCGAACGCGTACGGCGCGTACGGTGCAGAAAATGAGCGATCAGCTTTAAGGGCGTTCCTTACGGAGATACCGTAATTTACCGTATTTCAAGCCTTATAAACTCATAATTTGAAAGCTACAAAATTACAATAAAAATACAGCAATAATCTTCAGTACATGAATAACAGAAATCATGAAAGGAAAGATGATATATCAACATT
Organism: Polyommatus icarus; assembly: GCA_937595015.1. NCBI lineage: Eukaryota > Metazoa > Arthropoda > Insecta > Lepidoptera > Lycaenidae > Polyommatus > Polyommatus icarus. The sequence goes on along the minus strand of OW569325.1, from coordinate 18,969,922 downwards.
CCTTTCCCCGTTTTAAACTTTCTATTTTTGTTTATTATACTCATGATATCAGCTTCCAAAGTAAAACCAATTTATTAAAATTCAAGCATACATTCAGCTTCTCCTTAGGATTTACAAATTTCTTTTATTTGAAACACACGCCAATAAATCGAGAATATCATAAACTACATATTCCCCGTTTTAAATTTTTTAAGACAATTTTGAACTAAGATAAGTAAAAAAATAGGGTTTTGGCGCGATCTCGGCAACGCGGCAAATGTATGGCCAAGGTCGTTTGCTCGGGGGACGGCGTTAAAAGAACGTCTTTCTATCTTGCAGCAGTCTGCGCCTGTTGTTTTTATTCCTGCCAGTACTCCCAGAGTAAAACTTTTTATAATATGTAAATCTGTAAGCGTCGTGGTCCTACATTGACAGGCTAATCAATTCCAATATGCGTGACCGACCGCCACTATTGTTTCGTTTGACGTCAGCAACGTGTAAGGAACGAAGCTGGCAGCATTGCCACAACTTACTTTGACCAATTTTAAGAAAATTTAAGTTAATCACGCTTGCTTATTACGGATTATGTATTGGTGTTAGGTACTATACGACAGTATGGGCAATGCAGTATTGGGTTGGGGATGATACTCTAGTGCGAAGGAGTCACAATAGATCCTCATGGGTAGCAGTGACGTCAGGGCTACAGCCTTCTTAAAAAATATATACGATAACTATACGATATTAACAATCTTTTACTTAATCAAAATTCATTAAGAACAACGAAAATAAAGTCCGGTGTGTATACTGTATAGGCTTTACTTAGAAATTAATAGATACCATAATATCGTTTCTGCTTTATCTGTTTTGCCACATACGTTCGGATATGATAAAATAGCTAATGTTGAACAATTTCTAAGTTATTAAATGTTGGCTAAATAGACCTATCCAATAAGCATACAAAGTTATATCATTACTCTAACCGTTTCGGAATAGCTTAACAACAAACCGCGACACGAGAATTTTTTATATAAGAATTGAATTCTAAGATATGATAAATACTTTGACACGTTTTACAATAGATCAAAGTCTCATTTATTTTGGCACATCTCAAGTGGTGAATCAACTTGACTAATTTGGCCTTCCGGCATAATACAAGTGTCCTTGCGCTTGACTCTTGAGTCTTGGCCACGTTAAAGTTTACTCGTGTATATCTCACGCACTTTGAACTTAAGTGTCGCTTATACGATGATTCGCACAGTCATTTTGTGGTATTCCCATGCCATTAGTAAATACTTAAATATATAGCATACTAGACACTAGTGTTAACCTAACGCCTCCGTGTTCTAGTGGTTAAGTGTAGGCGCACACGATGCGACGACAGGCTACGGCCGACAATTTTCATATATTATTTTGTTCGAAGCTCCGCACACTTGACGTCAGAGTCGCAAAGTTGCAACGACAGACGTGCACCTTGGATCGAGACTGACGCGCGACTGTCGTTGTGTGTACGCGTATACGCGATTCCAGACGCAGCGACTAGACGCAACGACAAGTCGCACTGTTTGCGATGGCTCTAAGTGTAGGCGCACACGATGCGACAGGCGTCTGCGACAGCTCGACGACTAGACGCAATGACAGGCTACGGCCGACAATTTTTATATATTTTGTTCGAAGCTCCGCTCACTTGACGTCAGAGTCGTAGAGTCGCAACGACAGACGTGCACCTTGGATCGAGACTGACGCGGGACTGTCGACGTGTGTGCGCGTGTACGCGATTCCAGACGCAACGACAAGTCGCACTGTTTGCGATGGCTCTAAGAGCGTGGCTCTCGAGTCTCGACTCGGGGGTCGTGGGTTCGATTCCCGCGTTGGATACATGTTATTTCCAAGTTTGGTTAGGACAATGCAGGCGCCACGCTGATCAGGCGGCGGTCTCTTTCTGCGAAATTGTTATGTCGCAGAAAGAGGCCGCGGAGCGAGACAGAGAGGACGATCCCACCTCTCTGCCGCTCCGCCGGCGTAGGACGGGAGTGCGGAGGCGTCGCTACGCGAACCTCCTTACTCTCGTCTACCGGGGCTCCGGGTCAGGATGGGAACCTGCCCGGCTTTGTTAGTCCCGGCGCCGAGGGGTACGCTTTAGTTTGCCTAAGCGTTCCCTTACTTTGGTTCCGGGATATCCCTCCTCTATACGGCTGAAGGCGAACCGCAGGTGGTTTTAGTGAGTAGGAGTCTCACATACCCCCGAGGTGCTTCAGCTAACTGAGGCACATACCCAACCCAAAAGGCGCCAGGCTAATCACCTGATTGTCTGACAAGTAAGAAGAGTATTTTGTAACACCTTCAGTATTTTAATCTGGACTCATTTTAGTTTTACTAATCCTTACGGTAAGGTCAACAATGCGTTGTCTAACCACAGTGTTGTGAATTGAAAGCGGTGACGTTAATGGTTTCTATTGTTATTCTCATCCATATTATGAATTTTATGATTACTTTACTCGTAAAATCCAAAACAAATTGTATGGATGACAAATGCGAAATCCACAAAATGATATCAGTGTAGGATTTTCAGTGAGACGCCGCACTGGTCGCTAGGTTAAATGACAATAATATTATGACTAACAGCACCGCTCTTATAAATTTTCAAGTTTTTTATAAAAGGTAAGCAAAACTATAGTATCGTTTAGACGCGAGAGGCAACAAACTTTTTTTTTAATTTTAATAAGTGAGATACAGTTTTCGTACAATAGTCCTAATTTCGAGCTGTGCTTCGCGTATTATTTTGCTCTATGTGAACTGACCCGAAATTGTTGGAGTCTTAATAAATTCAGACAAAGTTGTAGGTAAAGAGTACCACTACATCACCTGTCACAGACGTACTTACAGTAATATGGTAATGAATGAAAATTGCTATCAAGTTGAAAACAAAACCATTATTATAATAGTACTTCTGACGATTTCACGATTACTCTTGTCTCGTAGACTTTGTCTAAGTATAACTGTGTTACAGTGATTAGAATCAATAGATAATATTTTCTAGGCTGTATAGAGTACATATTTTGAACCCATTCAAGTATTAGAGAAATATTTCTTGAATCTATGCTGCAGTGGACTGCTACTCTCCGTTTGTCCTGACAGTACATAATTGCACACATCGTATGATAATATTATAGCATACTCTTACGACTTTTTATATTGAACACTAATAAAACACATAGATTTTAACAAATAACACGACTGGTTTCGAAATACATCATGTCATCACGAAAAATTATGTTTTATTAGTGTTCAACATGAATTTCCACCAAAAACCGACAGTACAATAAATTACACAGACTTTAATATTATGTTTTAACTTTTATAATAATAAATATTCAAATCAGGTTGAAACGTAAATAAATATTATACCTTTTTTCATTGCAAAATAGCAGTAGCGTCGCGCTTACTGCTCGACGAAACTCAAAATTACAAAATAATAATGTATTCCTTTGAAATATTTATCGTCTACGACCAGATGGCGTCACTAGCACATAGAGTAAATAATTAAGACCAAATCCGACATGTTGTACACGTCCTATCAGAATATTAACAGCGTAACTTTCTGCCGCGCACTGTAAAACTCTGGAACAAACTGTCACCAGCAGTATTTCCGGACCTATACGAACTGCAAACCTTCAAGAAAAGAGCGTATTCCCTCTTAAAAGGCCACCAACACACCTGCAGCTCTTCTGATGTTGCGAGTGTCCATGGGCGATGGTAGTTGCTTTCCATCAGGTGACACGTTTGCTCGTTTGTCCCCTTATTTCATAAAAAAAGGAATCGTTGTCAAACGTCGTATAAAACTTTTTGTTTACTGGTGCTGCCGTCTAGCGTGAAAATATTGCAGTAATATAATTTATGATGTATTCTATTCCAGTTTTAAATCTTGAAATTCAATGTTACAATAATTATACGTCTCTCGTAAGAACTGACGCATAACCCTGTACAAATCTAACGTGGCTAACTGGCTACCCTTCCATTACTTTGTGTTTTACCGCGTGAGTCAGTTGTATGGAAACTCAAGGGTTAGGGTGTAAAGACAACTATATAAAATACTATAAGACGTATGCAATGGCAGGTATGCTTGACACACAAGTCTTCTCTTAGGGCCAGTTCATATTGCAACGTAGTGCGGCGATGCGATCAAAATACGAGCCATTAAAACATGCAAATAATTTATTGATATACTTTGAAATTTTAATTGACAGACTTGTTGCTCGCATTCGTACTGCCTATTGGAATAGTCAGACAATTTTGAATGGCTCATTCGAAAATCTATCCATAAATTATATATATGTATATGTATGTATATGTACTTATATTAATATATGTGTCACGTAAACCACACTTAAGAGGCCGGGTACCCTTGGAATTTTTCATACAAACGTAATACCAAAATCATTTTCTCATACGAAAATATTTAACATGTTTGAGTTATTTTTCAGTTTACAATAGTAATTACCTAGGTTCCTGCACAAAAATTTACATCAAAATATTTAAACACAAAAAAAAATTTTTTTGTTTAAAATTTTTTTTTAGTAAATTTACTACTCCATATTGAAACACTAAAAAATAGAGTAAAACACTAAAAAATATATAAATAAATAGTAAATTTACTACTAAATATTTAAATACTAAAAAATATTTTTTAGAAATTAAATATTTTGTAGTAAATTTACTATTTATTTATATATTTTTTAGTGTTTTACTCAATTTTTTAGTGTTTCAATATTTAGTAGTAAATTTACTAAAAAAAAATTTAAAGAAAATTTTTTTTTTTGTTTAAATATTTTGAAGTAAATTTTTGTGTAGGAACCTAGGTAATTACTATCTTAAACTGAAAAATAATTCAAACATGTTAAATATTTTCGTATGAGAAAATGATTTTGGTATTACGTTTGTATGAGAAATTCCAAGGGTACCCGGCCCCTTAATCAAAACGGTAAATTTCCGATTAGAACAGCAGGACTAGCATAACAAGAGTAGTCATGGGAAAAAATCGAGATACTGACAGATTTTATCGACAAAATGGCGGATTTCCATTGTCTAAAGCTGTCACTTTGTCTTGTCTAACTGTCTCTTTGTCTATTCTTCCGTAAATAGAAACCGTTTCTATGGTAACCATGCTACGCCTGCGGGTAATATCCTCAAGTGGTTAATATTATATTAGGAAAGATTACTGCGATAGTTCAAACATTTTTATTTGAAGTCAGTAGCTTTATTACTATCAAGTTTCGTGTTTTTTTTAAAAACACACTTATTTAAAAACGAACGATATTAGTAAATCTACTAAAATTTAAGTATTTTTATATGACTAGCTGTCCCGGCAAACGTTTCTTTGCCATATTAAGTATATAAAGTATTTTTTTTTTAATTTGATCGCAGCGCTAACTGTCGGGACAGACTAAAATTAAAATTCGAATTCGAATATTATTTAAAATTTGACACTGCGATGGTAGCGCCGTCTGTCGGATCCAATGTAAAACATTCCAAAATCAACAACTACTAATAAATTAAAAAATAATTAAAAAAACATTGTCCAGCGGACAAAATTGTGAATCTAAACCATTCCCAGATCCCCTTGAACACACACAAAAAATTTCATCAAAATCGGTCCAGTCGTTTGAGAGAAGTTCAGTGACATACACACTCACAGAAGAATTATATATATTAAGATAATACATGATGCTACATGTACCTAGACGTAAGAAGTTTGAATAATGGTGTGTAATTTGTACCTATAATTTATTATATCTACATAGAGTTTGTAATTCGTTTTATATAAGGTACCTACATTGTATTATTTGACTGATGTGGATGCCATTAATTATATCAAAGGTCAGGTTATACCTCGACGCGTTGTTACGCCGTATTTTGAAATATTCACATACTACTAGAAAAAACTGCTGCAGCTTAACATATAGCCTAAAAATGTATAATATTTTACGTAGTAGACAAAAACAGTTTTAGTTGTATCAACTTAGTTTTGAATTACTATCATAAAAACTACGTAGCCTTACGTGACGACGCATCTCAGTGTGAACAGACCCTAGGCCAACACAAGAAACGTGACTTAAATTAATTATTGTATAGAAGTTTTTTTTCATTTACATTTTACAATAACAATAAATTGGTGGCTGGTACAAAATCAGTGCAACAAAGTACAAACATTTTATGTACGAAAACAAAATCGCTAACAACTGCTATAAAATCTATACTAATATTTAATTATAAAGCGGAAGAGTTTGTTTGTTTGTTTAAACACGCTTATCTCAAGAACTACTGGTTCGATTTGAAAAATTCTTTCAGTGTTAGATAGCCCATTTATCGAGGAAGGCTATAGGCTATATTTTATCACGCTAAGACAAATAAGAGCGAAGAAATAGAGGAAAATGTGGAATAAACGGGAGGAAATATATTTGAAAGGGCTTATTTGAACGCGTTAATCTCAGGTACTACTGATTCGATTTTAAAAAATATTTTAGTGTTAGATAGCCCATTCATCGAGGAAGGCTATAAGCTATATTTATCACGCTACAACTAATAAGAGCGAAGAAATAGAGGAAAATGTAGAAAAAACGAGGGAAATTATTTGAAAGGGCTTATCTCACGAACTACTGGAGCAACTTTTCTGTTATTTGGCACAGATAAGAAGTAGACCACGTAAAGGATCAATAGGCTATTTTTTGTGGACTAATTTTGTCTGTGAAATGTCTAATTTAGAGCCGAAGAACGTCTAGTTATTTATATACTAACTCGCTGTCCCGGCAAACGTTGTTTTGCCATATAAATAATTTTTGGGTTTTTTGGTATGAAAAATAGATGTTGGCCGATTCTCAGACCTACTGAATATGCATATAAAATTTCATAAAGATCGGTCAAGCCGTTTCGGAGCCCGAAGGAGTACGGTAACTAACATTGTGACAGGGAAATTTTATATATAAGAGATATTATAAATGCGATAGTGTGTCTGTCTGTCTCTTACCTCTATACTCCTTAATCGTTTCCCACGGGAAAAACTCATTTTGCAGCAATGAAGTAGAGACGCCAGATGTATCTTTTTATTTATAACGGCAAAAGTTGCAGCCAACAACAGTATCATATTTAATTTTATGGCTACATTTGACACAAACTATAAGGAAAAGTTATTTTTGGTCTTTTTACCTCCAGTTATTACGTTCTTGACGAGATGTTACATTCTTTTTATTATCATTTTAATAAATTTATGTTTATTGCATTAATTAACTATATTGTTATGACGTTTGTTCGAGTTATTTTGGGATTTAACGACCAAATCACCTCGAGAGGTCAGACTGGACTAGACAAAATATTGTCGCTGGTGACATCTTCTAATATATAAAATTCTCGTGTCACAGTGTTTATGCGCGAACTCCTTCAAAACGGCTTTACCGATTGTAATGAAATTTTGTATGGACCATCGAGGAAATTGATTCCTAGGCAGTTGACAGAACAACGTCATTTGGTCGGATCTTGTCAATTCAAATGTTAATTATTGTGATCTGTCGCCTGGGTTTTAACGCGACCAAACTACGTAGGTCTACGTCTGCGAGGAATCAACTTCTATGATAGTACATTCGTTAGGCCTGAGAATAGGTTTTTAATTTTTATCTACATTTTATATTAATACTATACTGTACTCAGCGAAACATGGTGGTAGCGGTTGACTCCCTGTTTTCTGACGGGGAGTCAATGCCCGCTGCTGTCTTGATTCCCCTAGTACACCTTAGAAATAAATTATATTGCAAAACAACGTTTACCGGGTCAGCTAGTTTCTCTATATTAGCCATTATCAGCAGCTCCCTATTCTCAGCACACTGCAGAGCCTCAGGGCTCCGTAAAGACCTTGGAGGGACTCCGCGAACGAAACATATTGTTATTGAAAATGTCAACAGACGCCAGCATGGAGACAATTTTATTCAAAGACAAAACGTTATTTTTTTGTGGTAACGTCAAAAATGACATTTTAAAGGGGTTTCGCCCCCAAAAAAGTTTGAGAACCGCGGCTCTAAATTACAAGCAGTATTTTGTTACTTTCATGAGCATGAACAAGATTATAAAATTCATGGTTTTTTATGACTTTATGAATTTTATGCACTGACATGTTTAACAATTAATATACGTCTTATACTTATTGATATTTGACTACTTAAGCCAATAATGTTATCAATTCAAATTAAATATGAAAATTATAATTAAAGTAACTTAGTTATATTTAAGATCAGTTATAATATTGACTACCTAATGTATCATTTAACATTTGCACGTCGATAAAGTTGACAAAATATGTGAGACGCTGTTAGCATTGTATCAGCTTACTGTACCATATTTTTGCAAATAAAGAATATTATTATTATTATTATAAGTAAGTATAAAATACTTTTAGTAAGTTAAAGGTTGTCGTGATGAAATTGCTCTAAACATTTTGTAATAATTATTGTTTTAATGTTACTTATGTTTAAGTTAGTATATATTTTAATATAACAACTTACTAACTACAAGCTTTCCTATTATTGACGTGACAACGTCTTATAATTCGATGGGGCCGACTGCGCGCACGAAAAAACATGATTACCTCGCTCTGAGGCGTTCCATTTAAGGCTATGACGTTGTCACGTTCAACTATCGTCAGTAAACCGACTTTACAGACAACCGATTTTATCTGTATTTGGCGGTCTGTACACCGCACAGAGCACCGTACAGTCGGGGAAAATTGTACTAAGCAGAAATGTACAGTCGGGGAAATGAGTTGTTTAGCAGAAATCTACAGTCGGGGAAAATTGTGCTAAGCAGAAATGTACAGTCGAGGAAATGAGTTTTTTGATTACAATTCATGACACTGATCCTGCATTTAATAATTCTTAACTCCGAAATTTCCCGAAAATATAGAATTCGAACAATTACCGTAGCTCTTTCGTAGCAAACCGCTACGCCGAACATTTGAGTCGGCAACACTCAGAAATTAATCACCCGACTGCACCAGAATGAGGATTATGTTTTTAAGTGTGTGTATGTCCATTCCTTTTTTTATATAAGGCCTAAACAGCAAGTAGCATTTGAACGAGAGTTATAATTTTATTAGTATCAGTCGTAAGAGTATCACTTTTTATCGCCGACGGTTTTTTGTTCAGTATGAAACGGTTATAGGCTATTTTTTCATCTACATATTTTTTAATAGTTTATTTTTTATGTTACTTATCAGTTATCACAAACATTTTTATATTTTCATAATAATTATTGTCATATTATATTAATGCTTCTGGTAGGTTTTCACCATACAAAAACCGGCTCTACTTATGGATGTTACAGTTAAAATGATATGAATGCCACAATCATCTGAACGCAAGGCTAGATTACAAAACGGAAACAAACATAATGTTGGCAAAAAATTTGACCATACATCGGTCGATGACCTTTGTGAGTGTACGGTCGTTTGGTATGTCGCAAAATAAATAACATCTTTCACACTATAATATGGAATTTTGTCGCAAATATTCTTATTTATAATTTGAAAAGGTGTGAAAGTAGTTCTATAATTAATAAGTAAGTAAGTTTTCGTAGAATTTTCGGACTAATTAGATTAATATCTTAAAACTATGAAAATACTGATATTTTTTTTTATTTGCAGGTAAGCCAGTTTTAAGAATACCCAGACAATGCAAGTAAGTGTTTAGACTTTGACAATAACTATTGTAGTCAAGTCCTTTGGGAATAACACGGACTATGTCATACCTATAGCTACGAATTCAGATTCAGATAGAAATTTCTCTAGGAACTAGGGCGATTCAGGATCGTATTAAATAACACTTTAAATGCTGCGTAGTCGTACACGGACGGTAAAACAAGTTCATCTTTATTTTATATTACACTAAATTATTTATTAAGATTATAATATTACTGCTATGTTTTCACGCTAGAAGCAGCACTTGCCGCTTGACAACGTTTCTTGTCAATATTCTGACATTGCAACGTATGTGTAAGTACTCACATACGGCTTTGCTCGATCGAGCAATCACGTAGAGTAAAAACCACGGCTCGGGCTTTCGTCCACACATTCAGCATTGCTCGATAGTTTTACTCCATTCGAAGGAAATTAGCTACAAATAATAAAAACTAGTGTCAAAAAATTAGTCAAGCCGACTCGATTCGATCCTTCTAACTGGCTCGATGCGAGTCTTCGAGCTGTGAGTTTTGCGGTCCACACGGTGGTTTTTGCTCGATTTCGAGTAAAACTATCGAGCAAAACCGTATGTGAGTAGTTAGCATATCAAATTTTTTGATCAAATTATTTATTTACTGTATGTGCTGGTATCGCGTTCCCTATTAATTCGCTACTTATGATGAATTTGTGGTTTTGTCGAGCAGTAAGCGCAGCGTCTTCTGAATCTTATTTTCAATATTATTGTTCAGTTTTTAATTAAAGTTTCAACCTGAGTTAAGTCTTTATTCTTTATGTTTTTAAATATTATTGAGTGTTTGTGCTCTTTGTAGGCCCTTTGCGTAATATTCCCTGTTTGCCAACTGCGTCTATTTTCAATGCTATATTGCCGGCGGCACATGTCTGAGCACGGGGTCTACCGCCTGTCAAGTGCAAGGAGGGCCGAGGGAGACGCCCCACACCGCGATAGCTTCCGTCATCATCATCATCATCACCATCACAAGGTGTAACAAAATTATGTGGTATTAATGCTTCACGGTATATATGTGTCCCTTCTGTAGAGTTTACTGTGAAAGTAGCAGCGTTGAAAGAGCAACATTTTTTGTGATTTGTATGGACAAAAAATATTTTTTCCATACAAAGGTAAATAAGGTGTTACTCTTTCGGAGCTGCTACTTTCACAGTGAACTCTATATAGGGGACACATACACACCCTAAAATACGATCACTTAGTTTTGTTACACCTAGCAAAGAATTCTATTTAAACTTAGAATTCTTTGGTCTTGTATAGGTCGCTGCCGAATATGGAACCCGTCATCACGGCTAGCGTTTTCAAAAATAGAACAAATCTTTATTAATTACGGCGGTTCAACGAATAGCCGGATTCTCATCATCTGTAATTGATACTTACTTACTTATATATGCTTAATTTATGAAATATTGGATTGGGTCAAACAAATAAAAAACAAAAATAAACTCTGTCTTTTCCATAACTGCTGGTCTGACCAGAAAAAAATATACCACTTTTATGGGTCTAAAGGTCTAAAAATTTGCCAGTCACGCTCGTTTCTATATCGCAACATTTCAGCTCCTTGTTCTTTTGGACCAAAATATAATTTATGTGCTTTATTTTTATTGCGAGCCAGTAATTCTAATTTTTAAGGTTCCGTACCCAAGGTGTAAAAACGGGACCCCATTACTACTAAGACTTTTTATTATAATTATTCTTGGCTGAGGCTATAATTCAATAATTAAAGTTCGAATATTCTAAATAATTAAGGGAAAAACAATTTTTGCTCTATTATGGTACGGAACCCCTGGTACGCGAGTCCTACTCGCACTTGGCTGATTTTATTTAGAAGATAGATAACATGACTGTATCATACACACACAAGGGCACATTACCTACTACACAGTAAGGATCACACGAATTTAACGAATTTTAATTTCACTTAGCAGCTTATTAGATAGGTGTATAAAAATAATAAGGTTCGAAAATAAAAACAAATCTTGTTTTTTTCCATAACTGCAGGTCTGAACCAGAATATGTTAAAATTTTCCCCACTTTTATGGGTCTAAAGCTTTAAAAATTTGCCAGTCACGCTTCATTCTATATCACAACATTTTAAGGTTCTTGTACTTTGAACCAAATAATATTTATTTTGTACGAACTATACAATATGTCTACCATGAAACTATCATGACGTGTTTCATAAGTAAACAGAGTTACTTAACATTTTAAATTATAAAAAAATGTACTTGTTCTGTTTTCGATCTCTTAATGAATTAATTAATAAGGTTGGTCTATCTATCTGTCAAGGGTTTTGTAGACGTTCGTAGTTATTTTTATTGTGGTAGTTCTAAAGGTTTTGATTTGAAAACTTTAATGAATTAAATTTAATGTTGTTGGGATAAGACGTTGTTGTAACTTGGGATCAGTTTTTAAAGCTTTTCCTAAGAACTATAGGAACAAAAGATCAAACTTGATTTTGGAAACAGATCGTAATGTTCTGTGACCCCCTTCTTTCGTTAGGAAAATTACGCATCCCCGGCGATCTGGGGATGGCCACCGTGGTATACGAGTATAATATACTCCCCAGGGTGGTAAAGGCCCGGACATGCCCACAAAAACCCATCTCTACTTTTCGCGCTAAGCAGAGTCGCGGGATACACAACCTAGACTTTGCCAGACCTTTTTTATATGACTAGATGCCGTCCGCAACTCCGTAGCGCCAATATTCGTTTGTCGCGCGGAAACCATACATTTTTCCGGGATAGAAAGTATACCATGTCCTTTCCCGGGATATGTATATCCTTATATCCATACAAAATTTCGTGTAAAATAGTTTGGACGTGAAGAGGTGACAGACAGACAGACACACACATTTATAATATTAGTATGGATGATAATTGGTATCACGTGGTCGCGAATAGTGGTAGTACTGATAATGACTGAAGGTATAGTCATTAACCTATTGTGTTATCAATCCTTATCAATAGCGTGCCGGCCCAGCCTTTGGACAAGGTCGACATTTCTTCATCGCATACCTCTTACATTGCAATACAAGAAAAACTATTTACAATAATTATTCCTTTCAATTGTAATTATCCATTTGAATTGAATAGTTGGCTTCGTTGTAGATTATACTACATATTATCATGGCTTGTTTTAAAAATGATCTATATAATATATAAAAATGGATTTTCAAATGTGTTAGTCGCGCTAAACTCGAAAACGGCTGAACGGATTGGGCTGATTTTAGTCTTGAAATATTCGTAGAAGTCCAGAGAATGTTTTAAAGTGACACGAAGTTTACCGGGACAGCTAGTAACGATTATAATATGCCTGCAGTAGTAAGTAGGTTACATTTTAGAGATCTCCTTACCTAAAGGGTAAAAATTGGGCTCTATTTCTTGGACTTCCATGTCTGTCCGTCTGTCCAGGCAGACCCTTCCAGCTGTATCTCAAGAACGGCTATAGCTAGATTCCTAAAATTTTCATAGATTGTGTATATCTATTACCATTTACCACTATAACAACAAATAAGTACTAAAAACAAAATAAAATAAAAATTTATTAATTGGGGCTCCCATACATCAAAAATGTTTTTTTTACCCTTATTTTGCGCGAGTGCGACTCGCACTTGGCCGATTTTATCCTACTATAGTAATTTAGTTAAACATAGTTATTTCTGATATTATATAACATGCTATCATAGAATTCTGTAAATAATAATTTTATGTAATTTATTTGTAATTATCGGAAACCACAATGTCCATTGGTCTTTCCCATAATAAAGATGGCTATAAATGTAAACTACATAGTTTAGATCACAATGACTTGCCTTTTTCAGACAAGTCATCCTGACTTGCTGTTTTAAATATGCAATAATTAGAAAAACAGGTTTACAAACTTTATATCTTAAAAAAAACCATCTTTTTTGTACCAATTCTAAGACTTTGGATTTTTTATCTATAGAATTCAGGTTTTTAGATTCTAGACTGTTCTGAAATATGATAAGTATTTATAATTATTATATTTTAATAATTAAATTTTTAACATTATAATTTATAATTTTATGCTAAATATATCTTAAAGATGCAAAATTTGCATAAGTATGAGACGAGCGTCATAATGATAATAGCTGTGTACACTGCACTGTTAGAATAATTCCGAAATTGCATATTAAATAATTATAATAAGTCGCCTTAAATCCTCAACTTAAAAATATTATAAACCTAAAGAAGGACCTAATTAAATTTAAAGAAATTAATGACCTACTCTAGCGTTTCCCAATCGCCGGGTCGCGACTCGGTACCGGACCATCAAAATAAAATACCACGTCGCAATATTTCGTCAGTTTTGTCCGCGTTATACTTCGCACCTACAATTTTTTTACTAAATAGGCGATACCAAAATGTTAAAAAAATAATATGTGTACATAAATGTACCTACTAAAATATTTCTACTTTTAATAAATGAATATTGAATAATAAAAGTGTGACAGTGTGGAATGGCAGTAAAATACTTATCATTTATGAAATCTGTGGACACTGACTGGACAGTGCTGTGGGCTGCACTATTGTTATTGTATTTTATAAAAAGTGCTGTTATTTTATGTACTACTACATGACACGGACGCCCGCAATTTTGTCGCGCCAAAATTCGTTTATCGCGCGGGAACCGTATATTTTTCCGGTGTAAAAAGTATCCTATGTCCTTTCCCGGGACTCAAAGTATCTCCATGCCAAATTTCAGCAAAATCGGTTCAGCAGTTGGGGCTGGACATACATACATAATTATACTTAGTGCACTATCGAGAAGTTTTTCCAAACAGTTTCCACGAAAATTTATGACGCAAAATATGAATACCTACGGCGCTTGCGCAGTTAATGCAGTAATAATATTATGTTATTATTTATTATAATAAGCATCTGAGTGCTTTATTATCCATACTGATATTGTAAATGCAAAAGGGTGTCTTTTTGTTTGTCTGTTACCTCTTTACGCCCAAACCACTGAACCCATTTTGCAATTTTTTATAAAATGAAGATAATTTGTGTCTCGAGAAAGGAAGGGAAAAAACGATATTTTTAGAGACCGAATGCTTATTCGGGCCGGAAAAATTATTTGAAATAAAAAAAACTGTTGATTATAATATTGTGGAGCCAAATAAATTTGCTAGGTAGTATAGCTAGATAGTAAGCTAGATAGTAAGTAGATAAGTTACAAGGTTTATTAAAATAACAAGGGGAAAAAATTAGTTATTGTCCGTATGTTACGAAATATTACTTGTTTGATTCTTCCATTCACGTCTTGCATAAGAGCGAGCTGTCAAATTTTGCTGTGTTTTCTAAAAAGTATTACGATCCCGGAAGACAATTGACTTTAATGAAATTGAGATTTATTTAATCATTGTATATTTAGCTGATACTAGCCTAACGGAAAACACGATTCACTTATATTGACTCGATAGTTTTATTTTTCGAAATTATGAATTTTTTTTTTCTACAAATATCTGTTACATTTATTCAGTTACTATAATTAAATAACTTGTACTACTACAAACATACACTTTGTAAAATCATAGCTAAAGGAAATATTAGTATTGTATTTAGTTTTTAAGTAATCATCAAAAAACTGTTTTGGGACTTACGACCTTTACTTTCGTGCTATAATGCGGGAACTCTTGTTACCGATATTGTACACTACTAGCTGCGGCTTAAAGTACAATTCATGCGGGCAAGATTCATGGAATCATTATATCACGATTGGCGGATAGCGTGGTATGTAGGCGGGGTTAGCGTGTTTTGATATTTTTGGCAGCCCGGTCTTAAGTATTAATAGAGTTCCAACTTCCAACTTTCTCAGTGTTTTTCGCGGCACCTGTCAGTTTGCCCGGTAAGACAATATGTTTAAGATAACAGTGTTTGAGCAAATGTTTTTTGTTGGTATACAGTGATTGATGGTCGCAGTTTCC
Source organism: Polyommatus icarus (assembly GCA_937595015.1). NCBI lineage: Eukaryota > Metazoa > Arthropoda > Insecta > Lepidoptera > Lycaenidae > Polyommatus > Polyommatus icarus. The sequence continues at coordinate 18,954,250 of OW569325.1, read as the reverse complement.
TGCATAATCTAATATACGCTAATGATATACGACAGGCAAATTGCTCATATGCCAGTTCGCTCGAACGATCAGCTGATCCGATGCGAAAATTGAGATGTTAGAGGAAAACTTTGTTAGTATAAATGGAGGCAAAACTATGATTTAATCCTTGTACTAAAGAAAAATATCTAAGCTGTGGAAAAAGACAGAAATTATTATTTTTTTGTTTTAAAAAATATATAAATAACTAGATGTCGCCCGCGACTCCGTTGCGCCAGAGTACAAAAGTACCCCATGTCCTTTCCCGGGACTCAAAGTATATCCGTACCAAATTTCACTAAAATCGGTTAAGCGGTTTGAGCGTGAAGAACTTAGCAAACTGACAGTTCGCATTTACAATATTCTCAGATCTCGGATAGATCTGCACAGACAGTTACATCAAAATCTGTCAAATCGTTTCAAAGGAGTTGGGCAATTAACATCGGTCATCGAACGAAGGAGTTTGACAATCGAACGTTACATAAAATATAGCTATCGCCTATCACATTTGCTCTTCAGCTTGCTCTGATAGCAGTTAGCACCCTAGCAAGCTGTTCTTTTTAAGCTATCGCTAATCAGAGCGATAAGCACGCGCTCCACCTGCGAGTCACATGTGCGTTTTAGGCTGTGACCTCAGGTGTTATGTTATTGTGCCGTATTAGGCGCCTGGCCAGCTCCACTCTGACTGGAATACTAATGGCTGGCCTCGCACACTTCCGAATTATCACTTTTCCTCGTACTTTTTTCCTGTTTTCCCGATTTCAACTTCAAATATGTACTTCTAAGACGGAATTATCGTTCTACGATAAAGTCCTTTCTTTTCTAGATAGAAAAATATACTTCTGCCCTTATAAGATACTAGATAACGCCCGAAAATTCGTTTATCGCGCGGGCACCGTACATTTTTCCGGGATAAAAACTACCCTATATCCTTTTCCGGGACTCGAAGTATCTCCATGCCAAATTTCGGCAAAATCGGTTCGGTGGTTTGAGTGTGAAGAGGTAACAGACAGACAGATTCACTTTCGCATTTATAATATTAGTATGGATTTCAGCTTATTACTAGCTCATAGCTGGTGCCCACAACTTCGTTCGCGTCAACATAATAATATAATAACTAAGATGATTTTCCCCTTTCTCGATTTCATGACGATAGAATGATGCTTCCGGGAGGTTTAGGTATATTATTTGTAGACATTTATTATAATATGTATATAATAATAGGGATTCCTGGGTAGGAACCAATTAAGAATCCTTACCAGAAGCCTGACTGGGCACTGCAAGCTCAACAAACACCTAAACAGAATGGGTATTTGTAGTATAAGGACTTGCAGATTCTGTGAGGAGGAGGATGAAACACCTATTCACCTTCTCCTCGACTGTCCTGCTCTAGTACAGAGCAGGAACAGGCACCTTGGTCGCCACGATACTCATCCACAGAGGAAATTCGTGGCACCAACCCCAACCATATCGTTCAATTTATGAGCAGTATTGGGTTAGGGATGATTCTCTAGTGCGAAGGAGTCACAATAGATCCTCATGGGTCGCAGTGACGCCAGGGCTATAGCGACCTGCCTTCTATTAAAAAATAATATATATAATAAGAATAGATAACTTGTGTAAATTTCTTTTTGCCGCCTCATGAGTCGTGACTCGTGAGTCGTGTTGTGACTTGTGTCGCACTAGTGCGGCTTCACCTTAACAAAGTTTTGAATCGGGAGTTACTTAACCCTCGGTCTGTCACGTGGGGTTTTTAAAAGCCAGGAGATTGCGAAAACGAGAAAAAAAATTTAGATTAATCTTAACAACTCCGTTCTTTAAAGAGGTAGATTCCTAAAAGGAATTAACTATATTTCTATATAATCGTCAGTCACTGAGCTCGCGTGCATGTGGTGTGTGTTAGCTTTGTATGTAAAATATAATAACGTCATGTTCTACGGTAATTCTTAGCAAATAACTTTTAATGCTTTTTGTACTGGTTTTCTCAAAGACCATGGTTCCAGATATGCCTCACTGAATAATGAATATTACACATACCTACTTATTTAACACACCAAATTAGTATTGTTTCAAAAACCTGCATGTATAAAGTACCTAAGTGTCAAAAGACAATGACAATATTATGTAGCCCTAGTGAGTTTAGGGCCCGACCACACGACGTTTTTTACGCTCGTTTGTATCTATACAAACGCAAGTTGAACGCTCAGCAAACGGAAGGAAGCCGATACGTTTTGAACTTTACATCTGCCAAAACGCGATGAAAACACGCAGGAGACGAGCGCATCAGAAACGCGCGTCGTCAGTGTGCAAAAAATACGTCGTGTGCAAAAGCCCTTACTAAAGCCAGCACGCTTGCTAGCTCTATGTGCGTGTGAGGCCGGCCAGCGCCACCTTTGGGTTGGTGTATGTGTCTACCAACAATGTCATAAGCATAAGTCATAACATAATGTGTGTCTAGGAACTACTGGTCCGATTTGAAAAAAAAATCAGTGTCAGATAGCTTAATTATCGAGGAAGGCTATAGGCTATATTATATTATTATCACACTAATACTAATTGGAGCAAATGAACCGAGGAAAATGTGGTAAAAACGAGGAAAATTATTTGAAAGGGCTTATCTCACAAACCACTGGAGCAATTTTTATGTTATTCGGCACATATAAAAAGTAGACCACGTGAGGGATCATAGGCTACTTTTCGTGGGCTAATTTGTCTTTAAAATTCCTAATTTACGCAGGCGAAGCCGCGTGGAACGTCTAGTACCATTAATAAGCTGCCAAACCACTAATCGATTTCCAGATTATTGCTGCAATTTGGTATGGAGATACTTTGAGTCCATGTCCTTGGAAAGGACATAGGATACTTTTTATCCCGGAAAAATGTACGGTAACGAACATTGGTGTAACGAAGTTGCGGGCGTCATCTAATTTATTAGAATTTTAGGGCCCTAAAATGCGACTCTTTTTCGCTCATGCATAAGTTTTCGCGCAACATAAGTTTTGTTTATGAAGTTTCATTAAGGCTTGACTTGGCTACATTTAAAGCTGTGTTAATTACTTTTTTAGCATTTAATCAGTCGATTAAACATCTGAGTTAATTGCGTGAGTCAGTGGCAGTGTTACGCATTGTTTGCGGAGGATGTGGCGCAGGTTCAGGGTCGTCATAGCCATGGTGTAGCCATTAGCCATGAAACACATAAATAGTAGCACAATATACTTATTACAGTAGAGTAACTGCGATGTGAAATTAATTTGAATACGATCTCGAGAAAAACTTACTTATGCTTAAGCTGTCTTGCTTTTAAAAACTTTAACTCGGCGAGTTACTTTATTATTATCATAAGGTCTATATTTTTCTAGTTTTTCCGGGACAAATAAATATCCCATGACTTGGGACACAGACAAATTTTCGTATTTATAACGTTGGTTGCAAAAAAAATTGTATAATTTCGTTAAATATAATTAAAGATCGGAATTTGTTTCATAAAAGCCAGGAATTCAGGAACGATATTTCCAATGGTTTTTAGGACTCATGCTTAACACAGAGATATTCGTAAGTTTAACGTTTGCACAGCGCTTGACTATATTATACTAAATTTTTTAGCTCTCTTTTAGTGTCTGAAATTACGTTTGTGTGCTCAATCCGGTCTCGTATTTAAGTGGTCTACTGTATGTAATTATTTTGTGTCGTTCTACGGTATAATTGCACGTATTCGTCGATATTATCTAAGTTTTATTATAGGTAGTCATAATATTGAATTTAATAATGCATATTACGAGAAATCACGACTGTCCACGTCAATGCTGAAGCTAGGTATTGACTTAAATAATACCTATTAAGTAAGTATTAATGTCAAATAATAAACAACTTATTAAACAATGGACAGGTATTGATAACGAGATGACGCCCAAAAATCGGTTGCACCAAAATGCGGTTATCGACAACCGTACTTCTTTCCGGGATGAAAAGTATCCTGTCTTTTCTCGGGACTCAAAATATGTATCTCTATACCAATTTTCAAAATCGGTTAAGAGCTTTAATCTTGAAGAGGTAACAGACAGACAGCCACACTTTCGCATTTGACTAAAAGTAGAAAATTGGTAAATTTCGTCGTTGAAACGATCGCATACACACTCACGTGTAAATAATAAATAAGGATTTATGTATTACATTATTAGTTCAACACGACGCGACGTCTGCAATCGTTGCGGTTACTTTTAGCAAACTTTACATTAAACTAGACGTTCCGCGCGGCTTCGCTCGCGTAAATTAGATATTTCACAGACAAATTACTCCACAAAAAATAGCCTATCATCCTTCCTATCTGACCCAAATAACAGAAAAATTGCTCTAGTAGTGCGTGAGATAAGCCCTTCCAAATAATTTCCCCCGTTTTTTTCACATTTCACTCTATTTCTTCGCTCCTATTAGTCTTAACGTGATAAAATATAGCCTATAGCCTTTCTCAATTAATGGGCTATCTAACACTGAAAGAATTTTTCAAATCGGACCAGTAGTTCCTGAGATTAGCGCGTTTAAATAAGCTATTTCAAATAATTTCCCTCGTTTTTTCCACATTTTCCTTTATTTCTTGGCTCCTGTTAGTTTTAGTTATCCTTCCTCGACAGATAGACTATCTAACACTGAAATAATTTTTCAAATCGGACCAGTAGTTCCTGAGATTAGCGCGTTCAAACAAACAAACAAACTAACATACTCTTCCGCTTTATAATATTAGTATAGATGTAAAGTTTGGGACCTACAGTAATTTTTAATATTTCACTTTAAGCTTCAATTTCACCAATGTCTGTTAGTGTTAACAGCATGTTAAAATATCATATCCTTTCTGTCATTCATATGAAAAACGAAAGAGGTAACGTGATACTAATTAGAGCGTTAGCTTTAACTAAACCTACTCAAAAATTATAAATAGATTTAAATGTATAAATTAAAGATAGACTTAAATTGACTTTGAATAATAACGTTAATCATTTACTATCTAGTATAAAATATGTTATCTAAATAGACGCTATTAACAAATAATATAACAGGAGATAATTCATCACAAAACCGCAAACCAAATACAAGTTGATCGTCGCGACCGCAGAGCGGTTATTGCTCAAATGGCTCAATAGCTGGACATAGAACTTGCATTCGATTTTCACAGCGAAATATTTGACATAGCTCGTCGCTAAATGCGCTTGGGTTACCTTATGAGGAATTCTATTATTTTTCTAATTTGCCACTTAAATTATCGTGTGCAATTTGACTAAAGGCCCTGTCTTAAATTAAGATAATAATTATCATGCTGTATCTTTTGAGTTCGAAATTTTGATAGAGACATCAAAATAATTTATAACGCCGAAAAAGAAGATGCGCCGACGTTAAAGTCTTTTGTACGCATCACTGGGACTGTAAGACAGTGTAGAGTATTAGCGCCCCGCAAAAAAAACCTGTACAAAATATGTATGGTTAAAAAAAAGATTTGACAGTCTTTCAAGCTATTTTTCAGTATATTATAGCACAAGGGCAAAAAATTGTAAAGCGTATCTATCGTAAAATAATTGTATTGGTAACGTAAGATTATATTAGTATTTAGTAAATAGATGAATCGTACATTTTCCGGGATAATAAGTGTCCTATGTCCTTAATCCAAGAACTCAAAGTATCTCCATACCAAATTTCACCTAAATCGGTTTAGCGGTTTGGGCGTGAAGATGACGTTTAAACCGTTTAACTGATTTCAATGTAATTTGGAATTTAGATACTTTGAGTCCCGGGACCTTTCCCGGGACTCAAACGCTTTATCCACGATAAAAACCATCCTATCTCCTTACATAGGATGGATTTTATCATGGATAAAGCCGCAAATTCACTAGGGGACATGTCGCGGAGACAAGTCGTCCGACATTTACGTAGTTTGTCCAGGCCCTGCAACACGTAGTTTGCCTCCTGCAACTTTGTCCCTCGACATAATTATGACTTGTTCACACTAGTCAGTGGTGAACAGTATGTCGTCGGCGACAAGTCCCGCAACCCCTAAATGTCGCTGCGACGTCGGGCGACATGTCGCGGGACATGTACATTTCGTGTCGCGCGACTAGGTCGCGAGACAAATGTCGCCTAGTGAAAATGCGGCCTAAATGTACGGTTCCCACGCAATAAACAAATTTCGGTGCAACGGAATTGCGGGATCTAGTATTAAAATATTATGCAATTGTTGATGTAAAACATGTAACCGTTGTCCCAACACTGATAAGATAAAAGATATTGATCGCTTTGTTTGAAGTTTACGCGGAAACGGGTTTATCCCGAGATAGTTCTAGAATATTTGCAACAAATAATTCTCAACACTGGTAGACGGTAGACCGTCTCGCCAGAGAGGCAACATTCGATGGTACAATAAAACCTTGGCTTCCCTACTACGCTGATGCATTATTTACAGCCAAACAAAAGTGTTTAAGAACTTGGAAGGAATACTTCGATGAGCGCTCGCAATCTAAAGGAATATGGTATAAAACCTTACAACCTAACCTACGTCCGTCTGCCTGGTTCGCGATGTCTAACTTATCAAGAAATACTATAGTGACTGCTCTGAGGCTTCGTTCCGGACACATCCCACTAAACTGTTTCGCGTTTTTAATGAGAAAAGTAAATACTTAACCGAAATTGCAGCGATTGTGACAAAGTGGAGGATGTTTACCATCATATATCGGTGGAATGTGTTCGGAGCAAGGCTGAGAGGCGTATGTTTTGCTCTGTTCACGGCATTGATTTGTATGAAACCGGTGTTTGCAATAGCATTTTGGCTTCACCTATGTCTGATGAAGCGAATTAGCAGATTTAAACTTAAAACGCAGAAATGTTACTTAGAGTAATAATATCATATATTTTCTAATATTTTGTATGTACCTATGGGAATAGCATAATCTGTGTAGATTAAATTCCCTTTTTTTCAATAAAGATTTAAAAAAATCTCAACACCAATCGTCAATAATATTATTCAAAATATGTAAGGGCTCCCGCACAAGGGCCACCGGCCACAACCACAAAACGCCGCTACCGGCATAGTTCCTGTAGGCTGTAGCTTGCACACATTTTATATGGACTCGCTGCACACGCTACAATCGTCCAATCGTCTTGCTTCTTGTGAGTTGTGGCGGCGTCTGTAGCTGTCGCGTGTAGCCCGTGTGTGGCGACACTTAGGCTTTGTTAAACCAAAGTGTCAGTTTGAACTCAGAGTACAATAGCGTAACAACATACGAGTAGTACCTATTGTCGCTAAGATATGAACAAAAAGTGAATAAAATGTATTTATTCCAAAAACTCCACGGTCGCTGACTTTCAGCGGTTGTCAATTTGGAGTGAACACAGCCTTAAAAGAGGTTTACCACGTCTTATTACCCAAAGTCATCACTCATCAATATTCGATTGTTGAAAGGGATTTACCACTAACCACTTTGCTCAAAACCATCAATGTTCAATACTTTTAGCCAAAGTAGGCTACTTTTTGTCTCGCTGTTTATCTTTATTATATAACCACCGTCATCTGTCATAACTGGAGGCCGTGGCCGCTGGACCGCGACGCCGTGACTCGTGCTACAAACATTATTGTATAACACCAAAAGTATTTATGAAATAAATAGTTGAACCATGTTGAACTTCGGATTTATATTTTTTATGGTTATTATAGGCCACTTTAAACTAAAGGGCCGCTCGAATTGTTGACTGCCATAGTGTTTCAAACAGCTTGGATCCCTTGGAATTACGCTGAGATGTAGCCTCACTCTGCATCCGCTATCGGTTGTATCACGGGGAGTGCTCTGACTGCTGAGGAATTGTTCGGAATCATACCACCTGCAATTTTTCGCCATCGTCCCACGCGAAAAACATACCATCCTCATCACCTTGATGAGTGGCAATCTTCCACAGTGCGTTTTTCGCGTAACTTTCTGCCGCGCACTGTAAAACTCTGGAATGAACTGTCACCAGCAGTATTTCCGGACCTATACGACCTGCAAACCTTCAAGAAAAGAGCGTATTCCCTCTTAAAAGGCCGGTAAGCACCTGCAGCTCTTCTGATGTTGCGAGTGTCCATGGGCGACGGTAGTTGCTTACCATCAGGTGACCCGTTTGCTCGTTTGCCCCTTTATTTAATAAAAAAAACTTGAATTTTGCCATCCCTGTGTATGATCTCTACCGCCATCCTAGGACGCTGCCGCCCATAGGGAATGGCCTATACTGCATATACATAAATCCAAGGCTGGTCAGATGACAACGCACCTCCCCGGCTTAGTCAGTCCCGGCGCCGAGGGAAACGCTTCAGTTTGCCGAAGCGTTCCCTAACTTTGGTGGAAGTCCGGTCCCTTCTGAGGTAGACCGACCGGTCGTGGAGGGAGTCCTGTGTTTGTTAGATCCGGGACATCCCTCCTATAAAGGCTGAAGGCGAACCGCGGGTGGTTTCAGTGGTCATGACAACGTGAGGAGGCGATGCGATGCATTTCTTTAGGGCAGTTTAGGATAAGCATGGGATGGATTCTATACCATGGGTCATGACTCATGAGTCATGACTCATGGTATAGAATAGTTTACTGAGAGTAACAGCGCTGAAAGATACAAATCACAATTTTTTTGTGATTTGTATGGGCAAGCGCCCCAGCGTCATGAATTTTCCCATACAAAAGTAAAAAAGTTTTTCTTTCAGCGCTGCTCCTTCTACAGAGAACTCTGTAATATAGGGTACCCATACAAATACTAAAGTTTTATCACATTAGTTTTTTTAGACCTTGTATGTAATCATGTATTAGACTTTGTATCTTATTATTTTTGTAACTTCATAAAATAATAACAAAATTCTGACAATGACGTCAATAACAACATTATTATTATTTTTCACTTTCATTAAAATCACGTGCTTATTTTGAAGTAAACATAATATTATTGTAATCAGGTAGGTATAATTATATAGTACTGTAACATGGTAGCTTAAGTTGATTGTAATATTTTTAACTCTTTTAATAGATTGGGCTGTATGCGTTGGCTGTATGCATATATAATATTGTATACATGTAACAGAATCATAGAGCAAGGTTTTTACTTTTTACCAATCTAATTCGAAACTTTGCATGCGTATTCCGGGCCAATGACAATGCAATAATTGGTTATTTTTTTTATAAAAAGGTGTTTCTTTTTAAGTTTTTTCAAATTATTATTATTGTTTTGTTTCAGCAATGTCGGCCGACGGGTCGACGACAGACATCCATGGCTTACTTAACGATACTGGTAAGCATTTAACATAGACAATTTACTAAACAATAATAATATTAAATATTATTAGTATAATATGCCTAGATTACTTATATTGTCTTATAGAGTTAAGACAAGTTCTGATAGGACAACTTTATGACGTGTAACAAAATATTATGGTGTGTTAGAATCTATACATCTTAATATATTATATAATTCTTCTGTGAGTGTGTATGTCACTGAACTTCTCTCAAACGACTGGACCGATTTTGATGAAATTTTTTGTGTGTTCAAGGGGATCTGGGAATGGTTTAGATTCACAATTTTGTCCGCTGGGCAATGTTTTTTTAATTAATTTTTAATTTATTAGTAGTTGTTGATTTTGGAATGTTTTACATTGGATCCGACAGACGGCGCTACCATCGCAGTGTCAAATTTTAAATAATATTCGAATTCGAATTTTAATTTTAGTCTGTCCCGACAGTTAGCGCTGCGATCAAATTAAAAAAAAATACTTTATATACATAATATGACAAAGAAACGTTTGCCGGGACAGCATTATAATAAAATCGTAGGAAAGTCAATTCTGTACATTGAATATTTTTGAAAAATAATACTTGGGACTGTTGTATATTCAAACGCCAGCTCGTTGACAACTGATTTATTATACTTTTTAATACAATAAGAACTTCTTATTACGACATCTTCCCGTACATAAAAGAAACAGAAATGATTATTTTAAACTAAGTATGTTAAATAAAAATAAAATGAAATAAAACAAATTGCTATTAATCTATCTCTGCTTACAACCTCGCGTCCGAGGAGGAGAATAATCCAATTCAACCGTTGATTCCAAATCAGATGGTTCATAAATTGAACCATGATCCCTATTCTCCTCTTCAGATTCTATCTCCTCACACGAGTTGTCAAAATTTTGCACAACAGAGTTATCTGTTGTGTTTGCTATCACAGGCCTAATTAAGTGCCTGCGATTGCGTCGATAAATTCCTTTTTTATTTTTTACAATATAGGAACGAGGGGTATCAGCTTTTTCGATTACCTTTCCACGAATTCGTTCGTTATTATCTTCCACCATTATTACATCATCGCCAACACTTAATTCTGGCAGTGGCTTAGTATGCTGATCATAATACATTTTATATTTTAATTGTTTATCAACAATATTTTTATGTTGATCAGAGTAGTGACCGTGTTTCAAAAGGTCTGGATGCACTGGGAGCCTACACCTTAGTCGGCGTCCCATCATCATTTTAGCCGGAGAATCTAAATTATCCCTAGGAGTATTTCTGTAACTAAGTAAATTTAAATAAAAATCAGTCGTACTCTCAACCGATTTTTTGATGAGTTTTTTAACCATCTGTACGGCCCGCTCACTCTTGCCGTTGGACTGAGCATAATATGGAGATGAGGTTATGTGCTCAAAACCCCACTCGTCAGAAAAAACTTTAAAATCTCGACCTGAAAATTGCGGACCATTGTCACTTATGACAGTTTCTGGAATACCATAGCGTGCAAAATGCTCTTTCATTATATTTATAACCATAGATATAGAATATACTGACGTATAGATCACCTGACAAACCGAAAATGCGTGACGATTTTTGATCTGTCAATGTGTGCGTGTGCTAGTGATGTATATTTTACTATCGATAGTATAGTATTTTGCTATCGATAGTATAGTCCGTTCGAGTTATTTTACCTGAGTTTCTATATGAAACAAATAATATGCAACTTTGACAGATTTTGTATTTCAAATTAGGTATCATAAATTTTAATTATTGACAAAAAAGGTGACAATTTAATAGTGATACACATTTTCGTTTGGAATGATTTTTCAATCGTCGGATATGTTATGACATGAGGTTCTTATAGGGGTAAATAATATACTTACACATATGACATAACACATTATAAAGTTACTTATTTATTACTCAGGTAAAATCTATCTGGTAAATCAGCCCTTACATTGAAAGTAAACGTTGAAAGTAAACAACACACATAGTACTATATTATATTTTATTCTTAAAACATTACACGTACACTATTAAAACCTATAGCTATAGGTGATGTGTGAAAAGTTATTGATAAATAGCTTAGAACCTATTCTTGTTTATTATTATGCAAAATTTCATAAAAAAATGTCAAGCTGTTTTGATGAACTTTTCCAACAATGAGACTCAAGAATTTTATGCAAAAGACAAAAATAATTGCTTCAGTAACAAGTGCAACAGTATGTCAAACTTACTGGTACGAATAATGTTGGGATAGCTCCTTTAGCCAAAATTGTATTTATTCTACTTTTAAAATTTTCAATGAAATGTTTGCTACATATTGTTGAATTTTTCGTGGGACTCCAACCAACACGCCCAATCAATTTTAGCCATTTTCCTCTAATTAGGGGATCTTGAGGGAATCTGTAAAATAAATGATTATGAACAAGCAAACAGCTTTGCATGGGTGCAATTTATTTTATATTAATGAAAGCTGCATTCAATGAGTATTAGATTCAAGTGACTGATCTGTGAAACCTTGATTTTATACTAGGTATGTCAAAAGATTAATAATATTTAAAAATAATCGTTAAAATAAGATAATATGTCCTTTTAAGGTGATAAATATAAAGGTAAATGATTTTTATTTTAGTTTATGTTATTGTGAAATATCGATAAGCATATCGATAAATTTGATTCAAACACTAGCGTATATGTAAAAAATTTTAATGAAAATTTTTTCTTCAAAATTTGTGTAATATAAGAACAATAATACCTTAAGTTACGCAAAATATGAAAGTAAAAGGGCGGATTCACAATATTTTATTTGAAATAGAGAACTAAAGACAGAATATAGCGAAAATAAACACATCGTAGCAATTAGGACATGAAGATTAATTACCTGTGAAATGTATATTTTTCAGGATTTTTCTTATGATTTACACTGCAATCACTCACAGAACAAGTTACCATTTTTATATGTAATAGTATTTGATGAAAATAATAAAGGATTTAAACAATAAATTGCAAATACCGAAAGGGCATAAAAACGTGTGACGACTTGTTGACGACCTGTCAAATGAAAGTGGTTAAAGTTTTCATGAGACTGCCTCTCTCTTTTCATCTTGTTATAATTCCATAACGGATTTTCTTCTCTCTCGCACTCTTTGTTGGTCTTTAGCATCATACGTTTATGTTTATAACTGACTTTGACGTGGTATCCCTCAAGTGAGAGACTTCCACAAAACCTGAATAATAATCAACTAAAATCAAATGGTTCTTTCTCGCGTACTCAAAGATGTCGATACCAATTTTATTCCAAGCCATATTCGGTACTGAAATTGGTATCATTGGTTCTTTACTGGGTCTATTTAGATTCTCCTGACATACTCTACACTTTCTCACATATTGTTCTACATCATCAGTCATCCCTGGCCAAAATAAAACCTCACGAGCTCGTCTCTTACATCGATCAATTCCTAAGTGTCCATCATGCACAATCTTTAACATTTCATTTTGTAACGTAACTGGAATTAACACTCGTTTATTTTTAAAAATTACACTATCTACGCTATACAATTCGTCTCTCATAGGCCAAAAGTACTTTAAATCATTTCGTACCTCATACTTATTGACTGGCCAACCGTTCTTAATATAATTCAACAAACAAAGCAACATTTTATCTTTCATCGTTTCCTTTTTTATTGTACTTAATTTATTGATAGATATTGGAATATTTTCGATAACCATTTTTAATTGGCACAGTATAGCGTTACTAATACCCTCATCTAATAATTCAGGAAGAGGCGCACGCGACAGCGTATCCGGTAAATACATATATTTTCCAGGCTTATAGACAACAAATAAATCGTATCCCTGTAACCTTAACATCATTCGCTGCAAGCGTGCTGGGATATCGTTTAATGCCTTTTTGAAAATGCTCTCAAGTGGCTTATGATCCGTCTCAACAATAACGTGTCTCTTGCCGTAAATGTATTGATGAAATTTTTGACAAGCAAAAACAATAGCTAGCAATTCTTTCTCGATCTGCGCGTAACGCTGCTGCGTCTGCGTAAGTGTCCGAGAGGCGTACTCTACGGGCCGGCCCGCCTGCATGATCACCGCGCCCAGCGCAATGCTACTCGCGTCCACCGACAGTAGTACCTCTCCGTCTACATCATACAGCGCCAGCACCGGCGACGAGCTCAACAATGATTTTAGTTTGTCAAAAGCAATCTTATGCCCGGCATCCCAACACCAACTTGTTTCTTTTTTTAACAGCCTAGTCAGTGGATATATATGCTCTGAATGGTTGGGCACATATTTAGATAAATAATTTATAGCCCCTAAAAATCTTTCTAAGCTCTTCTTATTCCCCGGTTCTGGCATATTCACTATAGCTTTAACTTTCTCAGTATCTGCCCGCATTCCGTCCTTATTAAATATATGACCTAAATAAGTTACCTCAGTTACACAAATCCTACACTTATCTTTATTAAACTTTAAATTAATCTGCCTAGCTCTCTTATATAGCTCACTTAGACGCGTATTATGTTCCTTCTCATCTGCTCCCCAACAAATTATATCATCAATGAAAGAATCTACTCCTTCTAGTCCTTCCAATAATTGTCTTACCTTAGCATGAAATATCTCCGGTGCACTATTTAATCCAAAGGGTAACCTCAAATACTGATAACGCCCAAACGGCGTTATGAATGTACATAAATCTGTACTCTCATCGTCCAACTTAACAGACCAGAACCCTGAAGTGGCATCTAAAACTGTAAAAAACTTTGCACCCTTTAATTTCATAGCGATTTCATTTAAAGTGGGCAGTTGAAAATGTGCCCGTTGAATAGCTTTATTCAGTGGTCTAGGATCTAGACATACACGCAAACTACCATTTTTCTTGGCCACCACAACGATAGAATTAACCCAGGGCGTCCGATGCGTAACTTTTCTTATTATTCCTAAATTAACCATTCTATTTAACTCATCCTGTAACTTGTCGCGCAAAGCTAATGGAACCTTCCTGGGTGCACATATAACTGGCGATACCCCCTTATCAACAACAATATGATACTCGCCTGGTAAACACCCGATTCCGTTGAATAAATCCTCATTATTAGAGACACTCAACTCATGGATTCGTCCAATAAGTCCTAACTCCAAGCATGCTTGCAATCCCAGCACGCTTTGACAGACCATGTTCGCTATAGCAAACCTTAAACAATATTCCTTATTCTTATAACACCATCTTAAAAAACCTACACCCTTTATAGGAATAAAGTTACCACAATACGATTGCAATTTAATCTTATGATTAACATTAATACATCTCAAGTCGAATCCTAAGTCCAAAAAACGTTCGTAAGAAATTACATTTATGTCAGCCCCCGAATCTAATTTAAACTTTTCAGACCCATTCTTAGTATATAAAACTACACTCCAATCTTCCGATACACAATTAATTTCGGCAATATTATCTAAGGATGATATCGTAAATAACTCTTCCTCAGCCTCAGCGTCCGAAATTTGTTGGTCATACATTTGCTCTTTTAATTCAATATTGTGTACTTTCCGTACCTTACACATTTTCGAGAAATGATCAAAATTATTGCATATGTAACATTGTTTACCTATGGCGGGGCACTCGCCAACGTGCTTGCACCCGCCTCCACATCGACGACAACGCAATGACGTAGTCGTCTTCGCGAAGCTGCGTCGCGGTACATCGGCGTCAGCACCGTCGACCGCGCGCCGGTCCTCCCGCTGTGGGTAGCTCCGCTGTCCGCCGCGGCTCCCTCTGGTAGCGCTACTGCTGCCGCCGCTGCCGAAACGCACCATACGTGCGTTCACACCGTCCACTCGAGATGGCCCCGCTTGCAGCACCCGGTTGCTCTCCTGCGACACCTCTTCGACCTGACAGATGCCAATAGCAGTATCGAGAGTCAGGTCTTCATGCCGCAGCATGCGATCGCGGAGTGTCTTGTCGCGAATGCCGCACACGATTCGATCTCTGATCAACTCGTCCTCCAGGTCCTTAAACTCGCACGGTTTACTTAAAAGTCTTAAAGCGGTTACATACTGGTCTATAGTTTCCCCAGTTTCTTGACACCTCATGAAGAAACTGAACCTTTTTACTATAATATTTTTCTTAATTCCAAAGTATTTATTAAATTTTTCTTCCAAAATCTTAATATTGTCTCGGTCCGATTCATTTGCAAATTTAAAAGTATCATAAATATCATACCCGTCCGGGCCGATGAGGTTCAACAACAGACTGACCTGTACCCCGCTATCCTCTTTCTGCATCCCTGATGCCTTCGTGAAAAGATGGAATTGAGTAATCCACCTTTTCCACGCGTCAGCCCGGCTGACGGAGTTGCCTCCCAAACAAAGCTCTGGCGGCGGACGAGCGTGCTCCATACTTGTAGCTCTCTACTTCTTATTACTTTTTGCGTACTTAGAATATGGAATGTAAGCGTCTTATTTCCTTTCTAAAATATTTTATTTTTCCGCTGTCACCATGTTGTATATTCAAACGCCAGCTCGTTGACAACTGATTTATTATACTTTTTAATACAATAAGAACTTCTTATTACGACAGGGACGTGATCTACAATCGATACGGAAGCCAAAAATATAGTTTTTAGAATTTTTGTCTGTTTGTCTGTTTATCTGTTTGTCTCTATGTATGTCCGGGATAAACTCGGAAAGTACTGGATGGATTTACTTAAAATTTTGCACGAATATTACTTAGAGGTCGGGTCAACACATAGGCTATAAATTTTAACGATATCGCCTAGGGTGAGGGGGAGGGGCCCAATTTTCCAATTTTTTTGTTTTTTTGCTCATATTGCTAAAACGGCGCGTCGTAGAGAAAAAAGTACTGTACATAATGAAAGCTCATTAAATTTCCTACAAATTTGTCCTTTACACTTTGTATTTATCTTTACCGATTTCGAGTGTCGATTGATTAATATGCGACGAGCTTCGGCATTGGTCGTTTCTAAATAGTGTCGTGGCGTTTGTTTTCTCCTTTTTACAAAAAAACTAACACATCTTCTATCTATCTATCTATCTATCTATCTAAATCTATATCTATCTATACATATAATAAAATCGTAGGAAAATCAATTCTGTACATTGAATATTTTTGAAAAATAATACTTGGGACGTGATCTACTACATTGCTAACGCGGACAAAGTCGCGGGCACCAGCTAGTTTATAATAATTTGACATTTTCAGGACGACGCGACGGTTGCATATTTCCCAAAATCTCACAAGTCACAATGCAATAATTATTATTTTAGATTTTCTAATCATATTTTAAACTTAAATAATTATAGCGCTATCTGTTGGGACCAAACTGAACTAAAATAATTACTGTACAGTGTACTCTATTAGGGCCGATCACACCGGTATGGCAGCGGCCGGCAGCGGTCGGCAGAGGCGCGATCGGCAGAGGCGCGATCGGCAGCGGTGCGAAGAGCACTTTTAGTGTGAAATAATTTTAAACTTTGTTTACATACTTATAACTAGTAGTATCGCTTGAAAACTTCTAAAAGTGCTCGAGGCGCCAAAATTATTTCACACTAAATGTGCTCTTCGCGCCGCTGCCGGCCGCTGCCGATCCGGTGTGATCGGCCCTTACCAGGAACTCCGGCATAATATTATTAATTTAACGAGTCATTAAAAGATGGCGCTTATAATATAGGTAAGCGCCATCTAGCAGCACAGATTTATACTAAAACAAAATTGAAACAGTGTGCTTGATTGTTCAATCAAATCACCGGAAGATGGCGTTTTGAATTAATATTAAGCGCTTCCTAGCGGACTACATTGTAACTAAAATAAGAAGCATGTGATTAAGAAGTTACATAATGTAACCGATAGATGTCGCATATACATTTTGTTTCACTTAATAAAATACAGATGGCGCTAGAATGATGATATGGCATTTAAAAACGTGCGCCTCACCTCGACACTAATTTTATTTAGAACAAGTTTAACTAGTTCATAGTCTTCAGTGCAATTTCAACATTATAATAATAATTGTGGATTCTATTTATTTATCTAATATATTCTTGGAAGGTTTTAATACAGTAGTTTACGTAGTAATTCTATTCAGTTATTTGGGCCTGTTTCACCACTTCCTGATAAGATGCTGGATGGCTATCAATCACTTAACTTGACAGATAGAGTACCGTATGGAGAATCTGTCAAAAAAGTTGTGGATAGCCCATCCGGCACTCAGGAAGTGGTGAAACAGGCCCTTTTGTGCAAGTTGCAACGGTAGGTATAGGTAGCTATACTATCAGAGAAGTTGATTCCTTGGCAGATGGCGGTCCTAAGTCGCGATCACAGCTAACAATTTGAATTGACATAAGCCGACCACATGACTTAGGTCCTGCAACTGCCTAGGAATCAATTTCCTCGATGGTACATACTCGTGAAGGGGTAACACAAACTTTTGCATAATTATAACATTATATTATTTTAGTGTGATTTTAGTATGTTATTATTTATTGCATATTACTCATTAGTCATTAGTTAAATACTTATTATTTATTAGTAAGTAATAAGTAATAACCTCTCTCTCGTCACACAAACCATATTCGTGCGTGATTTATCGAACGGAAATCCATTTTCGAGGTACAATAATGGGCATTGTCCAAAAAAAATCACATGTACTTTTTATATTTTTTTTCGTTAAAATAGGGTATTTTAAGAATATAAATTAAATAATTTTGAAATTCATTGGCTAGTTTTTTCTTAATAAATTTTTAAAGTTTCGCTCTGACGTCATCATCGGCGGCCAATTGACCTCTGCAGTATGTTTAAATTTCCTTTCAATCTTATTATAATGGCTGGTTCGTCAAATGCAAGTTCTCATTATGTGAAAACTGATACGAGAAGCTTACCAAAAGTTCGAAACGTAATGTTGGTCGAATTTATTGCTAATTTAACGCCATTGAAGGTCAAACTAAGGTTAAACATATTTGTTCAAAAATATAAGTAACTAATGGGTATTTTTTTGGTTTATATACAGAAAAACGATCACTGACCTTATTCCTCGAAATGTTTTTGTAATGAGCAAAATTTAAAAAAAATGGACAATCCCCATTAACAGAACTCTGACGTCATCGAATCCACGTGAAGGGACTTGATCGATTGATGCGGCGTTCGTTGTTTGGGACGTCAATGGGCAGACATTACTGACTGACAGTTCATCATCATCATCATGATCACAGTGACAACAGTCGTCAGTCACCTACATTGCTGCTCTCTTTTTGATATGACTTTGGTTTTGAGTCCACCTACTATACCTACCATTATGTTGGTTACTTTTGACTTTTGAGTTTTGCCTGTTAGCATTTTGTTAGTGTTTATACTAGTTTATAAAAAAGTACCTATTGTTGCCCAGATTCTGAATTTTTTTTTTGATACACTATCAATTTTTGATATATTTTCAATAGTAATGTTGATTGCATAACTTTTGACGCTAGTCACACTAAAGCGCTATAAAAGAATATACTCTTGCAACAAAAAACGGGTGAAAAATGTAGGTACCTAAGTCCTATCTAAGGAAGTTTTTGCCCACGTTTTGCGACAATTCTTAAGAAATAGAACTTATTTACTTGTAATACTGGGAATCACATGACTGTCCTTCAAGTTATTTATGTTTTATGTTAGAGCTTTTTATTATAATCTGTTAGTTATAGCCATTTGTGAGCGATGTTTGCTTTCAGAACTGTGTTCTTTACTTATTACTATTATACCTTGTATAGTACCTACTATACTAATTACTTTATAGGGCACATCTGATATCCGTATTCCAAATTTGGTGTCTAGACATAAAGAGAAAAATGTTACTTTAAGAGATACTTACTTATTTACTAAACTTTATAAAATATATTATAAATTAATGGCTATATTATTGTGATGACCAAGTCTTGAATTTCAAGATAATAACCCGAAATAACATTATTTTGTTTTAATTTAGAAACTAGGTAGCTACTTACCTTATAATGTTAGGTATAAGTTATAACTGATAAACTATAAAGTGATAACAATATTATGAGGAGTTTAATTATACCTAGAAAGGGGAATCCCCTTATAAAACCCAGAATTATTATCAAATAAGAACTTAAAATAAGAACCTAAATTAAAATTTTGTTTCTGCAAACCGCCGCGCCGACATGGTGGCGCCACTGGGAACCAGTTTCGAGAATAATATGATTCATTTTTATTTTACTAAGAGATTGTTGTATAATAAGTTCCGTGAACATATTGTGTCGTAACTCTTTATTTTCATACAAATTGTTCTCTGAATTATATTTTGATCACCTACTGAATATCTCATTAACCAAAACAAAATTCGCTAGCATCCTAATAATATGCTTACCTACTGTTTAGGTTAAATAAAACGTGGCTCGCTGTATTTAAACCGACGATATAGATTATATTTTTTTATTAATAGTTTTTACTTGTCTGTCAAGACTTTTGTAACATATCAGACAACGACTAAATGCAGCTATACAACAGATACAGTGACGATTTGTTGATAAAGGTTAAGTACTAAGAAGGATAATAATACTAATATGTCACAGATTTAAAAAGAAGTATGAAGTGCAACGGTTATAAAATATACGAAACCCTAAAAAAAAAATTAAAATTTAAAACATATTTAGGGCAGACCCCGAATCCAAACTAATATTATAAATGCGAAAGTGCTTCTTCATGAATCATGCCCCAACCACTGAAGCGATTTTTCTGAAATTTAATATTAAGATATTTTGAGTTCCGGGAAAGAATATCTAAGGATACTTTATATTCCGGAGAAATACAGGTTGTAACAAAACTAAGTGCCGATCGGGCCCTTGCCCATTAAAAAAATGTTGGTCTTTCAGCGCTGCTACTTTCACAATGAACTCTCTACAAGGAACACGTACACACCCTAAAGTATTAGGTATCACTTAGATTTGTTACACCTTGTAATATGACGGTTCCCGCACGATAAACGAATTTCGGTGCAAGTCGCGTAAGTCGCGTTTTTTCCAAACCGTATTTTCCGTAAGTCCCTTTTGTGGGTCAGGTTCATTCACCCAACTGCTGACCTAACAAAAAACGGTTCACCTTGATTGAAGACGTGATTGGAAGAACCACATAACTAACATTTTATAATATGAGGACAATTGCAATTTTTTTCCTTATGATTTAAACAAACCTTGGAACTTATCTACTTCATCATCTGGGTTATGTACTCGTATATGGCTACACACAAAATCTACATCCATCCGTTTATGCAAAAACGGCACATTTTTTACTGTTATTTACCTGGCTTTTCCAGTCACGTCTTCAATTCAGGCTTTATATTTTCCTTGTAGTAATTCTTGGTATTCTCCAAGGTGGTTGAAATATTACCTAATCTGTATACCGAATTTAAGTTATTTTATAAACTAAATTCTGTATAAATAAACTAATATTGTGCGCTCTAAACAAACGTACCCATCGTAAATTATAATTCATGTAGGGTGACAATAGTTTTAGTTAGCATTGCATAATATTGTCTTATTTTTTGAACTCATTTATTTTCATACTCATTTTTAATATTAATTTTCATACTAATATTGTAATTTGAAAAGTATGTCTATTTGTCTGTTATCATCTCATGTTAAACCGCTTAGCCGCTGTTAACTGCAACATTTTGTAATTTAAGTCCCAAAGAAGGACATAGGACAGTTTTATGCCGAAAATGTACGGTTCTTAAAGACTTACGATGTACATAAATAGAGATACAATGGAACCGTACTATTTTACAGTTATAGCATAGCTTTTTAACAGTATTTTAAGCAAACTTATACCTTTTTTTTAATTTTTAATATATTTTAAGCGTGTTTTTTAAATATTTTTTCGATATTCCGCTATTTATAGCTGTTTACCTACGCGTAATGGAAATCCGTTGGGGGCTAGATAAGATTATTCGACCCCTGACTTGTAGACCAATGTCAGTCAACATGTTATCTCGACAATTTCTCATGCTGTTGCAGCATCATAAACAGTATGAATAACAAAAATATTTGCTAAGATCAATAGGAATGACGTTGGATGTACCTACGTAAAGTAGTTAAATGACAATAATATCTATATTATCTATTCAGGGGGCGTGTGATTTACAAGTTTTATTTGAAAAAAAAAAAAGAAATGTCTTGTTCAAAGAAAACATTAGCATAAGGTATGAATTGGCTTGAAAACAGGTCAATGTCACAAGTTACAATCCAGGCACAAAAACGAAGTTTAACCAAATGATTCCTTTGTTATTATCTTTACTTCTACTATTTAAAGCAAAATTGTTTTCTGATATTCAATTTTTGACAATTTATTTAATCTAAATGACTTGATACAGAATTACATCTAGACGACTTGGAATGGATGGACTAACATCAATATTTTAAGACTAAAATTATCCAAATTGGTTCAGCCGTTCTCGAGTTTTTAGTAACTACTACTTTAAAATTCATATTTATTCATAATATGAATTACATAATATTATACTAGCTATTAATACGATACCTAATGGACTTTATAACTATAATTGCTTAAACGGTAGGTATAAGTACCTGAAACGTATTATTGACTTCTGAGAATATTGAACCTATTAAATGTTTTTATTTTATCTCCAAAAACATTTTGATTGGTAAATTACCGATTTGTTTGCGTTGTTAGTTTTTGTATTTTTTATTTGCGTCATCAGTGGAATTTTAATATTTTGTTATTAAATTATAAAAACTAACTTTTAGTTAATGACTTTATCAAAACTATTCTTTACTTATACTAAGTAATATTATAAATGCGAAACTGCAATATTATGTGTCCATCTTTCAATTCTATCTGGTACCTTTTCAATAGCTAAATCAATAGGGATTAAATTTGATACATGATCGATAATAAGTTAAGAAAATACACGGAAATGGCATCTTTTGTTTTATAATAATAATTGGAAGATACGGACTTGACAATTTATATTAATATGATACATAATATTATAACAATAAATGTTTTTCTAACAATAGAAATTATTAATGTTATGCTGAAAATGCTACCATTAAATTCGAAATAGCCAGGTGTTTTTTATTTGCATCTCATTAAAAGCTTTGTATAATTTTCAATTCTACCTACTTAGTATGTGTCAATAATTGTTATTGAATATGGAATTTACATAGCATAGCTTAGCATATAATTAGGTATTAGAAATTACGGGGTTATTTTTGAATTCTTTTATTTAAGTAAAAAAATAATTAAAATCAGAATAAGTTTTTGCGCTCAGATTATACGTTTTCGTTTCTGTCGCGATTCCACCGATTTATATTATTCGTATAGATACTCAACATAATTTTAATTAAACTAACATATTATAATAATTATCATCGTGTGCTGTCATGTAATAATTATCATGTTCAGATGGACATGGTTTAAGGTTATTAATGTTATCATCAGTACATATTTTGTACCATGGGCCATATTAATATTAATACAGAAAGTCTGTTTCATAGCGTTGTAAATAATAACAAAAGTTTCATAATATATTTTATGCTTGATACCTAATAATATGAGGATAAATAATAACGCCATTGAAAAAAAGAACTACAATGTTGTTATTTTTTACGTGTGGAACAGATTTTTTTTTTCATTCCATTTTCTCACACTATTTTTTTTTCTTTTCAGAATCAGATCTCACCGGCCTATCACACGTTGGTAAGTGGCATTTTCATTCTCATTCCTATAATATCGGGTGGAGGCTTAACTTATACTAATATAAAAAATATATCAAATATTTTGATGTTGTAAAAACATTAGTCCGAATAGTCCGAAAGAACGCTGAAGCGTGGTTATCCTACATTTAATTTTTTTTCTCGAATGGTAAAATGCAATACAATAAAGAGTGCAAAGTTATCAGTAATAACTTTGCAACTCCTTTCGGTCTTTTGACTTAGACAAAACAGTAATAGTCCGGTCATTTTAGACAATTGAAATAAAGAAAATTCCGACAGAGCCAAATCTTCGTAGAGACCTTAGGTTTACCACAAGGAATAAAGTGTCAAAAGTCCCCATCAGTCCCATGTGAGCTTAGGGACTTATTCGGGGCCCAAGGTAAAAATTTTAGGTTTTTTGGATTTTTCTCGAAAACGGTAAGTTTTATCGAAAAAGTACCTCAGAGCAAAGTTGTAGATCTTAAAATTCTCTATAAAAATGGTCCCTATGATTTTTTCTCTAGGACCCACTATTTCCCAGATATTACGCTTGTAAGAATCACGTTCTACATAGTAAGCACACATTTCCACACCACCTGTGAGGTAGTGTACTCGGCGCGTTTTTTGCAACCGGGTGCAATTAAACCTACCTGCCAAATTTTTTTTGGGGCTTAGGTGTCATAAGGAGAGTCCATTAAACCACAAAAAATAGGGTGATAATTTTTTTACCATAACATATTTTATCCCAACCTAATTCAGTACAGCTTGGTCACTACACGCACTCGCAACGGCGCCACTCTGTCGCCCGAAGGCGGCAAAAACCGGCTACCGGCAGGGGTCACCAATTAGTTTCGCTCGGGGTCCATTTTAAGAAAAGAAATGACCTTCGCGGTCCGCACATTTTATAATAAAAAAAAATAATTATGAAACAAAGGTAATTATGGAAATTACAAAGGTATTTATTTACATATCAATAAGAAAAGTGATAATTTTATTGCTTGCTTGGAGTGAAATTGATGCAAGCTATTGAAATTAAATCCAGGATGTTCATCAGTAAGTCAAGACTGAAATTTATTTTTAAAGTAGCCCGCAAACGTACAACACGTACAAATTACGTGTTTGACGTGTTTGAAGAAAATTTGGATTTTACTACGTGTTTGATGTTTGATCGTTTGCGGGCTACTTAACGAAGTTCACCTTCGAAAATGCTCGGTCCGCATACAAAGGGTCGGCGGTCCGGATGCGGACCGCGGTCCGCCATTTGGTGGTTTCGAGTATACTATCAAGTTCAGACATGGCAAGGCAATGAACTGAACCCTGAAGACTGGGGTTGGAAATTGATAAATAATACTTTGGAACCGATTCGAACTTTACTGCCCCCTGCTCCAGAAAAACTTCTTAACACTATTTTTTGCAATTGCAAGAAAGGTTGTAGTGCCAAATGTGGCTGTAAAAAAGTAGGGTTGCAGTGTTCTCCAGCGTGTACCAATTGCCAAGGTGTCTCTTGCTCAAATGTTCAATTAAATACAAAAGAGGAAAATTCATGTGATTTTGATGAAGAGACAACTTCAACAAGCGTTCATCAACAGGAAGGAGAAGAAGAAGAACAAGAAGAAATTGAAGAAAACATGATTGTTGAAGTTGAATATGAAGAGTATGAGTCAGATTAAAGTAATAAAAAAAAGTTAGAACGACAGTTAAACTCAGTAACCCATATCAATAATCTTCATACTATTAAATAATTATTGTTCCTGAAAATAACGTCATAAAGGTTCGTGGAATAGGCCTACCGGGGATACCACGTTTAAAAAAACGCGCCGAGTACACTACCTCACAGGTGGTGTGGAAATGTGTGCATATTATGTAGAACGTGATTCTTACAAGCGTAATATCTGGGAAAAAGTGGGTCTTAGAGAAAAAATCATAGGGACCATTTTTATAGAGAATTTTAAGATCTACAACTTTGCTCTGAGGTACTTTTTCGATAAAACTTACCGTTTTCGAGAAAAATCCAAAACACCTAAAATTTTTACCTTGGGCCCCGAATAAGTCCCTAAGCTCACATGGGACTGATGGGGACTTTTGACACTTTATTCCTTGTGGTAAACCTAAGGTCTCTACGAAGATTTGGCTCTGTCGGAATTTTCTTTATTTGATCACTATTTTTATGTCTAAAATGACCGGACTATAATAATATAGTTAAGACTGTGTAGTGTGTATACGAAATTGTTACAGCACTGTTAAATATATTTACAATATTTATCTATTAAATATTTAATCCAGGATAGCTGCCTTTGCCTGACTTATATGACTTGTATGCGCCTTTGCTTTTATGACCAAGGGGGCCCTGCATAATAATCTAATTTTAGATCAACTATCACTATATTCTTACTCATCCTTATCAGTTAACAACTTATCACACAGCCCTGGAGGTGTAGATATCATTTTGTTTGTATGCCTGTGTAGTGTGTACTGACTACTGACACATGTGGAACGTACTATCATAATATTATGTGCTGCAATTAGGGCATTAAGGTTCAAGACTTTTTTCTCACAAAATAATTAATTACAAATTAGTATCATACGGCGAACATGCAATCGTGTGCAAAAATAAGGGCGTCGAACACAAGACACGTAGACGTTGTTTTGCAAAAAAAGTGGGAATAATATTAAACATGAGTAGCATGAGAGCCTTCCCATTGAGCGAGGTGTTAACTGTTCAAGTCATTTCGGACGTTGTAAATTGTATTATCCTTCTTTATTGGGTCATGAAGAACCAATATTACCACATGAAATAAAATCATTGATTTTATTTCATGTGGTAATATTGGTTCTTCATGACCCAATAAAGAAGGATAATACTAATAAATAATCATGATTTTCGCGCCCAGCACCCTAATGAATTTACATTCCTTTAACACCTTATTTGAATGTATTCAAATGTTTGTATGCCCGTTACTCGTTCTCCAGACAAGGTTCACGTGAGGACCGAGGACCATAAATATTTAACACGGGCCAAAACGTGCTGCAAGCAACATACGAGGAAAAAATATCCTTTTTTTATTGACGTATGACAATCCTGACTGCGCAATCCTTATTATTAATGCGAATGTATGCCTGTCTGTTACCTCTTCACGCCCAAACCGCTAAACTGATTTCGCCAATGATATTGTATGTTACTAACGTAACTAGATTGGCAGTCTACGACAGAAACGCGTCACCACTTTGAAGATGCCTGCAGGCATATCTGCCGTACATAATGACATAATAACATTATGAAGTGACATTGTCTTTTGGGCTATCAAGTGGTTACGCATTTCTGAGAATCGTTTGTAAGACATTGCCACTCTAGTATTTTAGAAACTCATTGGATTTCGCTGAAATGCGTATGCAGATACTTATAGGACCCCGGGAAAGGACAAAGGATGGTTTTGTACCGAAAAATTGTACGGTTCCCCGCGATAAACCAACTTCGATACAACGGAGTTGCGGGCGTCAACTAGTAATTGCCATAGTTTAATTAGCGAATGTGTTTATTAATAATATCCTGGAGCACCGGAATGGTGGTTCCTGTTTGATGACGTCACTACTTACAATATCATACACGTGATAGCAATGTTCATCATCTGGCCCGTATTTTTGGTCAGTACTTAAGATGCGACCCGGTTTCAAGACGCGGTTCGGCTCCGTGATTGGTCCAAATTTTGACAGCCAACCAATCACAGAGCCTGAACCGTGTCTTGAGATCGAGATGCATCTTGAGTACTGACTTCTGACCAAAAATACGGGCCGAGATGATGTTTGACGTGTGAGGGTCAATTCAGACCGCAAATGTATGCCCCACCACGCCTCGCCTCGCCTCGTCACGTTGCGGTCTGAATTGACCCTTAGACGTATAATGTATATTAAGTAGTATAAGATAGATCTTATACCACTTAGGAGATAGTCTTTAATAAGAAAGCCTCACTTTACTACACTACACAACACACATAGAAAATTACAGGAACAAAAAAGGTTTTTGAACCTTAGCCACAAACATTTCATCTCTATAAGGCTGTTTTAAGACATAAAAGATACTTGTAGAACTGGTAGGTCCATCAACATTTGAGCCATTACAATAATAATAATATGATTGTGACGGCTGGTTGGTTTGGTTTCATACACCGGCGGCTGATGATGATGAATCAGGCTAGTCGTCAACTGGACTTATTGCTACATGCGTTTCAATTAAGGGTAATTGATGTCAGTGACATTACAGAACACTAGCGAACATCAAGACTAGGTATAGAGACTACTACTATTTACTATAACTTTAGTCTTTAAATATTCTGACTATAGGTATAGAGATTTGAAACTCTACTACTATTTACTATTTCAGTCTTTATATTTTCACAAAAGCAGCTCTTCTTAATCAACATCCGACAACTTAGTAAAATTGTTACATAATACTGGATGATACGATGATTTTGGTATCACTTCCCACCAAATATGACTTATATTAGGAGGATACGAATATAGAATAGAGTGATACGAATTTCACTGGACTTCCAGGAAAATTTCCAGACTTAAATTAGCCTAATAGGTTTAGCCGTTTTACCGTGACTGCTAAATTTTAAATTCATATTTTATTTAAATAGATTGAGTAGGTAGACTTTTAATGAGTGTGCCCTTCATCCTTAATGCAGGTTGTCATGGCAACCAATGATTTACAATATGATGACATCACGGTTGACTTTTAGGATGCCCACAGTTCACAAAATGAGGAAAAAGGTAAGCGGCAGCTTTTACCTCAATTCACATAGTTTATGTAAATTGAATTTATGTTACGAGTAACCTAGATGATGCCAGCAAATCCATTGCGCCTAGATTCGCTTTAAATGACGCGGGACGGTACATTTTTCCGGGACAAAAAGTATCTTAAAACCTTTTCCGGGATTTGAACTCGTATTCACAACCAATCACACCACTCGACCACGGCTGCACGGAGGCGTACCAACGAAATGGTTCAGTAATGGTTATTTTGTTTGGCATTAAACCAGAGTTGGTTTTATTTGGCTATTACCAATATTGATATTACCCTATGAACATGGGTTTGGCACCGATTGCCACCTATATTTACTCCAGACGAAGTTTCTAGCGAAGTAAATTATGAAATAGTAAATTAATATTAGCAAAATTTCAATAAAAGCAAAGACTAAGGAAAACATCTGGTCTCTGATAAAAGTATTGCATTTTAGTATCCATTAACTTTGCTGTTAATAATTTAATGCAAATTAGGCAAAAAATGTATATGAGTAGCTTAAGTAGTACCTATTATTTTAAAATAGTAAATTGAAATAAACTAAATTTAGTAAAAGGTTTTTCCTTCACAATATCGTTAGTTTATATTGGCTATTTTCCTAAAATGTGGTAATAAACAGGAAAACAAGATAGCTGTTTCTAGAATGGTGGAAAATATTTGCCAGCAGATTCATGTAACGGTAATTATTATGCAGTAAACGCGAATTAATCTAAAGACCGATAAAACATTGCAGATGTAACTATTTCCTGTTTGTGACTATTCTACGTCTGTAAAACCGTGGAATCCCCTTAACATAATAAATAATGATATAATAATGTCTAATACATAAAATCCCCCTTATTTAATCCATTATGTAAGAAAGAAAAGGACTGAGAATCGTCAATTTTTTTATGATCTGGTTTTAAAAATATGTAAGTACTACAATCAGACATTTTCATTTTTAAATAACAGTTAATTTGACAAAACAATTTGCCGGGCCATCTAGTATAGATAGAGAAGTATCTCGTTTTATTTCACTTAACTTATAGTAATAAGTTAAGTGAAATAAAACTGAAGCATAATACTTATATTTTCTTGTTTTTGTAAGAGTTTAAATCTCCAATCTTTTTACTTTGTAGTGCAGTTGTTCGTCCACATTTTACTGCGCAGTGTTTTAAACTAAATCCTGCGCAATTTAACGGTTTTTGTGCTTTCTCTAATTTGCAAACATAAACAAAACATAAATAAGGCCATAAACGGCACAGCCCGTACGTTGACTTGCTCTAGCCACAGTAGAAGCATCATACAGTAAAGTAAGTCAGCTCTCAGAATAATGACATGTAGCGAGTGCGCCGAATAAGCCATCAGAATACTTTTGAAATTGTTAGCAAAGCAATAATTTTAGATATCAAATCTTCTTAGAAAAGGGCGTAGAGGCTAACAATAAAAAAAATCTCTTTCAATATTATGGGTTTTCAAAAGCCAAAACTTGACATTATAGTTTGTTCGTTCTAAGATGATATGGGTGACAGTTCTCATATTCCTTGCTACGGATTTTTTTTACAAGAAAACAAAAAAAATCAGAATGTAATAAATTATATTCCATCTACAAAAATAAATGTTTCCTGTAATTGTAAATGAATAAAAATAAAAAGTTGCTAAATGCTAACTTATTGATATAAAATTATAAATATTAACTCTGAAATAGGAGTATAAAATTATTATTACGAAAATATTTAAAAATTTCAGATGCATGACGCGGAACTTATGTCAATAGAGATTGACACAGTTGAATCGCAATCAAATCGATAAAAAAGGGCGGCCATCTTAAATCGCCGGTGTCACTCTGAAACATCAGTACGAAATCGATAATTTCGATTGCAATTTCTTTACGAGGTGATTCGATATTTTTAAATTATTCGATTATTTTTTTAGGTAACTTCCCTACTTTTGTCAATTATATTGTGTCACGCATATCATCATAAAATGCACAAACTATAGTATACGCTAGCGAAGCGATGACTTATGTCAAATCGCATACATTTTGTGGCGTTAGCGTTAGCGTTTACGATAATCGCTTGCCGCTTGTCTAGAGGGGCAGGTTAGCTGAAATCAGGCACGTGTCCTCGATTTGGATGATCTAGTATGATAATGGTCTACTGTATATTTTGTACATTGTGGTGTAACCGTGTCGACAACGAGGAAGCTGTAACCAGACCAGCGAGTTCAAACACAAAACAGCGGTTTACCTAATTTCTTAGTTTGTGTGTTTGTGCCTAAAATGTGGTCGGGTTTAATAGTTTGTGTTATTCTTATCCTATATCCTTCTAAAGCTTAGGTTACCCATTAAAATATAATGTTGACTATGTAATTAGTCGAAAATCTATCGGCTGGACTTGATACAACCCAACCAAATTTCGTAGGTCCGTCATCTATCTATGTATAGTTCTTGCAATCTACGAGTGCGCGTCGCCTTTGTTTGTAGTTGGAAATGTGAATAGACATTTTCGTTAGTGTACGTACCCGACGGAGCAGTCAGTAGCGAGCGAGCCATGTACGCGTGTATAGATATGGTCACTCACACAACTAAGGGCGACGCGCACTCGTAGATTGGAAGAACTATACTTATAAAAAAAACGTATATAATTATGTACATAGACATCAATTTCGTACATGGATAATAAGGTCTATTTCCCAGATATGATGTCACAATGGTACGTCCTTAGATCGCATTTGTCATTAAAATGTAAACATTATACTTCCTTGCTATAATATTGTGATTAATAACATTTAAACACGACATATTGTCATGAGAATTTAAAATGTATGGAATGTCAATCATTCTAGTAGTGTGCGTTAGAACTAATTAATTGCTACCTGCACGCATATATTTAATTCGTCTTGAAGGTACCTTGTTATATCATTTTACGGTTTTAGAAGCCTTTTTTGATCAGAAAAGCATGTTATGTCACTTAAGAGACATAACATCCATTGCCCAGAATATCATTCAAATATCATTTCGTATTAGACCGAATAATTGTAATTTGTGAGTGATGCTGCTACTAACATTTTGAGTTAAACCATACTTTTCGGTCCCCCAAATTTAGGGAAGGCACCTTGCAGGAATTTCGGAGGCCTTATTTTCTAAATCCTTACACTGCCCTAAATAAGGGTCCCCGAAAACAGTGTAAGTAATGAAATACCGGCTTAAAGGCTACAATATCAGAGTAATGACAGTAACAATTAAAATATGAACTTTAAACGCTATGCTTCAAGGATGGTGATAGCTGATGATGATTATATTCTTATGTTTTCCGATGTTTATGCTGTCAGCTTTCGACAACAAATAACACGTGCTTATTAAACATTAATGCGATTGCTATGACACAGTTAATCAATATTATATATTTTATATTATATTACAATTTACACAATATCTAAATGATATAATGTCTTATGTCCTTGAAGTTCATCATTTTATATTTATTGTCACTATCATCATAATGCTGATTATCATAATTATTTATTATATACTCTAGATAAATGCTAGAGGCGAGCGAGCATGAGCGTACCCAGGGTAGGGGCAGGGGTGGGGTCAGCAGCTGTACAATAAACGTCAATTTTCCTGGCAAGTGGAAATTTAAAACGTGTTACCTACTCTGCGCATAATGAAGTGGTGGAAACAAAATATCTTTTCAGTCAGATTAATAAAAGTAAATTTTCATGATATTTTGTTTCAATATACCAGACCGACCATCTTCTCGAAACAGGTATGCTGCCCCCCCTAGCTGAAATCCTGGGTACGCCCTTGGGCGCTAGAGCAGTATTTTCAGACGCTCATCTAAAGCATTTTTTCTTTGCTATACCCTATACTAACACACCTTTTAATAAAGTTAATGCTGCGACAAACCTGATAAGAAAATTAACCTCCTTTATATCGATTATCGCGCAGTCAGATAAAAATCCAGCGATAATATTATTAATATGATCCACCCGAATTACTCGCGAATGCTGCGGGGCTAAAATGGTCGCTTTGAAGAATCATGATATGAATCATAATATGAGACATTTTTCTAAAATCGCAAAATGCAACTCTGCTTGCAATTCATTTCTGTATTTTTGTACTGATTTGACATTTGTCAGTTTGACAGTTTTGACAATTCATTTGCTGAATTGATTGAGAGCTAAATGTGACCATTTTAGCCCCGCTAGTATGTTTTAAGTAATACGTCTTATAACCCAACCAAAAACTATTTCCACTAGGTGGGGCGCAAAATTATTAGATTGAGTTAATGGGTGTAAAATTAAAACTACTTGTGTTATGTAATATTCTACTTAAAGTAACAAAAACATTAATTACAACGAGTGACAAATTAATTAAAGCAATTATTTCTTGGAACATCCTGGTTGTTTTGTTGTTATTTTTGTTTCTATGACGCATTTATTGCTGTTTTTAAGATGCCATTGCATAGATTAGTGCATTTTTAATGGCTTACTTCTGAGTTCTGACACAAAATTGACTAACGTCTGATTTAGGTAAATCAGACGTTAGTAAATTTTTAAACGTCTGATTGAGGTAAATCAGACGTTAGCGAATTTTTAAACGTCTGATTTAGGTTAATCAGACGTTAGTGATTTTTTTGTTAGAACCTACTACAGAATTTCTCATACTATGGAGTATCGACTGTTAAAGAACCGAAAGCGTCATTTCATTAACCGAAGTCAAATCTTTTGTATTTAAAATTAAAATCTTAGTGAACCTAAAAACTATTTGAGATAGATTTTTATGAATTTCAAATACATTAATTAATAATTATTGATGTTTTACATGCGTAGTCTATATGTATCCACAAAGCTATAAAATTCCCCGGAAATATATAAATATCTTCTCTACTACATAACTACTCTGTACAAACAATTAAAGCAGTCTTGATTATTTGTTCAAGACTAAAAAAAGCCCGCAGATCTGCGCAGTAACAAAAATTCGCACACTGTTTACTGGAGTCGTATTTATTACATAAACCATTGTGAACGTTTACCGTGTTTAAACGATATTTCATTTAATTTATTGCAATGTAATTTGGATGAAATACTTAAATCACTTTTTCCCATCTTGAAAATGTATGAAAACACAATTTTTATTATATATATATACAATATACTTATATAATAAAATATTTATACAATTTTTTGGCATAAGTATTGTTCTTTTCAAAATAACTAGCTATTATTATTTTTAACAAAAAATTAAAACCGACTTCCAAGGTAAAAACAATATTAACATTAATATGAACTAAAAAGTATTAAATAATTTTTGCTATCTAATAGTGCCTTTTTCCGAATTCGGCTAAACCTCAACTATTTCTGTACTCAATCTTCATTATTTTGAAGTCGGTACCAGATAGCTGAATCTTCAGTCCTCTGACAGAATATTTGAAACTTTTGGAACTGGCACCGACTTCAAAATTATGAAGATTGAGTACAGAAATAGTTGAGGTTTAGCCGAATTCGGAAAAAGGCACTATTAGATAGCAAAAATTATTTAATACTTTTTAGTTCATATTAATGTTAATATTGTTTTTACCTTGGAAGTCGGTTTTAATTTTTTGTTAAAAATAATAATAATTTCACTCTTTTTAGTTACACTGGTAGGTAAACCTTCGCGTATATTTTACGTATCTTATTACAATTTGTTAAGAGTCACAGTTCACACTCACAAAATAATATATTATCAGTGAAGTGAACATATTGTGCTAAGTAATTTAACAATTTTAATACTTCAAACCCCAAGCGGTCACCGGCGATTGCGATAACAATAAAAAGGCTATTGTGTCTCGTTTTTCCACGATCGAAGGATCTATCAGATAAAAAACTGTATAAACTTGCATTGGATGTAGCGTAGCTACTCATCTAATACCAAAAATTATTTATTTGGCAAAACAACGTTTGCCGGGACAGCTAGTAATATAATATTATCATAATTATTGACAGCTGTTCTTGTAATCAAGAATTCAATTTCAAATCCATTCAAATCGATACTTAGTGCGCCATCTATCGATTAATAAGTATAACTAATTAAAAAGACACTTATTGACTTTGTTTTGTTTAAATGCTCTTTTTAAAATAACTTTATTTTAATTCTATATTTTGTCTATTAAAATTTTATAAAGTAGTTAGTAAAGTATTCGATCTGTATATAAAGTAGTAAAGTATATTCGATCTTCCGCCACTCGCCGCGCGGCGGCGCCGCGATACCGTCGCCTCCGCGGTGCTGACCGCCGTCTATATTTAAACAAAGTGTTGTTATACAGTATAAAATTATTATTATTATTAGTATATCCACACCTATGCCTTGTACTATTATCTATTCTGTGCCATGAGACATTGGTGACCTTAACACGACGTGGTAATGATGAAGACGATGATGATGATGATGATTATGATGATGAATATGAGTTGCATAGTAGCATATGCTTTCTGTTCTTAAAACAACGCCGAAACTCCCAAACGTGTATCTATAAGGAGTCAGGAGTTCTCTCAGCATCTTCGAAACCATGGTATACCTTGACCCAATATTTGACTTTTTGGTAGCATATTCTTAGTACACTTCACATAAAACCAAAATCACCATATGTTTCCATATAAATTTCGAGGAGTTCCCTCGATTACTCCTGGATCCCATCATCAGGTCACCACTTTGTGAACATGGTACCAAATTGGAGTAAAACCAAATACAACAAAGCAAAAATTTCGAAAATCGGTTCACAAACGGCGGAGTAATCGTTGAACATACAAAAAAAAAAAAAAAAAAAAAAAAAAAAAAAAAAAAAAAAAAAAAAAAATATCCACAGCCGAACATATAACCTCCTCGTTTTTTGGAAGTCGGTTAAAAAGCCGAGCTTTGTGAGGGCTCGCGTGGTTTTTTATTTTTATTACAATAACACAGGATTTATGAGGAAAAACGTCACCTCACAATGAACAAAGAATTGACGTAACATTGACCACATATTTCTATTTTCATGGTAATCAATCCGTGTTGCGAACTAAAAAGAACTTTCTAGTAACAATATGGCGCGAAGAATTCATTAAAAATTTTCCGTCACGACAATACAATGCAGAATAATAAGCGCCAATAAGTACAAATAAATTTTCCTAATGTCTTCAATTATGTGAAGAATATTCCAGCGTTCTCAATAACATTTCATTGAAGTCGATAATTGGATGTAAAACCTTTGTGAATAAGTCACGACGCGACGAAGTCATTGAAAACTATTATAGAGGTATGATGCAAATTGCAAGGTATAGAGGAGGTAAGGAGTATAAGGTTATGCAAAAAAAGGTTGAAACATACTACAAGGGGTATAACTTATAAGCCAAGAAGATGCGGCAGTACGTATAAGCCCCTCAGGTTTTTGTCAAAATCAAAACAACAATTGGAAAAACATATTATTTTGAAATCTTGTAAAATAACAGAGTCGGCGAACGAACGGGCGGAAAAAAATGTAAACAAGTCTCAGACTTGCCAAAAAATAGTACGTTCCACGAAAAACCTAGTTCGTAAAAAAACAGTACGGCATGGCGCATGCGCATCGTCAGAGCATCTAATTCATAATACATATTAGAATAGTGGGTGTGTCGATTACTTCACAGATTTTCCCGATACTTAAATGCAACCTTGATAAAATGATGATTCATCATCAGACAGCGTCTCAGACTATTATTAGTCACCGATTTTCGACAAAACCCTTTAGCCACAATAGACAAAATGAAGCAGTAGGCTGACTTCAAACAAACTGACGAATTGGCGCGGGTACCGCTGAAGACATGCTACGAACGGCTGATTATCCCTATGTCAAGCATTGCTCCGGCCGATTTAATATGTCATAAGTCATAAGTCATAACTCATAATTACTCATAAGTGATACTCGTCAAACGTATTGATTACTTCTACGTGCTTAGATTACTTCTAAGTCGGCCTACTGGTTCGTGCAGTTTTTAGCTATCGTCTCATAGTCGTAGGGTTGGCATATCCTTGTTTTCCTAGTCCAGAAATCGTAGTCGACAGCCCTGGTTCGTAAAATAGTAGAGTGACGTCAAAATCGTCGCCGACGCGTAGTTATAAATCGCATCACGTGGAAAAACGTAGCCAATATGCGACACCATAGAGAATTCACGGCTGGTCGAAGTAAAAGCAACTTTATCGCTTTCTAATAGAGATTATTAAACGGGAACTTTAAAAAAAATAATGCGCAATAGTGCTATGTATAGAAATTTTTACAATAATTATGAAATCTGTGACGTTTTTAATCATAACATACCTGTACTGTACGGCGTACGGGTTGTGGAAAAACGCCAGATTATTGCAGCCAAAACCACAAATACGCTAGTGTTTTGAAAAATAATGACGTAGTATTCTGTATTGTAGAATGTAAAAATAATACTAAGTATCTACATTCTGCTATACTTACTAGTTACTACATTGTTTTTTAATCTATGGATGCTTCTCACCACTTCAGTCTGGCCCCGTGGTACCTGAAGGACTTGTGTTACGGGTACCGGAAAACGGAAATATAATATCATCTAGTTTCTAGTTTAATTTTAATATATTTATAATTTTAGACCGCTGGGCGCTGAAAAACAAACATACTAAAAATTACTAATAGAAATATCTACAGACTACAACACAACAATGCTTTACATTCTCGTAATCTATCTATATCTAATCTAATATATATAAATCTCCTGTCACGATGTTTGTCCGCGATGGATTTCTAAACTACTTAACCGATTTTAATGTTGTTTTTTTAAAAATGTGTGCTTTTTTCCAACTTGAGAGATAGGATAGCTTAGATCTTTAATTATAGTCGCAATTTTATTTTTCTAATATATATAAATCTCCTGTCACGATGTTTGTCCGCGATGGATTTCTAAACTACTTAACCGATTTTAATGTTGTTTTTTTAAAAATGTGTGCTTTTTTCCAACTTGAGAGATAGGATAGCTTAAGATCTTTAATTATAGTCGCAATTTTATTTTATTGCAAATTATTTGTCTATAAAGAGCGACCATTATTTATGCGACGCGGGTCACGGAATAGCGATGGACGTTGCCATGGTGACATACTTATTTAGTCACTAATTCAATAAAATAATACGGGCGATATACTTTATATAATATGGCAAAGAAACGTTTGCCGGGACAGCTAGTATAATATATAAAACTCAAGGGTGACTGACATGGTGATCTATCAACGCACAGCCCAAACCACTGGACAGATCGGGCTGAAATTTGGCATGCAGGTAGATGTTATGACATAGGCATCCGCTAAGAAAGGATTTTGATAAATTCCCACCCCAAGGGGTTCAAATAGGGGATGAAAATTGTATACATATAATAAAACTTTTTAACGCGAGCGAAGCCGCGGGCAAAAGCGCGTCATTAATAAGTAAGAACTGTTAATTAATTTAATTATCTTTCCATTAGTTATACAAGTCCCATGCTATTGAGAGTTGGTATTTCGATTCTAATGGATGAAAATATATCTAACGTTGAGTTTTTTAGTGTTTTATAAGATAGTTAATTCACTCCTACACAACATTTCAACATAATAAACTGTCCCGCTAGAAACTATTGCAAATACTGTGTGGACAGTGTGCCAAGACAAGATTAAGAAAAGAAATGTGTAAGATATGACTGTGAAAAGTTTGAACAAGATTAAGGCCGTCCCCCGAGCAAACGACCTTGGCCATACTTTTGCCGCGTTGCCGAAATCGCGCCAAAACCCTATTATTTTTACATATCTTAGTTCAAAAGTGTCCTAAAAAAATTTAAAACGGCGAATATGTAGTTTATGATATTGTCGATCTATTGGCGTGAGTTTCAAATAAAAGTAATTTGTAACTGCTAAGGAGATGCTGAATATATGCTCGAATTTTAACAAATTGGTATTACTTTGGAAGCTGATATCATGAGTTTAATAAACAAAAATAGAAAATTTAAAATGGCGAAAAGAATGTTGATATACTGAAGATTATTGCTGTATTTTTATTATAACTTTGTAGCTTTCAGATTATGAGTTTATAAGGTTTTAAATACAGTCAATTACGGAATCTCCGGACGGAACGCCCTTAAGTGAAGAAATTAATACGTACACGTATCAAAGTCCCATTAGTGGTGACTAAAGTATCTTATACTTCAAACGGGATAATCTTCTAGGCCTAAAATTCTGAATTTTTATATTATTGTAGTTTTCTTACATTGAGATCAAGAGGAAGAGGTCTTAATAATAGACTATAGAGAATAAAGTACCTACTTTGTAATCTGAGAGGTTTTTTAAAAGCCCGAATTAAAATTTCGATTTATTTTCAGGCAAACTTTTTGCGAACATACTCGTATTCTTACTTGCAGATACAGATAATAAAAATAGATTTTCAAATAACGTACCTGGTGTCAACTTACAATACTTGTGGTGTACTTAGGTCCTGTTTCACCCCTTCCTGATAAATGCCGAATAGGCTATTCACCACTAACTTGACAGATAAAGTATGGAGAATCTGTCAAAACAGTTGTGAATAGCTTAGCACTTAATCAGAAAGTGGTGAAACAGGCCCTTAGAATGGTATTGTAAATTACACCTTCACCTATTTATAAATTTCTAGAACAGTGTAGTACTGTAATTGCGTATCATTGATTTAATCTGATATTCTATAACAGTATGCCCGTGACCCCTACGTACAGACGTACTGTTCGATCAATATTGTGAACCCTCGACATGTATCGTTGTTGCCTCCAACTTCGTTGTGCCGAAATTAGTTTTACAGTACATTGTTAAGGCGAGGATCAACCCCAATTTGTTATTCCGTGACTCCCAGTTTACCTAGTTCCAATATAATAACGAAATGTAAGAAAATATGAGATATAAAGCACAATATTTAAAAGACTTTAAACCATAAACATTTTTATAAAACGTAATACTTTGGCTGTAATTAATTTACAAACTCACCTCTGACAAAAATCTAATTCATCGAAATACAAGGATACATATACATTTTATTTGAATAAATTGTTTGTAAATCTATTTTAACATATTCTGAACCGAACAATTTTGTTTCTTAATATTTATTTCCAAAGATATTTAAAAAAAAAACATGAAAAATAGAGAAGATCCGCCCCTAGTAACTACAGTTTTATGCTAAGCTAAAATTAATCTTATTGCGATGCGTATATGCTTGGTCTTTGGTTGTGTGCAAAGTTATCGTTTTGGATGTTATATATTATCCCATGTCCTTTCTCAAGACTTAAAGCATCTTCATACCAAATTTCATCAAAATTGACTGAGCAGTTTAGCGTGAAGAGATTACAAACGGACAGAGTGATGGAATGATAGACACTTTTATATTTTATCACTATACTCGATGACCCGGTGAGGTTCGTCTCAATTCGCTTCTTATATTATGTGTTAACCTTCCCTGTGCATCCACGAATATTTCAAGACCAAAATATATAGCCAAATCGGTTCAGCTGTTCTTGAGTTTTATTAAGACTAACAAAATTTAAACTTAATTTTAATTTTTATGGAAGTATGAATGATCGTACAGTCACACACACATAAAATTATCAAGTTCTTGGTAGCTTTATAGCTTATGTAATAATTGTATTATTAGATAATCATGATAATACAATTATCTCATGTAGTTGATATTATGTAAGTAATTTACGCTAGTACATATTCTATTCCTCATTTATATAGCAATATAAACGTATCCATAGTAATATAATAAAAACATACTATTTTACTAAATAATTGGATGAAAGTCCTTATTAAAATTGAAAATGCGGAAGTGTGTTTGTCTGTTACTTCTTCACTGCTAATCCGCTGAAGGCTGAAGCGATTTTGTTGGGTATGGAGCATAAAGTTAATATACCTAGTATATTAACTTTATGGTATGGAGATACATTAAGTCCCAGGAAAGGAGTAAAGACATAGGATCTTTTACATCTCGGAAAAATGTACGGTTCCCGCGCGACAAATGAATTGGCGCAACGGAGTTGCGGGCGTCATCTAGTACAACATAGGCAATACATTATTAAATAATAATTTAATCCGGGTACTGATGTCTGATATTATTTTATAATTATTTTTCTAATTCGTAAATAAAATTGGTATTCTGTTTTGGACCTGTCAGTCAGGCAATTTCAGGTTGTAAGTATAGTATAAATATTTACATGTACTAAGCGTAGCACTCTCGTAACACAATACGTACATCACATACAGTAGAGCAGCTCAGCCGCTTTAACATCTTCTCTCAACACAGCTAGACAGTGAAGACACACTCGTGACCCGCGAAATGTGATTCATTGTTTTACTGTTGCTTTTGCTTCAATGTATGCGTGTTACTGCTTTACTCTTTCACTACGTATAATTAATACTGCGGAAGAGTAATTGACTGTCGCACTCATAGACGAATATTAATTACTTAACTATAATCCTTCGATCGCGGCAAAACGAGACACAATAGCCTTTCAATTGTTATCGCGGCCCACTTGGGCCTTACGGGAGTTGAAGTAATATCTGCCAAACTCTTCAGTTTGAAGTTTAATCATCATTAGCTTTGTCCACACTGGGCCTTTTTTTGTTCATCAAGGGCATGCGTTATAGCGCAGTCAACGCGAACGTGAGGCATGCCCGTGACGCGCCTTGAAACCGTAGCGCT
Source organism: Polyommatus icarus (assembly GCA_937595015.1). Classification (NCBI taxonomy): domain Eukaryota; kingdom Metazoa; phylum Arthropoda; class Insecta; order Lepidoptera; family Lycaenidae; genus Polyommatus; species Polyommatus icarus. The sequence continues at coordinate 18,913,724 of OW569325.1, read as the reverse complement.
CGCTATGACACTTTTCTTTCAACGCGGGTGGAATTTGACGTATTCAATTATTGAATATGCCAAACGAAAGTTGAATAAAAAGATGAATACTAAAAATTGAAGATGAAATTGCATGATGTGGACATAGCTATGAGTGCGACCGTTACTCATAAAATTGTTCTTGGTCAAACTCGGGTCGCTGGTATAATTTTAGTTGCCCTAGCTACGTTTTTATGTCATCGGAACCATATTATTGGGACGATCCAATGACTGATAACTTATGAGAGGTACCGTAAGGGGAATATACAATCCCTAAAGTATTATCACTTTGCTTTGTTTTATAGTTATGAAGATAGGCTACGACTCTACACTCTACTGTATATATTTTATATTATGTAGTTAGGATGACCTAGAAGTTCCGCTTACGTTCCAGGGTTAACCGTCAAAAATTATTAGCATAACCTCGACTATACTGATAATTTCAGGACATGACTATATTTTCTTAATTACTCATAGTCATGAACAAGTTATAGCATGTACAAAGGTTGAAATAAAATTACGAGTATTAAAAATAATAGCATCCAACTATCAGTAAGTAAGAGGGATATTATAATTCAGAATGCATAGATATTATTTTTTTAATGGTTGGCATATTGACGCACAAAGAGTGACCAAAAAGACGGTTTCGGTGTTGTTCGGGGAAGTTTTTACATTTACATTTTTCAAGTTATTATAATACTCAATATGCCTACTTATTATATAAGTAATATTTGAAAATAATTTCCCTGTGTACAGATTTTGCCTGTCGATTTTATACTTGTCTGTCTTCAGATATTAATGTTTATCTAGTTACTAATTAAATACTGATTAAATTGTAAGGCTTACTATCAGAATAATATTTGTAAAGATTTCGTTTTATTATAATTTATTACCTACCTACTAAACGGAAGTCTTATCAATAAATATTGTTTGTGCTGATAAAAAAGAAAAACAATCTTAACATTCCACAAAAAACCCCAAATATTTTATTAAGTAAATTACCATGTAAACAACCTTATTTTTAACTCTACAAATTTTCCGTTAATTGTTTTTCATTGACAGATAACTTTATGAATTGACTGACGTAAAACCAATAACGTCATAATATTATCTTGTTTATCATCGATTTTCCATAAGTTGCACAGACATAATAATAATATGTACTTAAATAATGGAAACAAATTTTGATAGTTTCTAAAAATACATCTTACTTATATATGAAATTCTCGTGTCACAATGTTAGTCCACGAACTCCTCCGAAACGGCTTTACTGATTTTTACCAAATTTTATATGCATATTCAGTAGGTCTGAGAATCGGCTACTCGGTACTTTATATATTGATAAGTGCATTTGTTGAATAAATAATAGTAAATTATTAAAACCTGAGACTGAAGGCGACCATTGTTTGTGCGACGGGATAGCGATCGACGTTGCCATGGTGACATACTTATTTGGTCACTTCAATAAAATAATATGGCAAAGATATTATGGCAAAGCAACGTTTGCCGGAACAGCTAGTTTGATATATAAAAATATTATAAATATGTACTATTTTAAGTTTTATTATAATGAAACTATATTTAAATATAATATATAATTTTAAAAGCTTCTACTTTCATAATCGTGTTGAAAGCGAAACGTCTAGTCTCTAGTCTAGGCAATAAAAACAAAATTTGATTGTTTTCTGTTTGTGATATTCAAAAAGGAAACAACAATTATGTTGTTCCGATATTTTGTTTCTTATGTCCATTAACATAAGGTTTGTTTCGTTTTTCAAACTTTTTAGGCGCGGCAGACGATACGCAGACGTCTGAAGTTCCATTGAACTATCAAGATTGATTTGTGGGTGAAACAACAATTATTGCCTTTGCCTTCAATTCAGTAGACCATGATATTCTTTTACTTCTTCTTCGCTCACTTAATCTATCTCCGATCGTAGTAGAATGGTTCCGCAGCTTCCTACAGGGGCGCCGACAGCGCATCAAAATTGACAACACATCGTCATCTTGGTGCGATATTTTTGCCGGTGTGCCCCAAGGCAGTGTGTTATCACCTCTCTTGTTTTCTCTTTTCATTAACTCCATTTCTCGCAAAATTTCCTCTTCCTATCATATGTATGCCGATGACCTACAAATATCCAGGTCCTGCTCCCATTACTATCCTACGGCATTGCTCAAAATAATGCTGATTTAGATGAAATATCGAAGTGGAGCAATGCCTATGGTTTAGTCCTTAATCCAAATAAAACACAATCTATTATTATCGGCAGCAGACATCTAATTGCGAAAGTGGACTGGAACTCCTTACCTGATATTGTCCTTGACGGGAATGTTATTCCCTACAGCTCCTCCGTGCGTAACCTTGGAGTTTACTTCGACCGCACTCTCTCCAGGAACTTCGCAAAAAGATATAACGCTGCCACCGCTTCCCTCAGACGATTAAGCAATTTCCTGCCAGTCGCAACTAAAATTAATCTAGCCACGACCTTACTCTTTCCGATTCTAGACTATGCTGATGTTTGTTACTGTGATTTAAATGAAAATCTCCTCTCTTCCCTTCAACGACTCCAAAATTTGTGCATCCGTTTTATCTTTGGCCTTCGCAAATTTGATCATGTGTCTGAATATCGGTCTCAGCTGAAGTGGCTTCCGATAAAGATGCGACGAAGTTCTCAAGTCCTACATTTACTATATAATATCCTCTTTAATCCTTCAACTCCTGACTACCTAAAAGTAAAATTCAATTTCCTCGGTCATAACGATCCTATTCTTCGCTCTGCAAACAAACTTACTCTTGCTTTTCCATCTCATAAAACTTCATTCTATGATTATTCCTTCGCCACCACCGCTATTCGACTCTGGAACTCCTTACCCGATTTCATTAAAAAATCTGAATCTATTAAATATATTCAAAAAACGTGTAAAACAATATTACTTAGACCTCTCTATATAAAACTATTGGTGTGTAGGTTCTTTTATATGAGTATAATTTTTTGTCTTATTATATCTGTGTAAAGTTTATTTAGTTTATTATATATTATGTAGTTAATATTGTATGTAATTAGTATATTTAATATTTATATTTTTAATTTTATTATCGGTTGTCTGGAAGAAACTGCTTAAAGCAGTAAGACCGCCTTTTTGCACAATTTTGTAATTTTCATATACTTTTTTGTTATTGTTATGTGTTTTGTTTTTTGTCTCTTTTATGTCTTTTCTTTTGTGTGTGCAAATAAATAATTTATTATTATCATTATCAAAACTATTAAATCTAACTACACTTCTAAATTTTTCTAAACTCTTCTTTATGTAAGGACGATAGAGTATAAATTCAATCGCAACAAATTTAAAAAACAATGGCTAAAAAATTACCGGACTAAGGTATGGAATACGGGCAAAATATACAAGTAGACATCGAAGGTAACTTTTATCGATTTTACCTCGGTATTTATTTACTAATTTATAACCTTGAATGTGAAAGTTCACCCTTAGCTCTGTTCAAGAAAATGTGATCAATATAACTGTGGCTATAGAGAACAGAAGTTTTAGAAAGATCCAGACGAATGTATTGCTTGGAAAACTACTTAATTAATTAGCTACATTACGCACCTAGGGCAGGAAAATAAGAAATGTCGGAAAGGCTTTCTTATTTACTGCTCATGGTGCGTATACTATTTTTCTCCTCGACGGAGGCGGAAAACGGCAAAATCGGTAAACGCAACGGGAAGAAAGTTGACGTTTTCTACCCAGCGGCGGTGAGAAATAGTACATTACGCACCTAGGGCAGGAAAATAAGAAATGTCTCAGATCACATGTTTGTTATAATCATCAGCTTTGCCTCGGCCAACAATCACATGTGATCTTTATTTACTGCCCGTGGTGCGTATACTATTTTTCTCATCGACGGAGCCGGAAAACGGCAATATCGGTAAGCGCAGCGGGAAGAAAGTTGACGTTTTCCGCCCGGTTTTTAAATGGGAACAATGAAAGTTCATGAAAATGTTGAATTGATAGAACTACATATGTATTTATTAAGGCAAAAGTGAAGTGCAAGTAATGATTTAAGTAATCATTTAAATTTCTATGGTACCTATCCTGTGACTCATTATTTAGATTATAGTACTACTTACTTAAACAAATGTGAAATGACACAGGTATACCGTATAATTATTGTAAAGGTTATTAATGACGTAGCGTCTGTGCCCTGGCTATTTTTAGCGACCGCCCCTCCGAGCCGTGACGTCAGAGCCGACATTTGGGACACGCTAGTGTGCCACTGCCCACAACTATAGTAGTTATACAGTAACAACTGTCACGCATGATTGACTATTAACATAGTAAAACCTTTTACTATGCTATTAACTCACCTAGGGAATATTATGCAAAGGTAGGAGAGGGCGCTACTGCAGTAGCAATACAGTAAAAAATCCGACCAAAATCTGACATTTTGCACACGTCGTATGAATCTTGAGTCTTGACAGAAACGTTGTCAAATGTCGAGCAAAACTTTTTCGGTCTTAGGGCTGGTTTACACGTATTATGTAGATAAGTAGTTAACTAAATTTCAACTTAATTTTAAGTTACTTAGTTGCGTGTAAACACACAATTTAGTGGCATATTACAAGTTAAAATTTAGTGCTACTAAATTTTAACGTACTACTTACTACTAAATTAAAATTTAAACAAGTTAAAATTTAGTGCTACTAAATTTTAACTTACTACTTGCTACTAAATTGTGTGTTTACACGCAACTAAGTGACTTAAAATTAAGTTAAAATTTAGTTAACTACTTATCTACTTAATACGTGTAAACCAGCCATTACTACAAAAGATTTAAACACCCGTTGAACAGTTGATTAGAGAAAAATTCAGTACAAAATGGTCTCAAAACAACTGTTCAACAGATGTTTAATTTTTGTGGTAAGACTGTTTGTTTCTGTCGATGCTGGTGCTGCCTCTAGCGTGAAAATATTGCAGTTATAAGTATTATAACATCCTTATAACAAATTACTATTCTAGATATTTTTATAACAACTATTCTACCAATGTTTACCTTTGTATCTTTGCATAAAGCAAAACTACTGGTCCGATTTTGATTAAAGACATAGCTACTAGAGTACACATAACACAACGCGACGGACATGATAATAATTATTATGAATATAATGTAACATTCTCACAAGTTAAAGAAAATTAACTCGAGCCAAACAATATACAGAGAAGCAAGATCTTTTGTGTATTGTACATACAAACAGTTATGTTCTACTGACGTAAATGTGCACCTACAAACAGATTCCCAACATCAAAGACGGCCGACATTAAATGTTTGACGTATTTATTAATAATGGTTCCATCTTAGAGGTTAACAGTAATAAAGTAGAAATGTGGCAACGAAATGAAAAATAGGGAAAATGATGAAACATCGGAAAATTGCGACGTCATTCAAATGTTTTAAACACGAATGCTTGTAAACAAACACAAAAACAATTTATGAAACGTCTCACTCGTCTCGTTTATTTTTGATTGATTAAAACGAATGAGACGGAAAAACAAAACAAGATTTAAATAAATCCAAGACGCACGCGCTGGCGCTTGGACCGTTTGAAAATGAGTCGATGAACCCGAAAGGTACAGGTGAACAAACCTTCGCCATATTATCACGAAAACGGGAATAAAGAAAATGGAAATAAACAATAATATTTGTCTGTTAACTACTTTGGTCTTTAATAACTGCATACAGTTATTTTTTATATCAAGTAAATGTCAAAGGTGGCGAGGACAATTAAAAAGGGAAATATTAAGTATATTATCTTTTAATAATTGTAGATTTCTCGCTCCCAGTCCTAGCGCCTAAACTAAGTCTAATGCTAAGTACTCACATACAGTTTTGCTCGATAGTTTTACTCGAAATCGAGCAAAAACCACAGTGTGGAGTGTGGACCGCAAAACTCACAGCTCGAAGGCTCGCATCGAGCCAGTTTGAAGGCTCGAATCGAGCCGGCTTGACAAATTTTTTGACACTAGTTTTTATTATTCGTAGCTAATTTCCTTCGAACTGGAGTAAAACTATCGAGCAATGCTGAATGTGTGGACGAAAGCCCAAGCCGCGGGTTTTGCTCGACGTGATTGCTCGATCGAGCAAAACCGTATGTGAGTACTTAGCATTATGCTAAGTACTCACATACGGGTTTGCTCGATATTTTTACTCCAAATCGAAGGAAATGACATAATATTTGACACATTTAATTCCATCGAGCCGGCTCGAAGCGAGCCTTCGAGCTGTCAGTTTTGGCGGTCCACACGGACGTGGTTATTGCTCGATTTGGAGTAAAACTATCGAGCAAAACCGCATGTCAGTACTTAGCATTACAGATCTAATGTTTGAATGAGATTTTCATAAACATATTTGATATTAGGTATTATATTATCGATACACGAAAGATTGAAAGTTGCACAAGAACAGCTCTTTTGAGCTGTTCTTGTGAAACTTTTTTTTTTAATCTTCACGATCATCAACTACTTACATCTTTAGCTTTAAATATTATCACATTTATAAGTCTATGGAATGACCTACCTACGAGTATTGACAAAATTCAAGACGGATACAGTAAATAATATTATGATAATTCTTACAATTTGTTTAACAAACCAATTCAATTTCAGTAAACATTAAATAATAATATTATGTCTGTTTTGATTTGATTTGCAAATATAAATGAGGCATCAAACAACGATTACGATTCAATACTATATAATCATAATAATATTACGATTGTAATTTATACAAAATACGTAGCAGCCGCGCGGTCTGAACTCTGCGTCTTAATTTTATAGTGGCGTTCAGCCAAATTATTTCCCAGGAGCAATATTTCTGTTTTTCGTTCAAAAATAACACAGACTGAAGTTTTCAGAAAAGTCTTCGCTTGATGTTTTTATGTAAAATCATAAAAAATGGATTATAAAACTAATTGATCAACGAGGCTCTGCTTGAAAAATATAGACAAACAATATGAACCATAATATGAACCATACCACAGAATAGACCGTACATAATATTATTAGTAACAAACTACATATTACACTTTTCCGCCATTAAATTTGTACATGCCGCCTTTGTGTACATGTCTAATTTATGAATAATTATTGTTGTTTATATATTTAAGTTTTATTGTAATTTTTGTGCACAATAAAGTAATATTTGTTTGTTTGTTAATTAATTGCCATCGTGTAAAATGTAAATCATATTAACTATAGAGTAGAAAAATGCATTAGGACAAATCCTAAAGATACTTTAATTATGTAGTTATGTATTTATTTATTGAGTGTGAAATGGTAACAGGCGTCTGTCTTTCATTTCACTCTCAAACTTAAGCTTTTAAGTTTTAATATTATGAATGGGCTATTTTTGTGTCGATCTGTCTGTATGCCACACAAGTTGTCATAAATTTTATCACCTCAGTGAAATATTGTTCTTGTCATAGCGCGCGAAATTAATGTACTCGTAGAACTTTCACCGCTCGAATTGGGACGTTGCGTAAATGCTATAAGTAGGTTAGACAGAATTCTCGGTAAGAGAAAAATGTTTGAAAAAAGATTAATTAGACTGCCATCTTATAAACAATCTATCGAAAATCTGACTCGGCTGAACAAAATGGCTTTTCAGTTTCCCATTTAGAGAGCTAGCCTTTTGTTTCAGAAAATCATAAGCAAAGTTATTTATATCTTTCAAAATTTTGGACTGCCAGAGACGAATATAAATTACTTAACTGTAATTAAATGAATATTTTGACATGAGCCCCATACTTTATCTGTCAAACTCTTCATTAAATTAAAGTGTAATCGTCATTAAATGCCTTTAAGTACGGCAGAGGATTGTAACGTGACGAGGCGATGCATTTTAAAATGGCAACGAAAACTATCAACATTTTGTTGATAAATTGCTATCCATATTAATATTATAAATGCGAAAGTGTGTCTGTCTGTCTGTTACCTCTTCACGCCCAAACCGCTGCACCAATTTTGCTGAAATTTGGAATAGAGATAATTAGAGTCCCGGGAAAGAGCATAAGCTATATTTATACTGAAAAAATGTACGGTTCCCGTGCGATAAACGATTTTTGGCGCAACAGAGTTGCGGGCGTCATTTAGTTTATTATAACTAAATAGTGAAATAGTAATTTATTACTAACGACATAAGTACATAATAGTACGTTTGTAATGCATTTTCTCTTCCTGGCTTGCCTTCCGTAAACATGATCAACTATTGCCTTCAAGTTATTTCTGACTGACTATTTCGAAATTTAACATTTATACAAGGCTCTCTGATATAATGGTGACGAAAATACATTTGGCAGCGATTGTTCATATAAAAACGTCACAATAGATTGTACAATTGCCTCGTAAAAGTCACAAAAACTGCAGTAATGTAGACTGGTTCACCATGAAACGAAACGAAATGCGTTTTTTATTTAGCTGTACATGCAACTTCTACGCCTAAATAAATATAGGTTTCCTGAAATAACCTTTGGGTCTTGCGCTGTCCTCAAGTCCTCCTCCTTTTGGAAGTTGGTAAATAATTTAAAAGATTTCAACCTCAATGAAATCCATCGAAGTCGGTTTTTGGTTTATTTTCTCACGTGTGCGGTATGACCTATTCTATAAAACTTTCGTAGAAATGACATGAAATCAAAGCTAAATTTAAAGCTTACCTTAAGAACCTTCAGACTATAATTCGTTGTGGAAATTTTATTGAGCAGTTATTTATAATAAGATGTCAGTTTTACGGCGGATGTAAGATAAAATTTGAGTGTTAGTGAATTTGTTACACAATAATTCTATTTATTAAACTTTTATTGGAACGCACAAAATATATTTAAGTTAGTTTGTGCTTGTAAAATGAAATTAAATAGGTGCATTACTGCAATGTTTTCACGCTAGACTGCAGCACCAGCACAGACAGTAAAATATTTTGTTTGACGCTTGACAACGTTCTGTCAATATTCTGGACGTGCGCAACATGCTAGATTTTGGTCGGATTATTTACTGTATGTGGTAGTAGCGCTCTCTGCTCCGACCTTTAAGCTGAAGCACCCCGGGGGTATGTGGGACTCTTACCCACAAGAACCACCTGCGGTTCGCCTTCAGCCGTATACGGAGGGATATCCTGGATCTGTCTAACACAGGCCACGACCGGCCGGTTTACTCAAAAGGGACCGGACTTCCACCAAAGTTAGGGAACACTTCGGCTCTCTGCTCCGACCTTTGCGTGATATTCCCTATTATTTATTTAAGTAAGTCAGTATGCTTCTTCTTCTATGTCAGTTATATTATATTAAAATTCGATTTTGAGACCCGATTTGACCCCCAGCTAGGAAAATATTCGTAATAATTGTTAATATCCATATTATCATAATATAACTAGATCGACTAAATACATTTTTTTCTGGACTAATGATTAGCAAACATCTCGATTTTCTTAAGGCCGTGTTCATACCAAACCGACTGTGAGCCGCCGAATGTGAGCAGGCTCACTGGCCCTATGATTTGTGAACGTGAAAATAAACGGTATCGAATGTCCGCGCCTACGCCTAAAGTAATAGCGTATTGTCGGTTAAGTATGAACGAAAAAGTGGATATGTATGGAAATACAATAAACTGCGTAACGTTCGTTCGCATTCGGCGGCTCACAGTCAGTTTGGTGTGAACACGGCCTACTAGTAGAGTCATCGAGAACAAGCGTCTAATTGACTAATTTAACAAGAAGGCTACTTCCATCGATTATCAGTTTACTATTATTGAAGAATCTCAACAATTAAATACAAACAATTAAATACAAACAATTACTTTGCAATAAAAAGTTTTCCTCTACCGTGTATATCCACGTGTTAATTTCTCCACGCACCTGTCACAGGAAATTATTATTTATGCTCTTACAGATAGATGATAATTTTGCTTGCATTGATTATTATACAGTCATTCACCCTTTTAATTGTCTAGTAATTACTTATTTACTACGTAGTACCAGAGACCAGTATATTTATTACTCTATAGTAGTACGTAGTGTGTGCCTGTTGGTCTGTTGCAAATAATTTTCAAAGCATTCATCTTAAAGAGGTGCAACCAGATGCTAATGTACTAGAGCAATGTCATTGAAAATGAATGATTCGCAGATTTAGGTGCTTCTGAAAATGGTCATGATTATAGGTATAATATTATACTATTATACTGTAAATAACTGCCCACGACTTTGTTCGCGTAGCATGACTTTGTTTAACAAACGAGAATGGTATAAATTTGTTGCAAAAAATATTATGTTCTCTACCAAATTTCATCCAAACCTATAAGCTACGGAATAAAGATGTAACAGACTAACAAACAGACAGATCGACACATATGCAGACTTTTTGTCTCGACCAATATTTTGGAGTTATGAGTAATACCAGAGAAACTCTATCATAATAGAAAACTGCATCGAAACCACAGACATAGATCAAGATAGATACCGCATGTTACGATTCTATCATGAACGAGTATAGCCGTTAGATAGCGACCAATAAACCATGAATAAACCTGTTGTTGCCAAGGAGATCGCAATGTTGATATTTTTGTAAACACAAAATGACCAAAATGGAAATATAGAAATACGATTCTGTCCTTTCCTTTTTCCCGACCAACACTGACCACTGACCAGTTTAAGTTGACCCGCGACATGCATAGGAATCAACTTCCTCGAGTGTACATACACAATATGCGGTATCTATCTTGATTTATATCTGTGATCGAAACCATACCAAAACTCTATCATTGTAAGTTTATTTGGCAGAATCGCCTAATAATTGGTAATAATAAATTAAAGCATTAATTATTATCAATTGTTATAATTATTTTGTCCCTATGGAAACCATAGAGATTGTTATTATAATAATATTTAAACAAAACAAGCTATTGACAGTAACTTTATTATTGTTTTAGTACATCTGTTAAAACAATTGACGCAAACACGAAACATTACTACTGCGTCAAAGATAACAAAATTTCAACTGAAATTACATCCCAAAAAGGCTGTAACTTATGGATTTTAAAATCTTATATCTTTAAACGAGCAATTTTTGTATATATAATTTGAATCTCGGAATCGGCTCCACGATTTTCATGAAATTTAGTATAAGTATAGGGGGTTTCAGGGGCGATAAATCAATCTAGCTAGGAATCATTTTTAGAAAATGTCATTTTAGTCGTGTTTTATCGATTACCGAGCTAAGCTCGGTCAAATAGCTAGTAAATAATTAATTTAGAACAAGAAAAGCTAGTATTTTGTCTGTAATCTATTATAACACCATTATTATACCAATATCTTTATTTTACCGGTAATTTTTACAATAAATTACCGGTGAAATAAAGATAATATGTATTGGTAAAATAATGTTTTCATTTTGATTTGTAATGTCATCATGTGTCAAAACAATCCTAATCCAACAAATTCCATAATCTGACACTTCCCTGCAAAACAAATTATGTTGGATTTTCAAAATTTAGAGTTTACTATAATTAGTCTAGTATATAGGATATAATATAGCCCCTGTGTGCGTGAAAGTTAAGTTCTTAGCAGTTTTTTATCTATACTATAACAAAACTTTTTCACACGGCCTATATACATATTATTATTAGAATGAAAATATACATAATATTGTGGGTGTTGATATTTTTATTCGCATGGTAACTATTGTTAGGTATATATATAACTAGATGATGCCCGCAACTTCGTTGCGCCAAAATTCGTTTATCGCGCGGGAACAATACATTTTTCCGGGATAAAAACTATCCTATGTACTTTTTCGGGATTCAAAGAATCTCCATGCCATATTTCAGCAAAATCGGTTCAGCGGTTCGAGCGTGAAGAGGGGACAGACAGACAGACAGACAGACACACTTTCGCATTTATAATATTAGTATGGATATAAGAATTTCGAGGTCATTTGGACGATCGTGAATGTTCCAACTTCCACGTAACATAAAATAAATACCACACTTTAGCAATCAAAAGTGCGACAATAGGCTTGATGACTAATTTTTTTTCTTATTGGTAATTGAAAGACCCTTAAAAAATAGAAACATTGCTGAAAGAATGACTCTTACAGCTTAAAAATTCACCAAGATATGAACAATTCAAACATCTCATAAAATAGACCTGCCCGAAACGCTCCATACAAAATGCTACGAAAGACTGACGTCAGTCTTTCTTAGTTAGTACGGATCGGGAGAGAACTTTGTTCGATAGGTATATTAAATATTGTGTTTATGAAAGTGGTTTCATACCAAAAGTTGCTTTTAATTGCATAACTTATCGAATGGTATACAAAAATTAAGAATTTTATGCGAAAAAAAAATCGACTTGATTATCCAACTTTGAAGGCGCCTAACAAAAAAAAATACAAATGCTATCGAGCTGAAATTTTGGTAACGCTTATTTTTTACCGTGATTTCTTTATTTTATTAACAAAATTTGCTATTCTTTGACCTTGTCATCATCCCTATTATTAAGAGTGAGTCTAGAGTCTATAAGAGTCTAGAGTCTAGACCATCGTGGCTGTGACTGGACTACAGACACTGCCGCAGCCTCAAAAAGGGACGGGGGAGAGTTCACTATTAAAACATTTAGAGGTATATAATAAGTAATAGGCACAATACCTTTGTCATAATAATATAAAGCTTATAATATTTGCAATAGCAATTACCTAGGTTTTGTAAAAAAGTTTAAGTCAACCCACGGTTAAATATAATGTGGTTGTAAATAACTATTTCTCTTGTTCTTGTGTGTGTGTGTCGTGGCTTTTCCATCATTAATACGACTCTAATACTCGTAAGCGCATCGTAAGGTTGTATTTTCACAACAGTTTCTAGGGACAATTATAAGAGAAATTCATATATCAGAATTCAGACAAGATAGATACTTACGTTATTTTGTCAGAATAATTAGTATGACTTACCAATGTATGTTGGTAGCGCACACTGACCTCCATTATACAAGTACACTGGACCTATGATACCCTTTGAAATGACAGCTGTTTTTTGTGCCTATTTGAAGCGGAATCAACGCTCCCAAAATCGGGGGAAGAGAACTAAATCTGACGTAAACATGACGTTTAAAAACGCCATAATGGCGCTGATAGCAGTAGTGGGAGTACTTGGAACTAATACTAGTTTCTACCACCGTAGTGATTATATTCTCTTTGGTTTCTACAACCAATAGCGATTGAGCCGCCATATTATTTTGCAAGTTACGTCAGATTTAGTTCTCTTCCCCCAATTTCGGGGGCACTGATTCCGCTTCAAATAGGCACAAAAAACAGCTGGGTATCATCTCTCTACTGTACTTGTATAATGGAGGTCAGTTGTGGCGCATGAGTTTTGACATAATTACATAATAAGCCCGCAAACTGCTTGTGAACCAATTTCTCTGATAGTACAAAGTAGAATACAATTTCACCAGATAGGCACATCGCATGATTTAAAAATTATCAAAGTAACCAAGTAATTAAGGAGATAAAGTATGAAAATTAAACAATCCTCTTACGCACACATTACGTCTGTGACATGGATTTTTAGCGTGATTTTTTATCGAATAACTAAAGTTCAAGAAACTGGTTTAGTAACGTATGAATGGTGAAATGATGTAACTTAAGCATTAAAATAATAATATATTGTAGAAAAGAAATACATTCATCACTTTCTTTGTGACATTTTGTATTTTATACTTACATGGGGTATAACAAAAACCAAGTGATCGTACGTGAATTAACTCTGAAAGTAGCAGCACTGAAAGAGCAATATATTTTATCATTTGTATCATGTATGAGCTAGCGCCCAAGCGTCATGTTATGAGTTTTCCCATATTATTGTAGTTTAAAAATATATTTTTAGCGCTGCTACTTCCACAGTCAACACTGTGTAAGGGACACAATTAACTCACCCCTTATATAATATTATAACTTTGATGTGTTACACCCTGTATCGCCTTCTTTCAAATCACGGTACATTTCTCAACTTTCGAGTAGTACTAGAGTACCACTCTCTATCTAAGAGTGTATTGGTTTTAATAGCTTTAAAATGGTTAAAGCTATTTAACTGCACTCTTGTATTTTTATTGATGCTTCCTACAGATATTTTAAGAGGTACTCAAAACATTTCGTGGTATACGCAATAATAGTTATGATGAATAGGTTTTTCGCTCTATTATTGCTATTTCGGTACCATCTATATTTAGCAGGTTACGATAAAACTCTTAACAACTAGGTCACAATAGCTAGGTCAAATAAATATAGACACCGCTTGTTTATCTCACTATCAGTACGGAAACTATCTTTGTTGTAATACAGAATGTATATAAACTTATTAGGGTTCATTCCTCAAAGAGGGAAATCGAAACCCTATCGTTTAAGGCTTGGATCAAAATTGCAAATGGGCAAAATAGCCTAAGAATATTTACACACGGTTTCGTTTCGTTTTTGTAACGATACGATGGTACATTATTTCCGTCGTGTTTATAATTTTGTTCGCAATTTGATCGGAGTTCGAATTAGAAAATATTATAATGATAAGGGCCTGTTTCACAATTTCCTGATTGACGGATAGGCTATCCACAGCTTATCTGACAGATGGAGTATGGAGTACCTATAAAATAAGTACTGTTGTGGAGAGCCTAACCGGCACCTTATTAGGAAGTGGTGAAACAGGCCCTAAGGTTGGTTAAGTTAGGTTATCTATAACAACGGTTTCATATAATATATGTTTTTACTATTGTCTACGTAATAATTCTTCTGCCAAAATATGCCACGTTAGGAGTCACCCAGGGAGCGACCTTCAGTAATTAGGAGCACGCTGTTTAGTGTTTACATTGCTAATTTCTACGTGGGAGATCTATTTTGTACTTGTTCAACTGACATGGTTTAGAATAAGGTGTAGCTTCATTCATCTTTAATATATTATAATATACTTAAACAATTTGTTTGGCTTATAATGACTTTAGTATTTTTAAACCAATTTAATTGTAGACATTAATCATTTTCTATGATTATTTTGAGTGATTTAATAAATGAATTGCACAAATTAAAAAAGTACTAAGAATAATGATTAATGAATAACGGTTAAATTATTTTTCTGCTCTCAATGTTATATCGAAGAAAGTCGTTAGTCATAACGTACCTAGAACAAAACAAGTGCACCTGATAAGAATGAGGAAGCCGATACTACAACAATACGGTAACCTGCTTTAGTAAAATTATTAAATAATCATTTGGTGACCAATCACGTATTCGACAGAGTTTTGCAATACCCGCAACATTTCTTGCGACACAGATTAGGTAACCACAGAAGCTCTAGAACAAAGAAATCCTTGAACGTGAAAACAGAATAATATTATGCTCGTTGGAAAACGATTGCTCACTAACAATTGCAAATAAACCTAAATTATTACCTTAACAAATTAAGATTAAACATTGTCTGCTTATTAAAAAAAACAATAATAATAATTAGAATGCTTATTCAAAATAACATTACTGACAACAAAAATAATCTTATCAAAAATAAATATTGATTCAAGTTTCTTCTATCCGTCAACAAATATAATAAATCCAAGAGGCAAACATTTTAATCCACATTAAATAATTATAATTAACATCTTATTAGGAAGGTCTTATAACAAGCTCAGGAATAAATTGAACTATAATTGAAAAAAACCCTACAAAACTTGACTTGTGTTTGTAGCTGCATTTTAAATGGAAATATGATTTCTATAATCAATACTAGCTTAATGAGTACCATTTAACAATAACCACATAACGCGCGTGGGACTAGTTAACGAAACCTTGGCTTCTTTGTGATTTAGCATCACAAACGACAGTGGGTCACCTCATTCAGCGGAGTTATTATTAAAGGTAACCGAACACGCGTTCCCAAATCGCGATTCTCAGAATGGGAATGAGTTATATTAATTTTAAATTGCCTCACTTGACACAATGATTAAGTGTGTGTAGTGGCCCCTCTGCTCTTTTTGTATTCCTTAATCTTGGATCATAAAGGTTTTCGTTAGGGCGGCCACTTGAACAGTTCATTTGCAAATTGCGATTTGCGATACAACACAACGTTCTTTAGAAAATTACTGGTATCATGTTTTGGATTCGCAGGAAGCAAATTAAAAAAAAACTTCTACATATTTTTGTATATTGATACAATATAAATATCTGTATTTTTTGTATTATATCATATTTTATTGCTAAACATTTACTTTAAATATAAAAACATTGAACATAAATAAATAAACTGAGATTACGAAAAGAGGTTATTACATTGACGCAACTTTTTACCTATTTCATATTATAAACAAACAATTTAATGATTGTAATTAATGTAAACTACTTTCATAATACGATTAATATTGTGATAACTGAACGAAAATAAATGAGGATTATAATGCGCAGTGACAGATAAAATAACTTCTGCGTAATAAGTCTGGACTTAATTGATTGTGTTTTTTGTTTATATTCAACAGGAAAACATTTGTATAACTGATACTAACTTTCTAAGATCTTTCTATTTTTAACCGATTTCTATAAACGAGGAGATTATAATATTATGTTCGTCTGTATAGTATATTTTTAATTCTAACGATAGTAATTCAATACATTCATAGCAATTACCAACAGGCCAGGCACTGCATTTTAAAAGTCAACGCATAATAATAATAATTATATTAGTATCCTACCAAAAACATTTCACATAAGGTTTGCCCTGTGAAAAAGATATCAGATCTTATGTAATGCCACTGACAAGATCGCATCACCTCGTTTTGCTGCTGATTCCCATAAGCAGCTTCGCAATCATGTTGGCATTATTGTTTATTTAATCACGGCCCAACGTGCAGAATTGCTTTTAGACCGATCTATATTTCTGATTGAGGTTTGACGTGCGCGTTCGCGAAAGTGAAATGCTGGCCCATTTTTGAGGTCGTTGAGTATGACGTCAATTGGCACTAGAATCTAGATGATGGTGAAGGCAATCTTATGCAATAAATCTATTCTATGATTGATAGCACAATATAAATTGTATACAGTAGATTATCTTCATGCGACATCGATTCGGACCCATGCACACATAAGCGTATTTTCAGTTTATTATGAATAGCAAAAAATTAAGTGCTTGTCTCTGTGTCGTGCGAGTTAGATTTTGAGGATACCACTCAGTCACTCTACTGTATAATATATTTATATTGTGTAATGAGGTAGTAAAATATGTAGCATTGTCTAGCGTAATAGTTTTACGAAAATGGAGTAAAGAGGACTACGTCATATTTATTACAATATAATATTATGAATAATATCAAAAGCAAATAAAACAGCTTTAAAATTTTATGAGTGTACCTAAGTGTGGATGACCCCTAAATACCAATGCCGAGCCTTAACTCATTTCGTGGAAGACATCGGATAACTGTTTTAACAATCATACATTTTACGTCTGTATTTTCTCAGTTTAAGCTTTCGCCGATTGGTCACGGATTAAAGTTGATGAGAGAGTGGATTAAGAGTGATTCGAAAATCAAACGCGTCCTCGTCCTCCTTTTTGAGAGGTGGTTAAAACTTATCATTAGCAAACGAACAAAAATAGCCAAATAAAAAGCTCTGCCCAGAGTTTTGCCGCCATTTTTACAGTTTCAGTATCCAATTATTTTTAATCAGTAGCCCAAACATAAAATTTCATATTTCTAACTCAAGAAACTTAAGATAGGTTAACGATCAAAGAGATACAGTGCATCTTTATTGAAAAAATACTATAAATTTTATATACAAGATGTTAGTGTGAACACCGTTATCCTTGAAACCATCAAATGAGCCCGTCAAAATGAACAACTTTTTCTATGAGAACAATGCTGGGAACTCAAAAAAATCCGTCTTCATACCCATACAAATTGCCGATCCGGGCATCCGTATGGGTATGAAGACGGCATTTTCTTTTTGAGTTGCCAGCATTGTTCTCATAGAAAAAGTTGTTCATTTTGACGGGCTCATTTGATGGTTTCAAAGATAACGGTGTTTACACAAACACACTGTATAGTCATCTGTTGAGTTCTTGAAGGAAAGATGATTTTTCTTCAAGAATTCAGCAGAAACATAAATATTATTTGTTCGACAGTATATCTTTATTAGAAGAGCTTTATGTAGGTCCACATTGGGTAACCACGATTGCCGAAGTTTGTACCATAATTATTATACAATCGACGTAGATCACGGGCATATAAAAATATTTCTCTGTACACGTTTATAATCGTTTATATGCCATGGGCCAACATTAAGAAAAATCAAAGTACATATTTATGTTATTTCCTTGAGAAATTGGCATAATTATATCAGTTCACTGCATCACCGAACTACAAAATATATAATTTAATATAGTTCTGTCTGGGTTATTATTGCGAATATGCATTTGGCAGCGAATCAAACGGGTCCATGGAGAACACAGTAAACACGTTGTGTCTCGGGACTTCATTACTAAATATTATGAGTAATTAGTTGCTGTATGACTATATAATATATAAAGGGTGAATAAACGTTTATTTATTTATTTATTTATATTGTAGGAAATATTACGCAAAATATTTTAGAGCAAAGGGCGCCACTACCAAATACCACATACAGTTAATCCGACATGTTGTACACGTGAGTTCACGTGACACGTCCTTCAAAGCTTTTAGTTTACTATCTGTGGTGGTGTTCCCTTTACTGTGAAAAAAAGTAGTAGTAATAATATATGCTATTTTTTTTTATTTGGTTTGACGTCTTAGGACCGGTACTATAAGCTATATTTTTCTAATCGAAACTAGCATGATTTTAGTAGACAGTTGCCAAGCGGCTCAACGTTTACGGTACGTTTTACAAGTCACTTGTAAGTTGTAACGTTGTTTCACGTGAAAGAAGTCAAAATTAGTAGATACTATATTTTTATTTCTTATTATTAAAGATTCTTCGAAAACTCGAAGAATCTTTAAAAACTTTTTTAATATAAACGAATCTTTAAATGATTACGGGCGTATATTTTTTGGCGCCTATACCTTAGCCAAATCTTAGTGAAAATTGGCTCGCGAGTGGTGCAAGGTTCGTAAAGACGTAAAACTTAACCCCACTGTACGACCGAAGGTAACTACCACTTGGCAGCGTCATTATAAATAATATTATGACGATACAAGGGTAAATACTACGTCACTACCTTACGAACCGCTTTAGTCTGAATTACTCGGGAAATATTATAAATATCACTTTTAAGGTGTCTCTTCACAATAGACCATGCTGGCCCACTACAAACCATCGCCATTGTGTAGACGAATAATCATGACGGCGGACGATTTTCAGGCGTGGCGCGCAGTGGGCCATCGTGGGCCATTGTGTGCTGGTTACTTTAGAATTCCAAATTAATACATTTTCGGTATAGCCGTAAAAAGTATTCGATATAGCTTAATGAAGTAGACTGTATTATAAACATAAAACTTATCTATTTCGAACTAATTTTAAAAACTTCACTCTACTTTCTAGAGGCCCTAAGTTCCTATGAGGAGCAAAACTATTAAATCAAGTTGTTAATTATGCAGCTTTTAGCATCCAAAAAATTGTTTGCGGCTTTACATAGAACACTGATAAAATCTCATTCATGGCCGTTTTATATTCCCGTTTACGGTAGACATCCGCTCGAGTGTAAAAAAACTCAAGGGCAAATGTCGGGGACCCGCCGAGTTTTGACCCCAAAATATCGTGCTGTTGCCACGGGTTATACACAGTACAAGTATTACAGTAGTCTACTTTCATACTTCTTTACATTCACTCGCCTGAAGCGGTGGATTGATATCTGATGACTTTAAAGAGCAGAAAAATGATTTATCACGCGTCTAAAAGTTTTCTGTGTTGAACGATTTAGATTTCAATAATAGGATGGAGTCAGTATACTCTATATATTTTTATTTTGCTTGATACGCTTAACGTATTTATAACCGGTTTATAATTGTATGTTAAATACCAGGAATTTTATTAAAGTAGGTATGAATTTAGAATTGAGTTGTAACTAATAATAAATTGAATTTAAACTCCATTCTCTCTTATTATAATACAATAATATTATGTAACATACGAAGATGCGTATGTCTGTAATATCTTCTTGCCTTAACTACTGGACCAATTTTGACGAATATTTTGTAATATATAATGTAGAAAAGGAAATACGATAATTTTCCTGCCCCAGAAACAAATTTCATCGCACTTAACCTACGCATATTAGTGACGCTGAAATAAAGTTGTTATCAATATGGTAAATTAATTTAGCCCTATCAACACATGATTAATTTATCTTAAAATAACAAGAACGTGTGAATATCGTATGGTATTCATAGATAGCGATTTATCTAATTTGTTTCTACGCCAAACAGTATCGTGTCCGACGTCTTAAAATAGTTTTTCTATATCATTGAGAAATCATCTAGACGTCGCGAAATCGGGCTTTTTGTACCATCGAAGAAATTGATTCTTAGGCAGATGGCGGACCTATGTAATTTGGTCGCGTTATGTCAAACCCATCCGTCAGATCACAATGAATCAGGTTTTTTAATGGAGATGCTACAAAAAGTTTGAAGTTGCTACAAAAAGCTTCTACAATGCAGTACTACCGCTATTCATTAAATTAATGTTTAGTAAGTAATCAGTTTATGTACCTGAAATATGTGATTGATATCTATAAGTTATACCTATATTATATTATTTTGTCTATAATAATTAACTAACAAATCGTTTATTTTATTTCAGGTAAGTCACTGATGTCCAGTAACAACTGATTTAGAATGAGTTTGAATGTAGTAAGTAATATTATTTTAGGAACAACTGTCTCTTCCTACTACGGTAATAAAGGATAGTTTAATATTAAAATTATTTTCAAAAGCTTGATTTTTCAAAAGCTTGATTACCTATCAATTATTATCATGATAAAATTATATAATAACATACAATGAAAGGTACATGCCAAAAGTACTTTAAAGTTGTTAATGTAGGTTTCTTTTACTTAACATAAAACCAAAAGGGAGCAGCATTTCCATCATTAAGTGGCTCCACAACCTGACTTCCATTTTTAGCCGTCTCGGAAGTCGTAAGCGGGTTACGAAGCGGTAAACGGGTTGCCAGAGCAACCATGTTCGTAACCGATTAGCCTGCAATGAGTACAAGCTACTTTCATATGGATTCATTGACACCTATTTATTGCATACAAATAAGCTGCGTACAACAATTATTAATTTTCTTTCATAATTTAAACAAACCTTGTAACCTATCTTGTTACCTATCAAGGTAGGTTATATTATATAGGTAGGTTACAAAATACTACTATCAGAGATATAGTTTGGTCGCGTTACGTCAAACCCAGCCACAATTAACATTGAATTGACATGATCCGACCAAATAACGTCGGTCTGTCAACTGCCTAGGATTCAAATTCCTCGATATTACAATGTACCTTGGTTGTAACCTAAAATATAATTATATGCCGTAGCATCATCTAGCAGCTAGCTAACATAATTATCCAGGTATGCATAGAATCCATTTTTTTTATTTCTAATCATTTTCCTAGTCTTAAAGCCATCTTTTATAAAAAAAACGACAGTTCTCAAATGGGGATTGTCCATTTTTTTTTAATTTTGCTCATTACAAAAACATTTCGAGGAATAAGGTCAGTGATCGTTTTTCTGTATATAAACGAAAAAAATACCCATTAGTTACTTATATTTTTGAACAAATATGTTTAACCTTAGTTTGACCTTCAATGGCGTTAAATTAGCAATAAATTCGACCAACATTACGATTCGAACTTTTGGTAAGCTTTTCGTATCAGCTTTCACATAATGAGAACTTGCATTCGACGAACCAGCAATTATAAATAAGATTGAAAGGAAAAAAAATATTGCAGAGGTCAATTGGCCGCCGATGATGACGTCAGAGCGAAGCTTTAAAAATTTATTGAGAAAAAACTAGCCAATGAATTTCAAAATTATTTAATTTAAGGGAAAGGCGCTAATGGTAGACACTGAACTAATAGAAGACACTTACGACAAAAATGCCATAAAAATAAGAATTATTCTAATTATTTCTCAACACTGTAAATTTTATAAGCTTCGTATGCTATCTGTTGATGTGAAAAAATATATTAGGGATGCCTTCGGGAACAAAATTTTAAAATGGGATCAGTTTTCGTAAATGATGTGACCGCGTCAACACGCACCCGGCAATTTCTTAGCAAATAGGTTAAGGAAGGCGAAATTTTGCACGTAAGTTTTGAATACATATATTAGATTTTTTGTAATTTCTATTGATTTCATTGGATTAATGGTCATGTTGTATACACTAATTAATGTTTATTTAAGATTTTTTATCAATTTTCCCTAACAATATAAAGGGTGTCTACTATTAGTTCTTGAAAATGTAAAAAACCTAATAGATGACATGTATCTCATCTTTGAGTTTTGCAATACATACTAAAGTTATTTTGTGCTTTATTCTACTGCAAAAATCATCACTATTCTCTGAAAATATAATTCTATTAACAATCTAAGAACTTAGAACTACTGTACCTAAAAATGGACATGGTATCTAATATTAGACCTTGTACTGATCTAAAAATCGATTGCTTTAGTTTTTTAGCAGTAAAAAAAAGAAAAAGGAGAGCAGAGAAAAGAAAGATGAAAAAAGAAGAGGCAAAAGAAGCATGGAGACTAAAGACTGAAAATAAATTTGCTAGGAAAAAAAAGTCGGATTGCACTCCGGGAGTGCCGGCAGAAGTGAAACCTTGATTATTAACTTTGTGCAATTTTTAACCCATTTTTTATGAAAATCGATTATTAAAAAATCGATTTTTTAAATTAATCGAAACCCTCACAATCGATTAAATTTTTAACCCATTTTTATGAAAATCGATTATAAAAAAATCGATTTTTTAAAATTAATCGAAACCCTCACAATCGATTAAATTTTTAACCCATTTTTATGAAAATCGATTATAAAAAAATCGATTTTTTTAAATTAATCGAAACCCTCACAATCGATTAAATTTTTAACCCATTTTTATGAAAATCGATTATTTAAAAATCGATTTTTTTAATTAATCGAAACCCTTACAATCGATTAAATTTTTAACCCATTTTTATGAAAATAGATTATTAAAAAATCGATTTTTTTTTTATTAATCGAAACCCTTATAATCGATTAAATTTTTAACCCATTTTTTATGAAAATCGATTTTTAAAAAATCGATTTTTTTAATTTATCGAAACCCTTACAATCAATTCGAGTTCGAGTTCAAGTTCGAATTCGAGTTCGAATTCGAGCTCGAGTTCGAGTTCGAGTTCGACACAAAACACTACTCTCCATCTCCAACCGTCTTACGGTTTTTCCAAGGATTTTCGATCAGCACGAGAATCTGACGCGAGTTTCACAGTTTTTACCCATCCCACAAATTAAGTGCTCAACGCCGCTAAAGAAGTTTTCACTTTAAAAATATGAAAAATAAAAGGAAAGATAGTTTCAGCATGGAAGAATAATGTATATAATCTGGAGACAACGTAGATAATATTTCTGATGCATGTAGTTACTATGATGAAGTAAATGAAATCTTTTGAAAAATAGCAAATAAAGACCAAATAATAGGAAAATTAATGTAAAATGTAATGTAAAGTTCTATGTCTACTATTAGTTCATATTGGTGTCTACTATTAGTGATGTTCGTTTTTGTGATGTCATCTATTAGTACTTATGACTAAGTTTACAAAAAGACAAATAATATATTTTTTAATTGATTTGTCAGAGAATAATTATAATAGTTTTATTTTGTAAGAGTTACTGAAGACATGGAAGAAGTTATCAATCCTTTATATTCATAAATATATATTTTATAACATTTAAATGTTTCATGTTTCCTTATAGTGTCTGCCATTAGATCCCTTCCCTTATATTCTTAAAATACCCTATTCTAACGAAAAAAAATATAAAAAGTACATGTTATTTTTTTTGGACAATGCCCATTGTAAGTTACCCACTCATGTCCTAAATTTAGTTTTAAGTCACATTTTATTGAAATAGCAATGAGAAGTAGGATAATAGAGGAGTAATGAGGGTTTTCGAAGATCCATCCAGATTCCAGACGGACGGGTTAGGTCTTTCGTGTCAGTCAGATATAATATGACAACTATAGCGTAACATGTGAAAGCTATTTCGTGACATAACGACAGCTGTTTGAGACGACAATTGACACGATAGACCCTACGAATACATAGCGCCATAGACGACGGTCTATGGCGCCATATTCCAGTCTCTAAACGTTTTACCATCGATTCTGAAAATAGATAAGACATGTCAATAGACTGATTAGTTTTTTTCCACCATCTGTAGTTCTGAGGTTTCGTCAGAATGTGATGATAAAATATCACGATGTGTCCGAGTGCGGGAAAACTACGCCCGTCGCATTGCTGTACTTTTATAGTGTTGTAAAGATTAACAATATTTGAGACGCTAATATTTTTTCGCAATCTGCAATAACATCAATTTTCCTCTTCACAAAATTAAAAAATAATTATAAGTGTTTGAAAACTTTTTAATATCAGATCTTATGTAGAGCTAACAGTATCAGAGAGATTTGATCATGGTCAAATTTTTATCATAATATTATGATTTTGATATTATAGACTACATAATATTTTTTGTCAACCTCCTCATTACCTACTTCGGTAAACGTAAGTAATAGTAATAAAAATGTATCTGAAAGCGGTCGGTTCTAACTCGTTGGATGATATAATTTTTGTTTCAATGAACTCTGCATACTATCTTGTACTAATAATATTATTTTTGTGATAATATTCAATGTATTACTGTTAATGCTAATCTAAACTATCCTGAATATTATAGAGGTAAATAGGTCGCTTTTTACTATTAATTTCCTCTTTTTATCTTTCTTCGGTTTTGCGTTTTCTTTTAGATAGATAGGCGTTGATCGATCGATCATAAATATTTCAAACTTTCCGATGTTTTTCTAATCAGTGGTCATAATATCACAAATATTTTTTGTTTGTTTTGGTATTGCGGATTATCTTTTCGACAAAAGATAGTTTATCGATATGATACAGCCTTGTAGAAATCTATGTTAATTCCTATTGATATAGATATTTGACTTGCGATAAATATTGGTAGATTATTTTATTTATGGTACTTACATATTACAAATTAATATTGGTAACTCCATCCTTTAGTTTAAACTGGGTCTAAAATTTTTGATGCGGTTTTAAATTTTTGTGGAGTGCTTGGGCTTACCATCAGAAAGAGAGCTT
This sequence comes from Polyommatus icarus, assembly GCA_937595015.1. Classification (NCBI taxonomy): domain Eukaryota; kingdom Metazoa; phylum Arthropoda; class Insecta; order Lepidoptera; family Lycaenidae; genus Polyommatus; species Polyommatus icarus. Next base: position 18,888,316 of record OW569325.1, on the reverse strand, counting down.
CAAAAATTCCCATCGATCCCAGGGCAGCAAAAGTAAAGCTCAAAATTCGAAATGCGAATTCATTAAATTAAAGCTCTAGATTCTAGAACAAACTCTCGCCAGCAGTATTTCCCGCTCAGTACGACCTACAAACCTTCAAGAAGAGAGCGTATTTCCTCCTGCCAACGCACTTACAACTCTTCTGATGTGTCGAGTGTCCATGGGCGCCGCTAGTTGCTTTCCATCAGATGACCCGTTTGTTCGTTTGCCCCCTGATTTTATAAAAAAATCGAGGATTTTAGGATTTAGAGGATAAGTTGACCTTAGAACAAGCTGGCCAAATACGTATTTGTTCGGTATTGCCCTTCGATGAGCAGGTGGAACGTCATTGAACATGGCTACAGTCATTAGAAGGTAATCAGTTCCGATATTCTGAATTCGATACATTGTTAACATGGTAGGCGGTAGCATTATATAAACAATAGAAGGTAGCAACAGCCTACCGCCTCGTGGAGTAATATAACCTTTTTAATCACACGCTCACACATACATACACGTTTAATACACACATGTTTACACGCACACACACATTTAAACGCTCACGCTCACAAGTGTTACTTGTTCACACACATGAACTCTATATTAATACACGATATCGTTATTATGTAATTTTAACATGAGTGTGGCCCACCTTGTGACAGGACAATTAGATGTTTAACAACTTTCTAATTAATGTAATTGGCAACGATAGGCACTATACTAGTTTTTATCAGGATAAAAATTAAAGAAACTTAGTTTAAAATAATGGATATTGCAAAGAAAAAATAATTCTACCTGATTTTTGCCTTTAATTAATTTTATTTTACCCGACTCCAATTATCATACAATGTTTTATGGGACCAATGGACCACCGACCAAACCAAAATATGTTTACTTGGTGAAAAAAATATGTAAAAATTCAAAAGGTGGTCGTTAACTTAGGCTGGTGTCATAATATCAGACTCACGAACTTTGAAACTTTTAATATTATATATGTAATAATATAGTGGTTCCATAATATAATATTTTTGCAAGATCTGCAATTACACAACTGCTTTGAAGAGTATTGTGTACAATCATCACTGTCGCAACCACACAACGCCGTGACGCGTCTGTCACATGTCTACTCTATGGTGTCACGTGGCAAATCACATAGGGAGCGCGTGCAGACCTTCGCCTCTGATAATATTCATCACTCTATGACACCTCACTGCGGAAAATTAGACCAGCGGACCGATTCTCAAACCTAGAATGTAACTTCGATGACTGTCTGCCTCAGTCGCGTAGCAGAGCGTGCAAGGCCTGGGGTCGAGGCGACATTAGAATTAAAGAGAATTTGAGCTCGAATTTCATTTTTCCTTCATTCGATGACAGACTATCCTACTCCCGCACACTCAGTATGCAGCTGTCTCACGCTAATCGCGATGAGGGACACATTCGATGTATGAGAATCCGATCCCTGCTATTAGGTACACGTGAATGCTAGATAGTTAAGGTGACCTGAATATTCAGCTCTAGTTTCTGCTAGAAGATAACATTATTCTAAATATTAGACAGTCTGTACACTGTATGTCTGTAGGTACACTGCACTAAAATACCATGTAGTAAGAAATTGCCGAACTGATTTGTTTTAGTAATCAGATGACACCCACAATTTCGTTGCGCCAAAATTCGTTTACCGCGGGAGCCGTACATTTACCGAGATAAAAAGTAACTTCTGAACTAATTTCAGTTCGTTACTTTTAGAATTTCAGCAAAATCGGTTCAGCGGTTTGGGCGTGAAGAGGTAGCAGACAGACAGATAGACACACTTTCGCATTATTTTATATGTTAGTATAGATGTCCGGTCCGAACGTCCACAGCACTATCAAAATTCTAAAATCTAAAGAATCACTACCCGAACAAAGAATAGACTTATTAAATCTTTGATAATTACGAGGTTACAAACTTTATATTAATAACTTAAGATAATAATTATTGTTCTGATGGCACCATACTGCTGTAGTTCAAGTGTCAATTAGATGTGGGAAAACTACTGTCACACACAACATAACATTACTGATTAAAATGAAGATTTATCCACCAAGAACAGAAAATAATTGAGAAATTAAAAAAAAAACATGGAAAAAACCCTCTCAACTAGACAAAATCCATATTTTCCAGTAGTCATAAGTCAGCGTGCTGAAAGTACTTTTGTACCAACATAAAAGTTCTTTTTGATCTTATTTAACTGAAAGCTGTAGATCCGGAAAGCCAACCACCGGATCTAAGCCGGTCCACATAAGGACAGATCAGTAATTATTTCCAGCTCACACTACTTCGAACTGGTTTCAATTACCCTACCATCTCATAAATTCTTTCACAATTCATCAGTCTACTGCGCAGTAGACAAATTAATGAAAAATTGTTTGCGTGGAGATAAAATATCAGATACCGCTGATAGGTTTTGGGAGGAATTTTTCACGATTCCTGAAATACTATCTACAGGAAAATACATCTACAAAAATGATAAAGTTTTGTTATGTTATTAGCTCTTTAAATTGAAAAAAAATATAACAGGCCAAAAATACGAATAATAAAAACTTTATTATTCGCAGCAAAGATTAGAGTTCCTATAAGAATGTGTGTTGTTAGTTATTTAGGATTTTAAGGACTCTGTCTCTTATATTGAGTATGGTTGTTATCTACAGAAGACGCCTAAGAGACTAACAAAGCAAATCTGTTATAATCTACTAATGTATGATGGCATGGCAGTGCCCCACCCAAGTCTAGAGCAAAGGCCCGGCAGTCACCATAATTTTCTCGATAGATTTTTACGAATCTATTATGAATTATGATAAATATACCTATTCCTGATAATATGTTATATTACATTGCTAAATTTCATTTATATTTATTTTATAAATATATTACAGTAGGTAAAACAGACATATTAGACATATATTCCGTAGGGCTGCTGGAAGAGATTTCTTTTAGAAATAAGCTGACCCTTTGTGTCGTCTTTCTGTGTAAACTGTTATATTGTTATATTTCCTGTGCACAATAAATTATAAATAAATAAATACATATCCACATGACTAATTATCACACTATTGCATATATCATATTATTATACAATACAATCCATACGTCTTATGTATGGATTGTATTCATAGAGCACTGTGACTGCGCCAAGACGTTGAACTTGACATCTATTTACAAGCTGCATTCATTTGGGTAACTAATGTGCTAATGCTTGCCGATAACGTCATAATCAATAATAATATTATAATGCTATCTGCCGCTCTCAGTGTGGAACATTAATTACTTCATTTGCTTTAATTATTATTGTAATTAATTCAAAATTTTGACTGTCTGTCAAACTCTTCAGTTAATCATAATTAAATGTCTCTGCGTACGGCGGTGTATCAGAATATTATGTTAGGTTTTTTAAGAGCCTATGCTGCCCCACTGCTAGACAATAGCTTCCACTCCTTAAGCCAACGCAACCGTTAGTCAGCCTCGTATCTAACTCAACATGTTCTGTAAGGATCTAGTTGTAGACAAAAAGATCTATCCGGGCCAAAAGCAACATAGCCCTGTACATTTTCCCTACGTCCTATAATGTCCTTTACCGAGGTGCAAATTGCAATATTGTACCCGAACACAAGATTGCATGAAAATCGTCAGCTTTAGCGTGAAGTAAACTTCAGCATTTCTGAGATTTAACCAGTTTATTCGCATATTATCTGAACTAATTTGATTGTATCCCGGACACATTACATTTCTGCATTGTAGTTATCAACAGAATTCCTCAGCACAATTTGTTAGCAACATTACTATGCTAAATTATTGTAATCATTATTGGTAATCGTTGCAACAGTGAGTCGTGTCGCCTTGACACACTCTATTTAACTGAGATTAGTTCAATACGACCTAAAATCGTGTGCAGTGGACACGCAACAGGATACAAATACAAGCTGTAACAAAACTATAGTCTATAGTCTATAACTCTATACTCTATACTCTATAACTATATAACTCTATACTACTATACTATAGCCTATAGGCTCTAGTATAGTAGACTGTATACTGTATTCGGCAAAACATGGCGGTAGCGATCATTGACTCCCTGTCAAAAACTTGTCATTTTCTATATAAACCGCGATTGACAGTGACTTGTCAGATGTTGTAAATCGCGGCTTTGTATAGAAAATGACAAGTTTTTGACAGGGAGTCAATGACCGCTACCGCCATGTTTCGCCGAGTACAGTTATATAAGTCATGAGTCATAACTCATAAACTTGGTAATACTTTAGGTTGTGTATGTGTTTCTTGTATGTGGGTGTGTATTCAAGTTTACTGTAATAGTAGCAGCGCTGAAAGACTAAAATATATTTTTTTGTGATTTATATGGGCAAGCGTCCCAGCGTCACGAGTTTCCCCATAAAAAAGTTTTTTTTAAAGTGTCACTTAGTTTTGTTGCATCCTGTATACAAATTCAAATCATTAAGTTAAGGTCATTACACTTTCCGTGTAGAGAGGCGAGATAGTGACATATTATAGAGTATGGAAAATCTGTCTATCCGGAACTTATCAAGAATTCGTGAAACAGGTCCTTAGCAATTATTCATTAAATTTCGATTGGCCTCCCTGCAATGGGGACCATGGGGTCCTTAACGGGACCTTTTTGGATTCCTTTATATTTTATAACTTGTTGGATAACGTTCTTAATCTCAATTCTACTTACAAGGAAAAGAACAGCTGGCAATAACAACAGATTATTGTTATTGTTATCATGACATACAACAATACTGTAATTGTTACTATTGCATAATCAATTAGTAACGCAATATTATTATCTATTGCACTACATTTCCTTATCAGTTTACTTAAACTTGTCTCAAGCAGCCTTTCATTAGCTATAAATAGATACAATTACATAAATATTTAAAATTATAAATAATAATATTATTTAGAATATAAAAATTTGCATTATCATTAGCCACGTGACAATAATATTATTTATTATTCTTATTCCCCGAAGTGCCAGAAATGCCAACTGCCAAGAGCGAAGGAAAAACTGGATTACAGTTACATAAAAAAATCGGTTGTCTGTAAAGTCGGTTTACTGACGATAGTTGAACGTGACAACGTATGACGTTGTCACGTTCAACTATCCTTAACCCCTTAACCCTCGCTTCCGAATCTCTATAAATAGAAACAAACTTTTTCGACTGTAACCTAAAGTTGTTTCGATGTATTTCTTTCAAATGATTGTCTAAAAATATTTATAATCTGTAAAATAAACTATTCGCAAGACAAAACGCTACATACATTCGTGAAATCCAGTAAAATCTTCGAACAAAGCACAAGTCATACCTTGACACGTAGGAAATAGAGCACAATTTTAAATAGCCGAAATAATACTAATAGCTCAAAGATTGTTTATTTATTTTTCATTCAAAGTGTGGTCAATGTATCAAAGGTCATAACTAACAAAACTTCTTCATACAAAAGTATTCTCTAAGTCATCGAAATACGTAATATAATCGAAATAAAGATGCCCCAGGTGGGCCTTACGGTTGTTAAAAGACTGAAAGTGTAAATGGAACGCCTCAGAGCTGCTGTCAGCGAGGTAACGCCGCATGAACTGTCATGTTTTTCGGGCGCGCACCCCATATCGAATTATAAGACGTTATCACGTCAAAAATATACAGAGTGTAACAATACAAAGTGATAATATTGTACTTAAGGTTATTTTATGAGTCCCCTCGTATAGAGTTCAACGTGAAAGTAGCAGCGACGAAATGGTTTATAATTTTTATATGGGTAAATTCGTGACTGTAGAGTCTTGAGCTACAACTCTTATTGAACTCTATAATTCATTCATCTATTTTTCATCTATTGTTTTTTGTTACTCCCTGTAGAATCCGGGTTTTTATAATAATTATGTTTGTTTGGAAGTAATATAAATTACGCTTGATGTAACAATATATGTTAGGTAACGTTATACATACACAAGGACACCCGGAAGAACTATCGACCTTGTTCATGGCGTACCACAGGGCTGGGAGTTTAATACAGGGAGGTCAAGGTATGACCTTAACAGTTATATAATTCTAAACAACCGTTAGGAACTACTTGTTAAAATAGACGGGAGTAAAGTAACTGAAATTCCGAGTATATTTTGTTGGTAATCGACATAAAAGTAATCCATAGTTATTATAATTATGCGTGAGTGTCTAAACACACTAGGCTGAAGATACGCGGCGTAAATTACGTCCGCAATGTCCGCATACAAAATACGGACGGAATAGTGTGTCGTCGGCAATTTAAAATACATTGCGGGCGTAATCATGCGGAATTTACGCCGGCGTAACTTCGGCCTAGTGTCTTTAGACACTTAGTTAAGTGTGTCTGTCCGTCTGTTACCTCTTAACGCCCAAACCGCTTAACCGATTTTGCTGGAATTCGGTTTGGATACTTTGAGTTTCGGAAAAGGACATAGGACATTTTTTTCCTAAATAAATGTACGGAACGAAAAACATAATATTTTGGCGCAACGGAGTTACGAGCATCAACTGATTAATTTATATAGTAGAATTAGAGTGTATTGGCCCAAGAACTAGCAACGCACAGCCTTTGTCTTTTTTTTTTTATATCAGCTGCGTGTTTTCCTGTATACATATTATAACCCATAATATAGAGGTAAGAACTACCAGCAGCTATGGAGTATCGGTCTGTAACTCCCAAGACCTCCGGCTCTTACTCTATATTATAAGGCTGACGATGATGATAATTATGGTGGTGAACTACGATAAGAATTAAGAGATAAATGCTGCTGCAGCAACATACGACTGCTTTTTTGTCTTCGTGACACAAAGTGAGCCGCGAATTTTAAACTTTCTTGTAGATGGGTCGTGGTCCCGAGAAGTTTGGGAAACACTGGTCTAGAGACATGCAATTAAAGGTAGCCTATGTATATTCTTTAGTTTTCGTAGCATAATGAACACAAACTTTTCTTCTAGCTATAATAATATTATTCAAAATCGGTAGCCCGCGACGTCATATTAAGAAATAGAAAAGGCATAAAAAAGTAGCTGTATGTAAAATTTGCGTAGACTGTAGAGAGTAGTGAGTTGAGTAGAGACTAACTTTATATTTTAAATGTATTATATATTTAAGTAATTTTTTCTATCTACAATAATTATGTACTTATTATACATTTTCGAAAAAAATGTCGTAAGCCGAAAGGATCATGCTCCATTTAATATTTTTAATAGTGTTTATGATTGATAAACTTAATGACGTTAGCTAATGAAAAGCTGGCACTAGAGCTTTTTACAAACTTTTAGGTGGCGGAACCCTTTAATACAGTGACATTTTTGGCGAGCCCCAAGAATCCGCGAAGCCCAATTTGACAAACAGCTGCTCTAGTAAGTAGAACTCTCGTCCGTTTTTATTTATTCCAAGAAGAAGCTATGAATACCAAAACGTATATTCCACATAACGAATATAAAATCATAGTGGCTGTCCACAGCAAGTACTCAGCTAGATTTCATAGTAGGTACTTAGTCACCTTCAAATAATCGGTTTCGAAATCATCGTCAGTTGTAAACGTGATAATGCATTGCTGCGTCTCTGAATAGTCATGCACTGTTTGCTCTATGATGACACCACTGCAATTAACTTTAAACCTTGACACGATGTTGTTTAAGTTCTGAATTGATTGACACGAGTGTTTTATAGCATAAAATATTATATTGAATTTATTGTCATAAAGTAAAGCTTACTAAATTGATCGTTCAACATTTCAATCTAAAAATTGCTATTCCCTGCAATTTAATATTATGCTGGTGACAGGTTTATTATTACTTAGGTATTGGCGATGTCAAAGGTCCCTAGAATGATCATAATATTTGGTACTGAAACGAAAGTGCAGCAAACCTACTTAATCTTCGGTTTATAAATTACTAGATAAAGAAGTTACGCTTTCAATCCTGTAAAAAAGGGTAGAAAATGTCAAAAAAGTAAAAAGGGTAAGTTAATTTAACCCGTCAAGCCCCAAGCGGCCGAATTCGACCGCGATAACAATAGATTTCCAAGAATCCGTGATCGAAGGATGTATAAAATATTCAAACCCACTTTACCCACCGCCATTTTCTGCTCTCATTACAGTAGCTGGGCGCCAGCGGCCCTTGGCGGAAGCTGTAAATTGTAATACGCTATGTATTGAATTTTAATGTATTTATTGACCTTAACCGTACGAGTGCTGGCGCCGAGATGAATGTCCAAATAAGGGCATACTACTAAGTGCTACATACAATCAGTACAAACTACTATGCGGATACTAAGTACAATACATTACAATATATAGGTACATAACATAATATAAAGTATAATCGAAGTATCGAGGCGCAAAATTTTACACAAATTTTGACATTATTACTCATAAGTTATAACATAAAGTTAAGTGCCTGGATTGGCCGTTTGAGGTATTTTAAGATTAAGTGACTGTTATGTGCTAAATAAGTTTGATTATAAACAACCCATCTACAACTCTACATGTGACAAAATCTTTATATAGAGCCTGTCCTTTATTAAAATATATTTGATTATTAGATATTTCCTATTTAATGTTTAAGTCATTAATTATATAGCTGAGATATAATACACAAAGTATGAAGATATATACAAAAATATTTTTATTATGGTAAATCAATTTGATCAAGTTTCTGTTCCTTCGTTACATTTAGATCAAAATACGTCGGATTAAACACTTTTAGCGTTTGCAATTAACATGGCGTGTTATGACTACTTGTATATATGATAACTGTAATAAGTAGCAGTATATTTGTACAGAGGAAGCGGACGCAGTAAGAGGATCGAGTCGCTTTCCGCCAGATGTTGTACGGGAATACGGGTTGTTTGTTTATAGACAAGGAATGTATACTTGCATTATAGTATAGCATATTATACAAGTATACATTCCTTCCATTGTATAGCAGCTATACAGCATACATTGCTTGAGAATACCCGGTACCGCCCTAAGAATATGGCGGGAAATACGGGTTCCCTTTTCGTGTCATACGTGTTATCGTCCGCATGTAAATCTGGTCCACACAGTGACAGTTTTAGCACTGGGCAAAATTTATTTGGATCCCAGGGTGCTAAAAAAGGAAACCTCTGCAACGCCCCTTTTTGGTTGCCTTAACCTTATATTCTGACGCCGCTACTGGGTCCACATGCAAGTTACCCACATCTAGTGTCCGACCGAATTAATCGGCAATCGCCACAACCTTCGGCCGAAGCCGAAGCCGAAGCAGAAGGTTTATAATCTTAATCGCTCGACTCTCAGTAATTAATTTTTAACCGACTTCAAAAAAAGGAGGTTATCAATTCGACGCGTATGTATGTAATCCGTATCAGCGTCTGAACAAAATGTGCCAAATTACAAGTGTATTTTTGTATGTGTTTTTATGTTTGTCTTCGCATATCTCTGGAACTACCATTCCGATTTTTTGTTGTACTAGGTACTGTTCAGTTATCTTCAGTTTATAGTTTTAGTCATTACTCGTAGTAGTTTTGGAGATACGGAGTTTTAATTCTCAATTACGTATAATTTTGAAGTCGGTTTTATCTTTTTTAAAAAAAGTTATGTTCAATATTGTCTACAAGCTACAATTAATATTAAAATTAAGTATTTCAAAACTTCAATATTGAAGGTTTACCTCTATATTGACTGTCTCATAGAAAAGTTGATTTAGAGATGGTAATAAAAGTTTGTGATTTCGTGATTTATTTATTACTTTAATAATTTGTGGACTACAAATAATTAAGTTTAAGGAATGACTCAAATGTGTAGTTCGAAAACGGATGAAAAGGGTAAAAACGGGACCCTAGTACTGAGACTTCGATGACTGTCCGTCTGTCTGTCCGTCTGTCTGTCTCCAGGCTGTAACTCAAGAACGGTAATAGCTAGAGAGTTGAAATTTTCACAGATTGTGTATATCTGTTGCTGCTATAAGAACAAATACTAAAAATAAAATAAATATTTGAGGGGGGCTCTCATACAACAAACGTGATTTTTTTGGCTTTTTTGGCTCTATATCAATAATGGCAACAGGTAGGTACTTGATTTTTTCTCAAGGTCCTTAGTTTTATGTGTATTTTAATATTTAATAATAATATTAAAATAAAATAAAACATTAAGGGAGGCTCCCATACAAAAATACAATTTTTTGCCTGATTTTGCTCTATAATTGGTACGGAACCCAAAGTGCGCGAGTCCAACTCGCATTTGGCCAATTATTTAGTTATTCGCCAAAAACCAAAAATTGAGACTTTTGGTACTATCCCCTCACTCCGGCTCATCTCCTAGACTTCAGGACTTTTAGTATGTTTTATCCCTAAGCACCCTGAATAAAATCCAGCAGAAATCTTTTAGGTCACTCTTTCTACAACTACTTTATTGACTGAACTATTGTAAAAAAATAATAATTTCTTTATTATTTCACAAATAACAATACTTAATTAGACCAATCAATCAGTCTTTGTTTTCCTCGACTAGACCGAAACTAGACTAATAAATAAAATAAATAAACACTAACTGCTTAATAAATATTTAAATGTTTTATTAAGAAGTTATTATTAAGAAGTGTTTGTTTATTGTATTTGAGAGTGACTCCCAGCGGCCTGTGCATACACGATCGGTCCGTCGCTCTCTCACGACTCACTCAGTCTTTCGTAACAGTTTACAGTTCGTTCAATTTCGACGGTTGCTTGGACCTTCGGCAAAGCTTCGGCTTCGGCCGGGTTTTAGGCTGAAGCCGAAGGCTTCGCCGAAGGTGGTTTTTCTGGCCGAAGGTGGCCGAAGCCGAAGCCGAAGCTTCGGTCGGAAACTACCCACATCCTTTCGTAGATGTTTTTCCCATCATGCGGGCAACACGCACGCGCCAGGAGTATAATATAATATTATGTTGCATGTGGAAATTGCTATATATGTAATAATACATACTAAATTTTAAGTAATGCAAATTATCATCAATCAGACTCTATAAACAAGTCATACTCTGAAACGTTCATTGGTCCACCCACTTTCAATGTCAGCAATACCTATTTAAGGTCGTCCCCCGAGCAAACGACCTTGGCCATACATTTGCCGCGTTGCCGAGATCGCGCCAAAACCCTATTATTTTTACTTATCTTGGTTCAAAATTGTCCTAAAAAAAATTTAAAACGGCGAATATGTAGTTTATGATATTGTCGATCTATTGGCGTGAGTTTCAAATAAAAGTAATTTGTAAATCCTAAGGAGATGCTGAATGTATGCTTGAATTTTAACAAATTGGTATTACTTTGGAAGCTAATATCATGAGTATAAGAAACAAAAATAGAAAATTTAAAACGACAAAAGGAATGTTGATATACTGAATATTATTGCTGTATTTTTATTATAACTTTGTAGCTTTCAGATTATGAGTTTATAAGGTTTTAAATACGGTCAATTACGGAATCTCCGGACGGAACGCCCTTAACATTAGATATTCCTAGCCTACAAACAAATGAATAATTTCTTCAGGGCTTGACCGAAGGCTCTCACGCGATCGGCACATTGGTGATATGGTGACCTTCTCGGAAATGTCAAGCCCAAATATAAAGGTCGTCATGAAAGGTCATTCACCTTTATAATCGCGCCACAAATTACAGTCTTCGAGCTGAAAGTATTCGAAGAACTATATTTTTTTTATTATTTACTAATCTTTTGCTGGAATGAAAAGTATTATCGGTATTCCAAAAAGTCATCAGCTACAGGGTGTAACAAAACTAAGTGATAATACTTTAGGGAGTATATTATTCTTCTACAGGGTGCAATTAAACCTTCCTGCTTTGATATTATATTGATCCTTGTTAAAAATAAAAATACACGTATTTTTTCTTTTATAGTCGCTCAGTACTAAAATTTTGAGAAATAGCTTCCGAAAGTTATCCTAAAAAACACCACAATTAATGGACACGATGCGTCGGCCGCGCGTGACATGCCCCCGCGCGCGCGCCTCCTCTCACGCACCCCCTCTTATTCCCCCGCGCCGCGAGTGACCATTCTGGAACGATTTTAAATGGGATAAAATATGTCATTGAAAAAAGAATAACGCCCAATTTCTTTGGTTAAATGGACTCTCCTAATGATACCTAAGCCCTGGAAAAAATTTGGCAGGAAGGTTTAATTGCACCATGTATAGAGTTCGCTGTGAAAGTAGCAGCGTTGAAAGAGTAATTATTTCTGATTCGTATGGGAAAGCGCCCCAGTACCATGAATTTTACCATACAAAAGTGTAAAAAACTATTTCAGCGCTGCGTCTTTAACATTGAACTCTACATAATATAGTGGGGACTCATACACTCCCTAAAATATAATCACTTTGTTTTTTACATCCTGTATGTTACATATACTACTAATATCTAACATAATCGATTATATCATAATAATTGTAAATCTCCTCTTACGGAATTAACTATCAACATGAATGACTGGGAAATGCAATACCGTCATAATCCGTAACTAAAAGGATCTGCGTCAAAATTAATTTCAACAATCACCTTCGATTTGTTTCGGTAAATGACGTGATAAATTTAACACGTGTAACACTTATCATAATATGCGACGTGACGACTATATTCTATGTTATTTTTCTATGATCTGTCAACACGCAAAACAGTCGTATTCTATCAATCCACATGATAAGATTCTACGTGATGGAGTGGCGCTTGCAAAGTCATAAACCGAATATTCTATGAAGTTTTCAAGACGGTTTACACATCTAACAGGAAATATTCTATGTATCTACTATCCACGTGACATGATTCTATGTATGTGTTAAGTTTTTTTTTAAATATATATTATTCCATATTATATTCATGATTTGAAATTTTCAACACGAAAGACGTACAGTACCCGGCAATAAATATTGCACATCGACCTTTGGAAAGAGACATTCGGCTTATTTCGGTTTCATAGAGCGTTATCTTTGTAGCACACACCTATTTGACATTATGTCAGTCGTTGTTCAAATTCAATAGAGTGCAGTCGCGTCCAGTTCAGAATATATATCTAGAGTTGTTAACACCCCTAAATTTGCTACAGCTGTAATTTTCCAAACGAATTTTAAATACGTAAACATAATTTGAACACCCTTTTTTATTTTATTTTACCCGAACCTTAAGCCATAACTTATAGAAAATTTGGTGTATTTTATACAAAGAATAATAAAATTGTCAAAAGAAGCAAACCATAATTGTTTTAACAGCTCCTAATATATACCGGACTTTTTGTATTTCGTGCGTAAGAGATAACGCTCTACAAAACCGAAATTAGCCGACTGTCACTTTCCAAAGGTCGATGTGCAATATTTATCGCCGGGTACTGTAGTCATATTCTATGTATCCACGTGACACTATGTTTTTCGTGAGTTTTCGTTTGAAACTTTATACACATCCTTACATGTAAAACAGGGAATAAAAAAATCTACTCGCCTTCATATCAGGTTAGCTAGAGTTGCGTGGAATGTCGTTTTTAGTTCTTTTGAGCAAAATTTAATGCCAAAGTTGCAAAAATAATTTCTTCTAAATCATATAAAATTATATAATAATTTTGAAACTAGGCAAGCAGTTCACTAATACATAAATAATTACACATGTCTTTTTATATGTTGCATATATAATGCCCTGGCCTCGGTACTTGTGCAATTTAGTATTAGCAGTATCGTATTGCATAAACCCTACTGATAAAGAGGGAAATACATAAAGAAGAAACTCTCAGATCTATCTCAGAACTATCAGATTTACAATATTTCTATTCTGTGATGCAATCCAGCGCTAGATTGGTACTGGAATTATGTAAACGGGCACTAAAATTCACTGAAATGCAGTTCAGTCCATTCGACTCCAGTGCATTTGAGTGCCCGTTTGCATTATTCCAGTAATAATCCAGCGCTGGTTGGATTACCAGATTGAAATACTGTAAACCCGCTATCAGACATAGCTCCAATTTCACCAACGTCTGTCAGTGTTAACAGCTTATTAAAATGTCATGTCTTCTCTTTCATTCATATGAAAAATAAAAAAAGGACGTGATACTAATTCGAGCGTTAACTTTAACAGTCTTTGGTGAACATTGATCAATAAATTACTGACCATGCTATTTTTTTTAATTAAAATTTGAAAAAAACCAGAAGTCTTGGCCGCTAGCTACTTTGTCATAACGTCAAAATTAGTTTATCGTATTACCGAACATTTTTTCAAAATAAAACTACCTTGTCGTTCTTTTCCAAGACTTATTAAGTAACTGCAAATGAACAAAATCGATTCAGGGATTAAACATGAAAAGGTAAATACGCAGACATAAGAGTAAGACATACTAACGTATTTATAAGATTAGTAAAATTTCTCATCTCTCTCTTTTGCTATAATTTTCAGCATAGACAAGATGTTTCATAACAAAATATATGAGTAACAATGTAATTATGAATCAGCGACCACTTTCAGACACTTAACTCACGTAGTTATTCCAGTGAGTTTTCAGAATAATAGTCATCGTAAAATATTATATTTGAACTAAATACTATAGCTAGTTAGTAGTAAAATGTATCTACTATTGGAAAAAGAGTTCTATAAGACTCATATAATAATTAGTCAAGTCGTTGTCTGTATAGATTATCAGACTAATAAAACAAGGACATCAAAATAAATGAAGTTTGTAGTTTTTATAGTAAATCCAAATCTTCTGTAGCAATAAGTACTTATTAATAATATCAGTAACAGCAATTTAAGAAGACGTCATCAAATATATTTATAATTTTTGTCAGTCACTCGACAAAACAAACGCAAAGTTACACTTTACTGGAAAAACGTGACAACAGTGAAAAATAGAAGAAAATTGTTTTCCGTGAGTCATTATAGGAAAAGTCCGTCAACAGTGAAAGGTTTCACCACAACTTTTCCGTAAACTTGTTTCTTATAGAACTAGATCAGTGTTTTATATTGCGCCTACTGGTACGTAAATAGAAATTTAAATTTTGGTTAAGGGACAGTGGATGACAATAAGCTGATGATGATGATGATGATGATGATGATGATGATGGGACTTACCTCTTTTTACAAAACAATTTATTTTATTTTCTGGTATGCGAAATACAGGAAATACAACTATATTATTATATTTAAGCAAATATTATCGTTCTGGCGTCAAGGATAATGCAGTTTTTGTTTTGTTTTTCTCAACGTAGTTTGTGATACATGGATACCGCTTTGTAGATACCAAGTACCAACTAACATGGGCTAAGGCGTGGCTCTCAACTTATCCAACATCAAAAAAACTTAAGCAATTTAAATGCTATTCCTGTTCTCAGATGCATTTCTCTCGTGTGTTTTATTTTCGTCTATTTAGAGACATGCACGCGGCCGAGTACCCCGCATTGCGATTCAGTCATTCACACCGTAAGGCTCCTATTACACATACCCCCTTTAGTTCTTACGAATATAAAAATATTTACATTGGTCGCTTAATGGCCGCTATTGGACTGAAAGCCTACTACAAAAACGTTTTGAGACTCAATCGGATGGGAATGCCGCGTCCTGCTCTAACAACGTAATTTCTCGTTTGTTACAGTAGGACGCGGCATTCTCGTACGATTGTTTGAGTCTCAAAACCACAGATCTCTATCTAGATCTTATTTCTGTGCTCAAAACGTTTTCGAGATATACGGCCACGAGTATAAAGGCCGGTTTACATTATTCCGACACATTGATCCAATCCACTGGTATAATATCAAAGGATACTGGAATGCACAGAATTGAATTCCAGTGCCCGTTTACATCAATCCACTTGGATCAGTGGATCCAGGGCTGGATTACTGGTTATTATTGCATTATTACTGATTATTGCATAATAGCCAATTAGCCATTTTACAACTACTTTGCAAAACAAACAGGATTTTAACTACATTTTTTAATAAAAGTGAACCAACCAGGAATTCAAAGGTAAAGGCACCACTTGGGTGCATCCAAAGCCATACAAGTACAGATTACACATGTTATGATAGTTAATAGCCAAGTATTTGGAGCAACTTCGAGCCATGGATCGAGAACATCAGAGTGGGTTACCACATCGATATCAATAATATTTAAATTATTATCAACCGTTGTCTTAATTGTCTGTGCTCTTAATTAAAGAACATCTGATTAATCATTAACCCATGAATCCCCAAGCGGCAGCCGGCTGTCGCATGACAATTTAAAATCGATTGTGTGATGTTTCTGCGATCCCCACGTTGGAGGTGTTAAGGTGACGATGGAGATAAGGTGCCAAAGTTAGGAATAGCAAAGACCCAAAAGGTTACGAATTTTTTTGGGTTGACGTGGAGTTGATCTATTGGAATATGTAGATTAAGGTAGAAGTAGTTGCTTTCAATTAGGTAATACGCTTGCTCGTTTGTGTAAGTTCAAGTGAATAGATAAATTCCTATTACAAAACCTTAGAAATCGGGCACTAGTTTCTGATATTTATCTATGCTAATATTATAAAGCGGAAGAGTTTGTTTGTTTGTTTGAACGAACGCGCTAATCTCAGGAACTACTGGTCCGATTTTAAATAATATTATTCTTTCAGTGTTAGTTATCGAGGAAGGCTATAGGATATATTTTATCACGCTAAGACTAATAGGAGCGAAGAAATAGAGGAAAATGTGGAAAAAACGGGGGAATTATTTTATTATTAATATTTGAAAGGCTCTATCTTACGAACTACTGGAGCAATTTTTTTATTATTTGGCACAGATAAGAAGTAGACCGCGTGAAGGATCATACACTATTTTTGTGGACTAATTTGTCTGTTTTAAATATCTAATTTACGCGGGCGAAATTGGATATTTTAGTATTAAGGGCTAGTTACTAAATAAAATGTATGGTATAAGCTCTAAGCAGATAGTGAAATAACTGTATACTCAATACTGTAAAGTCATAATGCAAAATCACTTTCACATTCGTTCACACTTTTTGCAGACACTTTCACTTAGTTGCAATTAATAAAAATTCACTGGACATTAAAACGATTCGTTTATAAATTATTAAATTTTTCTTATAAAGCTAATCAAGTTTTTTTATTAAATACCTATCCGGCCGAATAGCAGCTATCCGGTATTCGGCCGGATAGTATTAAGACCGCCGGATAGGCCGGATACCGGATAGTTGCCGGATATCCGTATCATCACTAGTGATAATCAAGGTGATGAGGATGGTATGTTTTTCGCGTGGGAGTTGGGACGATTGGGCGAAAAGTTGCAGGTGGTATGATTCCGAACAATTCCTCAGAGCACTCCCTTCTATTTATTCGGATTATTCTCATATTATCTAGGACTTTCCGATCAAAGCTACTAGCTCTGGTTCCATTTCTTATACGTTTAGTCCGCTCATTGCTATTTCTCTAGTTACTACTAAATTATGACAATGTTTTCTACTTTCAAAACAAAGTTAATACAATTGTTTCAGAGAATGTAAATACGATTAAGTAACACCACAACATACGTGCTTTAAACTAGATTTTTCTACTGTGTTGCCTAAACGTATTACAATCACGTCACGCGCCAACATAGTGGGCAGATCTAGATATAACAGCTAGCCTTTGTTTAAATAAGATTAGGTACAATAAAACGCTTAAAAACTTCTTCTATCTCTCTTTTTTTAATATGAGCTTGTAGGTACCTAACAAAGAAAACTCTAAAAGTGTACAGAAAACGTCGTTATATTTTATATTTGCTTCAAAAAATATACAAAATGGCCGACAACTTTGGACTTTGCACTGATCACGTTCACGTGTATGAGCTGAAAACTTGAATTTAAATAATGTATATTTTGCTTACATTAATATTTTCTGACATCTACTAAAATTAATGAGGAATTTGTTAACATTATTTTAGAACTTATCTGGTATACCACTTAAAGAGTAGATTTCGAATTTTGTATGACTGGATATATACAATTCAAGAATTCATGGATTTTATAACCTCAAATCATGGACGTAATAATATTATGTTCCAGTGAATACTATAAGTTATAACATTCACGACGTACCGCGTCCCCTGATGATGTGAATAATTGTGAACTTACAAACCGTCACTGAGATACTGCAGTTCTTTGTGCATCAAAGAAATCTGTTGAATAATTTGCGCTGACATGATAAAAATTTGAATGATGACAGATTGTGTGCGTAATTCAATCCATCTTAAATATCGTAAATCCGGATTCTCATGTGACAAGATATATAAACTTCGTCAGAAATGTTCAAATACACATATTGTATATATGTAATATTAGGTCATAAACTCTCATAAGTCATAATTCATAAATCATATCTGTTTGACATGATCATGTTATATCATCAATATTAACTTAGCAAATTGAAATACATAAAGGTAAACGTGTTTCAAATGTTTTGTTTCAAAACACCAAATTTTGTTTTTCTTATTTTTATGTTGTAGCTGCAACATAACCACGCAATATTTTATATTCGTTATAAATTAATCAAACCCGAAGTACTAGTACAGTATTTTGTCCAAACAAAATATATAAAAATTATGTAAGTACATTATACTATACGTACCCTTATACTTATGTATATACTGGAAATCAAACACCGCATCGAACAGGTACCATCGGTTTATGTAATCCGAGAACGCTCTTTTCGCTTGAAGCGCTTTAGAATATTATGACTATTTATATGGAATGAAATAAAGCGCTTTAGTTTCATCAGTATCAGGTATCGAGCATCATCGGCGGTTTATCTGTGCTTGCGGTAAGAGGGTTACACGTGGTAACTGGAAACTTGCGAGTCTGCGTAATTCCACCTACTGGCGCCAGTGAACTCCTTTGTTAGCAGTTTTAGAATATATAATTATTTTATTATCAGCTGCTACAATTTTATCGTAAACTAGCTGTCCCTGCAAACGTTTCTTTGCCATATAAAGTAGGTATTTCGCCCATATTATTTTATTATAGTGACTAAATAAGTATGTCACCATGGCAACGTCAATCGCTATTTCGTCGCACAAACAATGATCGCAATCAGTCTCAGGTTGTAATAATTTACTATTATTTATTCAACAAATGCACTTATCAATATATAAAGTACCCAGTAGCCGATTCTCAGACCTACTGAATATGCATGTAAAATTTGGTAAATATCAGTAAAGCCGTTTCGGAGGAGTTCGTGGACTAACATTGTGACACGAGAATTTTATATATAAGATATTGTAGTTTTTTGTAGTATTTTTCTGAAGAACATATTTTTTTTTTTGTAAAATTAATTTTACTTGACCTAGAATTCATTTTAAAGCTTTGAGAACTATTTTTACTAATCTCCTTTGATTTTAATATTTTAAAAATGACAATCTTTCGTTGTCTATCCGAGGATACGTCTCATTTTTACCTTATGTCCATCAATAGATTGAAACGAGAAGCTTTAGTTAGCGATGTGTCCCTTCAAAATCAGAACTTATTTTAACGATAGTAATGGAAAAACAATGAAAGACAGGGAATAAATTGACACAAGCTATTCTATGACCAATTAACATAATAATATATATAAAATTCTCGTGTCACAATGTTAGTCGACGAACTCCTCCGAAACGGCTTTACTGATTTTTATATGCATATTCAGTAGGTCTGAGAATCGGCTACTGGGTACTTTATATATTGATAAGTGCGCATTTGTTGAATAAATAATAGTAAATTATTACAGCCTGAGACTGACGGCGACCATTGTTTGTGCGACGACGGGAGAGCGATTGACGTTGCCATGGCGACATACTTATTTTGTCACTTCAATAAAATAATATGGGCGAAATACTTTATATTATAATGGCAAAGCAACGTTTGCCGGGACAGCTATAAGTAATACGTAGCATGTAGAGGTCTAAAATACCTAAAATACCTCGTAGTTACGCATACGAAAACCATAGGACAGTAAAACATAACAGGATCAAAGTTGAACGCTCCAGATTACTAGCGGTGCATCGACCACGGGTTATTCAATCTATCTGTAATCTGTATCTGCTATCATGAATATCTGTAATCTGCCAACACATTAAAATGATATACCCAGGTAGCTACTAATACTTTTTATACCTGGCAAGTATATATTTTAAAGCATACATGCATAATCAACTTGCAAAAGGCATTGACTCCGAAGCTAGTAATCTAGAATCCTAAAGACGCGTCAAATTCCATAATTATTTTTGCATTTTTCCGGCATAAAAAGTATCCTAATCTTACCTATTTCCCGGGACTCAAAGAATCTCTATACCAAATTTCAGCAAAATCGGTTTAGCGGTTTGGGCATGAAGGAGACATACAGACAGATACATTTTCGCGTTTATAATTTCTGATATCGCTGTTGAAATGATGTCCAAGGATCCAGTTACGTTAAGAGAATACAGATAATTATAGCTATATCGTCATTATTTAATAGTAAGAAATCTAAAAAATCAATGGTAAGCTATTGAAGTATAAAACTATGAAATTATAAGTCAAAAATGTTAGATTTGGTTGTGACGTTTTTGCTTTAAAATAACGTAACCAACTTACATAACTTTGGCTCCAAATTCCGCTTGACAACACACTAAAGTAATATTATTATGCATTTGTATCTATTAGCATTGAATTGGTAAATACCAGAAATTAATGTATTCGGAACATTAATTTATTAGATCTGAGAATACAGAATTAACACAATAAGTATAAAAGGAAAATGGCATTCATTTTCCTAATTGTTATCTCAACTTTACATACACATGGACGCGAGTAGTATAATTATTATATTCAGTCAATATCTGAAATGTCAATAGCTTTGCCGTAATCGGGTAAAAAAGAAGTCTATCTCTTTCTATCCGGTACTATAAGTATCGACCCAGGTTTTTCCCATCCTATTGATTCTACGGTACAATTGGTGCAAAGTGGTACAAATCCAGTGCGTACTGGATTTTACTGGGTGTATAATAGGCTATTATCACACCGTGTTGGATTAACATCCGTCAATTTATTCGATCGAGTATTCCGTCACCTATATGGAAAAACATGTTATGTAAAACCCGGTCAAGAGCGAAATCCCATATGTATTATTCTGTAGAAGTGTAGATACAAAAGACCACAATACAAAATATTCTATTCGAAATATTTTCCTGTCTCGCATCTCGTATGCTATATTCTAATTATTACTAGGCATATTTTATAGCTGATTCCTTTGAAACTTAAAAAAATGTTTATTGAAATCGTTTTATCCGTTCGGGAGCTTTAATTACCTCATACCGAAATTAGACAGACGGACAGAGTCGTCAAACTAATAACTCCTCTCTACACGTCCGGGGTGGGTAATTAAGGGCCCTCTCTCCCTAATTTAGCAGGTTGATTGTCTGTCAGTGCGAATATCGACGTAAATGACTTTAAAATAACATTCATAACAGCGCGCCTTGTACGGTGGCGGTTACGACGCTCGCCGCGTATTATAGGGCGAAATAGGAGAAAAAACCTTTTTAAGGCTTAATATAATACATATTTCAAAAAAGTAAAAAAACCAAATTATTAACTTTATGTATTGCAAAGCAGTCGATATTTTTTATATATTATTTTGATAAAATATAATGAAGGAGTAAAATGGTTTCATTCAACGATTTGGAGGTGATTTGGTTTTTTTATTTCTTTATTATGTGATACCGATAGAAAAAATATGGCAAAACCAAACGTATGTATCATATCATGTAGATTACTAATTATTTTTTTCAGATATAATTTCTCTGTTAATGCCGATGAAAAGTTGTTTAATCTGCACGCTTTTTCGAGAGAGCAGCCTTAACACTTTGAAAACTGTCGCTTTTGTGGCAATAAATGGAGGCTATAGGACCCGGAAAATGATTTGAAATAAAAAATATAGATTATGCTATGTAGGTATAGCTAGATTATGAAGTAGGCAAGTAGGTTTGTGCAAATTATGTGGGAAAAACGTGGAAAAACTAACTATTATGTTGTAAAA
Source organism: Polyommatus icarus (assembly GCA_937595015.1). NCBI lineage: Eukaryota > Metazoa > Arthropoda > Insecta > Lepidoptera > Lycaenidae > Polyommatus > Polyommatus icarus. Next base: position 18,866,238 of record OW569325.1, on the reverse strand, counting down.
TGTCTCTCACCTCTTCAATTTTGTACTTACGAAATTAAATCAATAATTTTGTTTGTTTCAGATGCCCCGAATGATGCGAATTACATGATCGGTGGTGTTGTCATCGCCATGGCTCTAGTGGGCCTCATCATAGTGCTCCTAGCACTCACCATCAAGTGAGTATCTGCCATGGATATTTATTACATGGATATTGGATATTACTGGATGTTATTCGGTGTAAGATCCGAAATATAACCCAGGGCCCAGTGCTCCAGCAGACTTAGCATGGCCACAGTAAAATGCGAAAGAATAGAAACGCTGACAGTGATTACAGACAAACTGACAGTTTTTTTCAATTCATCACTTTTGTCAACTTTTTCGTAAAAATAAACCTTTCTGTGGTGGCCATGTTACGAGTAATCCGATGTCGAAAATCGACGCCTGTTCATTCGTTCGGAAAGTGCGTCCTAGTCACTAGTGCATTATTGTGGCTTTATCGGAGTCATTATAATTTATAACACGTCACACTTGTCCCACACAAGCACAACCCAGTAAAATATGGCGTCGGATTTAGGAGCCCCTGGCCAAGTACACTGGGTTAAATTTTGAATCTTACGCTCGACAGTTTTGACAAAGAAGCTAGAAATCAAGTGTATGATATAAAATTTAACCCAATTTGCTTAGAGGAAATCCCATTATATAGTTAAAATTATCCTTTTTCAAATCACTCATGCATAATTTTTTGTTTTAATACCATCCTTATTCTAGAAACTACTTCAATCCTAATAAAATACTATATTCACAGTTATTATTTTATAGGGCATATCGTAAACCGTGATTCGGAGTACTAAAAAGCCCATAAAAATAATCTCCACTTTATTTTTACTGCTTTTTCGAGTAACAATAAATCATAAGATTTTCAAGTGAGGAATTTAATATGCGTAGGTTTTTAAATTATTCAATTACTTACTATTTTATTTTCAAAGCCCGTACAAGGTATGAATTCATTATTTTGCCTTTAATTCCGCATTGTTTTTAAACGGCTCCAAAAAATGAGGATTTAGGATATTCAAGTGTTTTTATGTTAGTTCCAAATACCTAAGTAGATGTTTATTTTCGATATTCTTGGCCTCTTGGGCTTAGATCCAAGTGCGTAACAAGTATGAGTATTTTAAGAGTCAAGTGATCTAAAATACTTTGATGCAGAAGCTAAGTGATATTGAAACCGGCAATAACAGTATCACTTGTACCGCTGTAAATGTAATACTAAATCACAAATACATTACTATCTTGTGTTAAAATTGATACGGAAATAATCGAGAGGTAATTTAAAATTAGACGGGTTTCGCGATTCCGTGCGTGCAAAATTAAGGAAGCGTACATTTTTCGCGTTTGAATGTTGTAGTTTGATTCTCCATGGTCTGCATTATACTATTAGGATTAAATAATAATTATTATTATTAAAATACATAGATGAAGCCCGCAAGTACTGTGATGCGTCAAAATTCATTTTGACGGAAACCGTTTTTTCGGGATAAAAAGTATGCTATGTCCTTTCCCGGGAGACTAATTATATCTGCGTACAAAATTTCACCAAAATCGTTTATGCGATTTAAGCATGAAGATGTAACAGACACACTTTCGAAAAATTTTAGTTTTATATATTATTCTCGTATGTGACGCACCAGGAAACTGAATAGCTTAATTTCCTGGAGTTTCTTTGACTAGTTTGGCTATCGATATTAAACTTGACCTCTTCTTGAGCCAAATGTCATTCTGTGGAATAAACCTGTGCACCTGATAAAATTTTCCGTAAGTAGTCAAAACTGCCGCGTTTACTAATGAATATTTTGTATAAAGATATCTACTGTATTATGTATAAGTACTCTATACTTATAATTTATTATAAAGAGAAAAAGTTTGTTTGCTTGCATTGAATACAGGCTCTGAAAGTATCGGGCCGATTATAATGAAATTTGAATAGTAATTAGAATACAAAGAGTAGGCCACGGGAAAAGACATTTATTAATTTGATTTAGAGTAGTCCATGGGAATGTCCCTGATATGGGATAATATTATACTTTTTTTCGCGGAAAACTACGATTACGCGATATGCTGTTTGGTACGTATAATCCGTATTTATACTAAAATTATAAATTTATGCGAAAGTTATCTATTTGTCTGTTACCTCTTCCCGCCCAAACTGCTGAACCGATTTTGCTGAAATTTGGTATGGAGATACCTACTAATTGAGTTCTTAGAAAGAAATAACTCGGAAACCCCTGTGATGCCTTAATGCTCGGTTCCTGCGTTTTAACCAGGAGTTATATTAACCAGGAGTTAACCAGGGGTTTATCAGGTTTATACATAAACTTTGATAAAACAACTTATGTGTACCTTTTACGGTTTAGAGCCCCATATATCATTGTTATTTATTTATTTATTTATACTTTTTGCACAATGTTGGTAAATAGGCGGACTTAATGCCAAATGGCATTCTCTACTAGTCAACCTTTAGGTGTTCAGAAAACAAAATTGTGTAGGTGCTAATAGTGCGAAAAGATGGAAAGAAAATAAATAAGTCATGTTAGTTTTAGTTTTAACTACAGTTTTACAGCAATTTTCACGCGTACACTAAAACATATTTGAGCAGATTTGCCAATAATGCATTGTTATAAATATTGGCAAATTGACAAAACTTTGCATTCCCAGTCGATAGTGTAATTCTGTCTGCCTCATGACATAACGTGATGATTCTTTCTGACATTAACCAATTTTATGAGGTTTGCTCATTTGAAAATACATATATATATGTTATACAGAATATAACACGCTATAGCCATTAGCTATTTATAAAACGAAGAAGCGACGAAATACAAATATTGTAATCTAAAATCAAACTGACTTCATTAGTTTCTCCAATCACATCAATTCATACTGGTTTCGCATTTTAGGTAAAGTTTATGTGAGCAAAGCATATAATATTATATACAACACTTTTCATCGCGGGAAAACCGGGCTTATACGCGGGAGGAGCGGCGTGCAACTTCTGGTATATAAGTTATAACAAAAAAAAAATATAACACGTAACAACTAATGACCTTAGAATTAACAGCAATTAGCGATACAGCACGGAAGAGCATGGGAACATTTTAGTTACCAATTTGTGTTGGCTGTGACCTCTTTACCGACATCTGTCTGATGACGTCATAACTGCCTAGTGCCTAATCACTGGCTCAAGGTAAAAGAACGGGCTTATTGCAAGGATTTATAGTTTATACCTACGCTAGACGTTTTGCGCTGGTCCGTTGCTCTGATCGTTTATTTGCGCAATAAACAATTGGAAACCGTACATTTTTAAAACAACATAGCATAATATATGGACCCTGTGGTCTTCGCTACATCTGTGCCAAATTACATACAAATCGATCCAGTAGTTCGTGAGATTAGCGCGTTCAAATAAACAGACTAACAGTAATACTGTATAGTGTAAATAGTCGATACCAATAGACTTAAGCCCTTTACTTTAACCCATCAGTCGTGGCAAAACGAGACACAATAGCTTTTTCATTGTTATTTATTATCGAGGCCGGATGTGGCCGCTTGGGGCTTCATGAATTAATAAATAAAAAGTGTACTTTGCAGGCTGCAGAGTATGGAATCGCTTAACCGATTTCGATGAGGTAACTCTTCGAAACCCGGTAAAGAAGTGGATATAGTTTTAATCCAGAAAAGTACGGTTCCCTCGCGATACTATATGACAGTATTTCCTAAAGTGTGGGTCGCGACCCACTGATGGGTCGCGGGTAGATTTTGGATGGGTCCTGAAACTATAGGACGATTGTCGTACTTACGTTCGTTTCTTAATTGAAATGGGTGTGGTGACGAGCTTTAGAAAAGGCCAAAGTCCAGCAGTGAACGTCAGTAGGCTGACGATGATGCTATGGTGGTGAACTATGATAAGAATTAACAGATAAATGCTGCGGGAGCAACATACCGCTGCTATTTTGTCTTCATGAGACAAGGTGGGCCGCGAACTTTGAACTTTCTTGTAGATGGGTCGCGGTCCCGACAAGTTTGAGAAGCACTGCTATGTGACATACCCGCACAAAGTTGCGTGCAACATATTATTATATTGATCTATCATACGAGAATAATGTATGTACGTCATCCATTCACGATGTTAAAGAATTTTCATCTAATTAAAATATTATTTTAATTAAAATTCACCATGGCACTAATTGCATACGTAACGAATAATTTATTTTTGATTACGATTAATTAGTATAAAGGGATGAATGCAATACATTAAGTATAAAACTCTTCTCGACTAAATAAATCAATAAATCCATACCAAATATAATATTATGCCAATTGTTAAAGCATCGATGTGTCCGTTTGTTACTTCTAACTGCTTAAACGATTCTGATGAAGTTTGGTATGGAGGTATTTTGAGTCCTTAGAAGGAATACAGGATTTTATTGTCCCGGAAGAATATGCGGTTTCCTCACGACAAATGGATTTCGGCGTGACGAATTTGCAGGAAACATTTAGTAATTGTTGGTTTATTTACTGTATAAATTGTGACTATGGTGAGCAAGACCTTTAAATATCATGGCCGTCTAGTTGCCAGATATTATACAACACTTTTTAAGATAAAAATAGTCTTAGCAACGGATAAAATACAATAAGTTGAGTTAAATTGTAATAAAATGTTAATAAGGACAACGCCCACTCTCTATTTAAAACCAAACTAAAAGACACTCGCAAATCCGTTGAGTAGGTATACTATAAAATTGTAGCCTATGTGTTATTCTGATACGTATAAGCTATATTATTGTAAAGTTTCATTAAAATCCGTTCAGTGGTTTTTGCGTGAAAGAGCAACAAACATCCATACATCCGAACTTTCGCCTTTATAATATTAGTAAGATCACGCAGGAATCCATCCTTTCCTGGGACTCAAAGTATCTTCACCTATATAACTCAACCATGCCCAGCAAAATTGGTTCAGTGGTTTGGGCGTAAAGAGGTAATAAACAGACACACAGACATTAGGTATTGCAGAATAATGATTGAAGGACCTTGGTTAACTAAACGCAGTTCGTGCAATATTCTTGACCTTTCACTGTAAGTATACTAAAAGTACGCAAACCTGGGCAATATGTTGTATAATTACTTCTTAAAAATAATAGATACCTATTGGTGATTTTCGGGAGTAAATTATTATTTACTCCCGAAAATCACCAATAGGTATAGGTATAGGTATATTATTGTTTTCAATACTTTAAAAAAAACTAAAAAATAATAATAATAAATAAGGTCAAAGCACTAATGCTAGACAGTAGACACGGACGGAAGTAATACGAAAAACACTTACGAAAAAAATACCATAAACTAAGAATTATTTTAATTAAATAATTAAAATAATTCTTATTTGATGGTACATTTGTCGTATTTTATGGTATACTAAACACTTAAATTTTATAAGCTTTTATAAGCTTCTCAAGCTATCTATTGATGTGATTTTTTTTAATTAGAGACGCCTTAATAGAAATATCGTTTTTAATACATACCTATACCTACTTTTTTAATTACTACAAACGTAATTAAATATGTAACTAAGTATGTATTTTAAACTCGCAAACTTTATCTCTTAAAAACAGTACTTATATTTTGCGAGAATTGTATATTTTTTGCGTTAAAAAGTAACATAATATTTTGTCCTTCACTATGATCTTCTTATCTGTGCCATATTTCATCAAAATCAACCAAGTAGTTTCGGAGCCTATTCAATAAAAATAAACAAAAAAAATATTTGTAATGTTTCCTTGCCAACATTCTGCATTATGAATTAAAGCACGTAGAAGGAATTGTAATTTAATTTGAATTTATAATCGCTAGTACATGTTCCTACTTCTAACTTCTAAGGTTTCTTTGCTAACAACTTCCGCAAACTTGCAAGAAGTTATGTTAGGAATATTAGGTGACAATTAAAACTTAATATTTTTTTCTTAGTTGCCTAGACGCTGTTTAAATATTATAATAATACCTATATAATATTTAAACAGTGAATAAGTAAGTATAAACAAAGTATACTTGCATTAATTGTCTGACACATTGGAAAGAGACATGACAGACATTAATTATTATAGGTCTAAGCTACGAATAATAAAAACTAAGGAAGAGTAACTCCGTCAAAAAATATGCTCCAAAATACTTGTCAAAAAAGTGTACCTTAGGTTCACTTTTCATACATTTGCAATATTTAGGTGACCTTGAGCGGTATAAAGGCTGACGTTACATGACAGTTCGAATGGAACCAAATTTAAAACTGTATTAGTTTGGGAGCTACGTTTCCTTAGGTTTTATTCATGTTTTATTATTCGTAGGGTCTAAGTTATACGCTGAATATTAAATGTCTTTATTATCTTACTCAAGTGTACGGTTACTCGGTCAGTCTGGCATCAGTTCAATCCACCAGTCTCAGACTGACGCCAGAATGATGACCGAAAAGTACATAATAAAAAAAATATCATTCCGCCAGTCGAACGGTCGATCTCTTCCTGTCAGTCTGGATCCGACTGTCACCTATGTCATAACTCATAAGTCATAACTCATAAGTAAGCCTTACAACTAACTACGAGTATCCCAAATATGAGGGTAGACGAAAAAATTCACTAGACGTTTCAAATTTCGAACGCTCAGTCTGGACGCGCCGCTTTCTCGCAATAATACGCGTAATTAAAAAATAAAAGAAAATAATAAAGACACCTTAAATAATTAAATTTAGTAGTTTATGAACGTGATAATATTATTTAGTGATTGTCAGCTGCATGTACATTACGACAATGATGGTCATACTAAACATCATCAAACGATCGTTCAGGAAACTGATAAAGAAAATGTAAGTAAACTTCTTTTTATTCGACTGTACCCGAATGATAGGTATGTATTGAATAGCCTGTAATCGTGTGATTTAGGTACATTATATACTTACTTAAATAATAATAGTATTTTAAAAACATAAAACCGAATAATTGTAAGTAATAATTAAGAATTGAAATTTCCTATTTCAAGAAGTACTGAACCGATTTTAATAAAACTTGCAGTATTCCCAAAGTTGAACAATACCTAGTTCAACAAAAAAAGAATTACTTAAATCGTACCTGTATTTCCGGAGATATGCGAACATAAAAACATTCATGCATAAGTTTACACTTGAAATGCAAATTTGTTCAGACTCTGATATAGACTAACATAATAATTAAATGAAAACTGGCCAGCTTTGGAAATATTATATACATAAGGGTGAAATTGATAACCTCCTTTTTTAAGTCGGTTAAAATATTTTGGTCTGCAAATATTTTATAAGTGATTTCGCATATTGTAAAACTAGGTGACTCGAAATTATATATGGCACAAACTAAGCTAGGAAATAATAATCTTATCAACTTACTTCCTAGTTCCTAATACCTATCTCATTATACTATGTAGATAAGCTACTGACCACCGTAGTTGATACATTATGTAATTTTAATCGTTCGGACGTAAGCCGAACGTTTGCTGATTATTCTTTTATTTAATAAACAATGCTAGTTTAATTCAGATCAAACTAGTATGATACGTTTGTTTTTATATGAATTCAATTTAAAGTGCAGATAGACCAAATAATTGTACATTTTCTTTACGACGATCTACCCATTAATTAATTTTTACACCCAATTAAAGAAAATTTATTAGGTAGTTATCATTGTTCATTTTTCTCGGAAAGAATTTTTGGAGCTAAATATAGCATAATTGTTAAAACTTAAAGTGTGGGTAGACTCAAGAGTAAAAAGAATATTATAACAATGCCATGGACTCTCGCGAGCATCCTCCCAGGGGGTCACGACCTGCGCGTGCGCATGTTTGAAAAACACTGGTCTAAACTCTATGTTGTTGATATTGAGAACAATAAAACATTGTTTCAACGAATAGCGGGTATAAAAATTTAATGGCGGTCGCGGTATGGTAAATGAACAATTAAACTAACAATAAGCCACCAAGGTCCACCACTTGGCCCCCATCCAACTGACTGGATCTGCTAAATAAAGTACATCTGCAAAATATGTATGTGTAACTGCTAAAAAATCATAACTTTATTCACCCTACAAGCGCTATAGGTATATTTTTTTAAACACAATTAATTAAACATTTTATTTTGTATAGAATTTTTCAACAAATATTTTCTAACGGTACTACAGCTGGTGCCTACAACAGGTAAATTAATAAAACAAGTTAAAACTATAATAACTAACTCCTGCATCTAAAGTGTTGGAAACGACAGTAGAAAAAATCGTGCAACGTCCATTTCTAAAATTATTTTTAACAAAAAAATGAAAACCGACTTCCAATGTAAAAACAATCGTAATATAAACTAAAAAGTATTAACACATTGAGTGCCAAATATATTTTCAGGTCATTATTGGTTCCCACTATACAAATGGTCATCTACGTAACACTACGTACTTGGCACCCTGTTTAAAAATGGCATGTGTGGTGCCACAATCTACGTAATATTGCGTACCATATTCGCATCACTTTACGTACAAAACGCGCATAGGTCGCTACGTTTGTAAGACAGGACATCCGAAATACGGTTCTTGAAGTTTTGGAAAGATTTTGTGAAATATTTACTGTGACTGAGAAGTTTTGGGAAGATTTTGTAAAATATCTACTGGGACTGAACTGTGGCGGTGTTACTACCACAGCTGCAGAAGCACCTGGACCACAAATACCGCTAGTACAGCCTAAACAAATTCAAGCAAACAGCAACGACGATGGGTCTGCAGACCCATCGTCGTTGCTGCCTGGGCCCACTTGCATCGTCGGCCGTTGATAAAAATCGTGTTCCGTTGAGAGATTTTCATTACTTAGAAAAGCTCCCAGCTACTAAGAAGGCTGTTCCAGCGCAGCCTTGTCGTATCTGCACCAAAAATAAAAAACGAAAGAAGTCATCTTTCGTATGTGCCACTTGTCCGGAAAAGCCTGCCTTGTGTGTTGTAAATCTACCACACTGATCCGCGTTTTGCATAATTTTATATAAAATTCTATTGATGTTCTTAGATGTTCCTTTTTATATAAATTATAATTATAGTTATCGATGGGTTTACATAGTTATAAAACTAATTTTTGATCTCATTATAATACTGTACTTTGGGCCTTCGAAGTGCCTTATAAGTTTTGTGATTAGAATAGTTTAAAAATAATAAAGTTACTTATTTTCCATGTCATGTCCTATTTGAGATGCCAACGAACCTAAAAACGTTCTTTCCAGGAAGCCTAATAATGCAAATACCCATTTAAATTGTATGAAAGTGCTACGTTGTATTACATATTTGGCCCCTAGCGTTACTAGTGCCTACGCAATACGAGTATTGCGTAGCTGGCATTCAATGTGTTAAATAACTCTTACTCTTTAATATTGCCTCTTTCTGAATTTGTCTAAATCTCAACTATTTCTGTACTGTATAGTGTATACTACAGTCTTCATTATTTTGAAGTCGGTACCAGCTTATTTAATCGTGAGTTCAGTAATGTCAGAATATCTGAAACTTTTGGGACTGGTACCGACTTCAAAGTAATGAAGACTGTAATATGTACAGAAATAGTTGAGATTTAGACAACTTCTGAAAAAGACACTATTAAAGTGTAAGAGTTATTTAATACTTTTTAGTTCATATTACGATTGTTTTTACATTGGAAGTCGGTTTTTATTTTTTTGTTAAAAATAATAATTTCACTCTTCTATAATAATTTCACTCGTCTACAAAATAAGGCTTTATGTTACTATAAGCAAAATTGTGGCAAATGCTTGCAGTTATCTAAGCGATGCTGCAATTTCCAAACTTTTATCTTTAAAGGTTCAGGAGTTCTGTTCAGTGCATTTGGACCAAGAGACACTTTTGTATGAAATTTCTCTTATTTGTAATATAATATGTTTAACTCACTAGAAACAACATTTTAACCACTATGAGCGTTTTGATAAATTTCAAGGATTTCCCTTGATTGCTCATAGAACCCATCATCAGATCACCACTTTTGTAATTGTTATACAAAATTAAGATTATGTCCAATACAACAACACGAAAATTCCGAAAATCGGTCCACAAACAGTGAAATTATCGTCAAAAACATCTGCTTCGATGCAAAATATCACGAAAAGTAACAATAATTGGGTCATAGTGTGATGACCATGGTATAATTATAGTTATGATGATGATGATTAATCAAATTGATGTGCTGGCTTATGCTTTCAGTTATTCAAACAACGCCGAAATCCCCGAACCTGTACCTATAAGCATTCAAAAGTTCTGTTCGGTACCTTCGGATTCAGGGTATAACCTGGTGCGAAGTCTTACTTTTTGGTAGCATTTACCTCGAATGCTTCAGAAAAAATTGAAATCACTATATGTTTCCATACAAATTTCAAGGAGTCCCCTCGATTCCTCAAAGATCCCACCATCAGATTACCATTTTTGTGAACATGGTACCAAATTAGAGTTAAACCCTATACAACACAAAAAGAATTTTGAAAATCGGAGCATAAACGGCTGAGTAATCGAGGAACATACAAAAAAAAAGATACATACAGGCTACAGCCGAACGTACCTCCTCCTTTTTGGAAGTCGGTCAAAAAATATAAAAATCGACAATAGCTGCCCCACTCCTAATAAGTAGACTTACTGTAATGAAAACTTAAAATTTATTTTAGATGTTTTAATTTTTTCATTTCATTTTAACTTACTTTTGTATTTGCTTTTATAAGTGAAAAACTTATAGATATAATAGCACAGATTACTAAATATAGTTACCACATGAATAATACCACAGATAGATAGATAAACTTTGAACCGAAAAGCACAGACAGGGAAATAACGGTAAAATAATAAAGTTACGTTTATTAGCAATCGCCATTTTGTATAATTATTTATTATCGTTTCTTTAATAATGACCGGTTTACATTATTCCAGTAAAAATCCAGCGCTCTGGTTGAATTACTGAATTGGAATAATGTAAACCCGCTATAAAAATAGGCACGAATTTGTAAAAAAAAACATATTTTGTAAAATATGTCTACTTGTATGTTTCTAGTTTTGTTACTATTTACTTACCTGTTTTTGAGAGCGAATTTTTGTATTTTTTTTTTCTTTGTTTGGTTAATTATCTGAAAAATTTAATGACGCTTTACGTTTGTGTAAATAAATAATTTTTAATTGAATAATTTAAAAATTCTTGTGTGGAATTAATTTGAATGAAATACAACATGATTTATTTTCATATATTATTATGACGTACATTTTCTAAGAATAATAACAATAAAATGTAGTTTTTGAAATTATCTTATCCTCAAACACTTCTGAATCTAAATACATACCTATTTATAAAGAATACTTAGAACTTAGAAGTCAATCACGGCAGTGGTACGAGTATCATAGATAAGTACAAATTAATATTCATAATGATATTATTACATATAATCAACTTCAAAACAAGCAGTATCCTGAATCTTCAGTTCCTTATAATCTATCAATTATTATAAAAGTAGATAAATGGGTTTTAAAATTTTAAGAAGGCAACTTAAGACTACTTACTTAAATATCTGTGCATACTAGTGTCCAACAGAAGCTTCGGCTTCGGCCGCCTTCGGCCAAAAAAACAACTTCGGCGAAGCCTTCGGCTTCGGCCTAAAACCCGGCCGAAGCCGAAGCTTTGCCGAAGATCCGAGCAACCGTCGAAATTGAACGAAGTGTAAACTGTTACGAAAGACTGAGTGAGTCGTGAGATAGCGACGCGCGACGGACCGGTCGTGTGTGCAGAGGCCGCGGGGAGTGTCGTCAAATACAATAAAGTATAAACAAACACTAACTTCTTAATAAATCATTTAATTATTTAGTAAGAACTTAGTGTTTGTTTATTTTATTTATTAGTCTAGTTTCGGTCTAGTCGAATAAAACAAAGACTGATTGATTGGTCTAATTATTGTGATTTCTGAAATAATAAAAAAAATTTTTTTTACAATAGTTCAGTCAATAAAGTAGTTGTAGAATGCGTGAGCGGGAGAGATTTCTGCTGGAACTTATTCAGGGTGCTTAGGGATAAATCATACTAAAAGTCATGAAGTCTAGGAGTTGGGCCGGAGTGAAGGGAGAGTGCCAAAAGTCTCAATTTTTGGTTTTTGGCTAATAAATTTACTAAGAAACGATGCGTTGTAGCAAAAACATTCTACGATGAAAAAAACCTTATTAAATTCTCTTTAATTTTGATTCTATACACTTTTTCCGAATGCTCATTTATTTTCGAACTACACATTTTAGTCATTACTTAAACTTAAAATTTAATTTATTATTATTTTAGCAATATTCCGCGAAATACACTTCCACCTTTAAGTAAATGAAGGTTGAACACCACTACACACTCGACGCGCGTTTCGCTCCAACACCGGAGCATCCTCAGGATGTGGACTCTACGAACAACGTCCGTCAAGTGCCGCCGCCGGCCAAAACACCGCCTTTTATATCCTATCAAGCCCCGCTACTATCCCCACTACCCCCACTACCCCCCCCGAACATATTAATAAGCGGTGACGTAGTTAAGCATGTTTGGTCATTCAACAATGCGAATCTGTTATTTTTCTTTTCTTTTATGATCTCTAATTGTTCCAACACGCTCAGCCGAAGGCCTTTATCGCATTTATGTAAAACTTTATAGGAATGGCCATCGGGCACGGTATGATTACTATCTAAAAGATGTTTAGCAAAATGTGACTTATCAGGATGACCATTCCTATAAGCCGCGATATGTTCTTTATACCGAGTCTCAAATCTGCGTCCAGTTTGACCCACATATACACTATCGCATTCAGGACAATCGATCTTATAGACACCGGACTGATATTTTTCATCAATCCGGTCTTTGTTATGACACAAATGATGTTTTAAAGTATTATTTGTCCTGAATGCGACATGCATATCGTTGTTTTTCATTATTTTGGATAAGCGTGCAGATACCTCTCCCATGTAGGTCAAACTGGACTTATATCTAACTATCTCCTTATCAATAGGACCTGCGTACAAAAACTTAACGAGTTCTTTCTTGTGTTTATTTTTCAAAATATTATTAATAATTTTTGGATTATACCCGTTGGATATCGCAATTTGGAAAATGATATTAAGCTCTTTTTGATAATTATCTTTACTAAGAGGGATTGATAATAATCTATGAATGTAACTATGAAAGGCCGCGAGTTTGTGTTGCCAAGGATGACATGACGAAGCATGAATAGTAGTATTAGTATATGTCGGCTTGCGAAAGATTCCAAAACTGTGTTTATTATTAACTCTAGAAATAGACAAATCGAGAAAATTTAGGGTGTTATTATCTTCACATTCTATTTTGAATTTAATTTTAATATGTTTTTTATTTAGTTCTTTAACAAATACGTCCAGTTGTCTCTGTGTACCCGTCCAACAAAGAAAACAGTCATCTACGTATCTAAAGTAATATAAAATACTTTTATTAACGACGATATTTCTTTGTTCGAAATCGTCCATAAATATTTCGGCCATCAAAGGACTTAAAGGTGAACCCATAGCTAGACCGTCGTCTTGAACAAAGAATTCGCCGTTAAATCGAAAGTAGTTTTGTTCCATACAGGTTTTAGTAAGAGTAATCAATTCATTACTTTCACCAGGAGGTAAACGTTTTTCTAATGCATTCCTTAAAATACCTAATGTTTCCTTACGTGGAACATTAGTGAATAAACTATCAACATCAAGTGAAACTAATTTGCAACGAGGTGGCAAAGTCACATCTTTAATTTTGTTGACTAATTATAGACTATTTTTTATGGCATAAGGTGGCCGAAATGAGAGCTTTTCTTTTATTATGAAATTAAGTGACTTTGCCAGCTCGTATGCTGGTGCACCTATGTATGAGACAACTGGACGCATGGGAATATCAGTTTTGTGAATCTTTGGCAAGCCGTACAGTGATGGTGCGCGAGGATTCATTGGGATGAGTTTTTTCTTTGATGATTCAGTTTGAAATAAATATTGATTATTATTAATTGCTAATTTAAGCTTAGCTAAAAACTTGTTTGTTGGGTCAGAAGGAACCCGTAGAAATTGTTCACCCTGAATCACATCATTAACTCTGTCCAAATAATCGTCGCGCTCCATCACTACTACTGTGTCACCCTTATTCGCTTTAGATTATTACTAAGTTATTATTATCTATTGTTTGTTTTAATGACCTCAAAGCCACTCTTTCGGGGTGAAAAGAATAACCGGAAGAAGTACGTTTGATTTCGTTGGCTAGAAGGCCCTTAACCATGTTATCTTTCTTATTAACTACGGCACTTATTTCCGAATCCACCGCAAGCATTTCCAAAACATTCTGATTAATATTTGGAGTGATATTATATTTAAGACCCTTTTCCAAAAGTGTCATCTCATCCTTGGCAAATTGTACGCTGGTTAAGTTTTTGACGCGAGGGTGGAAGGAAAAAGGTTCAGACCTGGATTTTGTATGTGATTGGACAATCCTGTCTTTATTTACCAAAGTCTGAAGCTTTTTCTTCTGACATAAATATTTAGCGTGCACCTCGATTGCTGCGAAATGGCGTGCCTTTTCGTCTAAGCGATCAAATTCGATATTATGTAATTTAAAAGAGAGCTCGGTATAAAGAACTTTGAGATGTAATTTTAAACTATCCCTTACGGTAAACCAGTGACGTGTCTCTTCGTTAAGCCAGATAGTCTCGGCTTTTTTGATAGCAATATTGGAGGCTCGGCTGTGCGTGCTGGTTCTTACATTAATATAAATTAAACATTACTTAAACTTAATTAATTAATATTTGTAGTCCACAAATTATTAACTAATAATTATAAATCACAAAATCACAAACATTTATTAACATAGCTCTAAATCAACTTCTCTATGAGACAGTCAATAATATAGAGATAAACCTAAACGACCTGTAAACCTTCAAGAAAAGAGCGTATTCCCTCTTAAAAGGCCGGCAACGCACCTGCAGCTCTTCTGATGTTGCGAGTGTCCATGGGCGATGGTAGTTGCTTACCATCAGGTGACCTGTTTGCTCGTTTGCGCTCTTATATAATAAAAAAAAACCTTCAATATTGAAGTTTTGAAATACTTAATTTAAATATTAATTGTAGCTTGTAGACAATATTGAACATAATTGTATTTAATAAGGATAAAACCAACTTCAAAATTATACGTAATTGAGAAATAAAACTCCGTATCTCTAAAACTACTGAACCGATACTGTTGAAACTTACACTATTCCCTAAGTAGAACAAGTACCTAGTACAAAAAAAAAAAATTACTGAAATCGGAATGGTAGTTCCAGAGATATGCGAACACAAACATAAAAACATGTAATTTGGCACATTTGTTCAGACGCTGATACAGATTACAGACTAACATATACGAAAATTATGAGTTCTGGAAATATTACTATTTATTACATACATACGCGTCGAATTGATAACCTCCTTTTTTTGAAGTCGGTTAAAAATTAATTACTGAGTCGAGCGATTAAGATTATAAACCTTCGGCTTCGGCTTCGGCCGAAGGTTGTGGCGATTGCCGATTAATCGGCTTCGGCTTCGGCCAAAAATAGACCTTCGGTCGGACACTAGTGCATACAGTAAGAGTCTTAAAATATTGGTATTTTGTAATGTTAAAAACTTTAGGCCACTAATAGGGTATGGTTTACTTTCCACCTTTTTCTGTCTAGTCACTAGTGTCCTGATTCCTGTCAGTTTGGTAGGAGGTTTTAAGGAAAGTTTATGTTTCCGTATTTCATAGTTTCTTCACATTTTATAACCAGCAATATCCGAATAACTCCGTCAATTACTCGATCGAATGTACAGGCAATTTATTGATATCGCATAGAATATCCATGAGCGTCTCCTTGAGCCACATTCGCTGCATAAAACATGCTGGCCATCCGCACATACTACATACTGACGTTCCTCGCAAACACTCGGATGATTTGAATTTGTAAACCGGCCGAAGAAACAATGAGATATTTATAACGTATGCAGTTATGCACTGTAGGATGATGCGCTAATACCGTCACTGCGCTGAATTTCTGTCGTATCGATTGGTTCAGGAATATTGTTTGAGATAGAATAATTAATATCCATAATATTAAGGCCCATTTTCACCAACGACTTAAACGTTAACCCCATCGTTCCTGGTGTCCGTTAAGTTAATGCTCGAAATTCGATTTAGTATCACATTACCTCTTTCGTTTTTCGTGTGAATGAAAGAGAAGACATGACATTTTAACAAACTGTTAACACTAACAGACTTTGGTGAAATTGGGCCTAAGCATAACAATTAATTTTGTTTCATTAAAATCTGTTAATTAAATAAATGATGCAAGCCAAAACCGTCGTTGGCTTTCCCAGCCTATGGTGTCTGATAATTAGAAATCGTTAGGCTAATAGGCTCGGCGTAGGGGCTTTCGCGCGAGTTCGAGCCCCCATAACATAGCAATAAGGTAACGGGAGTGTTAGTCACCCACCGGCGAGGCGGCGAGGCGCGGCGTCGGTCCCGCGTCGACCGCCACCGTCAGTCTGCGCCAAATCGCGGCGCTCGCCGGCTCGGCCGCCCACCGCGCCCGCCTTTCGATGCTCTTCGCTCCGATCGCCTTCGAGGCGATGAAGTGTAAGGAGGAAAACTGCGAGGTCGGCGTGGTGCTGGAGCACGACTCCCTCATCGTCCTGTCAGTGAACAAGACCATCGTCTGCCTGTGCGGGAGGAACCAACGCAACCCCTTCGAGCGCGGGTAATTCCTTTAGCGGCTCACGCGCGGCCCGCGTGCTGCTGCCCTTTGAATGCAAGAACTCGTTCGCTGTCATATCTGTAATACCAAGGTTGACTTCTGGTCAAGGTAAATTCCTCGTACACGGCTAGCGAGACACTCGAAACTACTTTTAAATCAATTGAATATCAGGTTTGCGCGTAGGAGACACCTCGATTTGTTTGTGTTTGTTTTTGTACGGCTTCAGTCGTTCAGTTTTCAGTTGTGTGAAGTGACACGTGATACGGAGTGCGAATGTGTTCGTATGATGACTCCAAATGGAATCTTTTCATTCGAAGTTGCAGAAAGTCATTCGTACCCTTCGTCTCTTCCGGTATGTAACTTTAACGTTCTAACTTCTAATTATACCTTTGGCGAAACATCATAAGCTATAGCAGGCAGTTAGCCAAAACATAATCATGCGTCTAGACTGAAAGTGCTCCGCTTTGTTTTGTTTGTATACATTTTGTTTGTCTTGGCCTCAGTGTTTATTTTTGCAAAGAATTCAATCGTAAGTGGCGAGTACAATATTGAAATATTAGGTATGTGCAATAGGTAACATAACTAATGACTTTTGATTAGCTTTAGAATTATTGTAGATAAGGTCTTTACATCGATTCAAGCTTGAATATAGCAGAAATCATTATTTTGTTATGTTTCATAAAACAAACATTTAGTAGGTACTATATTGAACAACATTAAATCTAAAACTGCTTTAAAATATTACAATGATTCTTAAAATTTGCATTTGCACTTTCTTGAGGGTCTTACGGTTCATTATCCTTTCAAAATTTCGAATTTTATCCGATCATGACACTTGCTGCGAGGACAACAAGGTTTATATTGCATGCAACATCACCTTTACGAGCCGAAGGTGCAGAGAAGTGGAAGACCTTATTGCTATCGGTGTTCCGGTCATGGTTCCGGTGGTTACGACCAGTTTTGGTTTCAGGATTACCTCGATATTTATAAGTCTTCTGAGCCCATCCACAGTTTATTGACTTGCCTTAATTGGCTATAACGACTAGCTAAACGTTAGTTCCTTCTTTTTCGATATAAAAACGTAAATTAACAACCATATCAGTAAGTTTAATTGCTTTTGAATCATACATCATTCAACTATTTTTATCTTCTGTATCATTGTCATTATTTAATAATTTTAGCATTTACGCCAGTTTTTGTAGTAAACTTAATATTCTCGGTTATTGTATACTTACAAGTTATAACCCATTTATATCTAGCAATGTTATAAGTTATAACCCTATATATTATTATATCGCCCGTCGGTTCTGATTCGTTCCAACTTCCAACACGTTTGTAACTATTTATGCGAATACAGTCATTCAGTGTAACCGACAAAAAGTAGTGATCGTTGACCGAAAGACAAGGTCGTTGGTCAGACGTAGGTACTTTAACTGACAAGAATTCTGACTCGATTATCCTTACTTTATTGTCAGGAGTTCAGGACCAACAATTACATTGACAATTTCAAGAAAATTACTTGAGATTGGTTAACCACAACGATTATTTTTGATTTAACCAGTTACTAGGCCTTTTAGCCAAGATGTTTTTATTGTCGCTTATGTATAGAATCGCCGATCAAAAATAAAGTCGATATTCGACTCATGTCATGTCAATTCCATACATTCCATAAAGAAGCGATAGATAAAACGGCACAGCTAGAGACTCTATAATATTTTAGATAATCAAGCTTCTTTTCCAATGTGGCATGTGTCGTAGCAGAAATCAAAGCCACCTGCCGATGGCCAGATGGCGCAGGTGCTACTAAAAGCTCACAAAAAGTTTTGAGGCTATAGCGGTTGATTGACCTTAGCATTTTAGACCCACAAAATATTATTAAAGCGGGTAGGTATATTAATAGCTTGGGTAGCAACTAGCAAACCTTTTTATATTATCTGGGGGCACTACCGTGCCCCCAGATAATATAAATATATAATAATATATAATAATAATATTATATAATAATTTTAAAATAAAGAAAACTATTGATACATTCACTGAATGTTGATTTCAATTACAAAATAAGTTGAAGGCTTGGCTTGAATGTGATCTGAAAACTTTTTACGACAGAAGTATTGCATAGCTATGCAATATTTTGCTTGGCTCCTTTTACATTTAATGTTTTGGTGGGATAAAACTGACAATTTATTGTAAAGTGTTGATTTGGTAAATACAAACTTCAACCCGCATCGTGCGTTCGATGCATGTTCTATGGGAACATTTTAACTAAAAATAGTAAAAAATATTAACAACGAATAATAATTACACAAAGTCTAATTTTCTTCATCTGGCACATTGAAAAAACAATTAATCATACGCGTTTCTTTTAAGTAAGGGAGAAAGGTAGTTTTCACCAAAATACAAAGTAAAGCAGTTCCATAAAGTCGTAGTAAAAAGACAACAGACAGCTGAGTATAACACCAATAGTAAGGCGATATTATATCGAAAATAAATTATACCGCAAGGGCAATTTTATACTTAATTTGTATGACTATAAAGTCGTGAATACGCTGCGGCCGTCGTAAAAACGTAATTATAATTATTTGAAAAATAACTAGGATTATTTTTCCGACCCAAATATCTACCAATAGAATTGCACCATTCGACGTCACGTGGTACAACCTACATGGTATTATACTGATTATTTTTCCGACCCAAATATCGACCAATAGAATTGCACCATTCGACATCACGTGGTACAACCAACATGGTATTATACTGATAATTTTTTGAAAATTTACTCTGGTTACCACGTGACGTCGAATGGTGCAATTCTATTGGCCGACATTTGGGACGGAAAAATAATCCCCCGAATACCACACGAGCTTCAAAATTATCTGGCATTTCCCTCAAGGTTCCCTGCAAACAAATAAAGTCGTCAAGTTTTTCAGAAAAAATCACTCGCGCTTCGCGCTCGTGATTTTTTTACCTGAAAAACTTGAATCCTTCATTTGTTTGCAACGAACCTATCGGGAAATACCCGATAATTTTGAAGCTCTTGTGGTATTATAAGTGATAATTTTTTGAAAATTTTCTCTTGTTACCACGTGACGTCGAATGGTGCAATTCTATTGGCCGACATTTGGGACGGAAAAATAATCCCCCGAATACCACACGAGCTTCAAAATTATCTGGCATTTCCCTCAAGGTTCCCTCCCTTCCCCAAGTCGTCAAGTTTTTCAGGAAAAATCACTCGCGCTTCGCGCTCGTGATTTTTTAACCTGAAAAACTTGAATCCTTCATTTGTTTGCAACGAACCTATCGGGAAATACCCGATAATTTTGAAGCTCTTATGGTATTATAAGTGAGCATTTAAGCAAAATGCTTCTATACGATTTTGAGTTGTAAAGGTGTATGTTAATTAGACTAATTTCCTACAATACATCTATTTTCGTTTAAAAATAATCTTCAAATTACGTATTTTATGAGGTCATTTCGAAAATTAAATGTATCGAGGCATAAATCGGGTTTCTAGTTCTTCTCAAACCTAGATAAGGCTATGAAGATATGTATATCTCATTACCAGATTTGTAATATTTCTGAGGGTCCTATAATAGTATTACGTCAAAAAGGACAGTTTTTTCAATATAGCGCCTTAAACCTACAGAGGTAATAGAACATGATATTATAGCTATTTGCGAATCAGGAAAAGGCTCTATGATTCTAATGACAAAATAAAACTGTTCGAAGAAATCGAAAGTTACTTGGAACATACTCTCACGAATATAAGCTGTTATAATATCTGTCAACTGATAGCTTTCTACAGCCGTTTAAATAAGTGTACCAGTTCATAAACAAACCATACTCAGAATCGGTAGACAAGAGATAAAACAGACGCATACGATTATGAAATTTATCTAGTTTGCAATAAGGACTTTATAGAATCACTTCCTTTCGGGCTACCAGTTACATGACTAAAATAATTAGTCATTTTATATCGTTACTTGTCCCTGAGTTTATTCCGTATAGAGGAACATTAAGCTTGTGGGGTGCAGTACCTAATGTTATTGTGTCTCTGGGGACCATTGAAGAATTGCCACAATATATAAATACTTTGAATAGGCAACGTGGGATAGGTAAATTACGTTTAATAGCTCAACTTGTGGTCGAAATCCGTCCACATCAATTATCATCAGAATAATTTTTGAGAAATTCTTTGCGCCTACCATAGAAAATAAAAAAATAAAAATGTCAATTAAATAATTAATTGACATTTTTATTTTTTTATTTTAACGTAACACGTATTAGTTTTTAAACTGTTAGATAACTAACAGTTTAAAAACTAATACGTGTTAACATTTTAATTGCAGTAAGGGAAGTGGGAACTGTAGTGTGTAAACTAGATAGTGGTTTAATATCGAGTGATGTGGTCTTATTCCTAATATATCGAACCACAATAAATCATTATCATAAATCTATAAGATTAATTATTACTCGAGCAGATAGAACCCCATTGAGTTGTGACGTCAATTCTCGTAATAGGAGAACCCATTATAACCGTTCTATTAATATTTGTTATAATACAACATAAAAGCTTTGCAGCAATAGTTTAATAATCAGCAGTCAGCACTATATTTTACACGACTACAGACATGCCAAAAGAAAAGTTATGATTTTAGTAGTGTTTGATTTTATTGTTTCCTAATTCCTAGTTGCGCCGTGCGCGAGCGTCTAAACTCTAAAGTCTAAAGTATCTAAAACCGTTATTATTGTGTTTTGTATTTTCTGTACCTTTTATATAATTATATTTTATGCACGGAGCTAAACCGTGATTTTATCCTTCACTTGGGGACTTTTCTCACATTTTTAAAAACCACTAGGTACTCGTCATTTACATATTTTTGTATTTTGATTTTTTTCATTTTGTTTGGTTTTTAATTTTTAACAGATAAAAACGAACGAACGAACCATTTTAAACACTTATAAAGTACCTATTTAATTTTTTTCTTTTTCTTAGAAAAACAGCTATTGCTTTTGTTACGCCGCGAACCATTTTGTAGAAATCTAAATTACGTAGAAATCTAAATTATCCAAACGTGCTTGAGGAACGTTGCTTTATCGAAATATAATCACCGTCATCGAAAAATTGCTTACTTCCTTTGAGCGACAAAAAGTTTATTGCCGTAGCACCAAAAGTCAAAACTCAGAGAGGATATTATTATAAAGCTTGCGCAATTAAACGCCAATTAAAAGATAATGTCTTGTCTGGGAGAATAAAAAACATAGCTGTTAACTTTTGTAACAAAATAGCAAAATAAACTATCCTTGATTCAAAGTAAAGGAAAACAACAACATTTTATTCATCTTAAAAATTTGTAGACATGACATTTAGGTTTCTTAAAAACAAAGCAAATATATGGCTTTCAATACAATGGTACCTCATTTTAGTACTATTTTTAAGTACTTACCTACTTCTTAAGTTGGTCCATTGACTAACTAGTAACTAGCATCATAAGTAACTAGGTAACTAACTAACATCATCATATTATTAATATTATGTTTCTCGGGTACATAAAATTGTTATATAACTATTTATCTTTTGTAGTTGACTACGATTTTAATTTCAAAATTTACATCACGTCTCGCTTTCAATACTGGACTTAACCTATCAAGTTTCTTTAGTAAACGACTAGAAGCTTACCAACATCTTATTGGATAAGTTTTTGTTGAAAATACGTGCAACGTAGTTTTATTATTAATGGTTTGTTTTTGAGCTTGTTTTATTAGCAGAACTCAGTTTCTTCGGACTCTAATATCCTCTAGACGCTTCTCAAGGGTATCGACCAGTAATAATAGCTTCTACCTGTGTTTTTTATTCGAGTCGAAGGCTCGATAAAGTCGGGAGCGAAGCGAGGGCAACGTACCTTTCCGCTCTCCCTTGCCCTGTAGCCCTACTTTGCCCTACGAGCGGGCAATAAATAAGCATCTCTCCCGTACGCACGCACTTCAATGTTTGCGTGAAAGAGATGCATTATTTAACTATGCTGCGTTTAATGATAATCCCAACTCCAGCTGTGCGCGAAACGTATACATTGTGTATCTGTGTGCACTTGTGTTTCGTGGACTTTGAACCCGTAATGGTGAAATTTCGTCTCCCTCTACACCACCGTTATCGTGGTAATCAATACTTGTATATTTTTAGTGTGAGTGATTAGTGATTACGTGTATAGGTTCACACTTCACAGTAAAACCCCATTGCGTCGCCGAGAAAACCAGCGACTGGTTTATTACGAGGTTCCTCTTTTCTTGTCTTCATCCGCCATTATGCTTCTTGTTTATGATTTCAAAATAACCGAAGATTCTCTTGGGTTATTCAAATTAAAAATGGGATTTCCTCAATTAGAATAATTTTATACGTTCGTGATATGCATGGTATCAAATGTGTATATTGTAGTACGTGATTTTATATTATGTTTGGACGTTAGAGTGAGATAAATAAAAAATAGAGTTCGACGCAAGTACAATCGAAACTTCCATCTCCACTCACAGCCGTTAAATGAAATTCGATTAGGAATAAATGGTTTTGTAATCACAACATAACGTAGACGAATTAATTTTATGGCCATGGCGGGCGAGCCGACTGGTCTGTTGAATGCGTCATTATCGTTACGATACGATACCGAATGATGCCGTCGCTTCTGTTCGTAGTTTTTCGCGGAAAACGGCCACATCGTCAGCGTCCCCGCCGCCCCCCGCCGCCCCCCGCCGCCCCCGCGCGGGCGCCACATCCGAGCCGAGTATATAAAAGACCGCCGCGCCCCTCCACTTCAACTCAGACGCATGGAGTACTCCGTAGAGGTCGTTTGGCACGAGCGAGCGCTTTGCTAGGCACCTGCCGGCCACTTTTAACGTTAATATTCTAGTCACCGAGCAGCTGAAGCTCGCCCTACGCGGTCTACCGCGCGTTCCTACGAACAGTGATATGTGCAATAGTACTACTTAAAATATTGTGATAATTTATTTAAATTAGTTATTAGTTGCGCGCGACGATCGGACCGCGAACGGCTGTGAGTGTTGTGAGAAATGTTGTGACTGCCCGACTGGAACTCGTCGCCCGTGATCCAGCCCAGTGTGTTCAGTTGTACTTACGTCGGACCCTTCGCTATGGTCGGAAACAACAATACTATGATGGCGATTCGCATCGTCCACAGTAAGCTGCGCAAGCGCGAGGAGCACTCGGCTTCGGTGCACCCGGCCGAAGCTGTGCTCCAGGCCGCGCCGCAGCAGCCGCCCGAGCCTCTTGCCTTCCGCCAGCCGCTGTGGCAGTTCCCGCCGCCGCTGCCTCCGCCCTACGTCTATCCTCATGATCAGGTAAGAGTCTCCTCCAACCCCATATAATATTAAACGATAGATAACCAGAACGTTGCATAACCATCATGCAAATTTAAATCTAGTATGCTAGTTAACGCCAGAATGACAAAGTCGTCTCAGAATCAAACAGCTGGTACGGTTGACCTTATTATTCTTTCGATCGGAGGTTCTAGGAATTCCCATTGTATTCTTTTGTTCTCGCGATTACCGGTACTCGCGCGGGGCCTGAAGGATTAATTAATAACAAAACCGAGCGCCAGCCGCTAAAAACGTCTAGCGTAATGGTTTCAACATGGAAAGTTGAAGTTAAAAGAAATCGTGACTGCCTCGTCCCCGCCACGCGAGAGAGAGTCGCTTGTGACATGATATCTAAGTGCAAAATAAATTTAAATGTCGGGACACGCTCGCCGAGTAGAAAGCTGCACAAGGCGAGCGTGTTGTAACCGTTTGGCCTTCTTTCCCAAACGAACAAAGAGGCTAACGCGAACGGTTCTCTTAAATTATAAACCTGTGGAACCATTTTGACCCAAATAATACGGTCCGGTAGAGTTGGCCGGGTTAGGAATTGTTTTTGCACGGACAATATCGCGACTAGGAAACAATCAATGCTAATAAGTCTCGAACATCCAAGGATTATTTCATACGCGTTTGGCCTCAGCGAATAGTCTCGCTATGCTTCCTTGTAGTATATAAGGTCTGTCTGCTCGTTCCTACGTTTTGTTTTATATTTCTGTCGTTAACAATGAGACGATAACATAAACCTTTTAGACGTTTTGTTCTTCGGCTCGTCAGGGTCATTGATTTCTATTGAAAAATAAACAATGCTTTAAATGTTTCTCAGTCCACAAGTATAACAATAAAATGGTTCCCGCGTAAAATTTAACGTTCACAATTCGAGTTTTTGTTTCGTTAGCAACGGAATATAAATAGAGTGGCGTAACCGAGGAACGCTTTAGTTTCTTCACAATGCAGTCGCGTAGGGGACTATGCATTAACAAAACATCCATTTAAGGACGACAAACATTCAACAGATAACTTTGGAATAATATTGGTACTTTAAATGTCCTGAATTCTTTGAGAGACTAAACCAAAATGTTTTGAGAATAGAAATACCTAAGTCCTCCTAACCATGTAGATGAGATGAGATGTAGATGTCGTAATTAAAAATACAAAACATGAAATAGTAATAAGGAAACAATAATGATTGTAAGAAATCAAGAAATCATAATGAAAAAACAAAGAAAGAAAATTGTCAAAATTAGTTATATAATGTATAAAATCATTTAAAAAAATAGAAAAAAGATCAAAAGAGCTAAAAATAAAAAATACAGCAAACAACAAGACCTAATAACGTTAGGGGGATGGAAATTACAAAAAAATCATGTAGATGATAATATTATATTGAATGAAACTGACGAGATATTTTCTGTCTTTCCAGGACAATTTGATGCAGCCGATCGGCAATGAGCGGGCGAGCTTTCGAAGCCTGCGCAAGAACATCGGCGGTCGTTGGAAACGACTCGTCAAAAAGAAGCCCGAACAGGAGGTGTATACGATACCTCCCGAGCTGAAACCCCAGCTCAAGCAAATATACGTTTACTAATAGTAGCTGTAACATCTGCATAGAAGCAGGACTCTTCATGCTAAAGACCTCAACCGAGCCCCCTGGCTCGTCAATGTTCATATCTTCTCGAATATCAAAATTTGTAGCAGCATCTATGCACGGGCTAGGGCCCATCTTCGACATATCTTTTTGACCAATTCTTATGACCAATCTTTGATCGGCACTTCGATGTGATGTAACGTATTAATAAGTATTAGGACAATGTTTATTTGTATGATTCGCGAGTGATAGTCAAATCGAATAGTTTAATTATTAATTAATTATGAATGAACATAGGAAGATGCGGTCGCGCATACTAGTGACGAAAATCCAATAATTATTATAGAGAAAACCGTGATGCCTTTGTAATGTAATGAATAGTTAGGGCATTTGTAGTTCATTAACTTATTGTAGACGTGGTCGTAGTTAGTGGATGACGATCAAACGGTATCGGCTCGGTTCTGTGTATGTGTTGACTTCAGTTTTGTTTGAATATTGTTCTGAAGCAGTATTTCAATATCATTCTGTTCTGTTGTGAGTGAGACTGAAAATAAGGTACAATGAGTAACGTGACTTAATAATGTAATGTATCAAACGCATTTCTTAACTATCACGGTAACTTTGTATGAGCGAATTGTTAGTTGCGTTACTTGCATGCTTTGTTAGTATAATTTTCAGATTTTCGCCCGGTCTGTGCCTACTGTGATATAAATTAATGGATTAAATGTATGTAATGATGAGTGATGTTTTTGAATTCGCCTTCACCTGGTAGATTGACTTTGACGAGTAGGATAGACCGCCGGCTGGGAATTGAGCTAGCTCATATTGAGCCTGATATTCTAAAGATATAAGTTTTAGCCACTAGGTACAATAATTTGAAGCCATTATTATTTCGTTAATTATTAACTGTTACAAAATAAATAATTAAATGTATTTAACAGCGTGCAAAGTTTTGTTGATAAATGTATTCTGTCACTGACGAAAATAAAATTCCATCAATATGTTATTTGTTTTGTTTTACTTATTGATTAACCATCTCTTAAAGTCTCCGAGCCTCGACAAAATCGATATTTTATACTCACCTGCTACTGAGGAATGACGATTCTCCACATCTTTGGAATCTCATAGTCTCAGAAATATAGAAGATAAGGGTAGATTTTTAGTCTGGTAAATATTATGGTAATGTAAGTATATGTAAAAAGTAATGACTATTAGAAATGTCTTCTAATATTATACAATTTGACCTTTCTTTTCTTCAAAAGCTCGCACAGAAGTTCTCTCTGTCTAGCTACATGTTGTATTGAGGCCGAGTTATTGACTGAGTAAAAAATTACAAAGCCAATTCCGTATTTTTCATAATATTATAATATAATAATGTCTATACAACTTTTAGATCAGAATATAAATTATAAACTCTACGCCAGCATATATATATATATATTTAACTTTTAAAGTCTGGATATCATTTTCAGTTAGAATTTACTAGCGCCATCTATGTTAAAGACATGCTTTTAAAAAGAGCGCCATCTAGTTTGTTTCTCTCGTATCACAATGTGGCTTGCAAATCATGCCTAGTTGATTTGGTGGTCCTAGTTGCCATAAGCGTTCAGACTAGAACTGCTAGGTGGCGCTTTTAGATCTGGCAAAAATAGCTCAGAACGTAGGTATTTAAATTTTTATGACGTAATGATGAAGAAGGATCATCCATAAAATTGTCACACGTAGAGGGGGGAGGGAGTCGACGAAATGTGACATGATGAATCAAGGATTGGGGATGGGTCCCTAAATTTTGTGACGTCACATTTCAAATTCCATAAATAATAATTAAATCGCACAGTTATTAATAATATTGAGGTGGTTTAAATAGTTACATAATATTATGTAATTATTGTAATACTTGCTTTGTTACGTCACACTAGGGATGGGGGAGTCTCACAAAATAATAATGTGAGCACCTGTGACGAGGAGTTCGAGCACCTGTGGGCAGTGGCCAGTGACGAAGACTGAAGAGTTTCGTGTGACGTAATATTATGACGTACACGTACCTATATCGTGTTCTGAATAATGGGCCAAGTGCGAGTTGGACTCACGCTCGAAGGGTTCCGTAATCCGTACCATTATAGAGCAAAAATAACCAAAAAATTGTGTTTTTTATATGGGAGTCCCCATTAATTTTTTAATTTATTTTAATTTTACTATCAATTATAGTATAATTGAGTATTTTGTGAACATTTCAAGTGCCTACCTGTTGCCATTATTGATATAGAGCAAAAAATCACTTTTGTTGTATAGGAGCCCTTTTAATATTTAAATTATTTTGTTTTTAGTATTAATTTTGTTGCCAGCTATGCCTTCAACAGATATACACAATCTGTGAAAATTTCATAGGTCTAGCTATAGCGGTTCTTGAGATACAGCTTGGTGACAGACAGATGGACAGACATCGAAGTCTTAGTAACAGGGTCCCGTTTTTACCCTTTGGGTACGGAACCCTAACCCTAAACATACTTATTTAACAGGTTGTAACAAAACAAAGTGATATATTGATAATATTTCAGGGTATGTGTCCCTTATACAGAGTTCTGCTCTGTAAAAGAGCAGCGCTGAAAGAGCATATTTTTTGACGTGATAACGTCTTATAATTCGATATGGGGTGCGCGCCCGAAAAACATGACAGTTCATGCGGCGTTACCTCGCTGACAGCTCTGAGGCGTTCCATTTAAGGATTGAAGTGCAAGCGAGAGCGCGGAACGAGCGACAAGGAAGCACAATCGGCCTTTGTGTTCGGCAGCGTTCGACATCCGTCTCTCTCCAAACTTCCAAAGTCCTATTTGAGTGACTCCTAAGGAAAACAACCAGTAAGTGTCCATTGAATTACATATACCAAATGTTGTCGGGTAAGCGATAGCGCGATCTAGAGGCCTAACAGCGACATCTGTTATCAAATCGCGGAACTAAATTTACTTATAAAATATTATGAAGTTCAACTCAACAAAGGTAGTTGTCACGTTCAACTATCGTCAGTAAACCGACCTTACAGACAACCGATTTTTCTTTCTAATTTATTTGGGCATGAAGGGACTCAGTGTCATGAATTTGCCGATACAAAAGTTAAAAAATACATTTTCAGCGCTTCTACATTCACAGCGAACTGTATACACAGACAAATTTTATCATTTTACATATAACCTATGATAAAACTAAGTGATAATAAGGTCTTTAGGGTGTGCATGTGTTCCTTGTGGAGAGTTCACTGTGAAAGTGGCAGTACTGAAAGACCAATTTTTTTTTCACTTTTGTTTTAGAAACTCGTGACGCTGGGGCACCTGCCCAGTGCCCATATTAAAGTGAAAAAAATTTGGTCTTTCAGCGCTGATACTTTCACAGTAAACTCTCTACAAGGAACACATACACACCCTAAAGTATTATCACTTTGTTTTGTTACACCCTGGGCCTGTACTCTGTAGTAGTCGGTTAAAAAGGAAAATTATCTAATGTTTTAATTTAATTGTACAATAGATAGTTCATGAAACAAAAGGCCTGGGGAAGTTTAGAGCAGGACAGCCCGCATGCCGCGACCACAGACCTTTTGTAAGATTAGTGGCAACTGGAAACCCTTCAAGTTGTAAGTGCACATCAAAGGCTCCTCCAACTTAAATTAGGTACAAATGGAAAGATTAATTAATTGTTTATTTGTCCGCTTAAAGTTCTTGTTTGTGATCCCAGGACCAATTGTAAATGGAAAAGTACAGTACAGACTGTTGGCATCACAGCCTAATGTTATGTAGCTTAAAGCTTTTGTCGAAGGACTATCCCATATAAAAAAAATTGCAATTCGATCCCTCAACCTGCACCTCAACTAAACAATTAGCGTTTTCGGAATCTGAACTGCCCCAGGACAGGGTGGGCCGACAGGATAAACGATAAATGATTAATATATTATAAGTAATCAATTAATTATTAAAAGTAATTTCCAACAATTAATAAAATTTAAATTTCGAACGAACTTTTTTACATGATTCGTTCAAGCCAAGTTCGAAATTCAATAAAAAAAAATTAGGATCAATTTAGAGATCTGTCAGCTGGTTTTTACATAACACGACCAAATTACGTAAATGTGTGTTTTTAATTTTTATAATAGGCTACTTGACCTATATTCAATTTCATTGAACAAATGCATATTTCTAGTAGAACTTGGCCTAGGAAACCGTATTTCACCCTTATTATCAAATGAAAGCTTATGATTGATAAATAAAGTCGATTTGAAAATATGATTTTATGAAAATAGGAATTGTACTGACGAAAACGCTTTTGCGGTACTTCCGATTTGGATGTGACGTCATCCTCATACTAATTTAATATCTTTTATTTATCGCGCTCGCTATATGTAAGTTTATTTGTACATAAATAATTAGAATAAGCCTATTATATATTTTCTTCAATAATTCAAATAAAACATCAGTTTTATATATATTATCTGATATCTCCATTTATTGTAGACGGGAAATGAAATGGCCAAAACTTTTCTCCAAAAGTTTTCAACATTACAAATGATTTCTAATTTCTTATATAATTATTTTATAATTTTTGGGCACTTTTAGACTCGTACATTTAGCACATTAAAAAAATTTCAATAAAGAGAGTTTAAAATACAAAGCGTATGACGTCACACTATGGCGGACAGTGTTTTCGGCGCCATTTAAGAGGCATATTTTTCAATAAACATTTTTATGGGTTTCTACTGTGTAAAATATTAAAATATTAGTTTTTTTGTAAAAATGAATGATTATGAAGCGCTAATCGCTTGAAATGAAATGAAGAAAAAAATTAGGTCAAGTAGCCTATTGTGTTCGCGCCAAACTTTGATGCGACGAATGTAGCAGTTGGCAACACTGTGCATGAGTCGCTGTCAGTTGTCATACGTCAAGTGACAAGTGACAGTTGACAGCACGACGCAGTCCGCTCCGCCCTTGGATGAAGGATCATTGGATTTGTCAAGCAAATAATAATACCGAGATTGACAAAGACGCAGCTATACATAAACTCATAAGAGTAATAGAGTCAGTAACATTTTTTTTGTCCTTGTCAGAGTTTCACTTTTTGTTGTTGGTCAAGAATCGTACTTTTGACCAACAAAAGATATGCTCATATTGTACTTTGCGATATTCGTTGATTCTGTGTTTTTTTAGCGAAAAACAATATTGACGGTGTTAAAGTGTGTGTTAAATTTATTGAAAAACATGGTGATTTGTTACATTTTAGGCTGTAAAAGCCGTAGTGAGCGGAAATATGAAAACATAACATTTCATTCGTAAGTACGATATTTTGCATTTAACATTTCTCAGTTTGCAGTAATATTGACTGTATGATTATCTAAGAATATTATTACACGAGGAATGATGTGTTAATTACATTATTACAGCGTAAAATAGTATTTAAAAAACATTGTTATTGTAGTAATACACAACCAAATTCTATAGGTCGTTATTTCAACAGCAAACCAAAGCTTATTATTACTCTTTGATTTTGTCGCGTTAAACGATTGCAAGGGTTGCCAGCGCTAGTGTTGGAGAATTGCCTAGAATTATTGTTATTTGTTATATGTTTAATAATTATTATTTTAACAAAAAATATTATAATTAATTTGAATACTTAAAAAATCATTCAAGAATAATATATTGAATTGTCAATTGTCATCCAACTTGAACTTAAACATACTTCTTCAGATAACATAATATTATTATCTTTCTATTGTAAGATCAAAACATACTTATAACTTACATTGTATGTTTTACATTCTATGCATGAACGTAGAAAAAAGGAGGACGGAGTCTTGTCATATACAAAACTGTGTCTTCACTTTTCTTCAGAGTCGGCCATGCACATTGCACACGCCCCACGCCCACAGATTAAGAATTAGTTACTATGGTCTCGCCAGACGTAGGTCTATCAACTGTCTAGGATCGGTATACATTAATTTGTGTGTTTTATTCTCAAATCGCGGAATTCTGTCTGTAGCGGTCATGTTGTCATTTTCTATACAGTGCTCCAAGGCTTTAAATGTGTCACGACTCACGGGGCGCTGCTGGTAAAGGAAAACTGTCAAAACTCAAATACACGTCAAAAATGACGTTTTTGTGTGATAGAAGCGTTAGTTCCTTTTCTCGGCACATTCATTTAAAACCTTGTCGAACTGTACAAACTGTAGTTCACAATGAAGTGACAGATGTTTCGAGGTGATATCGTATTTTCCATACACGATGTAAACACAGTATGAATTAAATCACTTCAAACTCATAAATAGTTGGAGATTATCATACGAAAATATAACCAAGACGTTTTACTATGATACAAGAATTGAATTTTATTCTTAAGTTAACAGAAGTCAGTGCGAGTATTTTTCACTTAGCTCCTAGACTAGTACTAGAAAGGTCAATGACCGCAAGTGCCACCTTAAATTATTCTGACTATAGTAAATAAATGATACGGTACTGATTAAATTCATATTATGTGTTTTTCTTAGTTCTTTTGTCTATTATTTATGTTTATGTGCCACCTTAAATTATTATCCTCCTGACTCCAAACATTTATACATCCTGACAAACTTTCCCGTTTTTAATATTATTAGTAAGATAGTATAGCAAGTAGGTACAGTAGTAGTTAGCAAACAGCAAGTATAGTAAGTAAAATTATAATTTAAGTACAAAGATTAAAATCCATAACAATTACCCCTAACATGGAGAGAGCATTCAAAGTTTAAACATTTTGAATGTTCTCTGAAGCTCAATAAATATGCATACGGTATATTATATTAAAGGCTCCATTCCACCGCGGCGCACGCTGTGCACGGCCACGCGCACGTGTGGACGTGCACGGATTTATTTCTTTGACTTGGGTCAATTCGTGCGTAGCGTGTCCGTGGGTTGCAGTGGACACAGTCACATATATTTTCTTACAACGCGAAGCCCTCACGCGGATGAACTCACGGGAAGATTGCTAATAATAAAAATACAAAAAGTAATGGTAATATGTAATAGCGTTTTTGCCATCTGAAAAAATGATAAAAAAAAAATGATTTGGTGTGGGGAAAATAAATAAGATTTGTATAGTCTGGTAACACCAGACAAAGTTGGTACTTTATATCCATCCCTTACGGGTGTACGCCCGTGTCACGTCTACTAGATGCTTGGTTTTAGGCTCCGCCCTTGAGATTCGACGCGATCGTTATAAGAAATTCTATCGGCTAGCCGTAGGCCCAAAGTTCGCGAATTAACCTAATCTTATATATAAAATTCTCGTGTCACAATGTTAGTCCACGAACTCTTCCGAAACGGCTTTACTGATTTTTACCAAATTTTATATGCATATTCAGTAGGTCTGAGAATCGGCTACTGCAAGGCTGCTCAACCTTTTTTACAGTGGGGCCAAACGGTGTATTCCGACATTTATAATCCAATCGCACTTGGCCGATATTTTTATAATATAGAGTTTTTTGAAATTGTATGTCTTTTAACAATTTATATTTTATGTTGGGTGATAAATCTGATGTTGACATGTCAACACCAGATTTATCACAGTGCAGTAGCAACAAGTCAGAAATATGTTGCTCAGTCAATGAGGTGCGGTATTTATTTTTAACATAATTGAGGTCTGAAAACACTTTTTACATAATATTTTTACATTATATTAAAAACATAATATTATTATGTCTGTGAAAAATTTTTATGTAGTTTTGGATCAGCATAATAAACACACCGGCAAAATTAGAGGAACATAACAAAATTTTATTTTTTTTTGAAAATTATTCGCTGTTTTTTACATATTTATTTACTTATTAAATAATTGACGGTTAAAAAATAAAAATTATATAAATTTAGGGCATAAAAACGTGTAAAATAGAAAAAATCTGTAAAAATCAAAAATTAAGAAAAATCTTTGAAATTTCAGTAGTAAGTTTTTAAGTTAAATTCTTCATTTTTACTTAAGAAATGTTATGTTTAAAGCGTGTAATGCCTTCTATGGATCTCAAGAGGGTCTGGATACGCCATTCCATGCTTGCATTTTGATTGTCGATCATTTCCTGTGGGATATTCTTCTACTCCTCCAGTGGCGCCAACTTGAGCTTCTGAACACGTTTTGGAGCTGGAGTTTTAACTCGTACTGTTCACCCATTGATGTGCCACATGTTCTCAATCGGATCCACATCCGTAGACCGTGCTGACCTCTCCACCTGGGCTACGCCAGCATCATTTAGGTAATAATACCCGATTTTTTACTCTATGGACGCGCATAAAATTGAAGTTACTGCCTAAAACTGTGTAAAAGGCACAACATGCAGTTTTAGGATGTTTGTGCTATAGTCTTGTACTGTCAAAGTACCATCAATAACAATCATCAGCTCCGTGCGGGCTCCAAATCATATGCCACCCCAAACCATTACGAAGCCTGCATGATAGGCCACTGTGTCCGTTAAGTTTGATGGTCTATAGCGTTCCTTACGATTTATCCACATTCTTTATCGCCTGTCAACAAAATTTACACAGAGTTTGCTCCCATCACTGTACAGCACACGATTTCACTCACTTGTTAAATTTTGATGTTCATGCGCAAATCTTAGCCTGGCTCTTTGCGGTCCTGTCTCAAGTTTTGGTGCCCTTGCTGGCACTTTTGAGTTTAATTTAACTTCTTTGATTCTTCTTCTTACTGTACAATCACTTACACGTCCATCTCGGACCTGTTCCGACAGGTTTCGTCTCTGCAAAGCAGTTTGAGGTCGATTTCTTAAGGCTTGTACCCTTACAAAACGGTCATCCTGAACCATTGCCACCCGAAATCTGCCTTGTTATCGTCTGCAAACGTAAGATCCAGTCTCTCTGTAGCATTGAAAGTTACGATGGACCACGAAAGCCGACACACCTAAGGCCTGACTGACCGAACGGTAGGTGTGACCTTTCTCTATCGTGGTTACAGCTCTAGCAGCCGTAGATGCTGGAAAATCACTAATTTTGTATCTAAGCAATGTGTTCTTCCAAAAACCAAACAATCAAATGAGCTGGCATACCTTGCACTCCGCTAAAAACGCCATTCTTATCAGAAACACTTACGACGTCAATCATCGAAAAACACTAAGTAGGGCATAATTGTAATAAAAATCTGTTAGCTCCCAGTTGTGTTCAATATTTTATTTCTTGAATGAGCTTAGAAACTATAAAAAAGGATTTCACACAGCTCGACCCACTTAAATTCAAGTTGTGGCCCTTTTTACCTATGTTCCGCTAATTTTGCCGGTGTGTGTATTATGTTGATCCAAAACTACATAAAAACTGTAACGCTAGATCAGTTATTGCAGGAAAGTCGTCTTTTGGTACCAATTTCCAGAAATCTGCAAAATCATTTGAAGAATTTTGACAAAAAGGGTTTTCAATGATTGATGATTTTGCAGTTCAACAAGTCCTAACTGAATATTGGCAGGGTAACTATGTCAGTCAAACTGATTAAGAAAGGATTTATAAAAAAAATTATATTATTATTCTTCACGGCAGCCAATTAGGCGGGATTTATCAGTTTGGCGGGATATTCAAAACTTCCTTGTGCGGGCCATTTGAAATTCTTTTGCGGGCCATAATGTGGCCCGTGGGCCTGGGGTTGAGCAGCCTTAGGCTACTGGGTACTTTATATATTGATAAGTGCATTTGTTGAATAAATAATAGAAAAAAAACAATTCGAGACTGAGGGCGACCATTGTTTGTGCCCCGTCGCACGCGAGAGACGTTGCTATGGTTACATACTTATTTAGTCACTTCAAAAAAATAATATGGGCGAAATAGCTACTTTCTATCATGGCAAAGTAACGTTTGCCGGGACAGCTAGTAATTATCTAATATCTGCCCGTGTTTAATCTCAGGCTTCTCAGCCCAGTGAGTGTGATTATAGACTAAAGACGAAAAAAAGGTGTTAAGTGTCGTGACCACGACACATCAGCACTTCTCAGCCCATCTACTCAGCTCAGCTACCTCAACCACCAGGTAATTCCCCATTTCCTTTCTCCCACGTTGTAGGGGTTCTCGCCCCTACAGTTTGTGTTCGCATATCTCCGGAACTACGCGTCCGATTTATGAAATTTTTTTCTTTGTTGTACCAGGTATTGTTCAACTGCAAGATTCAAATTCAAATTATTTATTAAGCATACAATAATATACAATAGTATAAAAGCTAAGTAGCGTACATTAATCACGTCGTCTAATCCCATGCTAAGTAAAAACTTGTGTTATGGCAATCAGACAACGGATGCACGCCTAACAATTTTATCCAAATATATTATATTATTTACACATTCACACTGCACAGACACACACGATCACACTACACTTTATCACGTAAAGTCTCTTTCGGCGGCGTGATGCGCGCTTCGTTCGGGAGCCTCCCCCGGAACCTCCGGAAGATAATACTGCAAGTTTCATCAAAATCAGTTCATTAGCTTTTGAGATAGGACATTTTGAAGTCGTTTTTAGGGTTCTATAATGACAACAGGTAGGCACGTGAAATTTTCACAAAATAATAATATTTCAATAAAAAAATGTAAAGAGGTCTCCCATACAAAAACACAATTTTTGGCCTATTTTTACTCTATAACAGTACAAAGCCTTCGTGCGCGAGTCTAACTCGCACTTGGCCGATTATTTTATAAATTACTAGCTGTCCCGGCAAACGTTGCTTTGCCATACTCGTAATATAAAGTATTTCGCCCATACTATTTTATTGAAGTGACTAAAATCTAAATAAGTATGTCGGCATGGCAACGTCGATCGCTATCCCGTCGCACAAACTTAATGGTTGCCGCCAGTCTCAGCTTGTAATAATTTACTATTATTTATTCAACAAATGCACTTATCAATATATAAAGTACCCAGTAGCCGATTCTCAGACCTACTGAATAAGCATATAAAATTTGGTAAAAATCAGTAAAGCCGTTTCGGAGGAGCTGTTCGTGGACTAACATTGTGAGACGAGAATTTTAATTATTAGATTATTTGCATTTACTATTTAGTTCTATGTGAAATTATTTTTTGCGGTTAGTATATCTACCTATCTATGATTCTATTACGATTACCGTTTTGATGGGGTGGATATAATTTTCCGGCTTTTGTGGACCAAATTGAGTTCCCTGCATTCCTAATCTGTGGGGATGTAAATTGGAATTTCAATATATTGCATCGAAAAATTGAATTATTATTGTTAATGAGTTTTTGGAGTTATCAGCTGTGTGATGCGTATAACATTAAAATAAATTATAACGAAATCTATTTAAAAAAATTACAAATGAAAAATTTTAAGGGTATTGTATTAATATAGTATTGAATATTATCGCCCATGACTATTAACAATGTCGGATGTGCAAAATCGCCAATTTTTTTTTAAATTAAAAATGTCGTATAATGTCGTTAAGTTAGTCCGCTAACAATGTCGGATAGTCACTTTCTACGTTGTTAACGGGACGCGGGGGCGTGTGAGAGCGCCCGATGTGCCACTTCCGACTATGTTAACGGAGGGAATGGACCTCGCGCTGTCACTTGTGTTTTTTGCAACCTTAGTTATATTTTTTAATTTTTGACGCCATTTTTAATGTCTACAAGATCAGCACGGCTAATCAAACTAGGCGCTCAACGAAATTAAGAAAAATATAGTAATAGGGAAAAAATGCTGATGGGAATAATATTATGATCGAAGCTAATGCTAGTGTGGAAAATGTTATTTACTATTCTTTATTATATTTTTTAAAAATTTTGAACAGTATAGCTTATGTTTTATTGCTTTAGATTTGATTATAAGATAAACGCTTGCCTTCATTAACATTTTATCGTAGGTCATTTAAAATTGTCGGATGTGGCCACATTCAATGTTCTTATCGGTTTTTCAAATGTTTAAAATGTCGGTTGTACCACATACGGCATTTTTAATCGGTTTTACAAATGGTTAAATTGTCGGTAGTACCACTTCCAACATTGTTATGGGGATTTATAAATTGGCAAAATGTCGGTAGTATTACTTCATAATCATTTCACTTATTTTTCTAATGGGTTTAATGTCACTTGGAGTTTTTTTTCATATCTGTCGTTGCTTACCGACTTTAAACAATTTTCAGAAGGCGTCAAAATAGGCCATTTTTATACGAAAATTAAGTTTTTGTTGGCACACATACACAATGAATGAATATAATGTTTTAATTAAATAATCGTGTTTTGGCGATCTGGTGTCTAATAGCTGATTTTCTCGGCATTTTATAATATTATAATTATAAAACATAAGCTATACTGTTAAAAGTCGTAAAAAAGGTATTAAAAGGACCTATTTTCACACTAGGTTTAACTTCGGTCACAAGATATCCATGAGCATTTTTTTCCTATAAGTACAATTATTATGATTTTCTCAAATTCATTGAGTAGCTCGTTTGATTAGCCTTGCTGGTCTTGTAGACATTGTAAATGCAGAGCTTGCAATATGTCTTAATAAATATAATATAAATTTACTCAGATTATGTAAAAGTGAAATTATTTTCAAAAAATGCCATAGAATAAATAGAGAATCTCGGATAAAGAAGACTGCTTTTGATTAATCTAATATATAAAATTCTCGTGTAACAGTTTTCGTTGCCATACTCCTCCGAAACGGCTTGACCGATTCTCATGAAATTTTGTGAGCATATTGAGTAGGTCTGAGAATCGGCCAACATCTATTTTTCATACCCAAAATTATTTATATGGCAAAACAACTTTTGCCGGGACAGCTAGTTAATCTAACAAATATTAATCTAAGTTTTTCATGACAACGAAGACTGTGGTAGTACGTAAGTGCCCTAAATGTGTAGAGATTTTTAAGAACTACCTGATTCCGCAAACTTCGTTTTGCTGACAAAGTAATGGACCTGCAAAACAGTCAGTCCCTAGTCAGTATTTTCTGTATTTCTCACAAATTTGTGCAAATTCATCTCTCCAGCGTATTTTGCAGATGTCGATAAGATCCATAGCAAGTTGTTCGACTTTGAAAATATAATATTTTCCATTACAAATTCCTGGTAGCTACCGTCGTTGACACGTCGGCGCCTTGTTTTGAGCTTTACTCAAACTGCCCTAACTTCTAAAATATTTGCCCCATGGTAATAATTTAAAAGACAATTCTATTCTTTACAGCATCACAATTAATATTTTGATATTTATTTAGGTAAGGATCAATTGTTAATATGCAAAAAAAAAAAACACGCTAGTAGTAGATGATTTGAAGTTAATTTTTTAATTAAGGAAATGGTTATTATTCGTTAACCATAAAAGATACATAATATATGCTGTTCTGGACTTTTTTGTACATAATGATGAATACTTTAAGTATTTGTAATATTATTTCTATGAATCAGCAATATTTTTCACAGCGCAAGCGAAATAATGTAATTTATTGCAATTTGTACCGCTTTGGGTTATATTTTTGCGATTTTCGGTTTGTTCCCTGATATTTTTCTGAATAATACACTGCCAATGTTCTTTGCAAACAATGTAGCTTACCAAGGGTAAAAGAATTTTAAAAATTAGTTCAGTAGTTAAAGAACCTATTCAATACAAACAAAGATACAAAGACTTTTCCAAACACACAACAAACTTTTCCTCTTTATGATTGATACAAAAAAATATTAATTTTGTTAAGTAAGTTATGGTATTAAAAAAGTCAACAAAATAATGATGGCAAAAATGTTTAATTTCAATGTTTTAAGTTAATTTACATTTCGGACGAAAATTTGATTTTCCAAATTATTTACGTCATAAGAAATGTTTTGTTTTTTCACACATACATTCTTTTTAATTTTATTTGACAGAATCCAAGAAAACGATATATTTTATTTGAATTGTTGTCATTTTTGTTGGTAATTTCTACATGCGACATATTTAAAATTAAAAGTTATCACTTAACAATGGCGTAAGTGCTACTTCCGTCAAGCAATCATTAATTTTGTACAAGCAATAACGTCGGTTCTGACACTTCCGACAAATCAGCATTATGTCGTACTCCGTTAAAAAGTTCAGAAGTGACTTTTCTTATATTTATTCATAAAATACGGAATATTCCTAAAAATATACTAAATGTAAATAACTTATATACCACAACCCTGAAATTTCATGATTCTAATTGAATTAAGTAAAAAGTTATTCACAATTTAGCAATTTAGACTTTGAATCGCTCTCCTGTAAAGTTGCTGTTTTTCACATCCGACATTGTTAATAGTCATGGGCGATATTCTAATATAGTATTAATGGGAGTCTACTAATAGTAAAGCACAACAACGACGATAACGAAATGATCTAAAATACAAATATACATTTAAACAAGCTGTAAAAAATTTCAGAAGTCTAGCTATAGCGGTTCTTGAGTTACAGCCTGGAGACAGACGGACGGACGGACAGACAACGATGTCTTAGTAATAGGGTCCCGTTTTTACCCTCTGGATACGGAACCCTAAAAAACTAAGTGATAATAATTTACTTTAGGGTACGTAATTATGGGTCCCCTTTATAGTTTACTGTGTAAGTAGCAGCGCTAAAAGCGTAATGTTTTTGTGATTTGCATGGGAAAGCGCCTCAGCGTAATGAATTTTTCCATACAAAAGAGAAAAAAGTTACTACTTTTACAGCTAACTCTAATATAGGAAACTCATTACTCATACATATTTGATATTACATACCTTAAAGTTTTATCACTTAGTTTTGTTACACTTTGTAGATTTTTGGAGTACTCTGGTGTTTGGTCCCAAACTCCCAAGGTTTTTGGGCCCAGTGGGCCCAATGACCAGATATTTTAACATTTTTTCATCTAGCGATTGGTCCCAAGTAATTATTTTTATGACTTTTG
The DNA here is from genome assembly GCA_937595015.1 of Polyommatus icarus. Lineage (NCBI taxonomy): Eukaryota > Metazoa > Arthropoda > Insecta > Lepidoptera > Lycaenidae > Polyommatus > Polyommatus icarus. The sequence goes on along the minus strand of OW569325.1, from coordinate 18,825,553 downwards.
GGTTTATGTCCCTACGGCTAGCAAAAAAGTTGTAGATTTAAATAAAAAACAAAAAAATTACCTCATAATTAGACACTGAATGAATATATTATTATTATGACATTTAAAGAAAAATAATTCAATGGACATGTATAATAAATTAAAATCTCTTATGACATAAATAATAATAAAAGTAATTCTTTTCTAGATAATCTAATTATATTATTATTGTATATAGGTAGTACGGGAGCCATAATAATATAACACTTTTTTTTATGATTACTAACAAGCTAACTAACTTTTTGTGAGTAGCTTCATTTTGATAAGACAAACAACTTTTTTATCTGCGAAAAATCTTGAAAGTGGTAGCTAACAGAGATAGAAAGGATTTCATACTTTGAATTGATGATCCAAAAATATGGATTGTTCTATTTGTAGGACAATGTTACTCTTAAATTATATTAACCTACAAAATATACAAAAAATCACCTGATTAGGGTTCCGTTTTAGAGTACCGTGGTCTATCAAGTTTTGTTGATTACAGATAATTTCACGCAGTATAGAGCAGGTATTTTTTAAAAACATGATTCGAAGCAGTATGTTTAGGTACTAATAATAATAATAATAATATAAGTTTTAAGGTGATAGTGTTAGATATGTTTTAAATGTACAAAACAATATTATGGTTATAACTGATTATTTTTGTGCCAACCCTTCTTCAAAATTTCTTGCCGGAAAACGATGGATCATAAAAGTCCAGACCAATCGCCAAATGAAAAAATGTTAAAAATTCATATCTGGTCATTGGGCCCACTGGGCCTAAAAACCTTGGGTACTCGATTTTTGGGGGGTCATGTAATTGTGTTGCGTTGTGATGTTGTAACATCAATCACCGTTAATGGCTGGTTTACGCGTGTTAAGTTGTTAAGTAGTTAACTAAATTTTAAGTTATTTACTGCATGTAAACACAAAATTTAATAGCAAGTAGCAAGTTAAAATTTAGTTTAGTACTAAACAAGGAAATTAGAATTTTGACTATTTTCTGTAATGTTGGCAGGCGGGGCTTGTCACTTGACACATTTCAGGCAGGCACTTCAAATTTAGTTAAAATTTAGTTACTACTTATATCTACGAATACTAAAAATGTATTATTCATAGACTTATATACTAAATACGTGTAAGCCAGCCCTAAGTGTCGGAACACACTATTCCGTCGCGTTCCGTCCGTATTTTGTAGGCGTTTGAAACGCGGCGGAATTTACGCCGGCGTAATTCGGCCTAGTGTGTTTAGACACTTAGGGTGAAATCTATAGAGCGATCTTATGTCGGCACTACATATAGGCGAACGCGTTGGCCGACGCGTTTGCCAACGCGTTAGCCAACGCGTTCGCCTATATGTAGTGCCGACAAAACGCGTCGGCCAACGTCTAAATACCTACCGCCAACGCGCGAGTCGCCCGTTCTACACATTGGGCCGACGTATTGGCCAACGCGTTGGCCAACGCGTTCGCCTATATGTAGTGCCGACATTAGACTTAACTCAGACTTTACTTCAAACTTTACTTTAAAAAATCTTAGCTAAGCTTAAGCTTACCAAAATATTAAGTGAATAGAAGGACGCAACATCCATTGTTAGGTCCTCCTATTCACTTAAGATTTTGCTAGGCTTAAGCTTAGCTAAGATTTTTTAAAGTAAAGTTTGAAGTAAAGTCTGAGTTAAGTCTAAGATCGCTCTATAGATTTCACCCTTAGGGTCAATTCAGACTGCAACGCGACGCGTAGATGACAGATTTCAATTGCGTCAGACGTCTTGCTAATGCTTCTAATCCATACAAATGCATCTGCGCGTCGCGTTTGATATGACCCTAAATAAACTAAATACGTTGACGTTAATGGTCTAAAATGCGGCTCCATGGCCAAATTAACGACGCAAGTAAAAGTGGCTTTCATTTCTCTATTATAATGTTACGTTAAAAAAATACTCAAGAGACATTTTCAAATAATGGAGGATAATTTTTTGCTTTCTACGCTACGTCCACTATAGTCTATGACGTGCCACTACGTAGCGTTCCACTACGTTGCGTCCACGACGCTACGTCCACTACGCTACGTCCACGACGCTACGGCCACGACGCTACGCCCACGATGCTACGTCCACTACGCTACGTCCACAACGTCCATTGCGTCCATTTTATTTTGCAGTCCCCGAGCTCTGGTCGTTTCCGCTTTTAGCGTTTCCCGCGGGGCCAGGCTAACTTTATAGCTCTTACATCCGTCTATTGTTTTGTATAATGTCTCTGAGACCCGCTATTAAATCTGAGTGTACATGAAACATATTTGCGAAAGTGCTTTTATATTAGCATGTCATGAGCAAATCGGAGTGTAACAAATTTAAGGGCCTGTTTCATCAGTTAGACATAATATAAGTGCTGTATATCCACAACAGTTGTGGATATCCAGCACTTATCAGTCTGTCAAATAAGTTACTTATTTGACAGACAGATTAACAGCTGTCAGATAAGTTGTGGATAGCCTATCCAGCACTTATCAGAAAGTGGTGAAACAGCCCGGTATTTTAGTATGTGATATGGTGAGTCTTTAGAATCTTTATATTAAGGTGACGCCGCGTTAAAGTAAAAAACCGTGTTGGATATGTTTTAGAGCTTGTTTTACCACGCTCAACCACTGAGCTACAGAGGTCGTCAAATTCAATAATTCAAGTTTAATGCTTAGACGATTTATGTGAATAGTTTTAACTTGTATGGCTATAAAATAAGACGTAGTCGTTAAAATGTAATAGGTATTACATGAAAGTTACCGTCGCGTGATTTAATATTCTAATGCATGGCTCATTTTAGATATTACTTTTATGCTCAATTAGAATAATAGAATAACACAATTTTATGTTTAGTTAAATAGATATAAGAACTAGGTTGTGTATCATAAATGAGTGATAATATTTAGGACAGCGTTTTGCAACCGTTGGGTCGCACTCCCTGGGGGGACGCAAATCTTTTGTAAGGGCCGCCAGAGGTTGAGAAAACTAGTTTCATTAAAATAACAATAACAATTAAAAATATTGATGTAAGGAGAATTTTAACAAAAAGAATAAAGAAAATGTTTGCCCACCAGGGTGTGGCATCGTAAAAAAGCTTGAGAAACACTGCTTGAGGGGGGAAATTATGTGTCCCTTGTATCACACTTGAGCTCACTCCAATATTATGTAGTAGCTCTAAAAGAGTTACATAGTTTTGGCTTATTATTATTGTTTGGGAAAATTTAAACTGTCGAGATATTTCTCATAAAATATTATGTCTGCTTCTGCCGCTTCATTTTCGCTTCTGCTGGCACTTCCGGAGTGCGAACTGTTTTTCTATTCAAACATCAGGTACAAATTGAAAATGTACGTACAATTCAAAATTTTCAATTGAACTTATTTGAACTATGTTCAAGATGATTTTTTGAAAAGCGAATATCACTACTATTGTTGAGAAAATCCATACTTACTAATATTATAAATGCAAAAGTGTATGTCTATCTGCCTGTTAACTCTTCACGCCCAAACCACCGAACCGATTTTGTTGAAATTTGGTATGGAGATACTTTGAGTCCCGGGAAAGGACAAAGGATACTTATTATCCGGAAAAATGTACGGTTCCGGCGCGATAAACGAATTTTGGCGTAGCGGCGTCATCTAGTAGGTATTTTATAAATATAAAATATGTAGAAGAATATTCATATCGTAACGTCGAGTCGTATGAAACTTTGGTATAATGATTACTTTGCGAACTCCCGATCTCGATGTGATTATAGGGGGTCTTATCGACTTTCAGTGCTCAAAGCTGTAAAAAGTTTAACCCCTTTCGATGTAACGTGTGTTCCAACATTACTTTCCCGCTACACTCAATAGCATTCAATTGAGCTCTATTTTAAGACGGCTAAGGTATATTTTCGATCGTGTTTTGTAGGCCACACGCAAAGTAAGTTGGCTTGTAAATTTTGTTACCTATCTCGTCATAAGGTTTTATTGACGCATTATATTATGAGTAGGTAAGGACTAAGGAGAGTGCCTTGTGCGACTCCACGGAAATTGGTTAGTCGAGTAATCTGCGGCAACTTTTCCAAGTGAAATTGAAATTATCAAAGTTAGTAGAAGGTTGATATCGGTCGGAACATGTTTTATAAGTGTCGTATAAGTCGATGTCATTCGATTTTATTTGGTCACATATCTGGATTAATGTTTGAAGTGTAGGTTTGAAGTTATGAAAATACATTTTGCCAAGCGTCGCTATTCATTTTACATTTTCTGTTTTAGAACTATAAAACGTGGACTAAAAATTTCCATAACATTTAAGATTAAGTTCTGAACTGTAAGCAGATGTACCAATTTTCTGAGCAAACGATGCGCAAGAAACGTATACTGTGATGTTTAACAAAGGGGTTGTGTTCCGATCGACTTGACATTATCAAAGGCATTAGCGCTGCAAGGGGAATCAAGAAATGTATTTGCAATGCAATTTCAACGAAGAAAATGGAAGAATTCATTTTGTGGGAAAGATGAGTAAGTTTATATGGGAGACACATGCAATATGCACGATGCGATTTCGTAATGGCTATACAGGTCACAGATAAGCGTAAACTATCATTTACGGATGAGAATATAAAAATATATTGTGTCTTATCACGCTAAGCCGAAAATACGCGGCCGAAGTTCGGCATGATTACGCTTGCAATGCGCTACACATACAATATTATGACGCGACGTAATTTCGGCATGGTGTGTCATCACCAGTTTAAAATACATTGCAGGCGTAATCATGCCGAACTTTGGCCGGGTTTTTTAGGCCTAATATGCTTAGACACTGAATTTCATTAAAATTTAAAATAAATTAATATATGCACTCAAAAAAGTTCAAACTTGATCATAAGAAAGACATATAAGCCTTGTAAATCTAACGCAAAGCTTATATTGGTCGCTCGTGTAATCTAAAATCATGTAAAGGCTTCCGATTTTTAAATCAACAATCTCTTATTTGTTATATTTAACCCTGGGATCGACTTTGCGATTGAGCCGAGTTCAAAGGGCAAAGGGAAGAATCAACGCGAAGGGTGTGCAGTGAAGGAGCCTACAAAGCGTTTTCCCTCCGCATTGGGAACTTAAATTAACAATTTGCCGAGGGATGTAAGGGCAACTATTACATGTGGCAACATTATCTAACTTAATAATTAATATCCGGTAGACACTAGACTAAGATTTGCTTTGAAGGATATTTAATGATGCTTGGTACCATCAAATAAATTGATTCATTGGGTTGGGTTGGGTAATCTCAAGTCAATTTTTGTCATCATTGTCAATCAATGACCAAACAATGTAAGTCCGTCATCCGTCTTTTGAAAGTACGTCATTAATATTAAAATGTTAAACATAATAATATTATGTAAGTATTTTGTTGAATGCAATAAAGTATAGGTAATATTATTATTATTAAGTAGGTAAATACCTACGAATAATAAAAAACTAAGGAAGAGTAACTCCGTCAAAAACATGCTCCAAAATACTTGTCAAAAAAGTGTACCTTAGGTTCACTTTTCATACATTTGGTGACCTTGAGCGGTATAAAGGCTGACGTTACATGACAGTTCGAATGGAACCAAATTTAAAACTGTATTAGTATGGGAGTTACGTTTCTTGGTTTTATTATTCGTAGGTAAATAGTTACCTTCCATGAGTACTGGTGGTCACAGCCACTACTAATATATATATCATAGAAAGTTCATATTGTCATCGTATTAATTAACAGTAGGTAAAGTATACATTCGAAAAGTAGAAGTTAGGGATTTTGTAGAATTATTTTAATGATTATGATATCATAATCAATAATCATAAAAGAACACAAAAAATCTTCACCACGTTATACTACAAAACGATAGTAGACTTAAATACCATGAAATAAGCTATCATTCTTCCATATTTAGTGTTTTCAAGAATTCATGATATAGATTTATAGATATTTATGATAAATGATAATATCCTTAGACTATGCTGATGTGTGTATTTTAATATTATATGTATCCTCGGTCCACGCAAATCGCGCAATAATAGCCAAAATTTTAGAACCCTCTTCTTGCCCACTCGTCATTCCCTTCGCGGACGAGGCCAAGGACGCCTGGGACATTGCTAGTGCCGGCAGCGAGGTCCCCAAGAACACATCCTCCCAAAGGCTCTGGGATGAGCCCATCTGCGGGCTGGTGCGTATAAACTGTTTAACACGTCTACCGTCGCCGTAGAACGGGCTCGACTTTTGGCCGTGGAGAGGTGGGAGTCGGGAGCTTGGCTGCAGGCACTACCATCTAAAAATACAGGAACATTGCTGGACGTAATACATTCCGTCTTGCCACTGCCCTGCGTACCGTAGCTGTCTACGTGCGGCGCGCACGTAGACAGCTACGGTCACCACGGGCTGTGCTGCTCGCGAAGTGCTGGACGCTTTTCGCGGCATCACAGCCTGAATGACCTCATTCGCCGGGCTCTTGTCACTGCCGGCGTGCCAGCGATACTGGAGCCCTCCGGTTTGGCGCGTGACGATGGCAAGAGACCCGATGGAATGACCCTGGTCCCCTGGAATGTGGGTCGGGCCCTTGTGTGGGACGCTACTTGTGTCGACACACTCGCCTCGTCCCATATTCAGGGCACCTCGAGTTGTGCGGGCGCAGCCGCAAATCAAGCAGAGAACCTCAAGCGGCGCAAGTATGAGAACCTCAGTGGAGATCTCATATTTGAACCGTTTGGGGTGGAAACTCTAGGCGCATGGGGTCCGGGGGCACATAAGCTTTTTAGAGGAATATCGAAGAAGCTTGTTGAAGCCACCCGAGATCCCAGAGCTGGGAGCTACCTGGCACAGCGGATTGCAATTGCCATCCAACGTGGCAATGCTGTCAGCTTGCTGGGCACTCTGCCAGATGGGGACGACTTGGGCAAGTTTTTCCTTTTATAGTTTTTTTTTATTTAAAATTTGTATATATCTGTATATTTTAGATTATAATTTTATTTTAATGAAAGTTATTTATATTATATGTATTGCTAAAATATCGAATTAAAATACGAATTCATATACGTCCTTAAAATCCTATTTTAATACGATATAAATATAAATTTTAATGGCACTGTTCTCGTGCTCACTGATGCTGTTATAAGATATCATATTTTAAGCTCATCCAACGTAAAATTGGATTTTAAAGTACGAGCGGAACAAAATCTAGTGCCTCTATAGTGGTATCAAGATTGATAACAATATGAGACCTGGGACAGGTTCTAAGATAGTCTCACAGATAATATACTTCCATTAATACTTTATTTTATATCACTACTATATGACACCCGAAAATCCGTTGTGCCGTGTGCGTAATGCCTAATACCAGTGTGAATAAAAAAAATTCAAAGTAGGTATCTGCCTACCAAATTTCAGAAAATACCGTTCAGTAGTTTAGGCGTGAAGAGTTAACAGACAGACACACTTTCGTTTTATAATATTGTAAAGTATGAATCACTACTAGATGAAACCCGCAAATCCGCTTATCGCCTGAGAACCGTAAAACTTTTTGGGAAAAAATTATTCTATGTCCTTTCCTGTGTCTCAAAGTATCTGCCTACCTTTCATCTAAATCGGTTTAAACGTTTAAGCGTAAGGAGGTAATAAACAGATAGAGATATGTTTAATAAGCTATTTTAATGAGCTAGTAGCTTGCTGTATGCTGTTTGGTTTGAACACAGCCTAAGGGTCTAACACACTAGGCTGAAGTACGCCGGCATAATTTATGTGGCCGAAATTACGTTCAGCCGCTTACGTCTGATGCGACACACTATAAATTACGCGAAGAGCCGAAATTTCGCGGCGTAATTTCCGTTGCGAAACGCGCGCGTAAGTGAGTATTTAAAATTCTCAGATGTAATGTGTGCGTTAGCGTTTTGGAGTTAAGGTTGGATTTGCTGTTCTGTTATGATAATTCCGTCGCGTATAGTGTGTTGCTATACAAAACATTACCGCCGAATCGCTGCCGAACTTTACGCTCGACTCGGCTAGACGGAAATTCGGCTCGCGTCGCGTTCCGTCCGTATTTTGTATGCGTTTGATACGCGGCGTAAACGCGGCGGAATTTACGTCGGCGTAATTCAGCCTAGTGTGTTTAGACACTAAGATTGGACGCTGTTAGGCTGGATTTATAATGGGCTCGATTCCTGCTTTGGAAACATATTGTTATGTCTGAGAAGTAAAATGATCCATGGTGGATGCGTCGGATGGGCATGTAGAAAGTCGGTCCTGCGCCTGATCTCTCGCCAGTCGTGTCGGTCTACCGTCCTACTGGGTTATGAGATTAAGAGGAATAGAGAGTGCTCTTGTATACTGCGCACACTCTTGGGCACTATAAAAATACTTCTGCGTAACAGGTCTGGTCTTAATGAGACCGGCCACTGCCAACGATTATTATTATATGGAGGGCATTTTCCACCGCTATTTTCATGTAATACAATTGCTTGCGATCACGTGGTGTAGCGGCCAAATCGCTCGTTTGCACGGACGTAATATAATAGGTATATGTATAAATCGACTCTTTGACAATAAAACGCATAAATATTATTATGATATTTAGCACTTAAGGTATCAGAATTTATTCAGATCGCACGGCGCGGTAGTGAAGTGGTTGTCTGCATTGTGATTCACTCAATTAGTACGAGAGTTATGGTGCAGACAAGCGACAGACACGAAGAAACTGGTTAACTTTTTGAATGCATTTAATTACTATTTCTATAAAGAAAAAGGTGACCCTGTTTGAGTCTATTATCTTGCCTTTGAATGAATTGCCACCATGCTCATTTGAAGACATTTCTAAAAACAATTTACGGTGCTTCCACATTTGTATCATTTGCGCGATCAGATCTCCGTCGCGATCATCGCGCCGTATCAAGTATGCGTATCATAGTGTGGACGCTTATTAGATCATTCTGCCGATCATGCGTGCATTTGATATGACACTTATCATATAGGCGGTTAATAGCGATCGGAGTGTATCATGATACGCGTATCATTTTGACACGCTCCGATGATACGCGACGGAGATCTGATCGGGGATCTGATCGCGCAAATGATACAAATGTGGACGCACCCTTATTCGTCGCTTGCGAAGTGCCTACAAGACCTTTTCAGCCCCAGGGCTCCACGGAGCGCATTTTAAGAATGGTTAACGCAGTGGAATCTGGGTACCATGCACCTAGTATGCAGCTAGTCGCTCGTCTGCACTCGCTGAGCGTTAAGAGGTCAGTAATTGGCGCTCCGACACCGTCATTGCACTCTTCCCAATTAAATGTCAACGGCAACGCACCTTCAGCTCTTCTTATATTGCGAGTGTCCATGGGCGACGGTACAGTTGCTTTCCATCATGTGACCCGTTTGTTCAATTATTGCTCCCTTATTTTGTATTAAAAAATGTCTTACTTATATTCTTTCTTAGATGTTCGGTCCAAGCATAGTCTAAAAAGTAATCTAGTATCTAATAATGCCATTAAAACTCAATGCATTGTGAAGATGGGCCCTGATAGGTGAAATAAAACTCTCGACGACTTGGTTAAGACTAACCTTATTGTAGTGTAATTCACTTACTTATACCACGTTATACTAGGTACATACTTACTATACTACAGCATCCCATCATGTCTCTTATGGCCCGCTTCACCACTTCCTGATAAGTACCTGATAGGCTATCTGCATTTTATCTGACAGATAGAGTATTGACTATAGAGTGACTGTTAGTTAAGTTGTGGATAGCCTATTCAGCACTTATCAGGAAGTGGTGAAACAACCCCTTAATCTCGTGACTTTTATGAGAATAGCATAAATTATTCTCATAAACTAAAGTGTATTTTATTCACCGGGAATAATTTAACTCGCGAAAGTTAACAGTAATGCCTCTAACCACCTATTTATGGGAGCCCTACGATAGAGGGTATTTTTCTGTCTGACTGTATAGTGCGGAATGATTTTGGCTTTTCCAAAATTACTACGAGCGAAAGATTGAAAAATGATATCATTTTATGTACTGGAACTGAATGTCGTACAAAATATTTGATATTTCACCATTTTAATCAAAAGAGTAAAATATATTTTCCAAGTCCAAATATATTTTAAAATATAAAAATTCACTTAAGTACCTAAAATTGTTAATTCCTAAAAGCTCCTGTAAGTATATTATGTAGAATATTTCGTTTACAAAGTTTTTGACAGATAGCAGATATATAGTGCAATACCAACGGTCAAACACTTGTTGTTTAATTGTCGCCATTTATAAAAGGGGTTTTTAAATACCTAAGCCTTAGGCCTATGAATCACTATCTTCGGTGGATCGTGCATATCTCACGGTTAGTTTAAGACCATAATCAGTTATGTTTTTAGATGTAGGCTGTCTATCTGTTACCTTTTCACGTCCAAACCGCTGAGCCGGCTTTGCTGAAAATTTGGTATGAAGACACTGTGAGTCCCGGGAAATGACATACTTTTTACCCCACAAGAACTTACGCTTAGGTAGTAGCTTACGGTTCCCGCGCGATAAGCGAAGCTTGTCGCAAAATTATGAGATAGTATGAGCTAGTAAAAAAGCTGTGAATAGCCGATTCGGTGCACTTTATCAGAAAAAGGTAAAACAGGCCCTTAACGTAGCACGTAGCGCGTTATAATAATTAATAACAATAACAATCCGGATATTCTTTAGAATGTAATAGAAATCATTTATTTGCTGAAATAAGGTACAATTATAGTTAGATGATCAAGCCTTGATATTGTTGATATTTTGTCAATAACACTTATAATTCACATAAAACGATCAGGGATTTCAATTTTAAGCTATTGTATTTATGATATTATGGTAAGAACGGAGGTAAAATGTTCAGAACGCGTTGTGGTCTTTTTGTGTTTGCCAGAACGCGTCGTGGCCATTTTCATTAGGGCCACGACGCGAATTTCGCGTCGTGGCTGTTTTACTATCACCACAACGCGTTGTGAGCTCTTTTTTCGCTCACTAAACGTTTTCGATCTTTGAGCGTAACACATACACTACAATATGTTTTCGAAAACAGCGTGAATCAACAAAAATAATTAATATCGCTGAAAGAATCCGTCGCGTCGCATTCTAGTTATCCACAGGATCCCAAAGCTCCGAAAATAAAAAGATTTCGGCATTCGCACACGTTCGCCTCGAAATCTCTGCCGCCATTGAACGCCAAAAAACAAGGAACATCGCATTAACGAAATTAAAAATTTCGTACCGTATAATAAAAACCACATAAGGAAATTATTTCGCTGAATGATTTTCCTGTTACGTTATATAAGTACTTTCTTTTTATTATGTGAAAACTATCTGTAACATACACATTTTATTTTTAAATATACCACTTGGTATATATTAAAAAATAAAACCGACTTCAAAATTGTACTTAAGTCCCTATCTCAAAAACTACATAACCGATTTTGATGAAACTTGCACTACTACCTAGGTTTAACAATATTTAGTATAACAAAAAACAATAACTCAAATCGTACTTGTAGTTCCAGAGATATGCGAACACAAACTTAAAATTATCTCAAACTTTTTATAATTAATAGTTTTTCGACAAATTGAATAAAAATTATATGGCATGAAATAACAACACTAAAGCGAGTTACGGCGAGTGGTGCTCAATGGTGAGACAATTTCCATAAATCACTTGCAAGTCTTAACATTGTAGATTTCTTAGCTGCATTTATAGTTCACTACATTGCATTTTTACATGAGGAAAGCAAAAATACCTTTTATACAAAATTTTAAGTCGCTATTATAGGTTTCCTCATGTGTATATTCTTTGTTATCAAAGAAAGAAAGTTTATTCAATAAATAGTCTAAAAAGAAGAAAATAAATTCTCCTTAAGGCCTCTATATCCGCCAATGACCTTGATCATTGTCTGTCAGTGCGAATATCGACGTAAATGACATTAAAATAACATTCATAACAGCGCGCCTTGTACGGTGGCGGTTACGACGCTCGCCGCGTCCATGATAGGGCGAAATAGGGGAAAAAACCTTTTTAAGGCTTAATATAATACATATTTCAAAAAAGTAAAAAAACCAAATTATCAACTTATGTATTGCAAAACAGTAGATATTTTTTATATATTCTTTTGATAAATAATGAAGGAGTAAAGTGGTTTCATTCAACGATTTAGAGGTGATTTGGTTTTTTATTTCTTTATTATGTGATACCGATAGAAAAAATATGGCAAACCACGTTACGTATCATATCATGTAGATTACTAATTATTTTTTTCAGATATAATTTCTCTGTTAATGCCGATGAAAAGTGGTTTCATCTGCACGCTTTTTTCGCGAGAGGAGCCTTAAAATAACCAGACATACAGGTAAATGACAATAATGTAATATACAAAAAATAACAAAAAAAAATCTTAATCAAAAAGACCACCCCGCAGCGTACCATGCTCAAATGTCCCCATAATGCTGGCCGCATTGCCGCGCCGAATGGCCAGGGAGACATGTTGGGCTTAGTACGTAAGTAAGTTCTTTAAAAATCATGTCAATGACTTCATATTATTTTAAATATGCTATCAACGCTCTTCCATTAGGTATCCCACACGACACAGTTAAGATTTTTTTTCACTTTTTTTCTTAATGTTGGGGACATTAAGAAAAAAAGTGAAAAAAAAAGCAAGCAAGCAAGCACTGCAATTTTATTGTGACATTATGTAGCTTTCCAACGACACCTCAGATGAAAAATGAACATCCGTCATACCATATCCCATATTATAGGCAAAGGACCATACATACAGGTCAAAGTCATAACCTTCCGTTTTTCTTCGGCGTAGTCGGGTAAAAAATTTAACACAGATTAACTTACTTAGCTTAAAAAATATAGCTAAATGAGGTGAAATTGTCACATTCCCTTTTTGTGACAAAGTCGATGTCATATCGGAAACGATTTGTAAGTGTAATAACAAATCGTTGTCGTATCGTGGGGTGTGCTACGGCGTAGCACCGCAGCTCGTAGCGTACCGTAGCCGCCGTATAAATATTCCAGCACAGGAAATTATGTTTCCACCGATATCGAATATTTGAATTAAATTCATCCAATGATAAGTTGTAAGGAATTCACGGCGTGTTTTTATATTGAAGCCGTAAGTGAATAAAGTGGCTATCCAACATTTATAAAATAAGTACAATTATTAGTAATTTTACTCATTTTTTATGATTTGAACGAACCTTGTAACTTACCTTATAATTTGGCTGAATTTGTAAGTGTACATGAAATCTACATTTTTATTACATCCCGGTCCTTAAGCCTAGTCCATTTATCCAAAAACGAAAAATATCAAAAATGTTACTTAGTCATTAGCCACTTCATTCATTTAGGTCTTAAATTACGTTAAGATATTATTAATTTACTTTACTACAATTATATTATGGTGATCTATAGTGAACTTGTGAATATATAAATCCTTATTTGTTGTTAATATAATAAAATATTCACGGTAAAAAATAAATGGTTCGAGTGTGTACACAAAATGTGTATATTATTTTATAAATGACTACAATCATCAATAAAAGTTCAAGTTAATTATACATATTAGCAGGTGTAGACGCGGGCTACAGCTAGTAGAGAAAGGGTATCTGTAATTCAGTGTACGGCCGAATAAGTAATAGGCCCGAACATTACGTATTTATAGAGCGTTGATACGGAAATTGCAGTTCTGTAAAATTCAACAACGACGCGCATGTGCTTAGGGCGTGAGTCACAGGCGTTAGCGATTCCTTCGTGGTAAACATGATTTTAGGGTTCCGTACCCAAGGGTTAAAACGGGAACCCATTACTACAACATCGCCGCCTGAAAGTTGAAGTTGAAATTTCACTATTTATTATATATTATTGTATTACGGTTACTGTAACTGCAATTTTTGCTCGATCAATTTTAAACCGTGATAAAATGAATATGTTTCGATAAATTTATATTGATAAAGTTACTATGAATTTTTTTTTATTTTAGCTACGATCCGTTTCGTATCGTTATTACATTAATTTAATGCTTAACTTTACTTAACTTTTGACTCGAACATAAACACTGGCTTTGCTTTCGATTAAACGAAACGACGGATCTATCATCATAAGTCTATGACTTGGACCGAAATCAAGAAGAGTGCATAAAACTCCAGGGAGAGTGTCAGTAAGTTCGTTTGAATGATTCGACACCTCCCTTGAGGTTTGAACCCTTTCCACCCTCGCGAAGGGGCGCAGTATGAAATCATTTTTAGTTGAAAACTCTTCAAAAGTGGTATTGATTTTATATTGATGGTACAAATAAAATGGCAGACGGCAGTGATACTTATAAATTATTTTAATTCTTCCACACTTCTAAATATGGTGGCAAATTTCATGAAGCAAGTCCAAACACGCACAAGTAATCAAAGGGTCAAATCAGATCGCAACGTGACTCGCAAATGCATTTTTTTTGTATGTATTTGACAGATTTGCAACACGCTGCATATGAAATCTATCACTTCAGTACTTAAGGGCGCATTTTCATTAGTCGTTAACTCGTACGGTATGCAGCATGTGGGAAGTCTATGACAACTAATTGACAACTAATGGCGCATTGACATTTGTCGTGACATGCGTTTCAGAAATATCCCGCACCCCGCATGCGGGCCCTATCGACCAGTAAAAATGCGCCATAAGAATTTTTTTCTAATTTAATGTATTACATAACTATTTTCATCGTAAAATGAGTTGGAACGAAGTTATTCTCAAAAAACTGTATTTGAGCGCCATTTTTCCAATATGGCGGCGCGAGCGGTAAAGATTCGAGGTGGCAAAGTGAAAATTCGAAAAGAGCACGTCGAAATCTATAAAGCCACACATTTTCAAAACTCCCGGAAAACTTTCCAGGTAACCCTCTTTTTGAGCACCAAATGATTGTACTAACAAGAGCACTCTCTCTTCCTTTTACTTTCGTGAAGATGTTTCCTTGTGGGTCAGATGACCGACACGACGTTAGCAATTCATACATTTCTACCGAATTTCCTACATGTCTACCGATTCGGGGCTCATCCGCGCCGGCGAGAAATACCCCAAAAGAGAAGACGTGATGCAGAACTCAGAAGTTCATATTTTATTTAATAATAAATTTCTAAATTCAATGAGCTCCAACGAATAAGTTCAAATATTAAATATTTACGATAAATTTCTTCGGTACCAGTTAAAAAATACAAGGTCAAAGATTAGGGAATTTTGTTAATAAAATAAAGAAATCACGGTAAAAAATAAGTGTTCCCAAAATTTCAGCTCAATAGCATTTGTATTTTTTTTTGTTATGCGCCTTCAAAGTTGGATAATAAAATCGATTGTTTTTTAAATTAAATTTCTTAATATTTGTATACCATTCGATAACATATGCAATTAAAAGCAACTTTTGTTATGAAACCACTTTCATAAACGCAATATTTAATATACCTTTCGAACAAAGTTCTCTCCCGTTCCGTACAAACTACGAAAGAGTGACGTCACTCTTTCGTAGTACTTTGTATGGAGCGTTTCGGGCAGGTCTATTTTATGAGATGTTTGAATTGTCATATCTTGGTCAATTTTTAAGCTATTAGAGCCATTCTTTCAGTGATATTTCTATTTTTTAAGGGTCTTTCAATTACCAATAAGAAAAAAAATTAATAATCTAGCCTATTATAATGAAACATTCACTTTTTTTTGATAAATTATTGTCCCTTAGCCCATTTATCGAGGAAGGCTATAGGCTATATTTTATCACGCTAAGACTTATGAGAGCGAAGAAATAGAGGAAAATGTGGAAAAACGGGGAAAATTATGTGAAAGGGCTTATTTGAACGCGCTAATCTCAGGAACTACTGGTCCGATTTGAAAAATTCTTTCAGTGTTAGATAGCCCATTTATTGAGGAAGGCTATAGGCTGTATTTTATCACGCTAAAACTAATAGTAGCGAAGAAATAGAGAAAAATGTGGAAAAAACGGGGAAAATTATATGAAATGCTTATTTAGTAATAGTTTGAACTCGCTAATCTCAGGAACTACTGGTCCGATTTAAAAAATTCTTTCAGTGTTAGATAACCCATTTATCAAGGAAGGCTATAGGTTATAATATTTTATCACGCTAAGACTAATAGCAGCGAAGAAATAGAGAAAAATGTGAAAAAAACGGGGAAAATTATATGAAATGCTTATTTAGTAATAGTTTGAACGCGCTAATCTCAGGAACTACTGGTCCGATTAGAAAAAATATTTCAATGTTTGATAGCCCATTTATTTAGGAAGGCTATAGGCTATATTTCATCATGCTAATACTTATAGGAGCTAAGAAATAGAGAAAAATGTGGAAAAAACGGGGGAGATTATTTAAAAGAGCTTATTTGAAAGCGCTAATCTCAGGAACTACTGATCCAATTTGAAAAATTATGTTATAATCTATACTAATATTATAAATGCGAAAGTATCTCTGTCTGTCTGTCTGTCTCGCTTTCACGCCAAAACTACCGAACCGATTGTAATGAAATTTTGTACACAGATAGTCTAAAGCCTGAGAAAGGACATAGGCTACTTTTTAACTGGAAAAAAGGGTTGTAAGGGGGTGAAAATGCGTATATTTGTTCAAATTAAGTTATTTCCAAAAACTCATAACAGATGGCGCCAAGAGTAGCCTAGATCGCGCTATCGCTTGCTCATGCGTATTTCTATAAGAGGTGGTACCATGTCAAATTACGTTTTTCGATTCTTTCGATTGTTATACACGTAGTTTCAAAACTCACCTACCAACATAGACATCAGAAACAACAGCGCCAAAACTACTGAACCGATTGTAATGAAATTTTGTACACAGATAGTCTAAAGCCTGAGAAAGGATAAAGGCAACTTTTAACTGGAAAAAAGGATTGTAAGGAGGTGTTTATGCGTAAATTTGTTCAAATTAAGTTAGATGGCGTCAAGAACCGCCTAGATCGCGCTATCGCTTGCTCATACGTATTTCTATAAGAGGTGGTACCGGTGCTAATGTTGGATAATGACTTAGGTTTGCGATTCTTTAGAGTTTCGATTGTTATACATGTTATTAATTAACTCAACTACCAACACAGATATCAGAAACAACAGCCTACTAATGATAAATATTAAATAGTTTATGGGTAAAGCCATAGAGTACTGGTCTCTGGTAAAGCTAAAGTTGTGTAATGGGGGGCTAAATAAGCTTTAAAATTCGGTATAAAAAAGGTTAATTAAAAAAAAAAAATATTATGTGCACACTGCACAGCTGTTTTGGGTATTTTGATTTGAGGGATACCAGGGTTTTAAAAATCTTTTAAATTTGACACCAATTTTGTTGACACCGCGCGCTATAAACTGAAGTCCACGCGGACGAAGTCGCGGGCAACAGCTAGTAATACATATTTTTTAATAAGAAATCATTGGTCATTGCTTACAATAAAGATTTCCGAAATACATGAGAATAATATTATGCTGTCTTGTCTGTCGGGAATTGGGAATGTCCTATAGTAGGCGGCACACATCTTTAGCTAAAATGTATACTGACATACTCACGAACGTCTGAATCTACACCATCTGGAGGCCTACCACGAAACAAACGTGAAAATACGTTGTTAGAGTAGGACGCGTCATCCTGATCCGATCGTTTGAGTCTCAAAATGTAGTAGGCCTCCAGGGATGTTACGAAGCTTCGACTTCGGCTCCGATAAGTCGGGACCTCCGGTTAATATTACACCTTCGGTTCCGACTTCGCCTCCGATACTTTCAAATCGGAGGTTAATCGGAGGTCGAAGCAGAACAAAGAGACGCGCGGCGGCCCGCGTCAACGGTTAAGTTAAACAGGTTCATACTAGGTATACTATAGTAATTTGTCGCGCGAGGAACCCTCCCGACCCCCGCTATGTGCGTACTTTCGTCTATTATTTTTTTCACTAGCTTAATTATGTTTTATTGGTCTTAAAAACAGACATCTCTCCTGCCACCACTTCTGACTCTACCTCCGACTTCGGATCCGACTCCGGTTCCGATTTCGAGAAGTCAAATTTGAAAACTCCGACTCCGACTTCGGTTCCGATATAGTTACCTCCGTTACATCCCTGATCGTAATATTATATGTTATCTGATAACGCACATCCTCCTCCCTTGCTCTATTGTTGCTGAGCGATTTTAAAGCTGTGTATCTAGAGACGCTGTAGCGTGTCAAGCGATTTATTTTTATCACGCTTTTATTAGCTCTTAGGCTGTATGTAACGGAATCTTCGAGAACGATTTTTACCTATCTCCAGTAGTTTAATTAATTAGAAACTTTGCATACCTACGTATTTGGAGCCAATGACAATGCAATAATTACTTAAAACTTTTAAATATTAATAAAGCGAGTTCTTAGAGTTTTTTAACTATTATTTATTTTATTAAGAGCACAGTTTGTGATTGAAGGACTGTGTGTGGAAGTTTGTATGCCTTTATTGGATCCGTTACAATCGCATAGTAATTGCCGTGTTCAGGCGACTGGAATAATTACCTTTTGAACCTATTTATAGCCGTATAGTTTACTTTACCTGGGGACCGATTCCCACATCTCGAACCTCGAAACATTTAAGGTATAATATTCTCTTTCCTGTGTATGTAGACTGGATCACGCGAGAGGGACAGTGATAAATATGAGGTTTGGAGTCGGACTGGACAGAAATTTCCGAGAGGATCCGAGTTCCAAAATTAGACCCCAGTAACCCTACTCCTACTTCCTATCTCCTAAATCCTACTTTATAACATAGGTCATAGACTATAGTCTATAAAATGGCATTATATTTGATTTATGTCGGTCGCGGCTAGCCGTGGTAAAGATCGGAACGGTACCTTCATTTTTATCTCCACAGTTATTCTATACTTTCGCATTTCTACTGTGGCCATGCTAGGGTCGCAGGACTACATAATATACATAGGCGAATCCATAATATAAATTAATCTTTAATTAATTCGGAAATGTCGTTAAAGTTTCCGGGAAAAAGTAATGTGGCTGACCGCTGCCGAATGTGATTTTATTTTCCGTTATTTGTGATTTTATTTTAATATCAAGGACACCGTTATTCACTCATCGACTTAGGTGACTTTCCGATTCCACAAGAGACCGCGACCGATGAAAATTAAATGAATAAAATGTCACTTTATGACATGGTTTCATTTACTACCAACATTAACTAGGGCGCTTGCCTATACAAATAAAAAAATGCTCTTTTAGCGCCTGCTACTTTAACAGTAAACTCTATACAAGGGTCTAACATAACTTTGTTTTGTTAGACCTGTACAGGGAATAATTAATATCAAATAATTTTTCAATTTTTTACATGAATTTTCATATGCATAAAGGCTTTGGTTGAGAATGCGATCTTTTCATTTTCCATCTCAAGCGCTATAGCCGTAAGCTGCAACACCTCCAAGCAGCTCCAATCAAAGCTTCAGCATGAAGTATTAAAAGCTCGTTCCCCTAATGAATCCTATCAGATCTCGCCTCGTCTCAAGACGAGCTTTGAAAGCTTTTAATAACATGTCGACGCCTTTCCTTTTTAAGTATCGGCCCGTTTTTCAAACGCTACTTAAGGTTAGGAGACTCTTAAATCACAAGTTTTCACTTTATTGACGGAATGATATATATGAAATGGTGGCTGTGCTTTTGTAAAACTAATATTAATTATCAGTAAAATAAACCTCTTATAAATCTTCCACTAGTTTAATTACAACAGTGTGCGATAAGTATCACTTTTAATTAACTCGTTGAACAAAAACTCAGATGACTTTATAATTTTTAATGATGAGGACTAAAAAAGTTTTTAAATAACTAGGCACTCAAGACACGTCTTATATATATATATTATATCTGAGTTTTAGTTATTATATCTGAGTTTTTGTTCAACGAGTTAATTAAAAGTGATACTTATCGCACACTGTTGTAATTAAACTAGTGGAAGATTTATAAGAGGTTTATTTTACTGATAATTAATATTAGTTTTACAAAAGCACAGCCACCATTTCTGTCACGGCTAATAGAGAGAGACATAGATAACAGACGAGTAGGTACACAGTACATATTCTTACCACAGACAAGAGAACTTACTTTATAAATTTAAACTACAACACACACGTAACAAATGTGTTAAGTAAGTCAAAATAGCAAGTTTTTCAGAATCGGCGAAAACCATTATCCATACTTATAATATAAATGTGAATGAAAGTGTGTCTGCAGTCTATATGCCTGTCTGTCTGTCTGTGTACTACCTCCTTACGCCCAAACAACTGAACCGATTTCACAGAAAGGTATCTTGAAACTCGGTTTTGAGGCCTACTGGTTTTTTCTGTCATATTGTGCTGATACGATTCCGGCTACTTGTAACTAACTGTACGCAGTACGAGTGTTTGCAATAGAGATATCTCGACGTTCCGCCGCTGAACTTCGGCATGGTGTGTGACACTTGGAGTGTTTATACTTTACACCCGAATCCCGTAATAATCAAAATTCAAAATCATTAGCTTTGTCCACACTGGGCCTTTTTTTGTTCATCAAGGGCATGCGTTATAGCGCAGTCAACAGCGAACGTTGGCATACCCGTGACGCATGCCCTCTGACCGTATCCAAAACATCAAACATTACAATGTTGGCGTTGTGTTTGATGACGCATTCATTGCAAAATTGTACCGGATCGTTTGTAGAATGAATAAAAAATATATTAAACTATTGGACAGCTAAAGTTATGTAAAAAATCCAATTATGTAACACTATATTATATTGTAATAATATATTAAAGATACAATTAATAACATTTAATGTTCTTATAGCTAGATGATTGTGTTACTTATAAATTGGAAGTACAGTTTCGAAAAACTTCATAGAAAATCTACAAGTATACAACTGAGTTATATTCTATTATTCATGTAGTTTCGTTTATTATGTCAATCAAACTAGATTAATTATTATTAAAAGCATGATGGTGTATCCACGCGTAGTGAGGTGCAACGTATGTGTATAATTTTATCATTTTAGGATCACAATCGCCGTCTGGTTTCGTCGCACAAAAGGATGATATCCCATGCAGGTACCAGGTCACACTGTTGTCGTCGTGTGTTTCAGCCAGCGCCAACCCGCTACCACCAGTGCCGATAACTGGACTTATGCCTGGAAAATATGATCGATTTTAAAGGGTAGGTAGTTTTTAGGGTTCCGTAATCAACAAGGAACCCTTATGGTTTCGTTTTGTCCGTCCGTCTGTCCGTCTGTCCGTCCGCGGTTTTGCTCACAGACTATAGGATCTACAAAGCTGTAATTGGGCATGAATGCACATATATGTATTAATGATGCCGACAAATATTATGGTACCTCCCCCACACATCAAGTGGGTATGATTTCTTTTTTCACGTCCAACCCACCGTCGCGTCTGGGGTGTCATTGGATAGGTTTTTTAAAAATATTACGAGTATTCATATATCATTTTCGATTTAGGGATACATTTCGTCCTAACTACTAAAGGGGTTTGGGTAATATTGGCGTCATTTTCAAATCTCGCGGCCACTCACCAAACCGGCATATTATGAAAGAACATATCAAGAGGAGTAAACTTTATTATGGGGGACATATAGCTAAACTATATCGGTGCCGAGATATTAGGCATTTTAAGTTCGTATTTTCAACTAAAAGTTCGTATTTTAAGTTCGTATTTTCAATCATAACATGAATACTCAGTAAAATACAAAAAAATGCATTATTTATTAGCTTAAAGCCTTCCTTGATAAATGGGCTATCCAATACAAAAATAATTTTTCAAATCGAACAAGCAGTTCCTGAGATTAGCACTTTCAAACACACAAACACTTCAGCTTCATAATTTATTAGTATACAAGGTATAACAAAACTAAGTGATAATACTTTAGTGTATGTACTGTGTATGAGTTTGCAAAACTCACCACCATTATCTGTCCTTAGAATTTTGATTTTTCTGTCTTTCTGTTTCTCAACCATAGACTGAAATTCTTTAAAATACTTAAATACCTCAGACTTTGCTTTCATGAAGTAAACGAAGACCATTCTGCTGTAATCATCCACGAACAGTACATAGTATCGAGATCCTCCAATTGAAACATTCTCCATAGGACCACATACATCCGAGTGTACCAGCTCTAATAAAGATTCTGTTTTTGTCGAGCTAGGCTTAAAAGGTAGTCTGGCCTGCTTTCCCTGACAACAAACAGTACACTTCGATTTATCTATGTCTGCCATATATGTGTATGAAATACCTTCTGCTGCTCCGTTCTTCATTTTGGTTAAACTAGTACTGTTGATGTGCCCCAAGCGTTGATGCCAAGTTTCACTTGATGCCTTAACTGGAGCTGCCAATAACTGTTCTGATTTCATTGTATCTAACCTGTACACACCATCAACTAATTCTGCTTTTCCAACTAGAGTATTCTGTTGATTGTAAATATAGCAAAACTTATCTATAAATCTGACATTATTGCCGTTCTCAATCAACTAACTTACTGAAAGCAAGTTTGTGGTTAAACTTGGTATACACAATAAATTTGAGACAGTGATGTCATATTCCACACCATTCACGATCGTAATAATGTTTACATTACCAGAATACAGCACGGGGACACATGTCTTGTTCGCAACAATTATTTCTTTGGTTTCATTTTCGTATGATGGATTCACAATGAATTCTTGTTTTGCTGTCATGTGCTTACTGGCTCCGCTATGGATATACCAATCCTCTCGATTGAATTTACTGCTAAAGAAAATAGCGCTAAATGCATTGGATTGCTTTCTTTTGCTTATTTCGAGATTTGGACATTGATTTTTATAATGACCCGTTTGCTTACATTTGTAGCATTTTATTATCTTGTTGACAACTTTTGACGTTTGTTCTGTCAATTGTCTGTGGTCATTTTTATTGGTAATGTTGCCGTATCTCATATTCTGCGTACTTTTCGCAGCAAAAGCACTCTCGGAACCGGAAACTGTATCAACTTCACTGCACATGTCCGTCAATTTTGTTTTAATGACGTCGGCGCCTATATCTATGCCCGAATGTTCAATGGCCATGTAGTGACTAGTGCGATTGCGTGATTTCCTTAATTTCTCCTTTGCACCTTCCAAACTAGAAAGTTGAGCAACCTGAGCCTCGCAACGACGCGAGGACCTTGCTCACTTCAGCCATCAGCATTAGTCCATATTTCTCAGGCAATCCTGCCAACATTAATGCTCCAACCCACTCATCGGTTATCTTAAAGCCTGTACCTTGAAGCCGCTGGCTTGTTTCAACGATTTGAGTTACATACTGGGTCATCGAGTCGCAGTTTTCAAGTCGAATATTGATAAGTTTTCGCAACAGGCCAATCTTCCTTGTGAAGCCGTTGTCGTCAAACATATTTTTCAACTTGTTCCATAAATCGTATGTAGTTGCTGCATGCTTTATATGCACATAGAGTGATGGGTCAATCGTCAACACTAGCTTCGCCTTAGCTTTTGCATCATCGTTTCGTTGGCTTGCTGTAGGTCCAGCCGGTAACCTCTCTGTAATTGCAGACGCCATGTTCTCCAACACTTACACATTTTGCACTGCAAAACACCAGTCTTCATAGTTCTCGCGACCCTTTAGTTTTGGGATGTTAGCGATATAGTTTGTCGTCATTTTCACGAAACCACACAGTACTAATTATTCTGATTTTAATTTTAAAACAATTTTTCTACGCTTACGCCCATAACCTTATAGTAAACGCAGTGAGACGATCCACAGATAAAAAAATTATTTCATAGAAAGCACAGACTAAAATACACACAGACTATAATAACAATAATTTCGTTACCATATTAACATAGTAAGTATATAAAACTCAAAGGTGACTAACATGACCGACATCGGGCTGAAATTTGGCATGCAGGTAGATGTTATGACTTATGACGTAGGCATCCGCTAAGAAAGGATTTTGATAAATTCCAACCCCAATGGATTCAAATAGGGGATAAAAGTTTGTATATTATAACAACACTTCTTAACGCGGGCGAAGCCGCGGGCAAATGCTCGTATTAAATAATTCTTACTTAGAAATTGAAAAACTCGTCAAGAAAGCACACCCAGGAGCTGACACCAAAATGGTCGACACGAATATTGTGCAAGCATTTGTCGACGGAATCAGGGACCTGGAAGTCAGAACTGCAGTGAGGCTACGTCGAAGGGTTGGCGCATGCTTTATAGGTTGAAACTGTTCGCCGTGACATACGACAGACCCATAAGATCCACGAGGTCTCTGAGGAAGTTAAGGAGGTCAAGGCTCCCACGAAGAGAAGTTTTGGAGCCATGTGCTACAAGTGCGGTGAGAGGGGCCATCTTCAGCTCAACTGCCCGCAGAAGGAGACCCAGATGGCAAGGATGAAAAGGCTCGAGGAAGAAGTAGAGGAGCTGAAGAAGCAAGGAGCTTCGTCCCCTGCCCGAGATCAGGGAAACGAATAAAAGCCAGGACTAAGGGGCAGGTACTGGCTGACGCGGAGGAAGCCCCGATAACTGTTATCTTCCAAGCATGCAGCGGGAATAGTCTTGTGATTCAGGGGAGTATTAACAGGACGGATTGCAAAATGACTCTACACACAGGAGCCTCTAGAACGATAGTGAACCCAAATGTAGTAAAAGCCGCATGAAGACATAAGAGGAGAATTAACTGTCGGCTTCTTACTGCCTCCGGCCAGCCAATACCCGTCGTGGGAGAAATGTCAGTTACGATTAATGTAGGGGGTTACTCATACCCTCATGACGTTATCGTGGCTGAGATAATGGATGATTGCATCTTGGGTTTGGATTTCATGAAGAAGCACAACTGCAGAATTAATGTCGCCGACGGAGTTTTCAAATGTGGCGAAGAAGAAATTTTCATCCTTGGAGGCGCCTGCGGGAAAGTCGCATGTGTAAAGGAAGTCATTATACCTGGACGAGCAGAAGCTAGAGTGCTCGTGAAACTACCGCCAGCTGGAAAGAAGAAGTCAAACAGATGCGTGTTGATCTAAGACACACCTACCAAGACATCAGCGCAAAAACTGATGACGGCGAGAACCCTTGTTAGTGGAAGCAGTAACGCTGTGGTCAGGGTTTTGAATCTTGGTGATCGCGAGATCTGCTTGAACAAAGGTGACGTCATTGGAAAGTGCGAGGAAGTTGTCTGGATGAGAAAGTGTAGTTCGATCACAGACTCAGACTCAGCAAACAGCAGCAACTATGGAAAAGTGACTGAGCTACTCGATGACTGCAAGAGTCATCTGACTTATTTGCAGAGCATGAAAGCTAAGAAGTTTTTACGACGCCACGCGACAGTCAGGACAGTCTGATACTTCAAAATGGAATACTTTACCGGAAATGGGAGAAGACTAACGGCAGAGAGTTCCATCTTCAGATAGTTGTCCCAAGGACGAGAGTACCAGATGTTCTCCGTGAAATACACGATGGCGTATCAGGAGGTCATCTAGGTGTCAAGAGGTTAACGTCCTACCGTCCTAAAAAAGTGCGAGAACGATTTTAATGATGTGCAGGATTGGTGCCGCAAATGTACTACTTGCGCTGCAGTGAAGAGACCACAGACAAGGAGCCGTGGGAACCTGCGCTTGTATAACGTTGGCGCACCATGGGAACGAATTGCAGTTGACGTAGCTGGGCCATTTCCTGTAACGGAATCGGGAAACAAGTATTTTATGGTTGTCATGGATTACTTCACCAAATGGCCCGAAGTGTTCGCCATACCAAACCAGGAAGCTACAACAGTTGCTTCTAAGCTAGTCGAAGAAGTGATATCTCGCTTTGGTGTGCCTCTAGAAATCCATTGCGATCAGGGCAGGAATTTCGAATCGCAGGTCTTCCAGGAAGTATGCAGAATTTTGGGAATGCATAAAACGAGGACCACCGTGTACCATCCACAGTCTGATGGAATGGTTGAGAGATTTAATCCGACCCTTGAGAGGCATTTGGCGAAATTGGTAGATGACAAACAAAAGGATTGGGACAAGTATATACCGCTCTTCCTTCTGTCGTACCGTACCGCCGAGCATGAGAGCATAAAAGCTACCCCGGCGTATGTCAATTTCGGTAGAGAACTGCGAGTACCAGTAGACCTCTTGCCAGGAGGGACCGGAGGAACCGAAGACCGTACAAGACTATGTCTGCGATTTAAGGGAAAATATGCGCTATATACACGCCATAGTTCGGGAAAATGGTTTACAGTCAAGTGAGAACATGAAGACCAGATACGACCGGAAATCGAACACGAGCGGCTTCGAAGAAGGGTCACTGGTGTGGCTGCATAACCCAACTCGCCGAAAAGGGAAATCTCCAAAGTTGCAGACCAAGTGGGACGGCCCATACAAAGTGGTTACCCGATTGAATGATGTGACTTACAGGATTCAAAAGCGACCAAGAGGGACATTCAAAGTGGTACACAAAGACCGTCTGGCGCATTACCATGGCAGTAATAATGATGCTCGGGACGAGCATCTCTAAGAGGGGAGTAGTGTTACGGACACACAGAGCGTCGAACCAGCAAAACTTATCTAGAGGACACACTACACATAAATCCCCTACTCGAAACTAGATGGCGCTAGGTGGTACATGCTTGAGCCTCCTAGAAAGTACCCACGCTTGTTTACTTGTTTACGTGTTTACTTGTTTACGTGAATCGGGTAAGGAACTTTCTAGAATTCGACTTGTCCATATAAATAGGTGCAGGTAGACGGCCCGTCAATTCAGTTTCGTCTGCGCGATCTTCGAGGCGACTTCGAAGTGAAAACAGGTGATCAATAGTTAGTGAACCAGTGAACCTACGACTCGGCTACGACCTAGGACAGTGATAGTGCTCAGTGATTTGGATCTAGTGCTTAGTGTTTTGACTTAGTGATTTGTGTGAGCTAGTGTAAGTGAATAAAGTCTTCAAGAGAGTCACCAGGTCTTTCTCTCCGAATCCTCGAACCCTAGCACGTAACAATATTATAATAATTAATGATTACCCGCAATATCTCCATAACAGAAGGTGAACTCGTTTAGATAGACTTCGAAACTTGGAGTATATGCGACGCAGGTGTCATCACTTCGCACTACTTCATTCGAGACTTGTATACTGGACATCTTTTCATAATTCACAGTGAAACTTGCAATCTGAAATAAATAAAGTATATTTATATAAAAAAGGAGTTTATCCGCATTATTATTTCACCGCAGATACGGAGTGCTTCTGCAAACGCTGTGCTAGGTAATTGAAATAGCTTCTGTTATAGATAGGTACTTCACTTAATATTTAATCAATAATCACAGAACTTTTTTCCATCCGACATAAACTATATAGTCCGGTCTAATTAGAAGCAAAAAAATCGTAATCTCGGAATCATTCGCATAGAGCTGAAAATTGGTAGAGACGTTAAATACACCATTATAAATAAAACCTCAAAAGTCCCCAGCGATCCTCCTTGTGCTAAAAATTTTAATCAAGGTCAAAGGTACGAAAATGAGGATTTTCCCGTTTTCTTTCCAAACTTTACATTTTATAATAAAAATAGGCAGGACTAGAGTGTGGATCATAGAATTCTCTACAAAAAACATGCAAACACTTTTCGCTCGACTTACCTTTCCTTATAAATAGCGGGCTTAAAGTTTGGGAAAATCATATATATACTTGTATTATAAAGCTAAAGAATTTGTGGAACTACTGGTTTGAATTGAAAAATTCATTTTGTGTTGGATGGTCTTATATTATTTTATCGAGGAAGGCTTGAGCTATATAACATCACGTTGCCACCAATAGGAGCAAAGAAACACAGAAAGATGGGGATAAATGGGGAAAATTATTTGAAAATTATTTGAAAGAAAGCTCTTTCAAATAAATTTCCCCATATATTTCTCAGAATTATTAGTGCTGCAGCATTTTTATGTTATTTGGCACAGATATAACGTAGACTTTGTAGAAGGACATAGACTATTTCGATTCTCGGGAAAATGTCGGTTTCCGTGAAATACATAATTAACAGGGTAGTACTAAGTACTTTACATGCAATTTTAACGTTTTTAAAATTGACATAATTTATCGACACTGGGGTTTCCTTGCTGCTATAGAATATAATATTTATTTTTTTAACATCTACCGACACTTGATGTACATTACGAATACGTAACTGCCAATATCAGGGCTTTTGCTGTTCAAATAATATGATAATACAACTACAAATATTGTGGTTTTTGACAGATCGTGATGATCCTGTTCAAGAAGTTGATCGCGCGCAGACCATATTATGGCCCTTATTCCTGGAGGAATCCGCGCCGGAGCTGAATCTCACACCCGCGGTCGCCCCGACGTCGTCGAAATCGGCATCATCTGCGGGGCCTGATGGCGATCAGCCGCAGGAACAGACGAATGACGGGACACCAGGTGAGGAACCTCAGCCTATTCAGGACGAAAGGTCTTGCAACTTCTGGGCGACGTTCCAGAACCATAAATAAATACTCGGCCAAAAAGCCAGTCCACAAAGATATTGTGGGTTGGTGGCATGAAGTTATTTTAAAGGTTTTTTAATAATTGAATTGTAACAATTTAATATCTGTCGTGTCTGCGATTCCCACAATCAAGGTATTTAAGGACAAAGAGGCGCTAAATGCAAATCTGATAATAGTGATAAATAACTTTTCGGGGAAGAGTTTTCCTGAGAGGCTAAAAGTGGCTGAATCTTTTCAAATGTTGATCAAGCTCCAAAAGAGAAACTAGTAACTACTAAGTACTAAGT
Source organism: Polyommatus icarus (assembly GCA_937595015.1). Classification (NCBI taxonomy): domain Eukaryota; kingdom Metazoa; phylum Arthropoda; class Insecta; order Lepidoptera; family Lycaenidae; genus Polyommatus; species Polyommatus icarus. Next base: position 18,796,687 of record OW569325.1, on the reverse strand, counting down.
TTCCCAGTAGCATTAATATAAGTACAATTTTTCTTTGTTTTCTACAAGCGCGAGCGCCATCCCGCCCGCCGCCGCGCCGCCGCGCCGCGCCGCGCCGCCACGAGCGAGCGCCTCGGGAGCCCGCCGGCCTGCGCCCCAGCCGCCCCGCCGCCGAGAGCGACAACTCGAGCGCAGACGCGCATGCCAGCCTATCGTTAATTATTTATTGAGGTACCCTACTACGCAGGCCGATTACGTTATTTCTATGACGAGTGGTGTATCACACCATCTGCGATAAAGTTATTTTACTATCGGGTATAAGATGCCGTTTAAATCGAAACCTGTAAAAAAATTTTAACCCCTTGCTATAATCATAATAATTATATTAGTGTCTGTTTTTGATATTAGTAGCTTAATTAAGACCAAAGCAATCGAGAGGTGTACCTACTCCCCTTGCAGATTAATTTTTGACTCTTAAGCTATGTTCTTAGATAATACCGAAACCTAGTTCGGTGACAAAATATTTATACGAAAATTGAAAATTTAAACTCTAGCTGTGGACACTAGATAGAAAGATAAATTGTGTCAATTTTAAAAACGTTAAAATTGAGGATAACGGCACTCGATTTAAATAAAGGACGCATATTCTTCAATACAGATTCATTAATCTCGTAGATAATATTATAGTATATAATATATTATATACCATTCGACATAATAATACGTACTGCTCCATAATATATCTTTGCTAAGATTTTGGAACCAGTTATTAACGATGTAAACAGGAAAATATTAAATATCACAAAAAACCATTTATGAGTAGAAAGAATTAGGAAATGTAACGTAATTTTTTATAACCTTTCCAAGATCCCAATTACAATCAGTAAAAAATCTTTTCAAAAGATGTTCTAAGCCAAAAAAGCTGAGCCAAGAAAATGGGAAATAAAATCATTTAAATTTTCATTAGCAATTTTCTCAGATGCTTCTATTTTTTTTTGTATTTAACAAAGATAGTACCTTGGACATTGTACTAGCAATGAAATGAGATCACTTATTGAAACACAAGACAGTCTTTTTGCTTTAAAGGTTTTTTGCTAGCTGTATCTTAGTAGTAGTGAATATTTTTTTTAGTCGATCGATATCACGATCGCTATTTTGCGTATAAACAGATATGGTAACGAAATGGGTAGCGTTCAGTATAGTCATTTAAACTCTATAACCAGGGAAAATTTGGTAAGGGTGTGATGACAAGAAAATAGGTAAACGAATGTGGTGAATTCGACGTAGATTCATTTACTATTATAGTCTAGTGCCAAAGTAGTGGTATGAAGACCCTGATGATTGCCGACACAGCCGTAGTTCCCATTGTTTAAGAAATTATCTAAGAATCATAAGTATATTATCATTTGTAAGCCTAATATTAACGTGTTAAATATATATTTTATAAAGTAAGTCCTGTAACATCTTCATCGCTCGCTACGTATATAGTTGCCGCGAGGTTATCCGGGAGAAGTACATACTGGAGATCACTACTGTCTGCGGAATGTGTTAAAATAATACTAAATTCTTTATCCGATAACACATATTAATATTATATGCAATACGATAGTGGTATAAAATAATGGATAATGTATTGTAGAACTCATAACTACGATTTTTATAATTTGTCAGTCAATAGGGTAATAATAGCTTTTCTGTCAGATAAACTGAGCCAATGTGCTAAATATAGCACATTAAATTATAAATAGTTTTTAACCGATTCGTTGCCACCTTCATTTCAACAAATTCTTACGACAGGCCAAGTACTTTGTTCGATGACGCACCATAAGCGTCATCGGCCCTGCTAAACGATGACGCGCCACGTGCGGCATTGGCCACTGGTTGTGTTTTATGCATATTTTATTGTAAATAGGCGTAAATCAGAGGGGGAAAAGATTAATTTTGTGTGCAGTGTTCGTATTAGTTGTAATTCAAAGCTGATATGGCGTATAAAAGTAGTAATTCATACTGTTAACAAAATATGTAAGTAGTCGTCAACCTTTGGCACAAATTTTGCTCATACGAGTATGTAGGTATTAATAATTTTAATTAGTGCTGGTTACTAAAAGCCGAGCTTTGTGCGGGCTCACGTCGTCACACCTTGACTAACTGATGATAACACATATAACACGGACTCGCGCACGAAGGGTTCCGTACCATTATAGAGCAAAATTATGCCGAAAATTATGTTTTTGTATGGGAGCCCCCCTTCATTTTTTATTTTATTTATTTAATTTTATTTTGTTTTTAGTATTTGTTATTATAGCGGCAACAGATATTCATAATCCGTGAAAATTTCAATTCTATTACCGTTCTTGAGTTGCGGCCTGGAGACAGACAGACAGACAGACGGACAGACAACGAAGTCTTAGGCTGGCCTCACACAGCCGGAATGTCTTTCTGAATTCATATTATTAATTCAGAAAGACTCAAATTCCATACAATATCAGTAAGTATGCTCCACGTACACATTCTGATTTTTTTCAGATTATGTTTCTCAGATCGATCTGTAAGAATGATACTGACGAGCGTTCTGAATTCCGGATCGATAAATTTAAGATTATGATTTCATAACGCGTCCCATACATTTTAATAGAGCGGCACACACATACTGGAATCAGATTATGAATTATTTCAGTTGACACTGACGAAGAAGAAGAAGCTAACCCCTGGACGTGTTGTGACCTGCTGGCGTGATGTCTGACACGGAAAATTTAATCTTAAGTATTGAAATATAGGACACATCCATTGAGGATTACCATGACAGGGAAAAAAACATAGCGTGGTTGGAAATTCTTAAAAGTTTAATTCCAAATTGGGAAACATTAAGTGATTATTATTTTTAACAAAAAATTAAAACCGACTTCCTAGGTAAAAACAATAATAACATTAATGTGAACTAAAAAGTATTAAATAATTTTTACTATCTAATAGTGCCTTTTTCCGAATTCGGCTAAACCTCAACTATTTCTGTACTCAATCTTCATTATTTTGAAGTCGGTACCAGATAGCTGAATCTTCAGTCCTCTGACAGTATATTTAAAATTTTTGGAACTGGCACCGACTTCAAAATTATGAAGATTGAGTACAGAAATAGTTGAGGTTTAGCCGAATTCGGAAAAAGGCACTATTAGATAGTAAAAATTATTTAATACTTTTTAGTTCACATTAATGTTATTATTGTTTTTACCTAGGAAGTCGGTTTTAATTTTTTGTTAAAAATAATAATAATTTCACTCTTTTTAGTTACACTAATAGATAAATCTTCGCGTATATTTTACGTATCTTATTACAATTTGTTAAGAGTCACAACTCACACTCACAAAATAATATAATATTATCAGTGAAGTGAACATATTGTGCTAAGTAATTTAACAATTTTAATATTTCAAGCCCGAAGCGGTCACCGGCGATTGCGATAACAATAGAAAGGCTATTGTGTCTCGTTTTTCCACGATCGAAGGATCTATCAGATAAAAAATTGTACAAACTTGCATAGGATGCAGCGTAGCATAATATTTAATATTATCATAATTATTGACAGCTGTTCTTGTTATCAAGAATTCAAATCGATAGGTACTTAGTTCACCATCTATCGATTAATAAGTATAACTAATTAAAAAGACACTTAATGACTTTGTTTTGTTTAAATGCTCTTTTTAAAATAACTTTATTTTAATTCTATTTGTCTATTAAAATTTTATAAAGTAGTAAAGTATTCGATCTGTATATTATAAAGTAGTTAGTAAAGTATTCGATATTCTGTCTTCGCGCGGCGGCGCTGGGCGGCGACCGACGCCGACCGCCGTGTATTAAAAACAAACAGGTGTTGTTAATTGTTATACAGTACATCATTATTATTATTAGTATATCCATACCTATGCCTTGTACTATTCTGTGCCATGAGACATTCGTGGCCTTAACACGACGTGGTAATGATGATGATGACGATGATAATGATGATGATTATGATGATGAATATGAATTGCATAGTAGTTTATGCTTTCTGTTCTTAAAAGAACGCCGAAACTCCCAAACGTGTATCTATAAGGGATCAGGAGTTCTCTCAGCATCATCGAAACCATAGTATACCTTGACCCAATATTTGACTTTTTGGTAGCGTATTCTTAGTACACTTCACATAAAACCAAAATCACCATATGTTTCCATATAAATTTCGAGGAGTTCCCTCGATTACTCATGGATCCCATCATCAGGTCACCACCTTTGTGAAAATGGGACCAAATTGGAGTGAAACCTAATACAACAAAACAAAAATTTCGAAAATCGGTTCACAAACGGCGGAGTAATCGTTGAACATACAAAAAAAAAAAAAAAAATATATATATATATATATATATATATATATATATATATATATATATATATATATATCCACAGCCGAACATATAACCTCCTCGTTTTTTGGAAGTCGGTTAAAAACGAAAGTAAAAGAAAAATAATATTTATTAGTATTAATTCTTCTTCCATAAAGACGTTTAAATATGTGCCAGGAATCATGAGACTAGTGACTACTGATCAATCTTATTTTCAAAGATGTGTGTGAAGCAAGGTGCTGAAATTTAGATTATGAATTTCCGATTATGAATTATTCAGAGAGACGTTCCGGCTGTGTGAGGCCACCCTTAGTACCTATTAGTCCCGTTTTTATCTTTTGGGTACGGAAGTTAGAACCCTAATTACATGTTAAAGCACAAATCAATAGGCATGGTAGTTTTTCCGTAAAGGTTGTGGGATTTATTATGACTAGCAACTTCATCTATTTTAGTTGAAGAATAAATAACTTAGAGTAGTTGTGTAGCTATGACAATATAAATTTGTATTAAAGTTTAAGAGCTCTCAGAAAATCGTTTATTTAAACAAATGAAATACGTTTGTTTTGGATAATCAGCAGGAATATAATGACTTTCCCGAATATAGCCAGCCACGATTTACAAACATACTCAAATGAAAATTGCCTGGAAAACAACAATAAGGAGAATGAAAGTTTTCCAGAATATAGTCACTCAATATTGCAAAACTTTACATTGAAAAGGACATTAAGTAATTGAAAGTTCTCGTATTTGTCATGACGCAAAAAATAACTCAACAGACAGTAGCATCGAAGCTAAATTACTGACGCTGATGAAGATGAGTGTTAATAAGAAAAAAAAGTTTCATAAATACGCTAATCGCAGAAAAGTAAGGATTCTTTGAGCGAACCAATGATTGACGATCTCTGACTAGTAGCCTTTAATTCTAAAATAAACGGCCACGCATAAAATTGAGTTCAACATGTATATTTAGACAAGGGAATTGTAATTACAGTATAATAAATTAGTTTTAACGTGTTTTTTAACAATTCTTATATGCCGCGTCTGGCGCGTCATCGGCCTGACTAAAACTTTTTGAATGACGCGCTGGGCGCGGCATTGGCCATGAATCGGTTAATCTGCCCTATCATTATTGTGTACTAATTTAGAAGAAGATAATATCAACTCAAGAGGTTTATGAAAGGAACTTACAGAATGAGACTTATTAAACCGAATGATATGATGTGAATTGGGATACTAATATTGCCCTATCGTTTATTCTGCAGTGGCCCAACGAAAAATCGTTCTAAAAGTTCTTGCTAAGAAAGCTGCTACTATGCACTTGTTATGAGGGCACAAAAATTAGATGTGATAAAATATGTAGCATTAATTTTGCTAAAAAAGATGAGGTTTTATTCTATATACTTACCGAATATTATGAAAACATAATATGTACTTAATTGATTATACTGTAGGTTCTTGGTGGAGACTTAAAGGTGGAAACTTTTTATAATCAAAAACTTCTAAACTTTATAGTTTTTAACCGGTGCTTAAAACTTCCTTACTATTCATAGGGCCATAAGATTGGTCCTGCATTATTATGCCTATATTTAAATAAAACAAAACTGTCATAAATCGGATTATCCTTTTTATTAGTTTTCTTCAATCATATTATAATAACAATATTTGTACTCAAACATTAAGTAACTGGAGCATGTCTCATTTATAATATACACCTTTATAGACATAATATTAGGTAAAAGTGGTATTGATACTTCAATTTTTGGTCCATATACGAGGGCTGCTATTTATGTATCCGGAATTAAAAAAAGAAACAAACATATATAATTTAATGGTTTTATTGCTTTTCAAAATATTCGCCGCGATGATCGACATACTTTTGCATACGCTGGAACCAATTTTCATAGCACTTTTTCCATTCTGATTGAGGTATCTCCAAAACGTGCATTTTGAACGCATCAACAGCCTCTTCGCGGCTCGAAAAACGTTGACCACGTAATTTGTTCTTCACGTATGGAAATAAAAAGAAATCGTTAGGTGCCAAATCGGCGGAATGTACGGCGGATGACCAGTCAATTCGATCTTTTGACCCTTCAAAAACTGAGTTGTTTCAGCTGAGGTGTGACAGCTAGCATTGTCGTGATGTAATATGATTCTGCGTTGTCGGTTGTCTTTTCTTATTTCTTCAAAGACTTCTGGTAAACAAATGGTCGTATACCATTCAGAATTAACCGTTTTACGATTCTCTAATGGCACTGTAGCCACATGTCCATTAATTCCAAAAAAACAGGCGACCATTTGCTTCAAAGTACTTTTTGCACGAGTAACTTTTGTTGGTTTCGGCTCATCTTGGAACACCCACACCGTTGACTGTTGTTTAGTTTCGGGGTCATTTGCATAGATCCAAGATTCATCCCCTGTGTAGATATTATAAACGGCTTTTGACGTACCACGGTTGTATTTTTTTATCATTTTTTTGCACCAATCGACACGAGCCCGTTTTTGATCGATTGTCAAGTTGTGCGGAATCCAACGCGAATATATTTTTTTACAGCCAAATGTTCGTGTAATATCTTATGTATGCTCGTCATACTTATGCCCAAGGACGCCTCTATCTCGCGATATGTAACATGACGATCACGCATTATTAGTTCCCGCACAGCATCTATATTTTGTGGGACAACAGCTGTTTTTGGGCGACCTTCTTTATTTTCATCCGTGAGCATAGACCGCCCACGATTAAACTCACTGTACCAGTGATAAACAGTGGTTTTTGATGGTGCTTCATCTCCAAAAGTTGCGGTGAGTAGAATAAAGCACTATTGTTGATTTAGCCCACGCCGAAAATCGTAGTAAATCATTGCACGAAAATGTTCACGCGTTAAATCCATGGCAAATGAAGACACGCAATTTTCAAAATGACGCCACAATGGAAAAATAATTGACAGTCACATGAAACATAATGTATTCTTCAACCAAAGAGTTATATTTTCAAATGTTGTAATTACTTTTTAAATATTGTTCTTGTAAGTGGCCAGTTCCGGATACATAAATAGCAGCCTAGTAGCACTCGGTATACAGCTACGACGAAAGCCAATAAACTGGGAGTCAATATAGAACCAATCAAAAATCTCTAGGGTGGAGCACCTAATAGTTAATACCTACCTCTATTATATTCGCTAAATTCTATAATAAGGAAATATTTTTCCCCAATCTAGACAGAATAAAATTTCGTAAATATTATAATTATTTATGTTAAGTATAAGAAAGAAATGTATTTACTTTAGTCAGTTACTTCAAACGTTATCTTAGATTATAATAAGGAAAAAAGAAAAATGTATCTATTTGTAATATTGAAAATTACTTTTAAGTATTACCAATGATAGGTATTATAATAATAATTAATACATATTACCTACACATCTTTTGTAAGTAATTTGAAACCTTAGATAAAAATAGAAAATTACTTAAACATTTTATATTTGTTTTACTCTAAACATCATACAACAAGTAAGCATAAATCGCTAAGAATGAAGTCGCGAAATATAATTGAAGATCAAACGAACTTACCTTAAGTGAAGTTCGATCACAATTATATGAGCGACTTCATTCTTAGCGATTTATCCAAACCCACCCCATATTACAGGTGAGTCGACTATTACTTTGACTGTTACCAGTCTCTCCCTACCCAAGTTACAAATATAAAATGAATACCGCAGGTAAGTTATATTTGCTCTAAACAAAATGAGTAGCTCGAGTCTAAACGCCGGAAAAGTCATGAATCATGACAGGTGACTTAGTGACAGTGACATTTTATTTTTTTAACATATCTCTAAAATACGTGCAAGGGTGACGCATGGGAGCGCCACTATACAACAAGTAAGCATAAATCGCTAAGAATGAAGTCGCTCATATAATTGTGATCGAACTTCACTTAAGGTAAGTTCGTTTGATCTTCAAATATTTTTGGAGTTTTTTTGGAAGTCGGTTAAAAAGTTATGTCACTGGCCTGCAATCCCCTCCCTTCGACAAGAAGTTTAGGGTAGTTTAGTGTTATCTAGTAGCAAATATATTCCGTAATTTACTTCTAGATGGCGCCCGCAACTCCGGTGCAATATTGTATGTGTATAAATGTAAAAAAAATGTTTTACATTCAAAACTACCACTTTATTGCGAACCCTACTGATTTTACTTGAAAGTTATAAAACCTAATTACACTGGATACAAAATTAATAAAAAATCGCTTCTAGCCATTCGTCCCACTTGGATGAACATTTATGGGACGAAAGACTCAACTACTCACACAAAGTACTTAGAACCAAATATGGATCGAAATTGAAATCGAAAAACTCACCACAGCCTGTTGTCCGAATAATTTAGTTTTGTCATACAGTGGTCCCCAAACACAGATGGGCTGGACATATTCTGTAAATACCAGCTTGTTGACGAGCAGGATGGCGAGGTTACATGACGGCACCGTCGGCATATAACCGGGATGTACTAACACTCTTTCTACCTGGAAATAAAATTAGGTCCGCTATTTAATCGAATTATTTGAATCTTACAAATTTAATATCCTACTAATATTATAAAGGCGAAAGTATGTGAGTTTGTGAGTTTGTGAGTTTGTATGCTTGTTACTTCTTCACGCTTAAACCGCTGGAGCGATTTCTAGTATGGTTATGGTAGCTGACATCCTGGATTAACACATAGGCTACTTTTTTAACCGACTTTCAAAATGGAGGATATGTTATTTTCGTTTTGTTGAAAAAAAAATTCGTTTCTGAAAGTGCTGCAAATGAAGTGTCATTTGATTTTCGTCCCGTCTTCTACTTGGGGGGCTGTGCCCCCCCCAACCCCCCCCCCCCCCTTTTTTGGTAGTATTGTGTTTTACGGAATGATTTTGCGTCGTTAGTGCTGAGTTTAAATTCTGCTATTAAGGAACAAACCAAGTTATCCTACTAATCCTACTAATATTATGAGGGCGAAAGTATGTGACTTTGTGAGTTTGTGAGTTTGTATGTTTGTTACTTCTTCACGCTTAAACCGCTGGAGCGATTTTGACAAAATTTTACATGGAGGTAGCTGACATCCTGGATTAACACATAGGCTACTTTTTTAACCGACTTTCAAAATGGAGGATATGTTATTTTTGTTTTGTTGAAAAAAAAATCATATCTGAAAGTGCTGCAAATGAAGTGTCATTTGATTTTCGTCCCGTCTTCTACTTGGGGGAGGCGCAGCCCAACCAAACACCCCCCCCCTTTGGTAGTATTGTGTTTTACGGAATGATTTTGCGTCGTTAGTGCTGAGTTTAAATCCTGCTATTAAGGAACAAACCAAGTTATCCTACTAATATTATAAAGGTGAAAGTATGTGAGTCTGTGAGTTTGTGAGTTTGTGTGTTTGTTAATTCTTCGCGCTTAAACCGCTGGAGCCATTTCGACAAAATTTTACATGGAGGTAGCTGACATCCTGGATTAACACACAGACTACATTTTTAACCGACTTTCAAAATGGGGGATATGTTATTTTCGTTGTTAATATATATTTTTTAATTCTTTATGTTCAACGATTACTCCGCCGTGTGTTAAATATTAATTTAAATGTTCCATCCAAATCGTTTGAAGGGGCTGCACATCCCCCCCCCCCCAATACCAATAACTATTTACCTATTAAAACACAATTTAGTTTACCTAATAAATCGCGGGTAACACCGCGGGGCACAGCTAGTGTATGCATAAAATCTATACTTACTTTGATTAAAATCTAAATACAAAACCCATAGTCGATTAAAATCTATATCTATACTAATATTATAAATGCGAAAGTATGCCTGTCTGTCTGTCTGTCTCGCTTTCACGCCAAAACTACCGAACCGATTGTAATGAAATTTTGTACACAGATAGTCTAAAGCCTGAGAAAGGACAAAGGCTACTTTTTAACTGGAAAAAATAGTTGTAAGAGGGTGAGAATGCGTAAATTTGTTTAAATTAAGTTAGTTCCAAAATTTCATAATAGATGGCGCCGTACCGTCTCCTACATCGCGATGACGCTTGCTCAAATGTCTTTCTATAAGAGGTGGTATCATCTTACATCAGGTTTTCGATTTTTTCGATTGTTAATATTTCTTTGTTACGTTATTAAATAACTCAGCACTTTATCTATGCAGCGACGTAACCTTAAATCTATCAATGATAAATAGTTTATGGGTAAAGTTGTGTAATTGGGGGGCTAAATATACTTTATTTGGCATAAATAAAGTTTAATATTAAAAAATTCAATAAGTTATGTGCACAGTGCACACTGCACAGCTGTTTTTGGGTGTTTTGATTTAATGGGTACTAGGGTTTTTTTATAAAAGCTTAATTTGACACCAATTTTGTTGACATCGCGCGCAATAAACTGAAGTCCACGCGGACGAAGTCGCGGGCAACAGCTAGTAATTTATATACAGCAAAGTAGACCATTAATAGTGGATTGTAAATATGTAACTCATTTTATTCAAAACCATAACCGAAACGGATAATTTGAAAAAATAAATCTGAGATTTTGAGACAGCGCTTTGAATCAACTACATATTATGTAGTTTCTCCTTTGTTTTAGTGTTTTCCTCGTAAAAACGATGGTGACACGTATAGGAATATACAATTTAGAGAAAATAAAGTCAAAACCGGAAAAGTGCGTGTCGGGCCACGCGCAACATAAGGTTCCGTAGTACCGCTAGTTTACAGGCAGACAGACGACGGACAGACAGACGGGCGGACGGACAGACGGACGGATAGACCGAAACTATAAGAGTTCCTTGTTGACTACGGAACCCTAAAAAGAGATGTCTTATATTATATTTTTTATGAGTAAACTAAATCACACGTGGCTTTTCACTGTATTCTGTACGGGCTGAATCACGAGGAGTGCTGAGGAATTGTTCGGAATCATACCTCCTGCAACTTTTCGCACTCTTTCCACCAGCTAGTACTTAATATAAAAAAAGATCTAAGTTTTCGATCATACCTAGACGACTGTTACTTAGGGCAGGGATCAATCTCAATCCAAAACGATAACCTTGCACACAACCAAATCGCATCGCAATAAGATTCATTTTAGCTTAGCATAAAACTGTAGTTACTAGGGGCGGATCTTCTGTCTATTTTTCATGTTTTTTTTTAAATATCTTTGGAAATAAATATTAAGAAACAAAATTGTTCGGTTAAGGATATTTTAATATAGATTTACTAACAATTTATTCAAATAAATTGTATAATTATCCTAGTTAATACTTATATTTCGATGAAGTAGATTTTTTCGGAGGTGAGTTTGTAAATTAATTACAGCCAAAGTGTTACGTTATATAAAAATGTTTATGGTTTAAAGTCTTTTCAACATTGTGCTTTAAATCTCATATTTTTGAAGTGAAAACTTCTTTAGCGGCGTTGAGCACTTTTGTGGGATGGGTAAAAACTGTGAAACTCGCGTCAGATTTTCGTGTTGATCGAAAAACCATAGAAAAACCGTAAGACGGTTGGAGAGTAGTGTTTTGTGTCGAACTCGAACTCGAACTCGAAAACTCGAAAACTCGAAAACTCGAAAACTCGAAAACTCGAAAACTCGAACTCGAAAACTGGAACTCGAAAACTCAAAAACTCGAAAACCGTAAGACGGTTGGAGAGTAGTGTTTTGTGTCAAACTCGAACTCGAACTCGAAGTCAAACTCGAAAACTCGAAAAGTCGAACTCGAAAACTCGAACTCGAACTCGAATTGTAAGGGTTTCGATTAATTAAAAAAATCGTTTTTTTTAAATCGATTTTCATAAAAAATGGTTTAAAAAAATGCACAACGTTAATAATCAAGTTTTCACTTCTGCCGGCACTCCCGGAGTGCAACCCGTCTTTTTTTTATTTTACATTTCGTTATTATATTGGAACTAGGTAAACTGAATAACAAATTGGGGTTTATGCCCGCCTTAAGGAGCCCTTAAATTTATTAAAACATAAACATATTATCTTTTATTTCTTTTTTATCTAGTTTTCTTATATTTAAAACTAAATAATAAAACACTTGAATTTCTTTTGAAATCGACAAAAAATAAAAAAATGTCAGAGCAAAACCAGAAACCAAAAACTACTCGTAAAATTTTACTATTTTGTATATTGTGATTTTATCAAAATTTTCTTTACATTACAATAATGAGCACTTTCTATACTCGATACACCTTCTTTGCTTCTAGAATTTTTAGAATCCGAAACTGTACCTGTAATAATTTCGCTAGAACAGCTGACTTATTCCTCTCCTTACGGTCGTAAACTGTTTCACGTTGCAGATTGTTATAACAGTTTTCTGGGTGGTTTCTGAATTAGATGTCGAGTACTTATTTCTTAAAAGCTATTTTTGGTTTGAAATTGCCGATACTTATATAGAAAAAATATTAAAAACCATTACAAAGCATCGTTGAAAAAAACGTACACTCTAGTATCGGAGGTAATTTTTGACCCCAGCACTGTATGTAACTCCGCTTTCAGCAACAGCAGAGCCACGTACGTTCGTCATCCGCCGCACTACCCGACATTACGAGATTACGCAGAATCAGAAGAGTGTACATGTTTAAATGGTAAAAATATCAAAGAAAATTCGAACGCCTGGGGTAACTTTTGACCCCCGGCCCCGATACCAGTTAAGGGTTAAAATGTAACAAATAATACAATAATTTACTTACAGGCAAAATTTGACTTCCATTTTTATTGAACGTGCCAATTTCTTTATATATTATTTTACTTGTTCCAACTTGCACCAATAAATTTTGGGTATCGATCCGTTTTCCATCAATGTAAACAGAGTGAGCACCTGAATTATTCAAAATCAAATATTATTTATTTTCATAAAAATGTAAGCCGTCTATCCTAGGGTTGTTCAGTGTTCACCCATTGCATTATAGTCTTCATTACTTTGAAGTCGGTACCAGTCCCAAATATTTCAGATCCTGACATTGACTGAAGTTATAATTATTTAATTAGCTGGTACCGACTTCAAAATAGTGAAGACTTTAATTATTATTAGACCTGGGGCCAGTGACAGATTTTCATGACCAAGTCCCTCCCAACCGAAACTTCTTATATTATGAATACTAGCGGCCGTCAGCTGCGACTCCGTGGGTGGGGTGGGCAGTGGCAGCCTCCCAAAGATGAAGAAAAAAATATTTTTTCAGTCGTTTCCTCTCATTTGAAAATTTATCAGAGTATTTTTCATACCTGCTTGATGTGTATGGAAGGTACTTACCATAAAAATAAATATTTTTTTAAGTTTTCATGTACCATTTTGTTGCCATCGTTAATATGTGCATTCATATAATACCGAATTGCAGCTTTGTAGGTCCTATAGTCTCTGAGCAAAACCGCGGACAGACAGACAGACGGACAGACAGACAGACGGACCGACAGACGGACGGACAGACCGATACTATAAGGGTTCCTTGTTGACTACGGAACCCTAAAAAGGTATAAAATCAAAAGTTTTTTTTAATTTGTATCTTTTTATTTGCGTCAAAATAACGTTTACGTGACAATAGATACTAGATAGCTAAAGTAGCCAAAGAAATCCACCCCTCTACCTCCCACACTCTAATCTTCATTACGCGCCTTTCTTTCTCAGCACGCTCCACGTACGTTTGTGCTTACCCCGAAAAGCGGGACAGAGCCTGTCCCGCGCGGGACATTTAATTTTGATGAAAAAATCGGGACGTCCCGCCAAAATCGGGACGTCTGGCAACGCTGATGTATACGTACATCCAAGCATGGCGGATACCAAACTTGTGTCGGCTATTACGTTTGATTTCCTATTATAACTTTTAATGCTCTTATAACCAAAAGTATCATTACATAATAATAGAATACTATTATTCTATTAATTAAAAAGATAAAACCGACTTCAAAATTGTACGTAATTGAGAATTAAAATTCCCTATCTCAAAAACTACTGGACTGATTTTGATGAAACTTGCACTGTTCCCTAAGTTAAACAATACCTAGTTTATTAAAAAAAACTCAAATCGGACTTGTAGTTCCGGAGATATGCGAACACAAACATAAAAACATACATACATACATAAACTTTAGAAATTTGGCACATTTGTTCAGACGCTGATATAGACTAACATATACGGAAATTGGGCAATTCTGGAAATATTACATACCTACATACGGGTCGAATTGATAACCTCCTTTTTTTAAGTCGGTTAAAAGAAATTAATAAACAAATGAACTTTTTATCTTTCTGGTTAACATCCCTGGGGGTTCCAGATACACGTTTCGGTTTGGTAATATTTCAAAAACGATAAACTCTCTTCGTTCGACCAGCCCCTCATTTTATGCGTGACGTGCGTTCGTCGCGAGATCACAGCGGCTACTGCACAGAGTACTTTTTTTTGACCGACTTCCAAAAAGGAGGAGGTAATACGTTCGGCTGTATGTATCTTTTTTTTTATTTGTATGTTCATCGATTACTCAGCCGTTTGTGGTCCGATGTTCAAAATTCTTTTTGTGTTGTTTTTGGGTTTAGCTCGAATTTGGTACTATGTTCACAAAAATGGTGATCTGATGATGGAATCCTTGAGGAATCGAGGGGACTCCTTGAAATTTGTATAGAAATATATAGTGATTTCGATTTTTTCTGAAGCATTTAAGGTAAATGCTACCAAAAAGTAAGACTTTGCACCATGTTATACCCTGGATCCGAAGGTCCGAACAGAACTTTTGAATGCTTATAGGTACAGGTTCGGGGATTTCGGCGTTGTTTAAACAACTGAAAGCATAAGCCAACACATCAATTTGATTGATCATCATCATCACAACCATAATTATACCATGGGTCATCACTCTATGACTCGCTGCCTCGCCCGAGCGTGCCGCGGCCGAGCCAAAAGTTGTCGCTTTTTGTCGATGCTCAAAGGCGCCTCGGTACGTTTGCCGCGCACTAACACGTACTGACCGACCGAGCAATACGCGCGAGAGGTTGCCGCGGCGAGGCGGCTCGCTTGGTCAGTACGCGACTAATTATTGGTACTTTTCGTGATATTTGGCATCGAAGCAGATGTTTTTGATGATTGTGGACATCTTTTTGTCAAATTAAAAGCGACTTCCAAGAAAAAACAATAGTTATATGAACTAAAAAGTATTAAATAACTCTTACTCTTTAATAGTGTCATTTTCAGAATCCGTCTAAATCTCAACTATTTCTTTACATACTACAGTCTTCATTATTTTGAAGTCGGTACCAGCTAATTTAATCGTGAGTTCAATCAATGTCAGAATATCTGAAACTTTTGGGACTGGTACCGACTTCAAAGTAATGAGGACTGTAGTATGTAAAGAAATAGTTGAGATTTAGACGAATTCTGAAAATGGCACTAATAAAGAGTTCAAAGAGTTATTTAATACTTTTTAGTTCATATTACTATTGTTTTTACCTTGGAAGTCGGTTTTAATTTTTTGTTAAAAATAATAATTTCACTCTTTTTAGTTATCTACAAAATAAGGCTTTATGCGTAAATAACTAATACGAATGTTATCTATTCACATTATGTTACTGTAAGCGAAATTGTGGTAAATGCTTGTAGTTATCTTAGCGATGCTGCAATTTTAAAACTTTTATCTTTAAAGGTTCAGGAGTTCTGTTCAGTGCCTTTGGATCAAGAGACACCTTCGTATGAAATTTCACTTATTCGTAACATATGTTTAACTTACTAGAAACAACATTTTAACCACTATGAGTGTTTTGATAAATTTCAAGGATTTCCCTCGATTGCTCATAGATCCTATCATCAGTTCACCACTTTCATAATTGTTACACAAAATTAAGATTATATCCTATACAAACACACAATAATACTGAAAATCGCTCTACAAACGAAACAATCATCAAAAACATCTGCTTCGATGCAAAATATCATGAAAAGTACCAATAATTGGGTCATAATGTGATGACCCATGGTATACTTATGGTTGTGATGATGATGATCAATCAAATTAATGTGTTGGCTTATGCTTTCAGTTGTTTAAACAACGCCGAAATCCCCGAACCTGTATCTATAAGGATTCAAACGTTCTGTTCGTTACCTTCGGATCCAGGGCATAACCTGGTGCGAAGTCTTACTTTTTGGTAGCACTTACCTTGAACGCTTCAGAAAAAATCAAAATCACTATATGCTTCCATACAAATTTCAAGGAGTCTCCTCGATTCCTCATGGATCCCATCGTCAGATCACCACTTTTGTGAACATGGTACCATATTCGGATTCAACCCTGTACAACAACAAAAGAATCATGAAAATGGGTCCACAAACGGCGAAGTTATGGTTGAACATACAAAAAAAAAATATACAGACGAACATATTACCTCCTCCTTTTTGGAAGTCGGCTAAAAAGTACCCAGTAGCCGATTCTCAGACCCACTGAATATGCATTTAAAATTTGGTTCAAATCAGTAAAGCCGTTTCGGAGCAGTACGCTATCTAACATTGTGACAGGAGAATTTTATATATTAGATAAATACTGATTTTTAACCGACTTCCAAAAAACGAGGAGGTTATATGTTCGGCTGTGGATTTTTTTTTTGTATGTTCAACGATTACTCCGCCGTTTGTGAACCGATTTTCGAAATTTTTGTTTTGTTGTATTAGGTTTTACTCCAATTTGGTACCATGTTCACAAAAGTGGTGACCTGATGCTGGAATCCATGAGTAATCGAGGGAACTCCTCGAAATTTATATGGAAACATATGGTGATTTTGGTTTTATGTGAAGTGTACTAAGAATATGCTACCATAAAGTCAAGTATTGGGTCAAGGTATACCATGGTTTCGAAGATGCTGAGAGAACTCCTGACTCCTTATAGATGTTTGGGAGTTTCGGCGTTGTTTTAAGAACAGAAAGCATATGCTACAATGCAATTAATATTCATCATCATAATCATCATCATCATCATCGTCATCATCATCATCATCATTACCACGTCGTGTTAAGGTCACCAATGTATCATGGCATAGAATAGATAGTAGTACAAGGCATAGGTATGGATATACTAATAATAATAATTATGTTTTGTTACATAACAACACCTGTTTGTTTAATACACGGCGGTCGGCGCTGCAGAGGCGACGGTGTCGCCGCGCGCGGCGCGTGGCGGCAGACGACAAATCGAATATTTTACTACTTTATATTATACAGATCGAATACTTGACTAACTACTTTATAAAATTTAAATAGACAAATAGAATTAAAATAAAGTTATTTTAAAAAGAGCATTTAAACAAAACAAATTCATTGTCTTTTAATTAGTTATACTTATTAATCGATAGATGGCGCACTAAGTATCGATTTGTATTCTTGATTACAAGAACAGCTGTCAATAATTATTATGATAATATTAAATATTATGAGTAGCTACGCTACATACTATGCAAGTTTATACATTTTTTATCTGATAGATCCTTCGATCGTGGAAAAACGAGACACAATAGCCTTTCTATTGTTATCGCAATCGCCGGTGACCGCTTGGGGCTTGAAGGATTAAAATTGTTAAATTACTTAGCACAATATGTTCACTTCACTGATAATATATTATTTTGTGAGTGTGAGTTGTGACTCTTAATGTAAAGAAAAGACGTCATACGCCTATAACTGGTCTTATGGTTCAGTAGGGTTACCCTGGGACGTTAATCCCACTGGCGTAATATCAATTAAGACAACCAGTGAGTGTGAGCGAGAAGAAAAGGTTTATCGTAGTGAATTAGTTATATCAAATGCTGTCGAGTAAGCGATACCGCGATGCAGATGTTTAACAACGACATCTGTTGTTGAATTGCGGAACTAAATTTTCTTAGAAAATATAAAGTTTACAAATCTCAACACATAACAAATTGTAATAAAATACGTTAAATATACGCGAAGGTTTACGTACTAGTGTAACTAAAAAGAGTGAAATTATTATTATTTTTAACAAAAAATTAGAACCGACTTCCAAGGTAAAAACAATAATAACATTAATATGAACTAAAAAGTATTAAATAATTTTTACTATTTAATAGCGTCTTTTTGCGAATTCGGCTATACCTCAACTATTTATGTACTCAATCTTCATAATTTTGAAGTCGGTGCCAGTTTCAAAAGTTTCAAATATTCTGTCAGAGGACTGAAGATTCAGCTAACTGGTACCGACTTCAAAATTATGAAGATTGAGTACAGAAATAGTTGAGGTATAGCCGAATTCGCAAAAAGGCGCTATTAGATAGTAAAAATTATTTAATACTTTTTAGTTCATATTAATGTTAACATTGTTTTTACCTTGGAAGACGGTTTTAATTTTTTGTTAAAAATAATAATTTGAGATACATCTCACTATGCCTGAAACTGGGTTTTTTTTTGTATGGAACTTTGACATTCCCCTTATGGTAATTATATGCAAATAAATATTGATATATGATAGATAATAATCATAATAATTATATTCGACATAATATTTGATTTTGTGACGTATAATAATAATAATAATATTTACCATAACAACATACTTACAAGTCAATACAGCGGTACGGGATATAATGTTTCCGTCATGCCCGTAATTAATTTTGTTCTTATTGTCCTTGTCTCGTCTCAGAACCAGAGCAAGCCACGGCCAGTTCCTGACATTAGCGTCAGTTCCGTTTGCAATGACCTCCTTGCCGATAACAGATCGTCTGCCACATTTGAAGTCCTGAAATTGATGGGAACGATTACAGCAGTCTACATCAAAGTTGGTGTTGTCACGTTTTCGTTAAATATGGACTATTTTGCTCACCAGCTGGCCTTGCAATGTTAACTAAGGTCCAAAGGCGACTTTACAAAAAATTATATTATTTTAAGTATACGTACTTCATTATTCTAGTAATTCTTAATATGATTTATGAGCAACTCCTTTATATTTTTAGGATACCGTACCCAAAGGGTAAAAACAGGACCCTATTACAGAGACTTCAATGTCTGTCCGTCTGTCTGTCTCCAGGCTGTATCTCAAGAACCGCTATAGATAGACTTTTGAAATTTTCACAGATTGTGTGTTTCTGTTGTCGCTATAACAACAAGTACTCAAACAACATAAAGTTAATATATTTTAAGGGTGGCTGAGTGGCTCCCATGCAACAAAATATGTGATTTTTTGGCCTTTTTGGCTCATAAGTCATAATCCATAATGGCAACACGTAGACACTTGCACAATATCCTCAATTATTATATGTGTATTTTAATATTTAATAATAAAATTAAAATAAAATAAACAATTAAGGGGAACAACAATCCCATACAAAACATATTTTTTGGCCTACTTCGCGCTATAGCGGTACGGAACCCTTCGTGCGCGAGTCCGACTCGTGCTTGGCCGATTTTTTTTGTTTCTATTTTTTTCTTCCAAGCATTCAACATAATTATAATATTTGCGATAATGTTACACAAGAGAATGGGCGTTTTCACACTGCAACGATAACGACACGACACGATATCGTCGGACTGGTAGTTTCATACAATCACTACTAAACGCTTTCACACTGTGTCGTTGCAGTCAACGATATCGTCGCCGACAGATTGTCGCGCCGATATCGGGACGTTATCGGGAATTTTTGTATGCGGGATCACAGTATATGGAACGTACAGTAGGCCAACGGACACGTCAAGACAGAGCAATCGTGCGGGGCGTGCGGAGTGAGAGAGGGGCGGTAGCGAGCCCACTGTTCAAGCCCCAAGCTGCCTTAGTCCCTAACTCCACACACTCGCTTGGGACACGTCAGCCCGGGTTGACGCTTTTAATTAGATTGTTTTGAGTAGTTTGCGACAGTGCTTCGTTTGAGTTATAAATAGCAAGTTTTTGATGACCTAGCCTTGTGAAAGTCTCGGAAAATAAGACCTGTGTATTTAGACTATGTAATTGACTTGGTGTAAGATTTTTTACATTTAAAACATTATTTTACATTTTTAAATATAAATATCTATTTTGATAGGTACATATTATATCAAGCATAAAATTATCAATTGATTATATATCAATGATATATATCCGATATAATATAATATATTATATCAATTTATATAATATTATATCATTCGAATCCTGAGCTTTTGTATACGTATTTGTATTTTTATAATAAAACTTTTCATTAATACTATATTTTTTTTTGTTTTATTCCTAGTACTCTACATACACATACTACGAGTATACAAAATGTAGAACAGATTATATAAAATATTATTACGCGATGGCGCGGGCGGGATATTACCACTCGAATATTTTACACTTTTGGAATCGCGCGGTTACCGCTGGCGCAATACGACCGCCGCGCTGTGGACTACTGCATGACAAGCTGTTGGTTTATACCGTGTCGATATCGTCGGACGATATCTTTGTCGTCCGAGTAGACGACACAACAGTATCGTGTCGTGTCGTTATCGTCGCAGAGTGAAAACGCCCAATAGGGATCACTTATCAAAAGGTAAATTAAAGAAATTATAATCTATACATATAATAAAACTGTATTAATGAAAATTCTGTACCTTAAAGATATTAAAAAAATAATAAGCGGGGGGTGTTACTACATCGCTATAGAAGCCAAAAATGTGGTTAGTTTATTTGTCTGTCTGTCTGTCTGTCTGTCTGTATGTTTGTTCCACTATCACACGAAAACTACTGATCCGATTTGAATGCGGTTTTCGCAGATATATTTGTCTTCTTCCAACTTAACATCTGGTGTATGAAAAAATTTCCCCCCGCCCCTCTAAAGGGACGAAAGGGGGGTCAGATTTTGTATAAGACTTTTGCTTTAACACGAAAACTACTGATCCGATTTGCATACGGTTTTCGCAGATATATTTGTCTTCTTCCAACTCAAAATCTGGTGTACAAAAATCATCCCCGCCACCCCTCTAAGGGGAGCAAAGAGGGGGTCAGATATTGTATGAAACTTTTTTCTTTAATGGACTTACTTCATATTATTAACTGTTTTTTCCAACTTAACATCTGGTGTATAAAATTTTTCCCCCCACCCCTCTTAGGGGACAAAAGAGGGGGTAAGATTTAAATACTTTAAATGGCAAAACAACGTTTGCCGGGACAGCTAGTTATTAATAATGTTATGAAGTCCTTTTGTTGTTCAAATTTCTCTTACAGCCTCTGACCTTAAGAAGTTTAGTTCACATCTGTTTTTGCTATAGTTACTGTTATTATAGTGTATCAAAATAATATATTGTATTATTGTTCAACTGATACTGCTAGCGCCATCTATTTTACACAATGTGCAACTATGTGTCATAACTCATTATTATTGATTTGTTATCTGTGTACATTCCATAGTGATTACAATTTATATTGTCTATGTATCTCTGTTCCTCCATTTTGGAAAATAAATTAGTCTGTTGCGAACCGTCACGACTTTTACTAAAAGGTTATGGGCGATTGTCGTTTTTATCAGTTATTTTGTGGTTCAAAATAGATAAATAGTGCACGGTGTATCGCGGAAACATGGCTACGAACTATATTACCAGTGTCCCGAAACTAAAAGGCCGGGAGAATTACTACGAGTGGTGTTTTGCTGCCGAAAACTTGTTGGTGCTTGATGGAATGGACAAGTACATTAAACCGCCAACTGGATTTGAAGTTAAACCAGCGGAAGATGCTAAAACGAAGGCAAAACTAGTATTAACGATAGATCCTGCATTGTATGTGCATATCAAGAATACACAGAGCTCAGCGGAATTATGGACTAAATTGAAGACCATGTTTGACGACTCTGGTTTTTCAAGAAAAATAACCTTGCTTCGACATTTGATATCCATTAGACTTGAAAACTGTGATTCAATGGCTACGTATGTGACTCAAATGGTCGAAACGGCGCAAAGGTTGAATGGCACAGGATTTACAATAACGGATGAATGGCTGGGATCGTTATTATTGGCAGGTTTGTCAGATCGGTATTCGCCGATGATAATGGCGATCGAGCATTCTGGAATATCGATAACCGCCGACGTCATAAAGTCAAAGTTACTTGACATGCCGGAAGTTGGCAATGATTTTGAAGGAAGTGCTGCGGCATTTGCCGCGAAAAACAAATATTACTCCGGAAATCTGAAACACAGAAAAAATATGAGTAATATGTCAACGTCAAACAAGAAAGTGTCAACGATGACAGATGCATCATCAACAATCAAAGAGGGAAAAGTTACCTGTTATAAATGCAAGGTCAATGGCCATTATAGAAATCAATGCCCTTTGCTGAAGAAAAACGTAAATAAGTGCATATTTAATGTTGTTTTCCTCAACGGGAAATTTAATAAAGAGGATTTCTACGTGGACAGCGGCGCAAGCGCACATCTCACAGTAAACCAGGATTGGTTGAAAGACAAAAATTTTTCGCCGTGTTTACCTGAAATTGTTGTCGCAAATGATACTAAAGTTCCAGTTGTCTGTTCCGGGAATGTAGAAGTAATATCCGATTTGGACTGTCGTATTACAATAAAGGATGCCCTATACGTGCCGTCTTTAACAACAAACTTACTGTCAGTCAGTGAACTCATCAAAAATGGCAACAATGTTATATTTGAAGAGCAACATTGTTATATACGAAACAAAGATAATGTTTTGGTTGCTACAGCTGACTTAACTAACGGAGTTTACAAGCTGAGGTTGCAGAAACCAAGTTATTTGTTGGCTGCACGAGCAGTCACAGGGGAGTTGTGGCACAGGAGGCTAGCTCATATTAATAGTCAAGATATGAATAAAATGAAGAACTTAGTGAATGGCCTGTCGTATGAAGGTTCCTATGAAATGACAAAGTCCGAATGTAAAACCTGTTGTGAGGGAAAACAAAGCCGATTACCTTTTTCCCATGTAGGTAATAGAAGCACTGAAGTTTGCCACAGAATTCATAGCGACCTGTGTGGACCTATGGAGGTAAATTCATTATCAGGTAATAGATACTTTATGTTGCTAATTGATGACTACAGTCGAATGACTTTTATATATTTTTTGAAGCAGAAGAGTGAAGCTTTTAACAAATTTAAAGAATTTAAATCACTAGTAGAAAATCAACACGGTAAAAGAATCAAAATTTTTCACACGGATCGAGGATTAGAATTTTGTAACCGTGAATTTAATAATTATCTCAAAGCTTCCGGAATAATACATCAAACTACAAATAGTTACTCGCCAGAACAAAATGGTATTTGTGAGCGAGCGAACAGGACAGTGGTCGAGAAAGCGAGGTGTTTGCTTTATGATGCAAAGCTAGACAAGAAGTTTTGGGCAGAAGCGGCCAACACAGCAGTCTATCTGAAAAATAGGTCTATTGTGTCAGGAGTGGAGAAAACACCGTTCGAGATGTGGTACGGTACCAAACCAGACCTTAGTCATATTCGATTATTTGGTAGTAAAGTGATGGTGCACATCCCTAAAGAGAGACGCTTGAAGTGGGATAAAAAAGCTGCACAGCATATCTTAGTGGGATATGGAGAAGACGTCAAAGGGTACAGGTTGTATAATCCCTCCAAGAAGACTATCATCACTAGCCGGGATGTTGTTGTGATGGAAGGTGAGACTACGGACAGTAACTCAGACGAAGGTTTGGCTATCTGGATACCAGATGATGAGACACCATCAAATAGTGTGACGATGGAGAGCAAGGATTCAGTGGGGGAGAACTGTCCTGATATTTTGGTCGAGGAGGAGGATATGGAGTCCTCAGTTTCTTCAGTGTACACTGATGCTGATGAGACCTTTACTAACTCTCCGATGAAGGTAGAGCTACAGCCAGATATACAGAATACACCAACACCAGAACAACTAGGCAAACGATTGAGAAAGAAGCCTGAGAGGTATGGCTTAAGCAACATGTGTATTTCCAGTTCAGTTCCAGCACCTGAGGAAATCTCACTCTCGGAGGCTCTCGAGGGGCCTGAGAAGGAGCAGTGGAGTCGTGCCATGGCTGAGGAGTTCAAGTCGTTTGAAGACAATGATGCATGGGAACTCGTTAAGAACCCAGGTGATGTGTCAATAGTGAAGTGTCGTTGGGTGTTAAATAAAAAGTATGATGTGGACAACAAAGTGCGGTATAGAGCTAGACTTGTAGCTAAAGGCTTTACGCAGAAGCCGGGAATAGACTACTCAGAAACATTTTCACCAGTAGTGCGTCACTCAACTCTTAGATTGTTGTTTGCCCTAAGTGTTAAGTTAAAAATGAGTATTACACATTTAGATATTACTACAGCTTTTTTAAATGGCTTGTTAAAGGAAGACATTTATATGTCGGTCCCTGAAGGCTTTGCAAACAAAAGTGGGGGATATATATTAAAATTAAAGCGGGCTATTTATGGACTCAAGCAGTCGTCTTTAGCTTGGTATGAAAGAGTCAAAGACTGTCTTTATAAAATAGGTTTTAAAAGTTGTGAATATGAACCATGTTTGTTTGCAAAGAATTATGGAAAAGTAAGAATAATAATTGCTTTGTATGTGGACGATTTTTTGATTTTTTCTAATAGTAATAATGAAACTGAGAAATTGAAACAAGTTTTAGGATCAGAATTTAAGTTAAAAGACTTAGGACCTGTTAGACAGTATCTAGGCATGAGAATCAATGTTGATGAAGATAAAAATGTAATAACTGTAGATCAACAACAGTATATTGAGCAATTAGCATGTAGATTTCAAATTTCTGATTGTAAGCCACAAAGTACTCCTATTGAACCGAAGTTGAATGTAGAAAAATCTAATGAATGTTCATCTAATGTTCCTTATCAGAAACTTATTGGGAGTTTAATGTATTTGGCTGTTTTAACGAGGCCGGACATAGCCTATGCAGTGAGTTATCTCAGTCAATTTAATAATTGTTATAATGCTACTTGTTATAATTATGCTAAGAGAGTTTTAAAGTACTTGTTGCATACTAAAAACTATTGTTTAAAATTTATTGATGATAACACAGATTTACATGGTTTTGTAGACAGTGACTGGGCCAGTGATGCCATAGATAGGAAATCTTACAGCGGTTTCTGTTTTGTTATGTCTGGGTCTGCCATTTCTTGGCAAAGCAAAAAACAAAAGACTGTTAGTCTTTCCAGTACAGAATCAGAGTACTCAGCATTGTCCGAAGCTTCGAGGGAGGCTGTATATTTAAGAAATTTAATTAATGAGATTACTGGAAATCTTTTTGTAATTGATTTGTATTGTGACAACCAGAGTGCTTTAAAATTGGCATCTAGCCATAATAGTCACAGTAGGTCTAAACACATAGATGTACGTCATCATTACATAAGAGATTGTGTAAAGAATAATTTTGTTAAACTTAATTATGTACCAACAGAAGAAATGCCCGCAGACATATTAACTAAAGGTCTGTATTCTGTTAAGCATTATAAATTTATGCAAAGGCTTGGGTTAGTGCCTATGTAATGGTAGTAGTATGTTCATTTTGATAATGTTTACCTTATTTTGATAAGTAGGGGTGTTATTATAGTGTATCAAAATAATATATTGTATTATTGTTCAACTGATACTGCTAGCGCCATCTATTTTACACAATGTGCAACTATGTGTCATAACTCATTATTATTGATTTGTTATCTGTGTACATTCCATAGTGATTACAATTTATATTGTCTATGTATCTCTGTTCCTCCATTTTGGAAAATAAATTAGTCTGTTGCGAACCGTCACGACTTTTACTAAAAGTTACAAGCATGGACGTCTAAAAAAGGCGGACGGAGTCCCACCATACACAAAACTGTGTCGTTCAGAGTCGGCCAGCTGGCTGTATGTACACGGTCCGCACGCACACATTCTTGCGATAGTCCATTCCATTTGACAGGCGTCAGAATGTGTGCGTGGCCGACTGAAGAAAAGTGAAGACACAGTTTTGTATATAACAAGACTCCGTCCGCCTTTTTTTCTACGTTCATGGTTACAAGTTACAACACTCAAAATCAAATTCTTTAAGATTAATACGGGACATCCCGCTTAACTACACTAATATTATAAAGAGGAAAACTTTGTTTGTATAATTGTAATGAATAGGCTCAAAACCGGCCAAGTGCGTGTCGGGCCACGCGCAATATAGGGTTCCGTAGTACCGCAAGTTTTAGATAATTTTTATGGTCAATGAACGTACATTTAAAGCGTGTTTTACACTACTAACAACATTATCTCAGTTACTTTCAAAGGAATTTGAACGAAAAGTTCCTTTATACTTCGCCGAATACATTTTTTTTAGTTAATCAACTATTACTCAATAACTTGCTTATGAAGTCTTCTTAGCCGTGATAGTTTTCCTTTTAAATTCAGCATATTTCCTACTTCCGTGAATTTTTTGTCATTTCCAGTACCAGCCGTTTAGCTGGTAGAAGGGGGGGACACTGGACTCTAATGATTTTTTCCACTTCAAAACTTAATATTTCACAAACGGATCCCTAAATCGGAAAATGATCTATGAATACTCGCAATATTTTTAAGAAACCTATTCAACGAAACCCCACACGATGGGGTGGGCGCGAAAAAAAAAAAATTCATCCCCGCTTGATGTGTAGGGGTAATGGTACCTTAAAAAAATATTTTTTTACGATTTCATGTACCATTTTGTTGCCATCACTAATATGTGTATTCATGCCAAATTACAGCTTTGTAGGTCCTATAGTCTCTGAGTAAAACCGCGGACAGACAGACAGACGGACGGACAGACCGAAACTATAAGGGTTCTTTGTTGACTATGGAAGCCTAAAAACCACTGGACCGATTTTAAAAATTCTTTCACTATTCGAAAGCTTACATATTATCCATTAGTAACATAGGCTAAATTGTATTTTGGAAAGAATAGGTTTCCGTAAGATATTTGTGTTTTTCGGACACAATGTGTAAAAAATCAACCAGAAAAGTTACTTATTTTGTGTACGCTGCCTAAAATGTAAAATATAGAACCATAAAATATTATAATTAGTAGTAGATTTTATAAATATCTACAAAAAAAGTCCGCGACACACTATACCTATCTATGTCGTGTGAGGCACAACAACCATTTTTAGGGTTCCGTAGCCAAATGGCAAAAAACGAAACCCTTATAGATTCGTCATGTCTATCTGTCTGTCTGTCCGTCCGTATGTCACAGCCACTTTTCTCCGAAACTATAAGAGCTATAGTATTGAAACTTGGTAAGTAGATGTAGTCTGTGAACCGCATTAAGATTTTGATACAAAAATGGAAAAAATATTAAAAATTTTAGGGGTCCCCATAGGTACAACTGAAACAAAAAAAAAAAATCATCTAACCTATGCGTGTGGGGTATCTATGGATAGGTCTTTAAAAATTATATTGAGGTTTCTAATATCATTTTTTTCTAATCTGAATAGTTTGCGAGAGAGACTCTTCCAAAGTGGTAAAATGTGTGTCCCCCCCCCCCCCCCTCTAACTTCTAAAGTAGGGGCATGATAATTCTAAAAAAAATATATGATGTACACTACTATAAAAACTACCAACGAAAATTGGTTTGAACGAGATCTAGCAAGTAGTTTTTTTTATACGTCATAAATAGTAAACCTTAATTTAACTTTCATTAAATCAACTGAAATATAAAAATAAATCAAAACCTTTTAACTACATAGAAATAAACCTTATTGCTGCTGCGGAACCCTTCATGGGCGAGTCCAATTCGCACTTGGCCGGTTTTATTGTATTTAAAAAATCTAAAAATTTTTTGGACTACATTTAAACGCGTTTATTTTACTTATGCTATTAATCCTTATCAAAATTAATTATTTTAGCACTAAGTACAGTTTATGTAGATAATATTTGTTCTTTGAATGACTAAAATTGGACGTTAGGTTTTGAGGTTCTGGCAAAATTAAAATATTACGATTTCTACTGCACGGCCCGTTGCGAAGTGGGCGTCATGGGGTGCGCGTGCGAGAGGGGGAGTTTAGATCTATAGGCTATGTCCACACTGAGCACTTTCATCTTCAATTTTTGTCTTCTTCTTACATTCAACTGTCCCTTTGGCACATTCAATTATTTTCTTAAAATGTTTGAAAATGCCTAAGAGAGCCAGGTCGGACGACCATGGCGCCATACTTATATTTTAGTCACTTCAATAAGATAATGGACAAAACAACGTTTGCCGGGACAGCTAGTTAATAATAATTGTGACAATTTGCAAAGAGCATGAGGGGAACACATTTACATTTTTAGTCGCATGGAAGATTTAAATACCTACTAACTTTATATTTTTACACAATTTTTATAACATAAACAAGTCCAGTTTTTTGTCGTAAATTTTTATTAAAACTACAGGATGTAACAAAACAATGTGATAATACTTTAGGGTGTGTCTGTGTATGTGTTCCCTGTATAGGGTTCACTGTAAAAGTAGCAGCTCTGAAAGGGTAACTTGTCTATTTGCTTTTAAATGGGTAAATTATTCCTGACGATAGGGCAATTGCTCAAACAAATCATAAAAATTGACTCATTTCAGCACTGCTACTTTCGCAATAAACTCTATACAGAATGTAACAAAACTAAGTGATAATACTTTAGGCTGTGTATTACTTTTGGCCCTCATATAATATAATATACTTCATTGTGAAAGTAGCAGTTTGCTGTTGCAGAAGCGCTGAAAGAGCAATTTTTTTGTGATTAGTATAGGCAAAAGCCCCAGCGTCTTGAGTTTTCTCATACAAAAGTTAAAATAATAACTGTATTTCAAAAAAAAAAAAAAAAGATAAAACCGACTTCAAAATTGTACGTAATTGGGAATTAAAATTCCCTATTTCAAAAACTACTGAACCCATTTTATACATATACATACATACATACAATATACACTTTTGAAATTTGGCACATTTGTTCAGAAGCTGTTATAGTGCAAAAACTGGGCAGTTCTGTAAATATTACATACATACGTGTCGAATTGATAACCTCTTTTTTTTTGAAGTCAGTTAAAAAAAGGTTAATATTCCACGCTGCTACTTTCACAATGAACTCGATACAGGTGACACGTCATGTACACCCTAGGGCCTAGAGTATTATCAATTTATCACTTAGTTTTGTTACACTCTGTGTAAGGGACACATACATACCCTATAGTCACTTTGTTTTGTAACACCCACGTCGGTAGTTGCAGCTTTTCATCAGCCGGCCTAAGATGCGCAAACGAGAAAATCTCGAGATATCTCACTCTCGTGTGTAGTTATATTGTCGAGAAGGACATAATGTCAAAATCATTTTTGACATTATGTCGATAGCTTTTGACGACAGATTTACACGAAAAAAGTTGTATGTCATGTAAGAGATGAAGAGAAAAGTCATCAAACATCGAGAAAACGTGTAGACAAAATTTTCTCGTTGGCGTACGCTAGAGGGGCAGGTGACTCGTTTTCCCCCTTGTTTTGTTAAAAAAAAACACCCTACATACCTACCTATTCCTTCACAATCAAATTTAGTGAGTGTTTATAAAAAACTTGGCTCGGGCACTGCCGTGCCCCCAGATTTCAATTGTCATTTTTATTACCCGACTGCCAAGAGGGTTATGTTTTTAGAGCGTATCTTATATGTTTGTAATATTCTTTAATCTTTATTACCTCGTATCATCAGAACCGCTAAGCGGATTTTCACATTTGAGGTATCGTTAGATTTGTCTTAATAGCCCGTGTTCTTAAATTAAAAAAAAAAAAAATTCTACCAAGCATATCGAGTGTGGTATCAAAATGAAGGATTTTAAACACTGATTCTAAATAATTATGTTACATATAACTTGCCGTTTTAATATTAAATAGAACGATAAATCTTTAATTAAAAAAAAAACCTTAGATTGATTGTCGAAATGATTATACTCGTATTATGACTACAAACTAAAAAGTCGCCAATATAATAAATTAATTCAAAAATCAAAAAACCCGACTGCAAAACAATTTTAACTTAAAAATACTGAGCATGTCAAGATGAATAGAAGGCTACATACAAAAATGTAGAAGAAGAAAGTGGTCTATAAGTGCAGTCGGAGGTATATTTTATGATTTATGAAATGTTAAACTTGGTGCGACATGCCTCCGGCGGCATTTTGTAGTCCACTTTGTTCTTCTACATTTTTCTATGAAACCTTCTATTTTTCCTGGCATGAAACTCGTAAACAAGAGTCGTATCAATTAAAACATGGATTAGACGCCTCCGACAGAATTAGGTCTTGTTTCGGAATTTTTAGTTTAAATTATTTTATTTTATTTGTTAAATACAGTAACAGGCTACAGACTATAACCAACATAACATATTTTTGAACACTACAACTTATATAAATCTGCAGTCCAATTCTAACTGTATACAACTATATATAACTGAATATTTTATTACATACACTTTTGCACTCGGGCTTTTTGATTTTTGAATTAATTTATATATACTTAGTACTTACATTGTATTCCTCGCATGGATCGGTTGTCGCCTTTACAATGACAAATATAAAAAAATATATGCCATAGTATATTAAAGACATTTTACTTTTATTAAACTGTATCGCCAACTGAACTACACTAATGATTACTAACTTTTTTTTAAGATTGAACCTATTTTATAAACAATACATTTGCTATCACTCGTAGCTCAGTCATATTACATCTTAGTGTATCTGAGTGGTGGGGATGTAATTATCAACGTAATATGTTATATGACTGAGCTACGAGTGATAACTGATAGCAAATCCATTGTCAAATATCAAATTTGATGTTATAATCTATACATATAATAAAATCGTAGGAAACTCAATGCTGTACATTGAATATTTTTGAAAAATAATACTTGGGACGTGATCTACAATCGATACGGAAGCTAAAAATATAGTTTTTAGAATTTTTGTCTGGTTGTCTGTTTATCTGTTTGTCTGTTTGTCTGTATATACTGTCCGGGATAAACTCAGAAAGTACTGGATGGATTTACTTCAAATTTTGCACGAATATTACTTAGAGGTCGGGTCAACACATAGGCTATAAATTTTAACGATATCACGTAGGGTGAGGGAGAGGGGCCCAATTTTCCAAATTTTTAGTTTTTTGCTCATATCGCTAAAACGGCGCGTTGTAGAGAAAAAAAGTACAATACATAATGAAAGCTCATAAAATTTCCTACAAATTTGTCCTTTACACTTTGTATCTATCTCCGCTCCTTGCCTTGCTACGAGCTTTTATCTATCTTATCTTTACCGATTTCGAGTGTCGATTGATTAATATGCGACGAGCTTCGGCATTGGTCGTTTCTTAAATAAGTGGGCAAACGAGTAAACGGGTCACCTGATGGTAAGCAACTACCGTCTCCCATGGACACTCGCAACATCAGAAGAGCTGCAGGCGCGTTGCCGGCCTTTTAAGAAGGAATACGCTCTCTTCTTGAAGGTTTGCAGGTCGTATACGTCCGGAAATACTGCTGGTGACAGTTCGTTCCAGAGTGTGCGCGGCAGAAAAAGGTATTTAAGGTGGTTCGTTTCCCATAAAAAAAAACCGGCAAATAAATAACACGGCAACTGATATCTTTTAGGCGACTTTCTATTAAGTCACAAAAAAACGAACTTTGCAGTGATTAAATATCTTACGGTGCGTCCACATTTGTATCATTTGTGTTACGTATTGAAACAAAGGTGTCGGACAAACAACTGATTTATTAATATAAGTCTAGGACTACCTTACAATATTAATTATTTAGGTACCCACAACACCTTCCCCTTATAAAAAAGTATAGCAAAATAACAGTAGCTAATTCTATAAATAGACTAATAATAATTGTCAACTGTGTTACAGAACATTACAAATTACAGTTGATGTAAAAACACTTAAAGCTACTACTTATAATACTGTCTTATAGTTACTACAGTATACTTCTAAACTATTTTAAAATAATCATTATTAAGTAATAACCTACACCTTATTCCCATACTAATAAAAAAAAAAAATAAACATCATTAGAAAAACTACATTTTTTTACTTCTTTTTCTAGTAAGCGGCGGTACATATTGAGTTAAATCAGCTAATGGTCGGTTATTAGAGGGCACATAATCATCATCAGAAATGTCATGATAAGTCTCGTCGACGTCATCAGTGACGTCACCACCGCGCACAGAAGTACCACTGTTACGATCGACACTACACTCGGGTGCTCCAGACATTTCTGGTGACTCTGATACAGTTTTAATTAGATGTCGGCGATTACGGCGATATATACCTTTCTTATTTTTTATTATATAAGATCGCGGTGTAGGGGCTTTAGCGATAACGGTACCCTGAATCCTTTGGCTATTATTCTCCAACATGATCACGTTATCGCCGACGTCCAACTGTGGTAATTTTTTACAATGCCTATCGTAATAAAGTTTACTTTGTAATTGTTTTCTCAACAAAGTTTCCTTAGTCCGTAAACCATAACTACTATCAATTTTTAATAAATCAGGGTGCACCGGAAGCCTACAATTTAGTCTCCGGCCCATCAGGAGCTGTGCAGGAGAATCCAAATTTTCCCGCGGGGTGTTCCTGTAGCTCAGTAGGTTTAAATAAAAATCAGACCGGCTTGCTTGTGAACTTTTTAAAATTCTTTTAATAGTTTGCACGGTTCTTTCACTTTTTCCATTAGCTTGTGCATAGTATGGTGATGTAGTGATATGTTCGAAGCCCCATTCGGTAGCGAACACTTTAAAATTACGACACGAATACTGGGGACCGTTATCACTAATCACCACTTCCGGTATCCCGTATCTAGCAAAATTTTCCTTCATAACATTAATTACCGACCGCGAGGAGGTATCCCTCAGCATGGCCACCTCGAAAAATCCCGAATAGTAGTCCACCAATAAAACATAATTCTTACCGGCGTGTTCAAATAAATCGGTACCTACTTTACTCCACGGAACGTCCGGTATAGGCACAGGTATCATAGGCTCCCTAGTCGGTCTGTTTGCATTCTCCTGACAGACTTTACATCTTTTGACATACATTTCGATATCTTTAGCCATACCGGGCCAGTACAAAACCTCCCGCGCCCGCCTCTTGCACCGGTCTATACCTAAGTGACCTTCATGAATGATGTCTAACATTTTAATTTTTAGCGAGTTCGGTACGACGACTTGCCTATTTTTAAAAATAACACCATCCACAGTATACAGCTCGTCCTTAAATGAATAAAAATAACCTAAGCGCTCCGGTAAATCGTATTTATTATTAGGCCAACCTCGTTTTATGTAAACTAGAACATCTTTTAATATATTATCTT
This sequence comes from Polyommatus icarus, assembly GCA_937595015.1. Classification (NCBI taxonomy): domain Eukaryota; kingdom Metazoa; phylum Arthropoda; class Insecta; order Lepidoptera; family Lycaenidae; genus Polyommatus; species Polyommatus icarus. The sequence continues at coordinate 18,763,049 of OW569325.1, read as the reverse complement.
TCGAAGTTTCCTTCTTTACCAGGGTTAATTTATTTAGCGACATCGGCACGGTACTAACAACCATCTTCACCTGATGGAGGACGGCCTCACTGACGCTGTCGTCGTACAGATCCGGCAGAGGCGCGCGCGACAGAGTGTCCGGTATAAACATGTATTTACCGGGCTTATAGATAACAGACAAATCATAAACTTGCAATCGCAGCATCAGCGCATCTCTGTAAGCGTGCCGGGATTGAATCTAAAGGTTTTTTAAATATACTCTCCAAGGGCTTGTGGTCGGTCTCGACGACTACTTTGCTTTTACCATAAATATACTGGTGAAACTTCTCACATGCGAACACGATAGCCAGCATCTCCTTCTCGATCTGCGCATACCTAACCTGCGTGTCGGTGAGCGTGCGGGAGGCGTACTCGACCGGCCGGCCGGCCTGCAGCAGCACCGCGCCGAGCGCAGCGCTGCTCGCGTCAACCGACACCACCGCCGTGCCGCGCACGTCGTACAGCGCGAGAACGGACGCGTTACATAATAGATTTTTAAGTTTATCGAACGCACATCGGTGACCGTACTCCCAACTCCACGATACGTCCTTTTTTAGCAGTTTAGTAAACACGACGATATGCTCGGAGTAGTTAGGTATAAACTTTGATAGATAGTTAACTGCACCTAGAAATCTTTCCAAACTTTTCCTATCGCTAGGCTCCGGCATATCGACAATAGCACGGACTTTTTCGGCGTCCGGCTTCATGCCATCCCTATTGAAACAATGGCCTAAATAATTAACTTCCTCGACGCATATGCGACACTTATCTTTATTAAATTTTAAATTAATTTGACGCGCCCTGTCGAACAGCGCCGCGAGGCGCTCGTCGTGCTCGGCCCGCGAGCTGCCCCAGCAAATAATATCGTCGATAAACGAATCTACTCCGTCTAACCCTTCGAGTAGCTGTTTTATTTTTGCGTGAAAAACTTCGGGAGCACAGTTCAAACCGAACGGTAAACGTAGGTATTGATAGCGACCGAAGGGCGTATTGAACGTACACAAATCGGCACTCTCGTCATCGAGTTTAATGGCCCAAAAACCAGAATTTGCGTCCAAAACCGAAAAATACCTAGCCCCGTGAAGCTTCGTTACGAGTTCTCTTATGGTAGGAAGTTGAAAGTGAGCGCGCTGAATGGCGACGTTGAGCGGCCTCGGATCCAGGCACAGCCGAAGCCCGCCATTCTTTTTTGCCACGATTACCATCGAATTTACCCACGGAGTCGGATGGGAGACTTTACGTATAACGCCCAGTCGAACCATTCTGTTTAGCTCGTCTTTCAGCTGCTCCTGAAGACCGACCGGGACGTTTCGGCGAGCACACACGACCGGCGCCACCGACTTGTCAACCACGATGTGATATTCACCCGGCAAACATCCTAGACCACTAAATAAATCCGCATTCTCCGATTTAATATCGTAAACCCTCCTAATCAACTGCAAGTCCAGGCAAGATCGTCGACCCAGCACACTCTGACAACTGATACCGGCGATTGCAAATTTTAAATTATACGGTTTATTCTTATAGTACCATATTAAGTTACAAACTCCTTTTATAGGAATCAATTCTCCACTATAAGTTTGTAACTTAATATTTTCCTTGACGTTTATAACTTGAGGCTTATATCCTAGTGACAAAAATCGTTTGTACGACATTACATTAATGTCTGCGCCGGTGTCTAATTTAAATTTCTCAAGGCCGTACTCACCGCGCAGCGTCTCATACCAGTCCTCCGCCGTCGGGGCCGACTCCTCGGTACAATCGACGACCGACACATAAAAAGCGGGTCCACTATCATCACTATCACTCACGTTTTCCGCGTCACGAACATTAATATCGTACATCTTTTTTATGTTGTTATTATTTTTACAAATTTTACACATTCTTGCGTAATGACCATGATTATCGCACACGTAACACTGAACAGAGATTGCCGGACACGAAGCCGGCTCCGCACAGGATCCTCCGCACCGGTCGCAGCGCGAGGCGCCGGGAGCCCGGGCCGCCGTCGGCCGCCCGGCACCCGCGCCGCCACCGCCGCGCGCTCGCACCCCGCGCCAGCCCGCTCGCCGGCCGCCGCGACCTGCAACGCGCCCCGCGTCTCGCACGCCGAGCGCATCGACGTGCCCGCGCGCGCCGTTTCCGCCTGCGCCGCGTTCCTCCAACATACGCTGACTGTCACTCGAAATCTCGTCGACTTGACATATTTTTATCGCCATTTCCAATGTTAAATCCTCCGATCTTAGCAGCCTGTCGCGAACGATGGTATTTTTGATTCCACAAACTATGCGGTCCCGAATTAACTCCTGCTCCAATATTTGAAACTGACAGGTCTTCGCCAGTAACTTTAAATTCGTGACATATTGATTGATGGTCTCGCCGATCTCCTGATTCCTTGTAAAGAAATGGTACCTCGCTAGAGTAATGTTCGTTTTAACACCAAAGTAGGCATCGAACTTAGCTAACAATACTGCGACGTCATCACGATCCGATTCCTTCTCGAACGTGAACGTCTCGTACACGTCGAATCCTTCGGGCCCGATAAGATTTATCAATAGACTGGCCTGAACATCGGCCTTTTCACTATGCACGCCAGACGCTTTCAGAAACAAACTAAATTGTGTCTTCCACCGCTTCCACGCGTCAGCCCGGCTGACGGAGCTGCCGTCCAAGCACAATTCCGAGGGCGGTCGCGCGTGTTCCATATCGAATAATGATCACTTTTGTTTTTAACACACCTCACTACACATTTACGGAAGTAAATCACAACAAAACTTTATTATTCGATAATGTTTTACACCGCTGTCACCATGTTACGTATTGAAACAAAGGTGTCGGACAAACAACTGATTTATTAATATAAGTCTAGGACTACCTTACAATATTAATTATTTAGGTACCCACAACAATTTGCGCGATCAGATCTCCGACGCGATCATCGCGCCGTATCAAGTAATATGAGTATCATAGTGTGTACGCCTATTATATCATTCTGCCGATCATGCCTGTATTTGATATGACAAATATCAGACACGCGGTTAATAGCGATCGGGGCGTATCATGATACGCGTATCATTTTGACACGCTTCGATGATACGCGACGGAGATCTGATCGGAGATCTGATTGCGCAAATGATACAAATGTGGACGCACCCTTAGCAACTATCAAACTGTACTAGAAACAAAAGGCTAGGATCAAAAAAACTAAAAAACGGCTGCTACTGTAAGGTATCAAATATATTTATTTATTTATTTATTTATCATCATCACACACTTAAACTATCATTACAGGGTTTACCTAATGCGATAGTAGTGTACATAAAATTGTATTACAAATTAAGTTAAAAATTAAAATAATAAGTTCATCAGTATCCACAATTAAAACGATAAAATTAATAACAAAAAATTATAAAACCATAACCAGTATATATTATAAAATCCATCAATAATAATTATATAAGTAAAAATTGTAAATAAAATCTATCCTTTGTAAATAAATCTTAATAAATTATTGTATGCAATCACTTATCTTCCCATAACAAATGACAAACAGGCAATTAAACGTGAATTCACTAAGAGTGCAATGGAACAGATCCACCCGCAGTGCAACTTCGTTAAGAGTACGTAGTGCACGAACAAACGGGGAGTATTTGAGCAAGTTAGTCCTGCAGCACGGCACGTGCAGCAGCGGCGGGCGGCGGCGGCGCCACACGTGCTGGTCGGGTACGCTGAGCGACACCTCCCCCAGCACCGCGGCGTCGCTCGTCCGGCCCCGCAGCACGCCAAACACGTACCGCGCCATCGACAGCTCCCTCCGCACCGTGAGCCTGTCGTATCCCACCATACCCAGCACGAATAGCGACGGATAGCTTAGAGGGTAGAACGGATAAACGCCGTACAGCCGCAGATATATGTAACGGAGGAATTTGTTTTGGATTCGCTCCAACATCAGGGAATATTTCTGTTCGTAAGGCGACCAGATCATCGCGCCGTGTTCCAGATGGCTCCTAACGAGACTGTTGTAAAGGCAGGTGATAGCCTTCACGTTAGAGAAGCCCCGACTCATCCGTAGCACAAAGCCCAAGTTCCGAAAAGCTTTTTTGCAGCAGACTGCGATGTGCTCTTTAAACGTAACATCATTACTAATGTGAATACCGAGGTCCTTGACAGACGTCACTCTGGTCAACGGCAGGGAGTCTACAGAATAGTTATATCGGACATAATTGTGCGCTTTCGTAAAAGAAATAGCGAGACATTTAGAACTATTAAATTGTAAATTATTTTCTTTACTCCACGTGTTTTTGGTGTTAAAAGGTGTGAATTACGTTACCAAATTGTAGCGGCTGGGTTGTGGGAGATGAGACTTATTTTTCGAGTTGCAGAGGCGAATCAGGAAGCGTGGTCAGGTCGCCGGCCGCCGGAACTAGTAAGTTTCGCTAAAACGTCACTTGCACTTATGTGATATGTCACTGTTTACAAATGTCACTGTCACATGAAGGAACTTCTTCTCCTTCTATTTGTAGATGGCACTGCTTTAACATACTCGGCCACCTTGAGAGCTCTTGGTAGCTCTCAACTTATATTGTAGAGGCTCCCTCTTTCGGATTCGAAATGGGAAGAGGGCATATCTTTGAAAACGCTCGGTCAACCGTGCCTGCCGCTGTCTTGATTGAAGCAACTCTTGAAACCTTGTCTCGTCCAGGGTATGTCTTGACAATTCTTCCCAGCCGCCATTTGAGAGGAGGTAGGTTGTCCTCCTTGATGAGCACCATGGTACCCGCAGTCAGGGAACCTTGATTTGTCTTCCATTTAATACGCCTCTGCAACTCAGAAACGTAGTCTGTCGCCCACCGCTTCCAGAAGTGTTGCCGAAGTTGCTCGACGCGTTGGTATCTTGATAAAGCGTGTGAAGTCTTCTCCGAGACATCTGCACTCGGTGGAGCCATCAGGGGCCGGCCGATGAGGAAGTGACCAGGCGTCAGGGGCGTAAGGTCGTCTGGATCTGAGGACATAGGGTGCAAGGGCCGAGAGTTTAGGACAGCCTCTACTTGCACTAAAACCGTATTGAACTCTTCATAAGTCAAATGAGCATTGCCCACCACACGCGTTATGTGATGCTTGCAGGACTTCACTCCTGCCTCCCATAAACCGCCAAAATGAGGGGCATAAGGAGGTATAAATTTGAATTCTATTTCATAATTTGAAATTTTATCCATAATGTTTTGACTGCTGTTTTGTAAAAATTCTGTAAACTCCCTAGCTGCTCCTACAAAATTTCTGCCATGATCGGAATAGATTAACAATGGTTTTCCTCTGCGGGAAATAAATCTTTTTAAAGCTAACAAATAACCTTCGGACGACAACGATGTCACAAGTTCTAAGTGCAATGCTCGTGTCGATAAGCAGACAAAAAGGCATAAGTAACATTTTTCTAATCTAGAACCTCTACCTTTTTTATTTAAGATATACATTGGTCCAGCATAATCAACTCCACATTTCAGAAACGGAAACCCTGATTCTAAACGCTCAGAGGGCAAGTTGCCCATTATAGGTTGTATGGAATTTGCCTTCATGCGACAGCACCTTACACACTGGTGTACAATTTTCTTTGTAAGATTCCTCGCACCAAGAATCCACCATCTTTGTCTGAGCTGTGATAACAGAAGTTGTAGGCCTGCGTGTAGCAGAGCATCATGATTATGTCTGACCAAAAGTAAAGTAAAATAATGTTTACCACATAAAAGGATGGGATGTTTTTGATCATATGTTAAATCAGAATTGCCTAACCGGCCTCCTACTCTTATTACATTATTTTCATCCAAAAACACATTTAATGAGCACAGTTTACTAGATTTTATTTTCTGCTTATTAATTAAATCATTATATTCACTTGGAAAGGCAGAAAGTTGAGCATTTTTAGTAAGAAGCATTAGCGATTTATTCATTTCATCAACGGTTAATGCACCTGTGCTCCGTTCTGAGGAGTTTCTAGAACGTAAGTTATTTGCAAATCGAGGCACGTAGGCCATAACTCGCTGAATTTTTATAAATGAAGAATATCTTTCAAAGTTAATTATATTATTCTCAAGTGTATTGGTAGTCATACATATTGTTTTCAAATTAAGTTCTGGCAAACTATCAATTGGTAGAGTCGGTGGCTGATCTAAATTGAATGTGGCATCTGATAGGAAAGCTGGCCCACACCACCATTTGTCAGAATCTCTGAGATCAGCCAGCAAAGTACCACGTGACAGTAGGTCAGCTGGATTAGATTTGCTATCGATATGAGACCAAATGCAATTAGAGTTCATTAAGTCTTTGATTTCCGTTATTCGATTTTGAACAAAAGTTTTTAAAGAATGTGAACTGATCTTTAACCAACTCAAGACGATTGTGGAATCCGTCCACATGACAATCCTGTCAAACTGAATATTTAAAGATTTAATTATTTTTGCTTGCAATTTTGCACCTATAAGAGCGCCACACAATTCCAATCGTGGGATTGTAACAGGTTTAATGGGAGCTACTCGAGTCTTGGAACATAACAATCTAACTACTACTTCCCCATGATTGTTAGTTGACCGTATGAATGCGCATGCCCCATAAGCTGTTTGACTAGCATCCGTGAATACATGTAACTCAATATGGTTTGGAGAGTCTACTAACACATGTCGAGGAATAACAAGTTTATGTAAGTCCGCTAGTGATTGAACAAACTTATGCCAACATATTAGTACCTCAGATGGTAATGAGTCATCCCAACCTGTTTTGCTTAGCCACAGTTTTTGCAAAAGAACCTTTGCCACGATGACAACAGGGCTCAACAATCCCAAGGGATCATATATCTGGGAAACTACAGACAAAATATAACGCTTGTTTACTTTACATGTGTCAGATTTAATTTTTGTAGTAAAATGAAATTTATCACTGTAGTTTAACCAGCCCAATCCTAATGTTTTATTAGATTGATTCTCATCGAGCATGAGTTCCTTAGAATTATCACTTTGTATGGAATTCTGAGCGACTTCTGGTGAATTAAACATCCATTTTCTCAGTGGCAAACAACCTGAACCAAGGACGTTAGAAACTTGTTTACAAAGGTGAGTTAAATGCGACTTATTATCATCTCCCATAAGTACATCGTCTACGTAGGTATTTTCTAATATTACTCTTGAGACCTCAGCATCATTGCAATCAAGCGCTAACTGTCGGACACATCGTAGACTGAGGTATGGTGCCGTTCCATAAGTAACGGTGTTAAGTCGATATACACTGATTGGGTCAGATTCAGTCTCACGCCACAGAATTAACTGTAAATTACGTTGATCCTCTTGGATCAATATTTGCCGGAACATCTTTTCGATGTCCGCACATGCAACATATTTATGCTGCCTAAAGCGCAGTAAGATAACAAAAATGTCATTTTGAAGAGGGGGACCGGTGAGCTGAATATCGTTGAGAGATTTCCCAGAGGTTGTTTTTTGGCTAGCATTGAAAACGACTCTTAATTTGGTAGTAGCACTATGCTCCCGGAAGACCCCATGATAAGGCAAAAAATAACATATTAGCGAATTATCAAAATTGTCTATGCGAGTCATGTGACCTAATCGTATATACTCTTGCATAAAGTCTACATACATAGCTTTGTAAAGCGGTTGATTTTTCAGTCTTTGTTCAAGCGACAAAAACCTATTTTTTGCTATGCTATAGCTATCACCAAGAGTATCAGGTGACTCCCTTAGTGGAATCCTAACTGAAAAGCGACCATTGTTATCTCGTTTAGTTGTATTTAAGAATAACTGTTCACAGAACTTTTCATCTGGACATAGCGATTTAACGGGTGAAATTTCCTCAATTTCCCAAAACTTCTTTAATTGTTTATTAATTTCTGACATTTGTCCTAAATTACATTGCACTTGATTAATGCGCAAGTGCTCATCGTGTACCGGACCTGAAACTATCCACCCTAGCCGTGTGTTGTTCAAGTATGGACCACTAGGTAATTTAATTTTACCATCAAGCAAAAGATCCCAAAAATAGTTTGCACCAATTAAAATATCAATTTGAGACGGTGAACTGAATGAAGGATCTGCTAGATCAATATTCTTTGGTATGTTTAAGTGATTAGCGGGCACCGAATTAGCCAAAGTAGACATTATTTCTGGCAACACCAAACAATGCATATGTGTGGTATAGTCATTTTTTAAAGAACGCAATTTAATGTAGCATGTGTTATTTGTATTAGTTACTGTTTGACCTATACCGCTTATCTTGTAAGTGGACTGTAAATATTTAACATTTAATTTTTTGCTTAATGCTTTTGTTATAATGCAGTGTTGACTGCCACTATCTAGCAGGGCACGGGCTTTTATAAACTGATTCCTTCCAGCAACCTCCACAATGGCAGTAGAAAGTAAAACCGTATCTAATGTTGTATGTGTTATCATTGTGTGGACAGTTTGTACATTTGAGGAATTATTTGCTCCTATTGTGTCAGACACTGTGGCATCCCCTTTAAATATCTCATGCAATAAAGAGTTATGTTTCTGGTCACAATGTTTGCAATGTCCTAAGAAACAATCTTTATTATGGTGACCTACCCGGAAACAATTAGTACACAAGTTTTTAGTTTCAGCTAACTTCAGTTTAGCCTGCGGTGATAAGCTTAAAAATTTATCACAAGCATAAATCGGGTGATTACTTTCACACATTACACAAGTATATTTAAATTTATTCCGTTTATTAACTGAAGTTGGATTACTGCGCATAGAAACTAAACTATGAACTTTAGGCTTCTTGTTAAGATCATGAGAAGATTTGTTAGAGCTACTATGTTGGCTTTCCTTTACCATTTCTAACACTTCAGCCCTTTCCTTTAAGAAATTTATTAATGTTTCAAATTTTATTCGTTCCTTAGAACCTTTATCAAAGTTAATTCTATATTGCTGCCAATCCTTCTCCATCCCAGCATCAAACTTAGACACTATTAAGTAAATTAATAAAGTATCCCAGGACTCGGTCTGCTCGCCTAACATTTTTAAAACTCTTAGGTTTTTAAGAACTGAATCGACTAATTTTCGAATAGATGCTGGTGATTCCTTTGTTAGAGGCTGAACGGAGAATAAAGATTTTACATGGTTCTGAATGAGCATGTTTTTGTTGTCAAACCTATCTTGAATAAGATCCCATGCTATCATATAATTATTAGCAGAAAATTCTAAGGATTTAATAACTTGTAGGGCATTACCTGTTAGAGCAGATCTCAAATAATGGAATTTCTGTATATTATCTAGCTCATCAGAATTGTGTATAATTGACAAGTAAGTATCCCTAGAGTTTATTATTGGTTAGAACCAATTTTCATACGAGCCGTCGAATGAGGGTAGCGATATGGTGGGTAACTTAACTAGCGACCTGGGTTTGACGTTATTAGAATTCTCACTAGTAGAACTATTAGCCTCTGTGTCTGCTAATAAACATTCAATAGTGGACATGGCACTGTAATATGAATTCTCAAATAATTCCCTTTCTAATAACTGTTTATCAAGTTCCCTTTCATCTGTTAATTCCTCAATACTGCTTTGAATTTTGTAAAAACTTTGTAATAAGTGAGATGCTGACCGTTGACGCAGCTTTATTTCAGATCTTTGCCGGTCAGTTAAATCCTCAGCATTTGACAAGGAATCTACAAACTTTACAAACAGCGTCAAACTCCCTTTAATGGGGCCACGTTTTTTTACCAAATCCTTAAGCGCCTCACACATATTGGCGATTTAAATGAGAGAGAAGAGTACTCACGGTTATCCTGCAACCACCACGGTCCACGCGGGTGAATAACGCGCACCACACCGGTTAACCTATAAGAAAATAAAGCGATTTTAATGCAATTATGGTTAAGGTGTACGTGGAGTTGATTTTGGATAGGGTGTTCCGCCCCTGCGCTTTGGTACTCCTTTTCCCTCGACTTGGTCGGCTTCCGAGCACGTGGTCGGCGACTTTCACTTCGCGTGTTCGCTTGCGATTTTTCTTCTTGCCGCTGGAGATCGTTGTATGTGGCTCGAAGATCCAATGTTTTTGGTGTTAAAAGGTGTGAATTACGTTACCAAATTGTAGCGGCTGGGTTGTGGGAGACGAGACTTATTTTTCGAGTTGCAGAGGCGAATCAGGAAGCGTGGTCAGGTCGCCGGCCGCCGGAACTAGTAAGTTTCGCTAAAACGTCACTTGCACTTATGTGATATGTCACTGTTTACAAATGTCACTGTCACATGAAGGAACTTCTTCTCCTTCTTTTTGTAGATGGCACTGCTTTAACACCACGCAACAATTCTATCTATGTCTTCCTGTAATTTTAGACAGTCCTCAATAGATTTAATAAGTATATATATTTTAAAATCGTCTGCGAACAGTTTACCCTTGCAGTATTTGATTACTTTAGGCAAATCGTTAATTGTAATCAAAAACTGAAGGGGTCCAAGATTACTTCCCTGACTAACGCCGGAATTCGTGTCATACGGCAAGGATATAATATGGCCACCATATTCGACGTACTGCTTTCGATCACGCAAGTAGTTAACAAAAAGCTTGAGGAGCTTCGGGGTGAAACCTATCGCCGCTAACTTAGTGAGCAACACGTCCTGATCAACTAGGTCAAAGGCTTTTTTAAAATCGAAGTAAACAGCGTCCACTTGCATGCCACTGTCTACCGCCGGTACGATGTCCAACATATTATAACCTAGCAGGTTGCTCGTAACACCTCTAGACGGACGAAATCCGTGCTGTTCATCAGCTAGTTGCGCGCTAACCTGCGCGAAGATGAGGTTGTACAACACCGACTCGAATGCCTTAGATGCGGTAGATAGGACTGCTATCGGTCTATACCCATCTATCTGGGATCCTAAGTTTCCCTTCGGTACCGGGACCACTCTCGTGGTTTTCCATCTAGCAGGAAACTTTGATGACTCCAAGATTAAATTATATATGTGGCAAAGTGGTTCCGTTAAGACGAAGCAGCAGTCTTTAAATATATAAGGCGGTATACCGTCTGGACCAGTAGCATGCGTGGGCTTGAGCCGCCGCAGCGCGCGCAGTACGTCACGCGGCTGCAGCGGGCCGACGTGCACGCGCGCAGCCGCGTTACTCGCGCCAGCGGCCGCCACTGCCGCTTCCACGCTCAACTGGGGTCGCTCGGTCCTATACACAGAGTGAAAATACTCGGCGAACTCCTGGGCACATCGGTCGCGTTCTAATACTTTCCCGTCCTTTTTGATGACCTTTTTAGTGCGTACATTACGCTTAGAATTTAAAAAATTCCAAAATGCCTTGGGATTTTCTAGGATCTGACTTTGTATGCGATTCTGATGAGCTTCATATGCAGTCTTTATTAATGTTTTTACTTCGGCACGGCAACTCGAAAATTCGTCATAGTGTTCCTTTAACAACGACCTTTTATATTTTTTATGTAAACCTGCCTTTAATTTAAATTTTTTTCTAATTTCGGGCGTGAACCAATCGGGATAAACGAATTTATTTTCATTAGAAATGCATTTTTTCCTAGGAACGTAAGTGTCAAACAATGTATTAATATTATTGTAAAAAAAATCGAGACTAGATTCCAATTCTAACTGATACATCGGGGACCAGTCTAAATCCGCGATGGCTTGGTAAAGAAGCTGAAAGTTGGCTTTGTTAAAATTCCAACTCGGATATTCCCTGGCTAAACACGAATCAGCTGGTAATTGTTTATGAACGGGCGACGCGGGCGGCGTGGACCGCACCGTGCGCGCGCGCAGCGTTATCTCCAGCGGGGGGTGGTGGGGGTCCACCGGCACAAGCGGCGCGGGGGAGGCGCGTACACACACCTCCAGCTCGTCTAAGTTGCTTAGAATGAGATCAAGCTGACGTCCGTTGGCGTTATCTATTCCATTACTCTGAGTGAATCCACAGTGTGATAAAAAATATTCGAAATAATCTTTTACAGTGCCACTACACGAATACAAATTAAAATCGCCTAAAACCAGTACCTTTTTAAATTTACTACAAAAATCTTCAATAGTATTAAATAACAATAAATATTCATTGTCACTGCTACCTGGAGGAATATAAACTACGCATACAAAAAACAAAAAACGTTCGCAGCGAAACACCACAGCACCGGCCAGCTCGAACGATCGACAGTCTATGTTGACGTCACTCGGTACACGTACTTGCCGTAATGTAAGACGCGGTGTGGCCACTAAACACGCTCCGCCGTGCTTACGGCCATCTGTACGATCGCACCTAATTATTGAATAACCTGGTGGGATTAATTCGGAATCGAGGATAGCAGTATTACATCCAGTTTCTGTAATAGCGAACAAATCTGAGCACGAACATAACAAATTCGTATAAAATTCTTGGGTCTTGGTTCTGAGCCCTCTCACGTTCTGATAGAACACTTCTATAGTGGGTTTCTTATTTTTTGGTCCGATTATAGTTTTTTCGAAACCATACCCATTCGCAATATTCAATATTTACTGCCCAATTCTCAGGAGAAATTAAGGTATTATACTGACTTTCGGGAACGGTTATAATGAACGATGAATAATCTTTATCCGTCTTGTGTGTAATCTTTTCAACCCTAATTTCAGTATTACTTCCACAAATATTTTTTACGTGGTTCTCGATACTTTCAATTGAGGTATCTGTTTTTAAACGCCACACATGAAGATATCTCTTGCGTTCTGTTCCTTGGATTCCTACAATACTTGTACTTCCTCCCTTTCTAACCTCCTTATTAGGATATCTGTTCCGCCTTCTTTGGACAGTTATCCAATTTCCTTCTTCTTTCTTCTCATCATCGCCTAGAACGGTGTTCTCAACCGAGATCGATTCGTTTACGGATTCCACAGGTTTGCATTCCGTCGCGGGTTTCGTGGCCACACTGGTTGTATTATTATCGGTCACTTGTTGATTTTTTAAAAGTACCCTCAATGATGACGATGAAGATAAATTCTTATCTTTTTGTAGATTTTTATGAACCTTATCGTGATCCATACTAGAACGTCGCTCCTTCCTTACAACAGTTTCTTTTGTAATGCTGCTGCGTGCTTCTTTTGATATATTAATTGGTGCTTTTACTTCCATCAGCTCCTTTTCGACGCATAAGAGCCTTGATTTCAGCTTTTCGTTTAATTTTATTTGTTCATCAAGCCGCATTCTCATTTCTGTCCTGAATTCGCGAAGTTCCTCCAATATTACACTGTCCAGATTTTTACAGGACATCAAATTATCTTTGAGTGGCTTACGCGAACCTCGCTGGTTATTTACGAAGCTAGAAGATGGAAATGATTTATCTGCTACGTAGCCTCCGCGAATCGGTGTGTTGGAATTATCCCCTTTCGGTGTATTCATTCTGCATTCGGGACATACCCAATTCTTGATTTCTTCTTCACTTAAGTCCTTGAATTGATCATCCGATAATGAAACACATCCATGGTGGTATATTTTCTTACACAATGCTTGCGAGCACTCCATAAACATTAAATTATAAATTGTATTACAACAACCACTACATTTATGGCCCATTGTAATTTTTCGATGACTATTATTTTACGTAACGCCAACCGAATACACGTCCGTGCGCGCTCAGCGCAGCGACCATAATATCAAGCGGGATCAGTGTAAAACTGGTTAAGGTATTATAAAACCTAATGTGGCGACAAATTTTTCCGAGGGGATATCAAACATTCTTCACTGGCAACTATTGGCTTTCATTATAAAAATACACATTTGGCAGCGATTGTTAGGTAGCTTTAAAACTGAAAATGGGTATTATAATAATGTATTTGGATATTAGAATATTGTTTGCAGATTCGTAAATTCTTGAAAAAGGCGGCAAATGCACACGTGTATCTGAGCAGTGCGAGGGCTGCGGAGCATTAACTATTAATGAAAAGACTTAACAGAAGGCCTACTTAACCACGGATACGGAAGTGGGGGGCTCGGGGAGCGCAGCATCTCGCCAAAACAAAAAAAAAAAAAACAATCCAGAAAGTCCAAAAGTAGGTTAGGTTAGGTTAGAACTTAGACCACAACACAGAGGGAGCCGAGCGAAATAAAAACAAACACAATCCAGAAAGTCCAAAAGTTGGTTAGGTTAGAACTGTGACTGTGCTGCGGCAGCAGCCGGCGACCGTCACAATACACGTTGTAGGTTGGGTTAAAGGCGTTAAAAAGTAAGTTACTCAAAGTAAGTAGGTTCATTTAATCCTGAGATTCCCGGCAGGTCGCCGGTCGTCGGTCGCAGGTCGCAGGCAGGGAGGTGCCAGGTGGTGCAAGTGCACCACCTGGCACCTCCCTGCCGGCGCCCATGATTAAATCAAAACTAATTAAATTAATCGATTTTGAGTGACTTAGATTAGTTCGATACATAATTTTTTCACTCCCTTTCGTTACACTTAAGAAAATTAAATAGACCAAGAATAGTTTTTTGCATATCACAATTTGGTTTATTTAGATCCCTAAAAATTTAGCTAAAATATTTTTTTATGAGATCTTGTTTGTATTTATATCAGACCTTAGTCAAGTTTATAGAAAACCCCATTTTAGAATTTATGAAAGCCTATTTTAACTTTTTTTATCCGCCAATAATAATTTGTCGCCTTAGAAGAAATTCAATTCCCACAAAAGAAAATCACTGCCAGATAAAATTTAAATAAAACCTCAAAACTCATTTAAAAGCCGCCGCTTTCTAGTTAAAATGCTACCTCAAATTAGCCGCCAAAGTAGTTTATTTACTGTCCATTTTCAGTTTTTTTATGACCCGGAATGGTATCAATTTGTCGCCGCGTTAAATATGTGCCCAAAAAAACAATCGACATGAATTAGCTAATTTCATACTATTACTACATAAATTTATATGCACATCTATTTATTTTGCAAAACTATTCCCGCGAAATATATTTAAAATCAGTGAACTTTAAACTACAGGAAGAGTAACTCCGTCAAAAAAAGTGCACCAAAGGCTACAAAATGTGACCCGAATACATGTATACTTTATGCATGTGTTCGGTACACATTTTTCGTGTATATATAACCGAGTGACATTCAACCAGGTTGACATGATAATTATTGTCAAACTCATTTTACAATTTGTTTACTTACTTTTTACGTAGCTTTTTACAAAATTTTCGTTGTTAAAATGCCTAAATGCCCTGTGAAATGGTGTAGAAGTCATACAGATACGACTTTTAATACAGGAATAACCTTTCAAGTTTCATCAGTAAGTGAATTTTTTAAAATTATGCTTAGGTTTCAGTTCAGTTTTAGGGTTTAAGTTCTTGTATGATTTTTAATGACTGCATAAAAAATGGTGTTTTTCCTGATTTAATGAAGCATAGCAAGATTGTTCCTTTATTCAAAGCCGGAACTAAATCGGATCCCACGAATTTCAGACCTATATCAATTCTACCGACCTTTAGTAAAATATTTGAAAAAATTATTTTAAAACAATTGCTAGCACATTTTAATTCAAACAATTTACTACATGATAATCAATACGGATTTACTAAGGGTCGATCCACAACGGATGCTGGTATAGGACTTCTTTGCAGTATTTTTGAAGCTTGGGAGGAGTCGCAGGATGCCTTATCTAGTTAAGGATAATAATAATGAGATAGTGCTTTTTGCTGATGACACTTCACTTATTTTTAAAGTGAAGCGACAACAGTCGAACTACGACGAGGTAAACAGTGCTCTCTCAAAAATAGTACATTGGTTTAATGTTAATAACTTACTTTTAAATTCTAGTAAAACAAAATGTATAAAGTTTACTTTGCCTAATGTTAGGCAAGTCCAAACCAATGTAGTATTAAATGATGAGAAGATGAATTTGGTTGACAACACTGTATTCTTAGGTATTACACTTGATAGTAAATTACAGTGGGGTCCTCATATTGTTAATCTTGCAGGTAGGCTCAGTTCTGCAGCATATGCAGTCAGAAAAATAAGGGAAATTTCTGACGAAGACACGGCACGATTAGTATATTTTAGTTATTTTCATAGTAGGATGTCATATGGAATCCTTTTATGGGGAAACGCTGCCGACATTAATACAATATTTGTGCTGCAGAAGCGAGCCATACGTTCTATTTATAAAATGTCTGCTTTAGAATCTCTGAGAGATAAATTTAAAGAAATTAGTATTCTAACTGTTGCCTCTCAATACATTTTGGATAATGTAATATATTATGTTAGAAAAAATATAACAAAATTCAAAGTTAAAAGTGACATTCACTGTAAGAATACTAGAAATAAGCACAAGCTATATATGCCGGTGATCAGACTTAGTAAAGTCAGTAAATCTTTTAAAGGTCAATGTATACGCCTTTACAACAAAATCCCAGTAAACGTTCAAAATCTTTCCATTAATAAATTTAAAAAAGTAGTTAAAGAACGTTTGTGTGCCAAAGCCTATTATAAAGTTAATGATTTCATAAACGATGGCACACCTTGGGAGTAGGATGGCTTCTTGCAAGGCTACTTCTACATTATTATTAATAGGACTTACAATTATGTATGTGGATATTGTATATAATATTAAGTTACAAAATTGTAAACTTTATTTTAAAAGATTAATTTTTTCTCGCTTTTTTTGGTAAAAAAGTGGGCCCCGTGCGAGTTTCTTACGCCGGTTCTTCTCGCCGGGTTAGTTCCCGAACCGGTGGTAGGCATCATGTAGGACATTCTGAAAATATTTATTTTAAATTTATTCAGAAATAAAACAATTTTGATTTTGATTTTGATTTGATTTTTTTTTGATTTTGTATTTTTTCATAAACATGCCCAAAAAGATGGTTTATTTAAGTTGGATGCCAGGGTATTTGCGTAAAATTAAGCTGGTCTCTTTGTGTTTGTCTTATTAAGTTAACATGTTATTGTAAAAATGCAATAATCGAAAAATAATATAATTACAAAATTTTTACAAAGTCGCCATGGACAGTGTTATGCAAGATGTAACAATTTAATCATAATTCATAAACGAGGGTCTGACTTACATCAATATGGAGTATCTTATTTTTATAATGCCGTTCGTACCATAAAGTTAATATACCTATCGGAATAGAGAAACAAAGGCCTGGGCAAGCGAGATGTCACTATCAGTAACATTGCGTGGTAGAAAGAGAAGCGTGATTTGAGGTGGCATAGCTTTTTTTTCATCTGTTTGACAGTCTGTCTGACCCTTATTTTTTTTTTATTTTTTTTTTTCCGGAGGGGGAAATGCATTACGCATACCACCCGGGCGCAGGGGGCGACCCGAGCGGTGATGTGGGACTCCTGTAGCTAATGAGACCACGGTATACCCACTAAAACCCCCCCCCATCTTCCGCCACGCCGACTTTTGACGGGGCCACGGGAACGATACACACATCTGTGACCCCGCCAGCGGCCCGAAGACTCCACGATGGGCGCACAACACGTGCGCCCTCCTCCTCGGCCCCCACCAGGGCTGTAGCAGACGCCCCACGAGTCTGCTACTTGGAGGCCATGTGGCAGATCAGGTCTGTGGCTCTGCCACCGACCACATCTCGGCCGCAGAGGATAGGGCAAGCGGCGCACCGTAATACCTACTTGCCTCTTCCTCTGCGGCCCCACCAATGCCGTTCAAACGGAACGGCCCCGCCAGCTCGCAGGGGGGGTAGGGAGAGCGGCCTCTCCCCCCCGCGATCCGTCCTCGGCCGCAGAGGATAGGGCAAGCGGCGCACCGTAATACCTACTTGCCTCTTCCTCTGCGGCCCCACCTCGGTGCGCATCCGCAGCGGACTCCTCCAGTCCGCTGGGAGCGCCCTCCTCGGGCCAGGCGGCGACACCGGCCGGCCCTGGTTGCCTCTTTGCTTCACCACGGTTGTCCAAGCCGCGGTTACTAGAGCCCCACCGCCACGTCAAGGCGTGCAACCATCGGGGGGAGTCTGTCTGACCATGTGCCGATCGTTGTCAATTTGGGCCTCAGAAAAATCGTGATTTTAAGTTATATACTGAATAATTTTTAGAAATACTGCTCTAGAAACATGGTTAAATGTTTGTGGAATGATTGTGGATCCACACATCGAAAAAAAAAAACCCGGACAAATATCATTTCACAGGTGAATTATTCTACATCGACAGGACCTAGTTTTAAGTTTATTTTTGCCAATTCCCTACGAGTTATTGGTATTGATTTTTTATAATTCACTTCTTTATATGTTTATTTATATGGAAAACATAACTTAACTAGCCATGGGATAATTTGTGTAAACAATTTTCATCTATTTTACACTAGGGCTGCATCAGGTTATCGATAAGTAGTATCGATATGAATATTTTTTTTCTATAATAAATATATTCTAGGAAATATTATTATCTAGAAATTTTAACATGATAACATAACTCCGTAGTTTATTATTAGTTTATATATTATACTATCATATTACATAATTTATCGTTTTTAGGGATCCGCACCCAAAAAACGAGACCCTACTACTAAGACTTCGTTGCCTGTCCGTCTGTCCGTCCGTCCGTCCGTCTGTCCGTCCGTCAGTCCGTCTGTCCGTCCGTCTGTCCATCTGTCCGTCCGTCCGTCCGTCCATCCATCCGTCTGCCCGTCTGTCTGTCTTCAGGCTGTATCTCATGAACCGCTATAGTATATTATAATAGACTTCTGAAATTTCCACAGTTATTATGTCATTCTTATTATTAATATGGCTGCTCATCCAAGATATATATAATAGTTATTTTTAAAGCACTTCTGGAATATGGGCATCCGATCACACTTGACCAATTTTTCAGATTTCCTGCTGACCTGGATACCAGAAATTCATGGCTTAAAATAATTAACCGTCCAAACTGGACTCCGAATAAAAATGTATGCATAATAATGCAGCAAGCATTTTGAAGAAAAGATATTTAACTTCAAAATTACAATTTTATTATATACCTATGTATCTATGCAGTTTTATTTTATCCCATTTTGTTATTTTTACAATCTTACAATTATTATTCCATGATCGATATTTTGTCGAATTACAAGATGTATATTATGTACATCACTGACACGCACACGTAAGCATAATTGTATACACAGATGTAAATAAAATTTTGGTTATGCTTGACAGCTCGGGATTGTTTCTCTATTCCGATAGGTATATTACCTTTATGGTTCGTACTTCGTTTAGTAAGAAACGAACCGAATTGGATGCCGAGCCAGATTACTCGTTTATGTAGCATACATTTTAATAATCATGATATATTTTGTATGAGTAATGACAGAAAATTAAAGAGATTAACGAAAATCTGCATTTGCACCGTAAGTTTTTTATTTCAATTCTGTAATAATTCTGTAATAATTTAGCACATAGATTTTTGTAATCTGAAAACGTCTTGTCTAGGTGCTCTGGATAGTTTTAAATTCGTCCGAGTCGTACAAGGTTTGTTCAAAATTATTATATACTAGCTGTCCCGGTGAACTTCGTGTCACTTTAAAACCTTCCCTGGACTTCTACGAATATTTTAAGACTAAATATCAGCATTATATAATAATCAGCCCAATCCGTTCAGCCGTTTTCGAGTTTTAGCGCGACTAACACATTTGAAAATCCATTTTTATATATAAGACTAGCTGTCCCTGTGAACTTTGTGTCACTTTAAAACCTGCCCTGGGCTTCTACGAATATTTTAAGGCTAATTTTTAGAGCTTAGATTGTATTATTACTTTAGTTAGAACTGTTTCAAGTTCCTGAAAGATGTGACTTTGGTTTTTTTTTCATCCAGTAGGAGTAAATTATTTTATTATTTAAATTCGACAAGCTTTTCCAAATATAATAAAAAATCACATATATTTTTTTGTGCCAGTCAATG
The DNA here is from genome assembly GCA_937595015.1 of Polyommatus icarus. Classification (NCBI taxonomy): domain Eukaryota; kingdom Metazoa; phylum Arthropoda; class Insecta; order Lepidoptera; family Lycaenidae; genus Polyommatus; species Polyommatus icarus. Next base: position 18,743,141 of record OW569325.1, on the reverse strand, counting down.
AAATACGTACGTCGAGAAAACTGCACAAAGATGTCGAATTGGCAGCTGTCTGCGCCTTAAAGCGGTCACAGTATAATATAAGGATGTTATCGTTATTATTGTTTTTACCTTGGAAGTCTGTTTTAATTTTGTTATCAAAAAATAACTTGATGATTCAATAGTACTGCTATAGGTAAATCGTTCTGCTGCGGGAAAACAACCAATAAAATGTCACGTTGTAATATAATAGGTACCTACAATACATGTGTGCAAATGTTTTTTAGGAATAATGCTAATATATTTCGCCATTTTGTTTCACTTTGCATCATCACATCATTAACTTAACTTCTCAGTTAGTTGTTAAAATAACTTCAGGTTATCGCTGGCGGATTTCCTAAATAATAATAAATAACATTCTTATCAAGTTGGAATTCCCAAGTAACTGTTTTAATTTAAAATTGGGTCTATTTTTTCCTTAATAATTAAGATCAGTGAATAAAAATATTTTTTAATATCTCCAGATTGATATATTATATTAATATGACACAAACAGCTTTTAAACTGATGTTGATCATTCAGGTGGTAGTAATTACACATAAAAAAATTAATTATGTAATTTCCAGTATTCTACTCTGGACTTTATTTTAACTAATATGTTCATGTGTGTGAATATTAGTTAAAATAATAATTTGTACTTGAATATTTTTTGTAGTACAATATTTTGTCCTTATAATATTGACTAGATGTCCCGCGCGGCTACGCCTGCGTAAATTATGAATTTTGCGGAAACCGTACATTTTCCGCAAAAAAAAGCTTATATCCCTTCACGTATTCTAATCTATATCTGAGCCAAATAACATTAAAATTGCTCCAGTAGTTCGTGAAACTTTCCAACAATTTCCCCGTTTTTTTCACATTTTCTTCTGTTTCTTCGGTCCTATTAATCTTGGCGTGATATAAGGGAAAAGCACTAATATGGACACGGAACTAATAGATGACACTTACGAAAAAAATACCTTAAAAATAAGAATAACTCTACTTATTTCTCAACACTGTTTAAATAAGCTTCTAAAGCTATCTGTTGATGTGAAAAAATATATTAGGGACGCCTTCGGGAACAAAAATTTAAAATGGGATCAGTTTTCGTTAATAATATTATGACCGTGTCAATACGCGCTCGGCAATTTCTCATATAATTTAATAAATTAGGAAGGCGAAATTTTGCACGTAAGTTTTGAATACATTTGTTTAATTTTTTGAAATTTCTATTGATCTCATTAATGGTCATGTTGTATACACTAGTCATTGTTTATTCATTGATTTTTTTTTACCTATTTTCACTAACAATATAAAGGGTGTCTACTATTAGTTCTTCAAAATGTAAAAAAACCTAATAGGTGACACGGATCTCATCTTTTAGTTTTGCAATACATACTAAAGTTATTTTGTAGTTTATTCTACTGCAAAAAATATAATTCTATTAACAAACTAACAACTTAGAACTACTGTACCTAAAAATGGACATGGTGTCTAATATTAAACCTTGTACTGATCTAAAAATCGATTGCTTTAGTTTTTTAGCAGTAAAAAGAAGAAAAAGGAGGGCTGAGAAAAAAAAAGAAGAGGCAAGAGAAGCATAGAGACTAAATACTGAAAATAAATTTGCTAGGTAAAAAGACGGTTGGAGAGTAGTGTTTTGTGTCGAACTCGAACTCGAACTCGAACTCGACTCGAACTCGAACTCGAACTCGACTCGAACTCGACTCGAACTCGACTCGAACTCGGTTGTCTGTAAAGTCGGTTCACTGACGATAGTTGAACGTGACAACGTCATAGCTTTAAAATATGGAACGCCTCAGAAGTCAGAGCGAGGTAACGCCGCATATTGCGTCATGTTTTTTCGTGCGCGCAGCCCTGGATATCGAATGATAAGACGTTGTCACGTCAAAAATACGAAAAATAAAAATAAAAGGAAAGATAGTTTCAGCATGGAAGAAGAATGGATAGAATTTGGAGACAACGTGGATAATATTTCTGATGCATGTAGTTATGATGAAGTAAATGAAATCTTTTGAAAAACAGCAAATAAAGACCTAATAATATGAAAAATGTAGAACGTAATTTAATGTTCTATGTCAACTATTAGTTCATATTGGTGTCTACTATTAGTGATGTTCGTTTTTTGTGATCTCATCTATTAGCATTTAGCTCTTTTGACTAAGTTTACAAAAAGACCAATAATATTTTATTTTCTTGATTTGTCAGAGAATAATAATTATAATATGTAGTTTTATTTTGTAAGAGTTACTGAAGACACGGAAGAAGTTATCAATCCTTTATTTTCATAAATATATAATATTTTATAACATTCAAATGTTTCACGTTTCCTTAAAGTGTCTGCCATTAGGTCTTTTACCTTATTTCTGTACTGAATCTTCATTATTTTGAAGTCGGTTCCAGATAGCTGAATCTTCAGTTCTCTGACTGAATATATGAAACTTTTGGAACTGGCACCGACTTCAAAATTATGAAGATTGAGTACAGAAATAGTTGAGGTTTAGCCAAATTCGGAAAAGGCACTATTAGGAAAAAATATTTAATAATTTTTAGTTCATAATATTACAAGGATGTTATTATTGTTTTTACCTTGGAAGTCGGTTTTAATTTTTTGTTAAAAATAATATTAATTAAATCCAGGATTATCACTGGACAAAAAGGATGCGCACTAATGAACGCATCTACTACCGGCAGCCAACGATGTCAATACTGGGTATGGCATACGCCATCAAAACTGTAGCAATGTTTTTGCATCAATGATATTATATAAAAAAACTCAAAGCAGATATTATGTTACTACCGCGCGCGTTGTGAAGCCTTATATACGGGCCAATTATTGGCCCGTATATAAGGCGTCCTATGGCACACTGCTCTCAGATGAGTGAGCTCACTCACTTCGAAGGTGACACATTTTCGCGCTGTTGATTGTATGGAATGCCTTTTCTAAAGGTTATAACTTATAATTCTATGCCGGCAGCCAGACCACCCGGACTATAACCAGAAGATCAAGAATAACGACATAATGGGTCCGATTGCGTTTCTCCCCGTATCTAAATAAGGACAGACTAAAATTTTACTAAATTAGTCCATGTACTTAATCAAAAGCTATTACGTTTCTGTTAAATTAAGTTCACGTCACTAAATATGAACTTAATTCTGCGTCTATGGAAATGGACATAATAACGTTCGTTTGAGAGATGTCAATGTCATCCAACTGCCAAACCAAATGTCATTGTGCAGGCGGGATTCCGCGGGAACGCGATACTGTATGGCGTACCTATTGTTTTTCACTTGGTGTTTTTGTTGAGTGAATTATTATTCCTAAAAAGTCGTGTTCGTCGCAAAGAAAAATAAATGAATATAAGAACACAAAGAAGCCCAGAATTAAATTATTATTTTAAACAAAAAAATATTGTCTTTACCTCGGAAGTCAGTTTTATTTTTTTGTTAAAAATAATAATTTCACTCTTTTTAGTTACCTAGTAAGCCACCGCGTATATTATTCTACGTTACATCTTTACTACAATTTGTTAAGAGTCACACTCACAAAATATATCAGGTAGGTAGATAATTTAAAACAATACATAAAAAAAAATCGAAGTGAATAGTTAACACGTGCTAGATAATAGGCACGTCGAAAGGGTCGGAATGGTCTCGAATACCGCGTCGATTCGCTATTCGCTAACCTTCTCGCAGTCATAAAACGAAAAAGTTTGGATAAGTCATGCTTATGATTATACAAGAAAATCTGAATTATTCATATTTCATAATATGCATACCGTTGCCGTTCCTCATTGTATCTTCTTTGTACGAGTATGATAGCCCAGCCATAAGGTACCTAACATTTCACAATTTTCTAAAGTAACTTCGCTTAAGTACGGACTTAACAAGTGCGAACTTATAAAACAATCTTTTAGTTCATTTTATTGCCGACGAGCTGTCAAACTGACAGAAACAAAATAGCTAAAACATGCTTTTGAACTTATTTATGTCCGAGATGGACATAAATAGTGTCGTGGACATAATCAATCCACAAACGCAATAGCTTAAATATTAGTACGAATTTTAGACTAATTTAAGTCTATTAATCGGCCTTATTTAAGTGCACCGAAGAAACGCAATCGGACCCAATATCACAAAATCAGCCGACCTGAAATACTTTCCCGAAAACGTTGCTAGGTCTAATGGTAGATTGACAATTGTCTAATTTTTGTGTGAAATAAAAACGGTCAGTTACTTATACAAGCGGTCAGTTACAACGAGGTTAAAGTACTTATTACATCGTGTCGGTTTAATGTTAACAACTTTCTTTTAAATCCTAAAACAATGTAAAAGGTTACCTTGCTCAATTTTAGATAAGACGAATCCAATATACTACTAACTACTATAAGGGCCATACCTCACCGAGACGCCATAGCGACGTGGCCAGCGACATCTTCGTCACTCATTGACCAACCAGATGGTTGGCGACCGAATGAGCGACGGAGCATACAAACACGTGTAAACAACTGGCAACGTTGCTAGGTAATACATGCGTAGCGGTCGACTCTGGCTACGCTGGCCACTTGGCAACGTTGCCAGTTGGTCGCCAGTTGAGTTACCTCCACATAAGGCTAGTTCGCATCAGGCCAACTATTTTAGTCTAGTACCGAGTATTTTAGTAGCTAAACGTGTCTGAACACTATTTTTTTAAGTTATTTAGTAAAGTAGATTAGTAAGTAATTTAGTCAAGTCAATCCATTTTATTCTATTTTTCGCGGGCGAGTAGCACATCCCAGGCTCCCACTACTGGCGCGCCGGCTAAACAAGTCCGACCCAGTCGAATTAGTCGAGTTCATTACTGGTTCAAGCCCCAAGGGGTCGCACGCGACCGCGATAGCAATACAAATCTATTGCCTCGTTTTTTCCACGATCGAGGGATTAGTTACCGCCAAAATTATCCAACTTTCAGACATTCTCAATCTTAAAGTATTCTTTGGGATCTTCCAATGCTAATTCCTTCAGATGACAATTCTACTAATATTCTACTAGCTATCCTTCTAATATGATTATTATTATTATTTTCGTATCCATAGCTTCTTTTTATTGATCACACTTTCCTCATCTACCTCTTCTAAAATCGCCGTTAAGAATAACTTAATCAGTGTATTTATCCTTCGATTGGGGATTCTCGGAAATGGTATTGTATTGTATTGTAATGGTAGCGTTCTCTGTGAAAATACAAAGAACAAAATACACCTTTTAAGCGTGATTACGTTTAGAAATTTTTCCCGCCTGCCATCACTTTCTTGACAACTATACTTTATTGCGCTATAAATTACTGTTCACCTTACAAAACATCACTCACTTGTGAACTGTACTCGAACGAAGTGCGAACGATTTTGGGGCAGAAGCGAGAATTTTAGCTACTAAAATACTCGGTACTTAACTAAAATACTGGCCTAATGCGCACTAGCCTTTACCCCTCAAAAGAACTAGTTGGCGACGTCGCTGGCCACGTCGCCGCGCCGTGGCGTCTCTGTGAGGTATGGGCCTTATGGCCCAAGAGCCAGCGACATCGAGACTTTGGACCAGCATTCTATGGAGTTAACTCTATAGGGCCTATAGGGGTTATATACCATATGTCAAATTATTTTATCGTGTACTATTTTATATTTTATTTATAATTATAATTTTTAATTCAATGAATTGTACTAATATTATTGTCATTAAGAATTGCATTTGATAAGAAATTTTAAGTTTTATTTTATGCTAATGTATTATTCTGATGTCTGTAATTATACCTGAATAAATAAATAAATAAATAAATAAATAAATATACAGGATAACATTTAGCTTTTATAAAATGACGAAAGTATGACTGTCATCTCTTACTCTATAAAGTAAATTACGTGTTATTGATTGTTGTGAACTTATAAAAGTCAATAAAAACGATCAAGAGCCACGTGAATCAATTGTAATTTTTTCACGTGGCTCCATCCGAGTAAATAAGAAGTATAGTGGGAATCGTATATTTTCCCACAAAAAGGTAACCTTTATCCTTCCACGCAGTCTATAGCTGTGTCAAGTCACATAAAATAGATCCAGAGGTTCTTGAGGCGTTAAAACAAACGAACAAACTCTTCAAGTTTATATTTCTAAATTTTATCCTGCGATATGATGGTGTATCCAGCCATAGTGCGGGGCCACGTCAGTGTATACCACGAAGTATTTGGGATCGCAGACCTTCTTGCCCTGAGGTATGGCGCATTTGGAGAGGATCCCGCGAAGGAACCAGCTGATTCTGTCGTCGATATGAGTCACCGCCACCACCAGGCCCCCGCCGCTGTCGCCATTCAGTGGACTAGTGCCTGAGGAATAAAACCAGCGGGGTTATTCATAGGGTTGCTGTGACGGAGACGGAAAAGGACATTTAAAACTACAACTGAGATGAAAGCTGTCCAATAGCTTTGTCCACATTGTGCCTTTTTTTTGTTCAACAAGGGCATGCGTTATAGGGCAGTCAACAGCGAAGGTGTGGCATGCCCGTGACGCACGTCAAAATCCACCCGCGTTGAAAGAAAAGTGTCATAGCGCGCTAAGATTTCCAGGCGCGTTACGGGCATGCCTCACGTTCGCTGTTGACAGCGCTATAAGGCATGCCCTTGATGAACAGAAAATGGCACAATGTGGACAAAGCTTACGTTCATTCCCTGAAGACAAAGTAGCTTCAATATGATGTCATTCTTTATTTCTGAAAACGTTGGTTTATTAGTTTCAAGACGAAGAAGTAACATACCACAGAACATACAGAGATACTCAATTTTGCTTTTATAAATTATAATATAAGTAAGTGTGAAAGTATGCCTGTTAAGCCTTGAGTATAGTGACACCTGCGGGCTAAGCATTTCTACTATTATAGAAAGGTTTATTCTTAGCGATGGATAAATAAATAAATCTGTCAGTTTGTCCGCAAAAACTGTCAGCGTATTATTTTTATATCTACCGTGACCATGCTAAGCCTACTGGGATAACCAATATATGTCAAACAGCAAAAGAAAGTGACAATACTTTAGTTGTATTAGTTATAGTTACTTTTGAATTCCATGTTTCAAAGTCAAACGCCCCAACGTCATGAATTTTCCCACACAAAGATTTTTATCTTCAATTAACCTATCAATTGGTACACCGTTCAACTAATATATACATATATTCTGTGCTATCAAGCCCCATACGAGCACCGGTGTTCGCGACAATAATAGAATACAAAGCATTTTCAAGAATCCGTGACCGATGGAAATAGTGTATTACAGTATAATCTGGGACTCACGTTAGCAAATCTAGCCATCACAAAATCTAATTATTTTAACCTAAATATATAGAGTTCGGTAGAGTTTACTGTGTAAGTTGCAGCGGGCGGCTGAAAGAGTTATTTTTTAATAACTCTAATCCATCGATCGCGGATTCTTGGAAATGCTATTGTATTCTATTGTTGTCGCGATCACCGGTGCTCGTATGGGGCTTGATGGGTTAATTGAGGACATGAGTGGATGAACCAGTTAGCTTAAATTTTACAACATACGAGCAATTACTCATTATTTCGCTTACAATTTGAACAAAACTTGTAACTTATCTACTTTATCATTACACTAAGACTTTTCTACATTACAAGTATACCTAGATAGCTATACATAGAATCCACATTTTGATTTCAAATCTATATGTCCTGGTCCTTAATCCTTCATTAACGCATCGCAACGCACGCTTCATCAACAATTTCTCATTACCAGTCTTTTTCATTATTTACTGGCAATTTTGCCCAATGGCTGACTATTGAATAAAGCTACTGCATTTGCATACGCTTACCAGAATTACCGTCCCCAGCACAGAAAGTGAACTCATTTAGCAGGCTTGAGTAGAGTGTCGGCGCAGACGCGACGCAGACATCGTCGGGCTGTACGGTGGTGTACGATGACCTTAATCTGCCCGACATGACACTCTGCTCCGTCAAACCGAAGCCTGCGACCTGGAATAATTATTATATTATAGCTTCGTTAAATGGGGCCTGACATGGTATACTATACAAGGTGTAACAAAACTAAGTGATTTACTTTAGGGTATATAGTCCCCTATATTGGGTGCACTGTTAACCCATCAATCCACAAGCGGCAGCTGGCTGCCGCATAAAAATTGAAAATCTATTGTGTCTGCGATACCCACAATGGAGGTGGTATAGCAGCACTGAGAGTAAAAACTTTTGTATGAGCAAACACCTGACGCTGGGGCGCTTGCCCGAAGAAAACAAAAAAAAATGTTCTTGTAGCGCTGCTAGTTTCACAGACTTTAACTCTATAATATGAGGAACCCATACACGCCCTAAAGTCACTTAGTTTTGTTACACTCTGTATATAATATAATGAATTATAGTATCTGTCGCAATCATCTGGTTCAATCTGCGATTCAATTGAATGACTAGCGCATTCATTGAATGACACCATTCAATTGAATGACTCGGCCGAACGTCGATCGAACCACCGTCCCTCAACGTTCAACTAGTTAGCGATTTGTAGCATAGCGTTTGAACATAGCGGACATGAAATCAGTCAGGTAATTGAACGTATTTCATTTTGTTCCTACTGTGGCGCTACTAAAGGGTGTCCAGCGGAAATTTTTCAACTTCAAACTGCAATGGGCATTGTTGTGCAAAAAAAATCACATGTACTTTTTATTTTTTTTTTCGTTAAAATAGGGTATTTTAAGAATATAAATTAAATAATTTTGAAATTCATTGGCTAGTCTTTTCTCAATAAATTTTTAAAGTTTCGCTCTGACGTCATCATCGGCGGCCAATTGACCTCTGAAGTATGTTTTAATTCCTTTCGATCTTATTTATAATGGCTGGTTGCGTCAAATGCAAGTTTTCATTATGTGAAAGCTGATACGAGAAGCTTACCAAAAGTTCGAAACGTAATGTTGGTCGAATTTATTGCTAATTTAACGCCAATGAAGGTCAAACTAAGGTTAAACATATTTGTTCAAAAATATAAGTAACTAATGGGTATTTATTTCGTTTATATACAGAAAAACGATCACTGACCTTATTCCTCGAAATGTTTTTGTAATAAGCAAAATTAAAAAAAAATGGACAATCCCCTAAAGTTTAATAATATATAAAAAAAATAATATACAAAAATCAATTTTTATATATAAGATGAAACTTTGATGGATGATTATTGAGGTCATGTTTAACCAAAAAATCACCGTCAGCCGTATTGCAGACGGGGGATTCAACGTCAGTCGCGTTACTGAACATGTAAAAAAATTTTGAATATAAAGTCATTTTATACCGTACAAAATTCATACAGGTGAATGTTTCTACTTTGTAAATAATAAATAAAACCGTCAGTCGCTAATACGATGGTGGAAAAACCGTCAGCCAGCGATATAAGTTATGACCAATATAGCCCTACTTCGCGCTCAATGTATCCTAGGGCGTCGCGTAGACGACATTTCCACCTGCAAACATTCAGCTGACGGCGATTTTCGTTTGAATTAACCATAAAATTATCTCACATAGGAATTTTAAGTAATTCGATAGTCAATACTTGTGAAGAAGAATTATATACATTTTACTTTAAAGGCGCCATCTGTTGTTATATACTAAAACTAAAATAACACCTACCCAACCTAAACGTGTATAATCTAGATATGAACCTTTATTGGGTGCGAATTAGGATCGTTTTAATGTCAATTCAATACGATTCCCAACATTAACTTTGAGAAGCTCTCAATTTTTATTCCACCCATTATGACGTGGCTGACGATCAAAGCTGTTATGTATTAGTGGAATACTATTATTGTAACGATTTTCGCTCAGTATGAAATTACTTTTTAAACTGAGCGCGACCTCCCCTACTATTATATTTTCCAATTAAATTTTAAACCGAAACTACAGCTTCTAATTTAAATGAACCCTCGATAAAAATTACAAAACATACCACTGCCTGCTGACCGTACAAAATTCTTTTATCGTACAAAGGTCCCCAAACACAGATTGGCTGGACGTATTCTGTAAACACCAGCGTGTTGACGAACAGGATGGCGAGGTCGGATGTAGCTTGTTCTAAAACATAGCTTGGGTGAACTACAACTCTTTCCACCTGGAAATGTAAAACAAGTTTTACTAGATGACCCGGTGAACTTTTTCATTTCCTTCCTAGTATGAACCGTCGCAGGGCTTCCATGTATATTTCAAGATTAAAATTAGCAAAATCGGTTTAGCCGTTCTCGAGTTTTTGCGAGACTAACAAAATTGAAAATCATTTTCATTTATACCTATAGATATATTAAATTATTAATCTTTATGCTATTAAAATCAAGCCCCTTTGCGCCGATTCGATTTGAAGATCTGTGATGAGAGTGTGCTAAGACATCATACGTTACTTCAAAAGAATGAAAACTGCATGCAGAAGTAGTTGTAGTCCATTGAAATGTTACAATTTAAGGACCGAATATTGCATTTATTAGAGGACGCAATTTTATTTTTGGAACATGCTGGGGAGGTCAATAGAAGCTTAACCTCAAGTTTGTGGGGTCGCCGCTCTTGTCCCCCGGCCGCCATCTTGAAAAAGGGGGCGACAACACTATTTTCGTGATATTTCGGAAACTATACGTCGTACAAAAAATTTGTGAGAATATAATTTGATATAATTTGTTGCAAATTATTTTGCCTACAAATATGTTTATATAACTTTTTACACTAAATTAAAAATTTAAAAAGTTATAAGCAAAAAAGTGAGATTTTTTTTTAAAGGTTAATTATCACTTTTGAGCTTTGTTTAATACATTTTACAATAAAATTACCTTAAGCTAACCTTGTAGATGATCTTTCGAAAAAAATAATCCCCCAATCCACCCCGATTTCATGAAATTATTTGTCTGCAGATGTAAAGGAAACTGAAAGCATGTGTTGGCTGCAAAAAAGCAGGCCAAAAATGCTCTACAGTATGCCTACTATTCTGTAAAGCATTTCAGGCTTACTTTTCTGCAGCCACAGTCTAAAGTATGTCTACTGCACTACATAAATATGTGCAAACAATGTTATAGTATGCCTACTATACTAGTCTGCACATGCCTACTATACTATAAAGTATTTCAGGCCTGCTTTTCTGCCGCCACACACGGTTCCACAGTTTCCTTTGCATCTGCAGAAAAATAATTTCATTTCGGGGGAATTGGGGTTTTTTTTTCAAAAGATCATCTATAAGGTTGGCTTAAGGTAATTTTATTGTAAAATGTATTAAACAAAGCTAAAAAGTGATAATAAACGTTTTCAAAAAAAAACACACTTTTTTGCTTATAACTTTTTAAATTTTTAATTTAGGTTAAAAGTTATATAAACATATTTGTAGGCAAAATAATTTGCAACAAATTATATTTTTACAAAATTTTTGTACGACGTATAGCTTCCGAAATATCACGAAAATAGTGTTGTCGCCCCCTTTTTCAAGATGGCGGCCGGGGGACAAGAGTGGCGACCCCACAAACTTGAGGTTAAGCTTCTATTGACCCCCCCAACATATTCCAAAAATAAAATTGCGTCCTCTAATAAATGCAAAGCAAATGTAACATTTCAATGGACTATTGAGGTTTATTCGAATTTTGAAAAAGGCACAAATGAAGAATAACAATTATTATTTGACACTTTTTAGATCATTTTAAGAATATTGTTTTTACCTTGGAAGTCGGGTTCAATTTTTTGTTAAAAAATAATAATATTTTGCTGTAATGTCAACTTACGGTTAGAATTTGCATGCCACTTTCCTTTAAATCCAACAAATTACTTGTTCCACCTTGAATTACTAATCTGTTGATAGCGATCATTTTGTTGCCAGTGAACAAGCAGTGACCAGCTGAAAATCATAAAATTTTAATATTTTTTAAGTTGTATGAAATGAATATAGAAATTGATAAGCATCTGCCTAACGTGCCACCGACCATCTGGCGAGCCTCCTTAATTTGGTTTCTTAATATGTCACATATTAAGAAACCAAATTAAGGAGCGTATGGGTAGGTCTATTAAATGAAAGCCAGAGACCCGTGAACAACATTATATTATATTATAAATTATAAAAAATATAATAAATATTATATTGCCCTTATGAGATAGAGAGTAAATGAGGGCGTGAGTCTTTAGTTTGAACAGGGGCGAGGTCTTATTAACTTTAAACCCAGGTAGGTACTCTCCTGGCTGTAGAACGGGGAACGAAATCGACTCGTAGGGTGTTAACACGGCGGCCAGGCTCCAGCAGGTAGGTCGGCTTCAACGGCAGCCATGGCAACAAAATGGCGGCCTCAGGCTGTCGGCGCATAAGGCAGCAACGTCCACAAAATGGCGGCACGGTACCAAATACCAAGCCGAACTTGGAACCCTGGAACGCGCCATCAAAGAAAATTACGGGCGGTTCCGAAATTGCCGAGATCATCCACATTAACTGCAGCATAAGGAAAAATATCTACTACGTAGACGTGCAGCCGTGGAGGATCTCAATCAGAAACGGAGATTACAAATTTTACGAAATTAAAACATTCCTAATTAATAAAAATGATTGAAGGGCGATTGAAGGTATGTCTTTGAAAATCTGACGCAATAATTTTATAACGATGAAGTTGCAAAATCAGAAAGCTATAATAGCTACAGTCTACAACACAATGATAGCAACAAGGTATATAATGAAATAATGAAAATGGATGAATATGAAATCTACTAAAACCACAATGAAATAATTTATAATCAATAGAAATAAATGCAATACAATAACACTTACCCAATCTGGGGTACAATAGACACTATAATATTATAACAACGAACAAATCTACGAAACTATTAAAAGTACGTTTCGAAAGGATCGTTATTTAAAATAATCAGACGCAATAACGTGCGTCTCCTTTGACTTCAAGTCCCGATCTGAGCACAGACTACTTAGGGATACTAGATCTGAGACAGCGAGTCGTGTATGACGATCGAGTCACAAAACGAGTCTCGCGTAAAATGAAGGCAGTTTTAAATAATTTCGACCCGGGCTGGTTTGCACGTATTAAGTAGAAAAGTAGTTAACTAAACTTTAACTTAATAATTTTAAGTTACTTATTGCACGTAAACACAAAATTTAGTAGTAAGTAGCAAGTTAAAATTTAGTTAAGTACTAAACAAGGAAATTAGAATTTTGACTATTTTCTGTTAAGTTGGCAGGCGGGGCTTGTCACTTGACACATTTCGGGCAGGCACTTCAAATTAAGTTAAAATTTAGTTATTACTTATCTACTTAATACGTGTAAACTAGGATGCTGCTGTAAAGAGCGAAGACGGCGCTAGCCATTTTTAACCGACTTCCAAAAAGGAGGAGGTTATATGTTCGTCTGTATGTACGAGTATATTTTTTTTGTATGTTCAACCATAACTTCGCCGTTTGTGGACCGATTTTCATGATTCTTTTGTTGTTGTACAGGGTTGAATCCGAGTTTGGTACCATGTTCACAAAAGTAGTGACTTGATGATGGGATCCATGAGGAATCGAGGGGACTCCTTGAAATTTGTATGGAAACATATAGTGATTTTAATTTTTTCAAAAGCATTCGAGGTAAATACTACCAAAAAGTAAGACTTTCCACCAGGTTATACCCTGGATCCGAAGGACAGAACAGAACTTTTGAATGCTTATAGATACAGGTTCAGGGATTTCGGCGTTGTTTAAACAACTGAAAGCATAAGCCAATATATCAATTTGATTAATCATCATCATCACAACTCTAATTATGCCATGCATCATCACATTATGACCCAATTTTCGTGATATTTTGCATCGAAGCAGATGTTTTTGATGATTATTTCGCTGTTTGTAGACCGATTTTCAAAATTCTTGTTTTGTTAAATAGGATATAATATTGATTTTGTACACCAATTACGAAAGTGGTGAGCTGGTGATGGAATCTATGAGTAATCGAGGGAAACCCTTGAAATTTATCAAAGCACACATAGTGGTTAAAATGCTGTTTTTACTTTCTAGTAACTTAAACATATTATGGTACAATTAAAAGAAATCTCATACGAAGGTGTCTCTTGGTCCAAAGGCACTGAACAGAACTCCTGAACGAATTGTACCATCGAAGAAACTAATACATAGGCAGTTGACGGGCCTACGTCATTTGGTTGATTATGTAAATTCAATGTAAGTCGTGATCTGTTGGATGGAATTGATATAACTTGACCAAACTGTGTAGGTCCGCCATATATGATATCTGATAGTATTGTTACGAAAAAGGACACGTAGTGCCATCTCTCCGAATCGAACGAACCCTAGCACGTAACAGTATGCTATCAGAGAAATTGATTCATATGCAGACGGCGGTCATCTTCGAATCTTTCAGTATTTGATCCGTTTTTAATATTTTGTAATCTGATTCCTGTCACTAATTAATTATTATGACAACAGGGGTGATTTCTGAATTTTGTAAATTAAACATCTCCGTATAGCATTAGAACAACGAGATAATATCTCACTCTCGAGTGTAGTCATATTGTCAATATCGACATCTATATCTCTATACATATCTTCTAATATATATAAATCTCCTGTCACGATGTTTGTCCGCGATGGATTCCTAAACCACTTAACCGATTTTAATGATTTTTATTTTTTTATTTTTGTGTGCTTTGTTCCAACTTGAGAGATAGGATAGCTTAGATCTTTAATTATAGTCGCAATTTTATTTTATTGCAAATTATTTGTCTATAAAGAGCGACCATTGTTTATGCGACGCGGGTCACGGGATAGCGATGGACGTTGCCATGCTGACATACTTATTTAGTCACTAATTCAATAAAATAATACGGGCGTTAGACTTTATTTAATATGGCAAACAAACGTTTGCCGGGACAGCTAGAATATTATAAAACAAAGTCGCTTTTTTCCCTCATGTCCCTTTGTTCTCTTTACTCTATAAAACTACGCAACGGATTTTGATGATTCTTTCAGTGTTAGATAGCCCATTTATCGAGGAAGGCTATAGGCTATATTTTATCACGCTAAGACTAACAGGAGCGAAGAAATAGAGGAAAATGTGGAAAAAACGGGGAAAATTATTTGACCTAGCCCTTGCTAACTTGAACGCGCTAATCTCAGGAACTACTGGTCAGATTTGAAAAATTCTTTCAGTGTTAGATAGCCCGTTTATTGAGGAAGGCTATAGAGTATAGGCTATATTTTATCACGCTAAGACTAATAGGAGAATGAAATTATTTGAAAGGGTTTATCTCGCGAAATACTGGAGCAATTTTTATGTTATTTATGGCACAGATAAGAACTAAGAAGTAGACCACGTGAAGGATCATATGCTATCGATTTTAATCATTTTTTCAGTGGCTATATTATATTTTATACCCGTGCGACGCCGGGGCGGGTCTCTGGTGCATAATATAATATCTCTTTTTCTCAAACATGCGTACGTCGAGAGATAAATTGCTCTTTCGTTGACTAGCTTACTCGATAAGATAATAATATTATGTCGATGATGGCAGATTGAGACACATTCATATACTCTTGGGCCATGCGTACCGGTCAACACCGCGGTGCGGGATACGATGTTCCCGCCGCACTGGTACGTCACGATGCTACTGTTCCGCAGATCCCGTATCAGGACAGCCACGTGCCAGGGCCAGTCCCCGGCCTTGGCGTCCGCCCGGACTGTCACGAGCTCGGAATGTTTGAGAGACCGCCTGCCGCATTGAAAGTTACCGGGCTGTCGGCTAGCCGTTGGAGTGCTGCTCTGAAAATATTTTCAAATATAATATATTATTATTTTTATTTAGAACATAAGAGGCGTCGCGTCTATGCCATCCATTTCTGTCTCATTGGTTTTTAATTATTTATGTAGCAATTATTGCATTGTAATTTTGTAATTTGTATGTAAAGGAAAGTGCTGCGAACCTAATCCGATTTTTTTGATGTTTGTTATTTACTTGACATATTATATGCTGCCAACTAGTATTTCCTGTACGTTCTCTACATAAATAGTGTTATAAAGTGTTGCCCACAGGCGTAAAAAATCTGCAACTTGTTACTATAATATATTATTCATTTGACTTTTATTATTTTTTATAACAGCGGCGAATAGTGTGATAATACCGAGTGTTTTTTTTATATTTTCATCATGACGTACTTATTATTATTTACTCACCTTTTTATGTTCATCACATAGTAGTATATTGTTCAGTGTAAATTTTGTGACCGTTGGTTTTTCCACAGCGACTGTCGAATTTATTGAAAAATAGAAATGATAACGTGGAGGTAATTTTCCTGTTGGCACCAAAATGTATTCACGCCAATTATTGTTGACAATCATTTTGCTTTGCTGAAAACTGAAAATATCCAAGTGTGTGATTACAACAAATTTTAGTTTAAAGAATAAGATCAGCTGTCAATGCTAAAATAATAATATTATGAGTGTGAAAATATATAAATAGAGAATATTTTGCAAAGGTAGGATCAGAGGGCGCGGCGCTACTAGCACGGATGTCGGATTTTTATCGAATGATTAACTGTATGTAAATTATTTGATCCAAATCCGACATATTGCAACGTCGTAACCAAACGTCGAACTAAACTTGGCTCTAGCATGAAAACATTGCAGTAAAATATTCAATTAAATGTTTAATTTTGTAAATAAAAAGGAAATGACAATTCATCAACAATTAAATATTAGGAAATATTATCTCTCTGATTACATACATATTCTTATGGCCTGTTTCACCGCATCCTGATAAGGTGCCCGATAGGGTTATTTGACAGATTTTCCATACTCCATCTGTCAAATTAAGTGGTGGATAGCCTTATCAGGAAGCGGTGAAACAGGCCCTTAAACTTTAAATTAATACTCTAAGGGCCAGTTTCACCACCTTCTGATAAAATACCGAATAGGCTATTCATAGCTTTTTTGACAGATTCTTCTGATGATGTGATCTGTCAAGTTAAGTGATGGATAACCTATTTGGAACTTATCAGGAAGTGGTGAAACAGGCCCTAATACTACAATAAACTGTTCTAACTTCTAGATAATCTCATACCATGTGTGATGTGACGTACTGAATGTTTAACTTACAAGTCACAACTTACGCCGTAAAATATCAGGGGATCCTTAAAGTTTATTTCGATTTGTGCGTCATTGAGATAAGAATACAGTCCTAAATTAACAGTCCCTTTCCACAGGATGTCCGTAACTTTGTCAAAATAAAGCACACCCATGTCGCACGGATCGTACCGCGGCTGAGCCTGGCCTTGTAGATACATCGCCTGCACTCGCACGAAAAAAAATAGAAAATATATTCCAAAGTATAACATTTTCATCTAATGAATAATGATTAATAAGTGATTCTCAAACTATATCTATAACACAACTGTAGTATGTGCAAACTTTTTACTTGTAATTTTTCTTATCTTACTTGTATACAGCGTGTTCAAGTTTCGACTGTTTCATAAATCGCACTTTGTCTGTTTATAAGTGAAAGTTTTCTGTACTAATTGGTGTCAGTGGGTTTAGTTTTAATCACAAAATAATCGAATGCTAAATTAGTCATGAGAACAAAGAGAATTATGACAAATGTTGCGCTGATTACTCAATAAAACAGCTGAATAAATATTTGATCAGTGATCATTCATAACAGTCATAATATTTGTGGACAAAAAAATATATTGGCTTATAATTTACGATATAAATTATATGCCAATATATTTTATTATATACCCCTATAATTTACAGACTACGAACACATTTTAGATAAGTACTTAATTATAATGTTAGTAATTTTCACCCAATTGTGTTAGCTTGTTTTTTATCTTTATTTAACATTTCGTTAATTAAGAATAAATTACAACCATAACATTTTAAAACGTTTGCGTATTTTTTCGAGCAGCACCTTTTTCCTACGTTTCGGCTATTTCCTAGCGGTCACGGGAGGACTGAGGTGATATTCGTCCAACTCGCTGAAGTTTATTTTTAAACTACCCGCAGAACATTTTTTGCGGTATGATTTTAATAGTTATAAAATCTATATATATATATATATATATATATATATATATATATATATATATATATATATATATAAAACTCAAAGGTGACTGACTGACATGTTGATCTATCAACGCACAGCCCAAACCACTGGACGGATCGGGCTGAAATTTGGCATGCAGGTAGATGTTATGACGTAGGCATCCGCTAAGAAAGGATTTTGATAAATTCCAACCCCAAGGGGTTAAAATAGGGGATGAAACTTTGTATATAAAATACTTCTTAACGCGAGCGAAGCCGCGGGCAAAAGCTCGTAAATTATAAATTCGATAAATTCGATTCGAACAAAAAAACAATGGGTTCATCCTGTATATTTGACCTTTTAGCTCTTAACACTGATTCTTAAAAGAACTTGACGTGTTATCTTTGTTTTTGTTCATAACAAATATAGAATAGTTATAATATTGTCATCAAAACATAACAAAATTATACTTAATATTAACTAGCTGTCCCGGTGAACTTTGTGTCACTTTAAAACCTTCCCTGGACTTCTACGAATATTTTAAGACCAAAATCAGCCCGTTCAGCCGTTCTCGAGTTTTAGCGCGACTAACACATTGAAAAACCAATTTTTATATAATATTAGCTGTCCCGGCAAACGTTGTTTTGCCATATAAATATTTTTTGGTATGAAAAATAGATGTTCTCAGACTCAGACCTACTCAATATGCTCACAAAATTTCATGAGAATCGGTCAAGCCGTTTCGGAGGAGTATGGCAACGAAAACTGTGACACGAGAATTTTATATATTAGATTTTCAAAATGTGGGTTTCTTACGTAAACGTTTGGTTTGATAGTCCTACTGACTGAACTGAATTTTCTTGCAAACGAATTTGTGAATGATCTTAGTCGTATAACAATTACGCTTACGATTAAATCTTAAAAAGCACACGTACAATCATGGTACAATCTGGATGAAATGGACTAAAATAGTTTAATTTTGTTGAGAAAAATCGTATTTTTGAAATTACGTGAGATTTGCCGAGAACCCCCCCTCTCCCCAACGTGAGATTAGGTGAGATTTGACTTGACCCCCTCCCCCTAAACACCTCACGTAATTTGTGGACTAGCTGTCCCGGTGAACTTCTTGTTACTTTAAAACCTTCCCTAGACTTCTACAAATATTTTAAGACTAAAATCAGCCCAATCGGTTCAGCCGTGTTCGAGTTTTAGCGCGACTAACACATTAGAAAATCCATTTTTATATAAGTTTAACGTTGTTCGTGGCGGCCGAAAAGGAAGATCTTCCGACCTAGCGAGATAGCATACTCGGTCAGGCCGAAGCCCACTGACGTTATATCAGACGTTGTATATATCTTGCCGTTCTCCGAAACTTCGATAGCGCGATGTAGGATTGTTAGGCGAATTGTGGGTACCGGCCACATCACTGCCCCCGATGATCGGTGGTATTCTTCAATGCGCTTGTGTTGTCAGGTGTGGGCCGAAGCTACACGTGCAATGACCAGGAGAGGTTCCCGTGCTCTGCTAGTGAACCGGTCGTTGTAGCCTATGGCTGCCCCGTTCAAGCCAGACGCGGGTTCGACCGGCGCGGACGCCCACCGCTGCTTATGGTCGAGGCGACCCGGTTATGCTTGATGTCTGTTGACATGGTGCGGATGGGCGGGGAGTGTTGATGATGATTGATGTCCAGAAGGATGCGTGTTCTTGTCGGTGGTCACCAATTTAACGTTGTTATTGGCGGCCGAAAAGGAAGATCTTCCGACCGAGCGAGATAGCATGCCGAATGAATAGTCAGGCCGAAGCCCACTGACGTCATTTCGGACGTTGTATATATCTTGCCGTTCTCCGAAACTTCGATAGCGCGATGTAGGATTGTTAGGCGAATTGTGGGTACCGCCACATAAGACTAGCTGTCCCGGTGAACTTCGTGTCACTTAATAACCTTCCCTGGACTTCAACGAATATTTTAAGACCAAAATTAGTCCAATCCGTTGAGCCATTTTCGAGTTTTGGCGCGACTAACACATTTGAAAATCCATTTTTATTTATATATGGATTCTTAAACAATAAAATTATCATTTCAATTTAAGGGTTTTCTTTTTTTTAGTTTTTAATAAACCACCAACTAAAAATTAAATTGTAAAAAAACATAGCTGAAGCGCACAATATTACAGTGTCCAAGCAACTCCTACCGCGGAGACCGCTAATGTGTTGGTAAAAATATATGGTTCGGTTTCGTATTTAAATAAAATAATACAAGTTTATAGGCCGGTTATGAACGTAGATACTAATTTTGTGGCGCGTGAGGTTATTCCAAGCGCGCGCTGAAAACATTCCTCAGTTACACTGTGGCGTAATGAAGCAATAATAATATGAAATTATGAAATGAAAAAAAAAACAAACAAGCAAACTCTAATGAAGACCCGGTCAAATCACTAGAAGTTGCTCACAACCTTTCGTGAAATAGATAAGTTAAAGTCAACAAATCTAAAGATAAAAGTAACAAGTTGCATGTCAAATATAAAATAGATAAATATGTACTTAATAGTACCTACTTTACAACGTCTTGAAAATTGTACGTAATTGAAAATTAAAATTTCTCCAATCTCACTTTTAGTTCCGGAAATATGCGAACACAAATATAACACATATTATGTATGTGTTATGTTTGTGTTCGTATAACTTAATTAGTAATTACCTAATACACTTGAAATTTGGCATATTTCTTCAGACGATGATAATATCTAGGCTGTTATGGAAATATTGCATAGAGCAGGCTGATGAGTGATGACGATGAACGAATTTGCTAAGTACACTGTAATAATTGATCACGTCAGTTTTAAAACAAAATAGAATTAAGTAAATCGAAATCGGTCCATTCGTTCGGGTGCCCCCGCTGCCACGGACACTGTACACACGTACTGTGTGTACTGTATCTTTTTGTTTAGGGGTTAAGAATTTTGTTAGCACTCTCAGAAAAAGTGAATTTTAACTAACACGTCAGTTCAAAACAATGTTGGCTGGGTCAGCTCGTCTTTAATTGTCGTAATTAGTAGACGGTGTGAAAGAGGCGCCGATAATAAGTTTATTACCCCGCCACTAACGAACGGGCGCGGACGGGACGCAAATTGACAATAAATAACAAATGGCCACACAAAGCTACCCCTTGTCTATAAATCTACCCGCGCCTTTATAATTACAATGTTTCTGATTTATATCGTTGCTTCTCAGTTACGCCAGGCGCTGATTATTTAATCCGTCGTACTTGAGACCGAGCAAGTACAGACCGAGAAAATAAATTCAATGAAAAATATTAACGACTTTTGACTATAACAAAAACTAGTCTATTTGTATACATACCAGCTTTACTTAGAAAACATTTCAAACGATTTGGCATACCTAGTAACATTCTATATTCAAAGTGGCTACAACAAAATCTTTTTTTTTCTGTAGCCTAAGCTGTCCTATTGCAGGGCAAAGGCCTCCCCCAAAGTCTTCTATTGTGCTCGCTCCTGTGCTACCGCTGACCAGCCTGGCTGGTATGCTTCCAGCTCATCGCGCCATCTTTTTCTAGGCCGGCCACGGCGGCGTCGTCCGTCTTCCGGTACCCACTCTGTAGAGATCTTTGCCCAGCGGTCGGGATGCATGCGGCTTACGTGTCCCGTCCACTCCCATTTCAACTTTGCCGTCTTTACTCATACGTCCTTGATTCCTGTTTTTGAGCGCAGTATGCTGTTTCTCATTTTATCAAGAAGTTTAACTTTAACAAAATCTATTGATCTATTTAAAACTTTGAACTTATTTTTGTATCGAATAACCACTTTGTTAATGACAACTATATTATATAAACAATTAATACTATATTATATATATATATATATATATATATATATATATATATATATATATATATATATATATATATATATTCAATTTGTTACCTTTTATTATTTGCTGTTATAGCGGCAAAAGATGTAAGTACACAATTTTTGAAAATTTCAGAAGTCTAGCTATAGCGGCTCTTGAGATATACCCTGGAGACAGACAGACGGACAGACAGACATCGAAGTCTTAGTAAAAGGGTCCTGTTTTTTACCTTTGGGTACGGAACCCTGATAAATTTAAAATTAATTAATCGTATTAATGCGGCTGAAACTAGCACAATAAATACCTATAATTTTATTCTTCTAATAACATTTCAAAACGGTTTAAGTATTTTTAAGATTAATTTGTCATTTAACGTAAAACTACTGCGAGTTTTTACGCATGATAATATTATTGTTGTTCTTCAGGAATTGAAACAATTAAGTTCTATCATGAATTGTCAACAACACCAATTAATAGTTGTTAACTTGTAACAGCCATCTGTTATTTCTTAAACGATATATTGGGGGCATTACAACGCATCAAGTGAATTGGTCTAAACTCTTACCCCCTTACTAATAAAAATTTACTCAACGGATACGCTACACAATGTTTTCTCCTTTTTTTCTACGTTGTAAAATTTGCTCAACAGAAATAGATGAGTAATAGTATAGATAAAAAAAAGTTAAACATTACACAATGAAGAAGCTATAGGTAGCTTTTTTATTGTGTAACTTTTTTTGTTAGTAATTAATTGTTTGTCGAAGTAGCTAGAAAAGTATAATGGACCAACAACGATAAAGAAGATAAAATTTTACACATCTAAAAAATCTCAGCCCTTGACTGATAATTTATGTTTGAAAACAATATAATATGTGCGTTTTCGAAAGACAACACAACACCAGTGTGCCGCGTGCGATCCTAATTCAAATGTTATGGCGATGGAAATTTTAAATGACAATCTTAATAAAATCTCAATATTTTTTTATTAAAGGTTTAAAACAGAGCATGACAGATATTGTTACAACAAAATAACAGCGATATCACCATAATTTGCAAAAGCTTCATATCATAATAAACTAAAATGACAAAAAATCGTAGGCTTCATACTAGCACAAATAGTATCAGTCGTTACGCGCTTGTCGCATAATTTCTTTAGTATACAAAGCGAGCCCAGTGGCCCATAAAGTTCTCTGTGCCAAAGAATTGTTTACCTGTTTATTATATTCAGGATAACGAGTACGAAATTAAATTGAAGAAATTGTGAAAACTAGAGCGAGTTTCAACTATAAATGAGGTGTTGCGGATTTCAATGGCAGAGTCGCTAGAGGTAGAGCGAATGGTAAATTAAGGAGGGGACAAGTGCAGTGTGACAATAAAGCTCAAAATATTCGTTTCTTTTATATTTCAATTGATATAGGCTACTAATTTAACATCATAATATTATACATAATACATATTAATAGCCCAAATAATTACATTGACAGGTCGAGTTAAAGTTTTCGTTTACTTCTAATAAAGAAATATGGCAACTCAGAATGGCAAATATTTGTTTTCAATTTTCATATTTACATAATAATTCATTTTGATAACATGAATTGTGATACTTGCTTGTGATTGTTGAACTGTATCTTATCAATACTTTATCTAAACTTTTTTATTATTTGATTTAGATTTTTTTGTATCAATTAAAAATCAGCGATGCGTTCAAGAAACATGATAATAATAATATGATGCCGAGTGAGAACCAATTTGGTGAAATACTTTATTTTGTCGCTTATTTTTTACCAAATGAATATTTTTCTTTTCTGTTCTTAACTCTTTCCAAATTATTTTACTATGTGTATTGCATACTTATTTATTATTCACGTGATTACACTTCACAGGAATATTACGAATACCAGAGATTGATAAATTAAAAGTATAACGTCACCCCCACGTTTCGCGAATGGCATGCCTTGATGTGATCATGCCCGACTCGGCTTAGTGGGGCAAAAATATTTCATTATGATAATTTTTTTTTATCAATGTAATGAAATGTCAAATTTAATTGATCATAATGCTTCAACTCCCAAGTGGCTACATGCGGCCGCGATAACAATAGATAAGCCATGATAAGCTATTATGTCTGGTTTTTCCACGATCCAGGTATTAGTATTCATCGACACAATATAGTCACATTAAACAATCTACTGGGTTTATAATAATAAAGATATTAGTGGAGGAAGCCGGTTACTAACATTTTACAACATAAGAACAATTGCTACTAAAGCTTAAGGCCGTCCCCCGAGCAAACGACCTTGGCCATACATTTGCCGCGTTGCCGAGATCGCGCCAAAAACCCTATTATTTTTACTTATCTTAGTTCAAAATTGTCCTAAATAATAAATTAAAATATGTAGTTTATGATATTGTCGATCTATTGGCGTGAGTTTCAAATAAAAGTAATTTGTAAATCATAAGGAGATGCTGAATGTATGCTTGAATTTTAACAAATTGGTATTACTTTGGAAGCTGATATCATGAGTATAAGAAACAAAAATAGAAAATTTAAAACGACAAAAGGAATGTTGATATACTGAAGATTATTGCTGTATTTTTATTATAACTTTGTAGCTTTCAGGTTATGAGTTTATAAGGTTTTAAATACGGTCAATTACGGAATGTCCGGACGGAACGCCCTTAAAACAAACCTAAGCGTCAGTGACAGGGATACGGGAGCGGCTGCAACGAGAAACTGGCCGTGCACACCTGCGCGACTACGGTGCGAACCGTCAAACGTTAATATCATGACACAATCTATCAAAACAAATCAAAAAATCATAAATTAAAGAGTTGTAGAAAATAATATAAAAAAACGGTTGTCTGTAAAGTCGGTTTACTGACGATAGTTGAACGTGACAACTACCTTTGTTGAGTTGAACTTCATAATATTTTGTAAGTAAATTTAGTTCCGCGATTTGATAACAGATGTCGCTGTTAGGCCTCTAGATCGACGCAAAGGCCGATTGTGCTTCCTTGTCGCTCGTTCCGCTCTCTCGCTTGCACTTCAAGCCTTAAATGAAACGCCTCAGAGCGAGGTAACGCCGCATGAAATGTCATGTTTTTCGGGCGCGCACCCCATATCGAATTATAAGACGTTATCACGTCAAAAAGGTTTTAAAAAAGAAGTCTAGTTATGTACACTTCAAAACACGCGTCTGACAACTTGATGCGCACGTTACGCTTGCCGACGCGAACATTTCGCGTCGCGGTCGTGCAGGTGTGCACAGCGCCATAAGATTACATGGGCAGCGTCCGCCGCGCGGTAGACGCTACCGCTTCGCAGTCGCTTTGGTCGCGTAGGTTTGTGGAATCCTTTATTTTTTCCCATATAATTTAAACAAACCTTGTAACTTACCTACTTCATCATCTAGCTATCATATCAGATATCTATACGTAGAGTCCACTTTTTTCAGATCATTCTCTCGGTCCTAATCAGCGTTGCCAGATTTTTTTTGTGCCAAGTCGGGACTTTGGAACTTTTCGAGTGAAAAAGCGGGATTCTTTAGTCAAAAGCGGGACAAAGTAAAAAAAGGTATTAAATCAAAAGTTGTTTTAATTTTTATCTTTTTATGTGCGTTAAAATAACATTTACGTGACAATAGAATGCTAAAGTAGCCAAAGAAAATCCACCCCTGTACCTCCCACACTCTTAACTTCACTACGCACCTTTCTTTCTCAGTATGCTGCACGTACGTTCGGGCTTTCCCCGAAAAGCGGGACTGAGACTGTCCCGCGGGGGAGATTTAATTCTGATGAAAAAATCGGGACGTCCCGCCAAAATCGGGACGTCTGGCAACGCTGGTCCTAATGGAGAATGGAGGCTTCCATTTTGCAAAAAAACGTGGCTTATCCACTAATTTCTTCAATTGTGAGGGTAGGTATATAAAACATGTAAATTCATTTGTACTACTAACTGAAACAATATTTTATACAGTTAATAATATTATATAATAAATAATAATATTAACTTTCACAAAGATTTCTGATCTTTTCTTCTCATAAAACCCGAACGAAACTTGCTAATTAAAATGTTAATAGAATCGATGTTATTAATAAAACTGATTATAAAATCCCGCCAAGAAAAGTTGAAAGAGGTAGAAGATAATAGACGATTTCACGAAAGGACAGCTTTTTATACAGTGACACTTTTTAATAAGGTTTTAATAAATTATGCAAATTAAACCTCCCATCGACCGAGACGACGCCTCCGGTAATGTTGCTAATGCTTTTCTTTTTTGCCTTCTCTTTATAAAAATTCAACTTTATTCATATTTTAAGACATAAGTTAAACCGGGTAAGTTACATTTTACAACATAAGAGCAATTAGGTGCTCATTTTCCCCTTATAGTTTGAACAAACCTAACAAGGTCCAGCTCACTCGGACGGTAGGCGTTAGCCATGATGATAATCGCCCAAATAGTTTTACAATAATTGGATTCGTTTGTTCAAATCGAATAGGATATAACCACAATGTTGGCGCAGCGACAGCTCTGACGTATGTTCCGCTAATTTTATGCGCAGTCATGCACCAGTGACAGAGGTTCTGTGGTTTATGCTTTCTCAGTTTAATATGAACTAGACGTTCCGTGCGGCTCTGCCACCGTAAATAAGAGATTCTGTGGAACCAAACATTTTTCCACAAGTAGCCTATTAAACAGCCTATACGCACATAATATATATTATGCATATTAGTAGTACCAACTATAGGCTACTTGTGGAAAAATGTTTGGTTCCGCTATACCACTCTATCCGGTATACCGTATACCGGTAAAACATGCCAACTTTGCCACATAGGATAACTTTTCCCTAAGATCCATTTTAAGCAAATCTTTGATGTACAGAGGTATTTTTATATTATGACAACATTTGTTTAATTTGGCAGAAAATAGGTTATATGACTGGTAGCATTGACAATACAATACCCCGCAGTGCTAACTTTATTCAGTAACTTGTTGGAACTTCTGAAAAACGGTACGTATTTTTGCGGGCAAATGGTGGTGCAGAATTGTGCGTGATGACGAATTCTTTTACTGGATTTTGATGCCACCTGCACAAAGTTCATATTTGCGTGAAAAATCAAGGTGGGCAATGTTGTCTACAAGGCCAGGTTACTTTACCTGACATGAAAATCAATCATAAATTGAATTAAATGAACAGAGGTAATTTTTTTGAAATTCCTACACCTGCACATGTAGATTGTAGCTAGTGATGAGCAAAATTAGTCTTGGTCTTGCAGTCTTGGTCTTGGTCTTGCAAAAATTGCAAGACCAAGACCAAGACCAAGACTACCATAAGACTAGCAAGACCAAGACCAAGACTAGGTGTGCAAGAACAAGACCAAGACCAAGACCGACTATGCAAAAGTCTTGCTTAATGCAAGACTCTTGCTAAAAAAAATTAATTAGTCGCAGTGACTATAATATGAGATGAAATATTTATAACTATTAAAAATATTAATAACATTATCTACTTATCATGAGTTTCAAGTTCTTATACAGCCTGGAAACAGGCAGACGAACAGGCAGCGATGTGTAAGTATGTAATTGGGTCCCGTTTTTACCCTTTTGATTATGTAACCATGCATTCAAACTAAAAATTTGGGAATACGTCATATTACATATACATTATACATGGCGGCCGAAAAGTAAGATCTTTCAACCGAGAGAGAATCCGAAAATCCGGTCAAGTGCGAGTTGGACTCGCCCATGAAGGGTTCCGCAGCAGCCAAAAAGGTTTATTTCATGAAATTAAAATATTTTTAGAGTTCCGTACCCAAAGGGTAAAAACGGGACCCTATTACTAAGACTTCGATGTCTGTCCGTCTGTCCGTCTGTCTGTCACCAGGCTATAACGCAAGAACCGCTATAGCTAGACTTCTGAAATTTTCACAGATTATGTATGTCTGTTGCCGCTGTAACAACAAGTACTAAAATCAAAATAAATTAAATACTTAAGGGGGGCTCCTATACAACAAACGTGATTTTTTTGCTATTTTTTGCTCTTCATCAATATCGGCAACACATAGGCAATTGAAATGTTCACAAAATACTTAATTGTATTTGTGCTTTAATAATTAATAATAAAATTAAAATAAATTAAATAATTAAGGGAGGCCATCCCATACAAAAAATACAATTTTTAGTCTATTTTTGCTCTGTAGTGGTACGGAACCCTTCGTGCGCAAGTACAACTCGTGTTTGGCCGATTTCTGTTGAATTAATGAAATTAAGGTATACCATTTATAACGTATACAAAAACTACTTGCTAGTTCTCGTTCAAACCAATTTTTTCTTGGTAGGTTCTATAGTAATGTACAATCATAATATATTTTTTTAGACTTATCATGCCTTATCTTATCGTACTTTAGAAGTTAGAGGGGAGAGAACAAAGATTTTACCACTTTGGAAGAGTGTCTCTCATATATTTTCTATTTTTGTATCAAAATAAGTATTATTGTGGTTCACAGAATACACCTACTTCCCAATTTTCAATTGTATAGCTCTAAGTATATAGTTTCGGAGAAAAGTGGCTGTAATATACGGACGGACAGACAGACAGACAGACAGACAGACAGACTGTATGACGAATCTATAAGGGTTCCGTTTTTGCCATTTGGCTACGGAACCCTAAAAATAATCTAGATTCTAGAAGAAATCCCAGAATAAGTTCTTATTTTTCAAATTTTTTATTTTTCTGTTTTTTTGAGAAAATGAAAACGTTTACAAAAAGTTTTGAAAAATGTTTGCAAGAGTCTTGCTTTTTGCAAGACCAAGACCAAGACTAGGCGTGCAAGACCAAGACCAAGACCAAGACCAGACAGATTTCAGCAAGACCAAGACCAAGACTGCACAAGCAAGAACAAGACCAAGACCAAGACTGGTCGAGTCTTGGTCTTGGTCTTGCTTTGCTCATCACTAATTGTAGCCTTGTAGTTGCAAAGGGCAAAAAAAACTTACACTTCCATAAATTTTTTTTTACAAGAATTAAAATTATTCGAAAAAAGCTGGTAAAGTTGGCATGTTTCGCAGTACCGTATACTCTATGGCCTATACTATACCCTTATCTCTGATCTACTTTGTACCGATTACCGTATTAGGGGTAATATCCACCTTACTAAATTTAGGCGTCTAATGATTCTTTAACTGAATTTAGTCAAGTGAAATGGCATTTAAAAAGTTGGGATCTTTATTAACGTACTAAATCGGAAGAATTGTGCTGATTGGTGGAATTAGAAGCTTCTAATTAGTCTTCTTTTTAGGATACTAATATTAAGGACGTCTAGTATGGTAGAATAGCCCTTTGCATAAAGAACTGTCTTTATTCAAATAAATAAACTATTCAGATTAATTAAACCAATCCGGACCGTTTTTTACTTAACAACTTTACAAAATAATAAATGCAAGCTAGGACTTACGTGTTACACTAAGTTTGTACAAAACAATAATGAAAGGTAACAATAAGAGTTCCCTGTAAATTTACTTTGTAATCGCATTTATGTGCGAGAAAATAATTTTACTGTCCCCTAAACGTGATACTGACATGAAAAAGAGGTCTCTAAGGCACATAAAATAAGGACCTTTTTGCGTCGCAATGAACCAATTTGAAGATACCCGTGTCGTGCTAAAATTGCGATTGATTTGAAAATAATGACTATCAGTTTAAGAAATGGTGTAATTTAGCGTGGAAGGGCGTCGAAGCGTCTTATTCTTTTTCCTTTGCCATAATGTCATTCAAAAGGGAATCTCAAATATTTTTGGAGGTTATAAAAAATAATGATATTGCCATTTATACTGAAATTTACTGGCACCATCCAAGTTATTTAACGATTTCATATCGTAAAGTTTTTTTTAGAATATTGAATAAACTTATTCTAAGAACCCCAAAATATTTTAAAGCCAAAACCAAAATAATCATTTTTGAAATACCTTAGAAAGAATACAATTTGTAGTGACTAATCGTTACAGCTAGTATTCTTTACTCTGGTCTCTGATGCTACACTCGTACGCTAGTCGCTACAGTCTACACTACAAAACATTGGGAAGCAAGTAAATCAGATATTTTAATCGCGTCGTGAATTTACAAAATTTAAATAATTGGCCAAGTGCGAGTCGGACTCGCGCACGAAGGGTTCCTTGCCGTTAAAGAGCAAAAATAGGCCAAACATTTTGTTTTTTGTATGGGAGCCCCCCTTAAATATTAACTTTATTTTAATTTTATTATTAATTATTAAAGTACAAATATAATTATTAAGGATTTTGTGAAAATTTCAAGTGCCTAACTATTACCATTATTGATTACCTACGAGCAAAAAAGGCCAAAAAATGACGTTTCTTGTATGGGAGACCCCCTTAAATACTAACTTTATTTTATTTTTAGTATTTGTTGTTATAGCGGCAACAGATATACACTATCTGTGAAAATTTCAACTTTCTAGCTAGTTCCATTCTTGAGTTACAGCCTGGAGACAGACAGACGGACAGACAGACGTACAGACAGACGGACAGACATCGAAGTCTCACTAATAGGGTCCCGTTTTTACCCTTTGGGTACGGAACCCTAAAAAAAGCACTCCGGGAGTGCCGGCAAAAGTGAAAACTTGATTATTTATTAACGTTGTGCATTTTTAACCCATTTTTTATGAAAATCATCGATTTTTTTTAATTAATCGAAACCCTTACAATCGATTAAATTTTTTACCCATTTTTTATGAAAATCGATTTTTAAAAATCGATTTTTTTAATTAATCGAAACCCTTACAATCAATTCGATCAAGTTCGAGTTCGACTTCGACATAAAACACTACTCCAACCGTCTTACGGTTTTTCCAAGGTTTTTCGATCAGCACGAGAATCTGACGCGAGTTTCATAGTTTTTACCCATCCCACAAAAGTGCTCAACGCCGCTAAAGAAGTTTTAACTTCAAAAATACTCTTTCAGCGCTTTCATGTGAGGGCAACACAAGCCATGCTACGGCATTAAAATGCGACCAATGTTTGTCAAGCATGTAAATTGTAAGGGTACCATATTATAAGCTAATCAGTCACGTCATGACATTACGAAATGCTAACATCACGCGTCACTGCCTCACACCTGGCGCCCAACATGTAAACTTCTCGTGAACTTTCCACGTTTCGCCCCAATTAATACGCCTGATTGAACAATTTAGCCGGTGTTTGAATCATGATTGTTGATGTAAATAATGGCCCCACACTGGTTTCGGTAGAGGTGGTTGCTAATTTTAATTTTTAACCGACTTCCAAAAAACGAGGAGGTTATATGTTCGGCTGTGGATATATTTTTTTTTGTATGTTCAACGATTACTCCGCCGTTTGTGAACTGATTTTCGAAATTTTTGTT
This sequence comes from Polyommatus icarus, assembly GCA_937595015.1. Lineage (NCBI taxonomy): Eukaryota > Metazoa > Arthropoda > Insecta > Lepidoptera > Lycaenidae > Polyommatus > Polyommatus icarus. The sequence continues at coordinate 18,711,772 of OW569325.1, read as the reverse complement.
TTGTTGTATTAGGTTTCATTCCAATTTGGTACCATGTTCACAAAAGTGGTGACCTGATGATGGGATCCATGAGTAATCGAGGGAACTCCTCGAAATTTATATGGAAACATATACTTATTTTGGTTTTATGTGAAGTGTACTAAGAATACGCTACCAAAAAGTCAAATATTGGGTCAAGATATACCATGGTTTCAAAGATGCTAAGAGAACTCCTGACTCCTTATAGATACACGTTTGGGAGTTTCGGCGTTGTTTTAAGAACAGAAAGCATAAACTACTATGCAATTCATATTCATCATCATAATCATCATCATCATCATCATCGTCATCATCATCATTACCACGTCGTGTTAAGGCCACCAATGTCTCATGGCACAGAATAGATAATAGTACACGGCATAGGTATGGATATACTAATAATAATAATTATGTACTGTATAACAACATCTGTTTGTTTATAATACACGGCGGTCGGCGTCGCCGCACCGCGCTGCCGCGCGGCGCGTGGCGGCAGAAGACAGAATATCGAATACTTTACTAACTACTTTATATACAGATCGAATACTTTACTACTTTATAAAATTTTAATAGACAAATAGAATTAAAATAAAGTTATTTTAAAAAGAGCATTTAAACAAAACAAAGTCATTAAGTGTCTTTTTAATTAGTTATACTTATTATTCGATAGATGGTGCACTAAGTACCTATCGATTTGAATTCTTGATTACAAGAACAGCTGTCAATAATTATGATAATATTAAATATTATGCTACGCTTCATCCTATGCAAGTTTGTACAATTTTTTATCTGATAGATCCTTCGATCGTGGTAAAACGAGACACAATAGCCTTTCTATTGTTATCGCAATCGCCGGTGACCGCTTCGGGCTTGAAGTATTAAAATTGTTAAATTACTTAGCACAATATGTTCACTTCACTGATAATATTATATTATTTTGTGAGTGTGAGTTGTGACTCTTAAAAAATTGTAATAAGATACGTAAAATATACGCGAAGATTTACCTACTAGTGTAACTAAAAAGAGTGAAATTATTATTATTTTTAACAAAAAATTAAAACCGACTTCCAAGGTAAAAACAATAATAACATTAATATGAACTAAAAAGTATTAAATCATTTTTACTATCTAATAGTGCCTTTCTCCAAATTCGGCTAAACCTCAACTATTTCTGTACTCAATCTTCATAATTTTGAAGTCGGTGCCAGTTCCAAAAATTTTAAATATTCTGTCAGAGGACTGAAGATTCAGCTATCTGGTACCGACTTCAAAATAATGAAGATTGAGTACAAAAATAGTTGAGGTTTAGCCGAATTCGGAAAAAGGCACTATTAGATAGTAAAAATTATTTAATACTTTTCAGTTCATATTAATGTTATTATTGTTTTTACCTTGGAAGTCGGTTTTAATTTTTTGTTAAAAATAATAATAATTTCACTCTTTTTAGTTACACTAGTAGGTAAATCTTCGCGTATATTTTACGTATCTTATTACAATTTGTTAAGAGTCACAACTCACACTCACAAAATAATATAATATTATCAGTGAAGTGAAAATATTGTGCTAAGTAATTTAACAATTTTATTTTTATTAAAAAAAAATAGGAGGCAAACGAGCAAACGGGTCACCTATGGAAAACAACTACGGTCGCCCATGGACACTTGCAACATCAGAAGAGTTGCTAATGCGTTGCCGGTCTTTTGAGAGGGATTACGCTCTTTTCTTGAAGGTTTTCTGATTTGGCTAAGGTTTGTAGTGTATACAGCGGAGTACACAATATCACTCACTCTTCCTTTGTTTATATAACTAATTGGGACGGATGACTGACACGACTGGCGCTGGACATTTTACATGACTATCAACTAATGCATGCACCATATCAGCATGACCAACCCTGCTTACGTAATTTTTATATTTCTGAGTAATAATTCATTATTTATGGGAAGAACGATATCGTTAAAAATCTGTACTGGATTAAGTTATTTACAAGTTCCTAATTGGTTTCACTATGCGTGTATAGCGACCATTTGCAGTAGCAAGCCATAATATATAAATTGCCTCTATTGTAATTTGTAGGTGGTAACTGGTAAATAGTGTGGCTAATTTATATTGTACAAAAATCTCGTGTTCGACCGGAGATTGATTTGGTCAAAACTGAAGTCCTATATCAGCACAATCTTTAGCCGATTAAACTGAATGCTTAAAATCTAAATGAATGTATTTTAAACATTCGATTACCAACAATAACATTATACATTAGCTGACCGTCTCCGTAGTCTAGTGGTTAGAGCATGGCTCTCGACTCCGGAGGTCGTGGGTTCGATTCCCGCGTTTGAAACATGTTATTTTCAAGTTTGGTTAGGAGGTTTTTGCATTTGCAGGCTGATCACCAGCTGATTGTCTTGTCAGAACAAGTACGAGTAAGATGATCCATGAGTCGTATGGGCATGTAAAAAGTTGTTCCTGCGCCTGATCTCTCGCCAGTCGTGTCGGTCTTCCGTCCCACTGGGTTATGAGAGTGAAACGAATAAAGAGTGCTCTTGTGTACTGCGCACACACTTGAGCACTATAAAACTACTCCTGTGTAACAGGCCTGGTTTCAATGAAACTGGCCACCGTCACTGAAACTGGTGTGGAAAGTATTATTATATTTGTTGTTAAAGCCGAAGCTAAATCTCGAATACTACTAACTATTCTAAGCTGCACGTGCAACGTTTGGGCATGTGGCAACCACGTCAACTGAGTATGTTCTTACATGGTACAAACACGATACGATACAAGTTTATTACATAGTGCAAGTACGAAGTCAGGTACGAGTATATACTACAGTAGGTACAGAATTTACAGTGTTTGTGCGATCTGTTTTTGAACTCAGCAAAGCTTTTACTAACGTGTGTCCGCTCTTGTTTTGACAATTATTGTCAAATCCTGTCAATGATTTAAATTATCAAAATGAGGAGGAAATTAAAACTTATTGCTTTGCTATTTTTAGGGTTCCGTACCTCAAAAGGAAAAAAACGGCACCCTTATAGAACACTTTGTTGTCCGTCTGTCCGTCTGTCAAGACCCTTTTTCTCAGGAACGCGTGGAGGTATGAAGCTGAAATTTATATCAATTACTCAGGTCTACTGTCCCTTGAAGCTGTGAAAAAATCAAACTTCTAAGCTAACGCAATCAAAAGATACAGCCGTTTATGCCGCAAATTTTCGACACTTGCAAGGGAATCAAAACCTACAGGGTGCTTCCCGTGAACTCAGAATCTTGAAATTTGGTACGAAGCAACGTCTTATAGCATAGATAAAGGAAAAATTACGAAAACCATAAATTTTTAGTTACATCACATAATATATTTTTTTTTAATAATTTTAAACTTACTACCCATTTCCTCATACTCGATTGTCGTAATGAACGAACTTTGTAAAGCTTGCAGGTTTGTACGGAACCCTCGGTGCGCGAGTCCGACTCGCACTTGGCCGGTTTTTTTACTTCATGCTATCTTTCTTCAACCAATTTATGCATTTACAAAATATTCCCGTTTGCATTTTGTGGTGACTATAATTCTCAAATTTCCGAATTCTGCCCGTTATAGCGGTCTTGAGCCTCTGTAAGAAAACTTCTCATAATATAATATCATCGTTTTCTATACAAACCGCGATCTAATGAAATGAAACATTGTCTTTTCTAGTCTAAGGGCGATATTGTATTTTACATAAGCGGCAGCGATGTAAACTGATTATGAAGTAGGTACATATTATTAGCACTTCGAACTCATTAAAATAGTTGGAGATTTTCATACTAAGAATTATCAAAAGGTTTTCCGATGACTCTGTAAAATTAATCTGTGTCTTTAGTAATAAATCTTTTTTAAATTAACTAAATACAGTGCGAGCATTTTTCACATGTCTCCTGAAGTATAAAGGTCAATGACCGCTTGTGCCACCTTAAATTATTTTGACTATGTAATAACTAATAGCTATAAGGAAATCCCAGATCTGACTTAATATTGCCTCATTTCTTATCGGTTATTTCAGTGGGACCACACAAGTATTGGGGAACTCTCAATGAACACTATGCCTTATAAGCACGCATTTGCGTGTCACCGAATTAAGTTTGTCAGTTTCTTGTTCCAGTAACCTTATTGGGCTTATATTCATAAAGTGCTCACGCGATATTAGCCCCTAAGTGGCAGTAATAAGGCTGGAATCGGCCGCCACTATTGTTTTCTTAAGTCGAAAACCCTAATCGCCGACTGTCACGAAACAATTCCAGGTGCGGAATGCTTTTACCAAAACATGGCACCCCTTGATGTCGAGAGTTTACGCATACGTAATATTTACACTCGTAACTCGTGAGCGAAAGCAACTCCGAGCGGTTTGATTTTTCAAAGGCAAAGGGCTCATATTTTAAGCTTCATTTTGCAATTTAAATCTGGTTACAAAAAAGAAAAGGCATCTCCGGAAACGCGAGAGTGTTTCAGTAACAATCGAAAGGAAATCTATCCCTATGCAAATTTTATGTAATAGCGAGTTTTATATTATTTCAGAACCACATGAATGCGTTGTGTGATGTGTCCGATGGCCTGTGATGGTTGATGGAACAATTAAATCGATGAATAACTTATAGAGAACGGATGATATTATATTCGGCCATGATTGTCGTCGATCGTTACAGACAGATTCGCAATCAAAGTGCCAATCATGGTTATTCTTCATGAAAAAGCCCAAAGTGGGCTTTAAAACTCCCAAAATAAATGTTGGCTTCGCTAAAGTAAAACGCCAGAAAAACACGCTCGATAGTTACAGTCAAAATTATACTAACGACGCCGTCATAATCTCGAATATTTTCTCCCCCGTTTAAAGGAAAGAACAGTAAAGTTTGATAAAATTCAGGAAAAACGGGTGTATACGTTAGCGATAACAAGCACTCTTTTTATCAGTGTCAAAGCGTCGCTTGAATTCCTTTGAAGTGGCGCAATTCTCTCGTACGGCTGTCGTACGGGATACGCATACTTATCATCAAAATATTTCAATGTTTTATAAAATGTTTTCCCCTGGGGGCGAAATAAAATCGTGTAAAAAATTAATATAAAAAAATGGGAGATACTTTGTGTTTGATTTTAGAAAATGTTGAATGTTTAATAGTATTGTAAGAGTGAAAGTACGTTTATCTGATTATGTCTCTAACAGATTAGATGTGATGGCCCAGGTAAAAATATGGGATATTTTATATGGGAATTTTTAGTGTGATTTTGCTGTTTGATAAGTATCGGATTGCATCGAACTAAAAAAGAAGTTTTGATATAAAATCGGAGAAATGTTTCACTGTGAAAGTAGCAGCGCTGAAAGACCAATATTTTTTTTCACTTTTGTATGGGGAAACTCGTGAGTCGTGACACTCGGGTCACGACTCACGAGTTTTCCCATACAAAAGTGAAATTGTCTTTCAGCGTTGCTACTTTCGCAGTGAACTATCTACAAGGAACACATACACACCTTAAAATATTATCACTTATTTTTGTTACACCCTGAATAATTACATTTACAATAGTGCCTATATTATGTACGAGTAGAATGTGATTATGTGAGTAACCACTGCCAATATGTAATTTACTGTACAGTGATATATGAGTCCTACTTTACATTGCACCAACTAAGTTTTTATTCTTTTTCTTTTGTTTTAACTCATCCACTCCGTGACAGTTGGTGTCAGGAAACCTAACAACTGGCTGAAAGTCCTGAGTGCTGACTCCTGACAAATCCTGACATTTAGTAATTCTAAACTTTTCAAGTCATTAGTCATACTAACTCGTAAGCATTCACTCTAGATTTTACGCTACATATAAAATACTAGCCAGTAATGTTGTTATACCTAATTGTATGTATTTTGTATTAATCATACATAATTAAATATACAGTGTGTTACAAAACACAATGAATAGTGATAAATGATAATTTTTAGGGTGTGTGTGTGTGTGTCCGCGCTTAGGTATATTATAATTTATACATAATATATAAATAGTTCACTGTGAAAGTAGCAGTGCCGTAAGAGCAATTTTTTTTAAATTTGTATGGGCAAACGCGTCATGCATTTGACAATACAAAATTCCAAAAAGTTACTCTTTCAGCGCTGCTACTTTCAAGGTGAATTCTAAAGTATACAGCTGGGACTCATACACGCCGTAAAGTATTATCGCTTTGTTTTGTTACACCCTGTATATCCAACTGATTCGATTTTCAAGAATGGGGTGTTGAGACAATACTTGATCATATATTTAAAGGTCTATCAAGTTATAGTTTTAGCTATTCATTGTGAATGAAAATGAAACTTTTACTGCAAGACAATCTGCCAGCAAACGACAAGTTTTCTTAAACAAGAATTAAACATTAAAAGTAATATTAAGTTTTGTCAGCTTCACGGTTCGCGTCAAATTGAACAGAGATGGCAAAAAGACGACCTAATGGGGATTGTCCATTTTTTTTTTATTTTGCTCATTACAAAAACATTTCGAGGAATAAGGTCAGTGATCGTTTTTCTGTATATAAACGAAAAAAATACCCATTAGTTACTTATATTTTTGAACAAATATGTTTAACCTTAGTTTGACCTTCAATGGCGTTAAATTAGCAATAAATTCGATCAACATTACGTTTTGAACTTTTGGTAAGTTTCTCGTATCAGCTTTCACATAATGATAACTTGCATTAGACGAACCAGCCATTAAAAAATAAGATTGAAAGGAAAAAAACATACTACCGAGGTCAATTAGGCGCCGATGATGACGTCAGAGCGAAACTTTAAAAATTTATTGAGAAAAAACTAGCCAATGGATTTCAAAATTATTTAATTTATATTCTTAAAATACCCTATTTTAACGAAAAAAAATATAAAAAGCACATGTGATTTTTTTTGGACAATGCCCATTGTGACCTTTACCGAGCAAATTTAAACAGAGGTCAAAACATAATTATTGTGTAGCGTATTTTAATCTTCTTTGAAGTTTTCTACAAAGAAAAGCTGCCGGAATATAACCTCCTGGCCTATATGCCTTAAAGATACTAGTAATAACTACAGTTCCTACAAAATTGTTTTAAATAAAATTCTCTTCTATCCGATTCGATACTATAAGCTTTTAGGTTACACTTCATGAGTGCCGCCCTTCATCAAACAGCTGATACAGAATACAGACATATTACATTTTCGCCGAGCGGTACATCTATATCTTAATATATATGTCGCAGGGAAAAGAGGATATCAGGGATTTCACGATATTCCTAGGGATATCACGAACTCCCGGAAGATGCCGAATATCCTTGTTTGTTACGTCTTCTTACTAAAAATATCTAGTGATATGTCATTTCACTAAACTAAATCTAGTGAAATGTCAGAAACGCGGATACCGCCGAATAAAAATCGAGCCACTCATTTCTCTCGCTCGCTCTAGTTCCCACACGTGACACGGGCACTAGTGGGAGTGAAACAAATACGTCGCTCGAGCTAGCACGGCTCGTCTAGCCTGGAGACAGACAGACAGACTAACCCTTTGGGTACGGAACCGTAAAAACTAGGATAATCGAAGAGCTGGAGTACCTGTAGTACCTGTGCCTGTACAAGAGCCTAATCAAACTAGAGATCGACATGCCACCTTTACAAAAAATATTCAACTTGGTCGGCCGCTTCAATTGACGTCTAAAATCAAAGGTCTGAAGTATCTGATGAAGAACCCTCAGCTGGTTTCAACTGTATGATTCAGAGATATGGTGATGTCCTCTCAGATCTGCTATAGTTGCATTACACGTGTGATAATAATAATAATAACTCCCATAATAATATTTTGGTAACGGTGGCCGGTTTCATTGAAACCAGGCCAAGAGTAATTTTATAGTGCCCAAGTGTTTGCGCAGTACTCAATAGCAATCTCTATATTCCTTTACTCGCATAACCCGGTGGGACGGAAGACTGATACGACCGGCGAGAGATCAGGCGCAGGACCGACTTTTTATATGCCCATCCGACGCATAGATCATCTAACATCTTACTTGTCAGATTCAGATTTTAGATGATCCTAACAAAGTACCCGTGTGTATACTAGAGCAAGCGAGAGAAATGAGTGGCTCGATTTTTATTCGGTGGTATCCGCGTTTCTGACATTTCACTAGATTTAGTTTAGTGAAATGACATATCACTAGATATTTTTAGTAAGAAGACGTAACAAACAAGAATATTCGGCATCTTCCGGGAGTTCGTGATATCCCTAGGGATATCATGAAATCCCTGATATCCTCTTTTCCCTGCGACATATATAATTCTTCTGTGTGTGTGTATGTCACTGAACTTCTCTCAAACGACTGGACCGATTTTGATGAAATTTTTTGTGTGTGTTCAAGGGGATCTGGGAATGGTTTAGATTCACAATTTTGTCCGCTGGACAATGTTTTTTTAATTAATTTTTAATTTATTAGTAGTTGTTGATTTTGGAATGTTTTACATTGGATCCGACAGACGGCGCGGCGCTACCATCGCAGTGTCAAATTTTAAATAATATTCGAATTCGAATTTTAATTTTAGTCTGTCCCGACAGTTAGCGCTGCGATCAAATTAAAAAAAAATACTTTATATACTTAGTATGGCAAAGAAACGTTTGCCGGGACAGCTAGTATTATATAAATCACTCGGGCTGAAATTTGGCATGCAGTTAGGTGTTATGACGTAGGCATCCATCCGCTAAGAAGTCCCGGAGGCCATGTTGCAGTTACCGGTCGCACTCGGTCCAGCGTGTCGAGGGAACATCGCAGTGTTTTAGGTGGGTAGGGCCGCGGCACCTACCATCTTCGCCGGGGCGAGCCCCACATATCCGCAGCGGAAGCCCCCATCCTCTGAGTCGAATGTGTGATATGTGTCACAGCATTTCACTGCGTCAAAAAAAAAAAAGAAAAAAAGGCATCCGCTAAGAAAGGATTTTGATCATCTCTACCCCCAAGGGGTTAAAATAGGGAATGAAAGTTTGTATATATTATAATAATAGGTGCTTCTTAACGCGAGCTAAGCCGCGGGAAAAAGCTCGTTATACTATAAATTTTTGATCATTTTTTTTGTTTGTCAAATGAGACTATTTTATGGTCATACGATAATAATATTTTCATGATAAAATTGGTTGGGCTAGTATGAGAGCCCGAAAAAAAACTAAAATGTTACCTACAACCGTGAGAGAGAATTTGGGAGCCAATTTGTCGATGAAATACGCCATACATCGTAACATTAAAATTTAAATGACCGGACACATTGTATAGATAAACTCAGGAAAAGTAACTCCGTCAAAAAACATGTTCTACAGTAGGTATTTGTCAAAAATGTTTACCTAGGACTAGGTACACATTTTAAATACATTTGCAATATTTAGCGGTATCAGGCTGACGTTACATGACAGTTCGAAAGGAACCTAAAACGGTAATATGGGAGTTACGTTTCTTTAACGTTTCGTAGGATAAACTTCAGTTAATAGTCACTAGCCCCTTTGATTGTCCAACGTTAAAACATTAACAAACCGACAACGCTGTTTAGTTGGAGAGGTCCCTGTGAAAAAAATCTAGAAGCTGGGCATAAGTACGAGCAATGTTCATGCGATACAACAAATCTTCGGAAAAGGAACTATTCGTACAATATTTCGTTTTACGTCCAATTTCCATACGCGGTGAGCGTGAAGAGCTTAATGGAGCACAAGATTGCGCAGTTTCGGCGGCCGGGGAGGTTTTTTAAATTTTCCCTCAGTAGTTCCTTCTTAGGCCAGAAAGTTCAATTTGAATCCCCCGCTCGTCCCATAAAGACGTATTTCGGAATCGAATATTCGATAAAATTTAAAGGAACGTTTCTTTTTCCAGATAGGCTTTACGGAAACTTTCAGGATGTGAATTTGAACAATGCTTTCCGAAATTAATGAAAAAAATGATTTTACCTCCTTTTACATTTGAAAGTGGCATAATAATTCATGGTTCCTTATTGAAAATACTAGTTAATACCTCGATCGTGGGAATCGTAGACACAATAGATTTTTAATTGTTATACGACAGTTGATGGGTACAATGCCCGTAACCCCGTGCGCCAAAAATTCATTTATCATGTAAGAACCATACATTTTTCCGGGATAAAAAGTATCTTATGTCCTTTTCCGGAACTCAAAGTATCTCTATATCAAATTTCATCAAAATCGGTTCAGTGGTAAAGCGTGAAAAAAAACTGCGACGACACTTCGTCTGCAGCAGTTGTCGCGTGTCGCTTGGTTCCAAGTTGTACCTTTACTCGCACTAAAACAATTTATCTCGCTGATTCCCCGATACGGACAATCGCCTTACATCCACCGAAATCAGTGCCCAAAGAATTTAGATAAATGCCCGTCGTCTTCCCTCCTGAGTCCTGACACATTCCCGGGTCACACCCGGAATGACCCACTGAGGCTGTACAGTAAAAATTCGCTTCCTGAAACCAAACAGATAAGTTTAGGTGTTTTTTTTTGGAAAGAAGTTCCTTATCGCGCGTTGCGAAAGGGGGCTAGACGGAAAAAGTTGTAACGACACTTTTTGACCGTCACTTATTTTAGTACCTCCGAAGTAGGAGCAGAGGGCGTTGATGTGGCGATGATGTCAACTGGCGGGAAATTCAAAACTTCGTTCCATCTGGGTGTCCCTTAAAAAAACACGTTTTATAAAACCACAGGGCAAAAGAACAAACGGGCCACCTGATGGAAAACAACTACTGTCACCCATTGCAACATAATTATTAAGAGAGCTGCAGTTGCGTGGTCGGCCTTTCAAGAGCCTTGTTATTCTATAACGCTCTCTTCTTCTATATTGTTCTGTTCTAAATTAGCTGACACTGTAGTACCCACAGTTATACACTGTGCTGTAGTACCACAGTCTAAATAACTAGTAGTACGCTCTACTGTATTAGAACTGTATATCTACTGTTTATATTTATACTGTGCTTTCAGCTTTGCCCATTTAGGTCGATTGGACCTTTAGGTTTTATGCATGTTACCCCGCGCTTAAAAGCTTTTTTCTAGTATGCTCGTTGTCATTCCAATTGTGTGTCGCGATACGCATTGCTTCGCCTAATGAGGCTTCCTGAGTAATTAGAAATCAATGTTTGGATTATGCCAGATGTGGGCCGCAGTTCCGTTGCGCCAAAATTCGTCTACCGAATGGAAACCGTATTTCGGGATAAAAACATACAAAACAAGGTTAAATATAATACTTTAGGGTGGGTACTGTTTATGTGTCCCTTATGTAGAGTTCACTGTGAAAGAAGCAGCGCTAGACGCTCTAAAGTATTACTTATCAGTTATCACTTAGTTTTGTTACATTATGTATAGTTTAGAATTTTAGATTTAAGCTGACAGTATCCTTTATATTGGAATTCAAAGTATCTCCAAGCTCAAAATTTCAGTAAAATCATTTAAGTGGTTTAGCATAAATCAAGGTCAAGTACAGATAAATCTATAGACACACGTTGCTTAATGAAACTATCGTAGAACTAAATTGCGTAGTATCACAATTTAATTAGACAACTTTTCAATTATAGGTAGTCGGACAGGAATCGCGGTTCTTATTAGTTGGATGCAATGTGCGAGCTCGTGTGAGTCGCTATAGCTATTGGTAAACTATGCGATTTAGTTGACCAACTTGATATAATTGTAAGTCGCGGTCGCTCTATGCTTAGAAAAGCTTCGGCGGCGCTTTTGTCTGTTCTATGATCTATCTCTTGTGCTGACCGCATTTTCCGTATTCGTTTTCCTAATGTGGAAATCCTATTTGGAACTCCGTGAGACTAGTGCAAACGTTCGTTTTTTGACTCGCAAACGCGCCGGCTTGCATTCGAAACGTACGCGCGGAATTTGTTCCGTTCGAAAAAAAGCGTACGTGTGCGTCGGTTAATGTATATTCTACTGATTCTTTGCACTCGGATGTTCGCATACGGAAAACGAATTCGTAAATCAAATGCGGAAAACGTTTGTATGCGGCCGCCTTATGTTTAGCTCTTATGTTTACCTCTTATGTTTTAAGAAGCCGTCAAAGGACGGTAATAAGATTAATCCTCCTTCACTAGTCTTATACCTTCGACTAAGACCTCACTCACATATTTATACATCGTTCATCCCGAGCCCCGCGCTTAACCCTTAACCATCTACCAGCGGTCTCTGAGACCGCAACGTATTAAATTCAAATATTTCGATCTGTATGCGTCGTACGACAGTGCGCGTCTATATACCTTTTCTACATTACACATAAGTACCGCGCTAGCGCTCGGCGAGTGTGAAGGTGCGCGCGTTTGGCCAGGGTTAGTAAAACTATTTCGTCAGCGGTCTCTGTGGTAAGTAAAACTATTTCGTCAGTGGTCTAGGTGGTTGTGTGACTTTTTTCACCCACACGATTTTGTTTGTTTTATTGAAAAATGGATTAAACCGATGAAAATATAGAAATATTGTTGCAACAGGAGATATCAGACGACGAGGTTATGTCAGACGAAGATTATAGTGACGTGGAACCCGATTCGGTCGAGTATGCTGTTCAGGTTGAAGACTGCACATAATATGATGTGGAAAAACTTAAAGTTCACAAAACATGTTTCACGTTTGATCCAAAAAAGAAACGCAAGACTGTTTAGTTATGTTATGTGCAAAGTGCCAATTTTTTTGGAGTGGACGAAAAAAATATGCTATGACTGCCGCAAAAAATTATGAATATTTGGGGCTTGCAATTTTGTTGAACTTGAAGATTAATGTTTCGTTTTTTTATTTAATTTTATAGTTGTACTCCTTAGTTTATAGAAATAAGTCAAAAGAAGTTGATTTTTTAAGTTCCTGTATCTATCAGATCTCTTAATTTAAGAAGAGTATTTTTTTTTTGTTAAAACTACTAATCTTCAAAGATTATAATATATCTCAAGATTTTATTATAGCTTATGTTATTTGAAGGTCTGAAATAAAAGTCTAAAGCATAAACAAGTATTTTACTCATTTCAATCATTTCTTGACACCATAGAACCCGAATTTAAGATGATTCTTCATGAGCGGTCTCCAGGACCGCACGTAGGTAGTTATGTTACTGAAATAGGTGGTAGGTAGTTAAGGGTTAATTTAATGGTTGTCTGCGAGAATGTGCCGCATTAAAATAATAACACATAATACTCTTCCTAAAATTTACGGAAAATGTTATTTCGGGGTGGTTTCATTACAAAATAAAATAGGACGAGAAAAACACCTGTGCCTGATGTGATGTGTGCGTGTTTATTAACCGACTTCAATAAAAAGGAGGTTATTAATTCGATCCGTATATCTGAATACATAAAACTCAAAGGTGACTGACAGACTGATAGTCTAAGATCCGGCCATAGAATGACCTTCACCCATCGTATTACGGGATGAAAATGATTTTTTTATAAAATTAAATATGTTAAAAAAATTATTTACAGGAGGTTGTCTGAAAAATTTGGTGCAAAGTGTAATTAATTAATAATTAAAAAATGTTTTTTTTAAACATTACATTCATTCAACCTTATGTCATTATATTCATAATAAAATTATCTTTATTTTGATATAAGGTTTATCGCGTAAGTGGATCGTTGAAAATTACTAGTATCGATTTACCTGTATATAGCTGCCTACCTGATAATTGCACCGGAAAAAAAAAGTCAACCCAGCGTTTGCATATTCTATGAGCTACATACTTTCGATTAGTATACAGTTTTTTTGCGTAAGGGAATGAATGTAATGTTTAAAAAAAAAAACATTTTTTAATTATTAATTAATTACACTTTGCACCAAATTTTTCAGACAACCTCCTGTAAATATTTTTTTTAACATGTTTAATTTTATAAAAAAATCATTTTCATCCCGTAATACGATGGGTGAAGGTCATTCTATGGCCGGATCTCCTACTATGACATAAGTGATAATAATATATCAACGCACAGCCCAAACCACTCGGACGGGTCGGGCTGAAATTTGGCATGCAGCAGGTAGATGTTATGACGTAGGTATCCGCTAAGAAAGTATTTTGATCAACTCTACCCCCAAGGGGTTAAAATAGGGGATAAAAGTTTGTATATAATAATACTTCTTAACGCGAGCGAAGCCGCGGGCAAAAGCTCGTATTAAATATAAATGTGCAAAATTTCAAAAGAGTTTATTGTATGTTTTTATATTTTATCGTCGAGGTGCCCATTATGTTTATAAGATCTATGACAACACCATGATTTTCCTTCTGTATTATCATCTTGTAAACATTGACCGCGGTACGAATATTTGCATGGTGGTACAAGGCGCATATTGTGTATGAGGAACATTTATTTTTATGTTAAGGGTGAAGGGCGGCAAAATTTCCGGTAAAAAAATATTATATACATTTTACAGCTTGTATTGATTAAACATATCAGAGCGTGCGCGGATTTGAAGAACCCTAATATTGCTCCCGACGTTCTTTGGGGACCCTAAACAATATTATGTCGTTGTAGCTTCATAATAAAAATAAAATAAAACTTGCTATTTCCCGCAAATTCTTTAAGAATATTCTATAGGGGTATTTATGCTGTAAGAAAAAAACTTACAGTGAAGCGGTGTAAACGTAAAGGGGCTAACAGACACACCATCACGGAGTACGGAGATCATTTAAAATAATATCTGTGGGCGCTTTACACCACGTGAAGAAAAAAACAATTTATTAAAAAAAATTAACAAACATGCTTCGCAGCATATATGCAAACTCGGTCAAATACATAGCAACCCTCCTTAACGAACCTCGCTAAAAAACTTTAGCAATAAAACGTATCTCGCAAAAACGTGCGTACAAAATATCGCTTCATTTCCCCTACGCGTCGTGAGAGAGAGATAACAAGAGGTTTTTCGATAAGAGAGCCTCGAAAGCTTCAAAAGTGTATTAGCCGGCCCTTTCTTCCGGGGAATCCTAAACTTATTTAATCCACCCGCAGACATAGATTTGATAGATACCGCATGTCGCTCCATTTGTATGAAAACGAGCGTATCACTTTTTTCCTACCACTGTGACGTACCGATGATATGAAACGCGTCCATTATCAAGGCTGACGTTTCTATTTGAATTTCTACAGCTCAATACGGCACTTTTAGGCATTTTTAAAATTCCGATTGACGTCCGATTCCAATAGCAGACTAAAGAACAGACTTTCGAAAGACGAGCATTGCTCGTCGCAGGCGAAGAGCATACATACAATATAATATGCAGTATCTATCTTGATCTATGTCTGTGAATCCACCTAACCTTTTCAGTGCAAAAATTATTTGGCACCTCCTACACGTGCGGATGAACATCGAATGTGGTTTTAGTTAAATCCTTTGCCCAGACTTGTAATTAATCAAAGTAAAGAGATAATAATAATTACTGGTACTTTGATTACATGTCGTTATTATTTTAAGTTTTCGTTAGTTTTTCAGTCATTCATTTCAAAGTTGATCACTGATAAAAGATAATATATATTTTGCTTTCAGATAAAATTCCAATAATTTACAACGAACATAAATCCGAATTTTGTATTCATTAACGATTGAATACCTTTTTGAGGCTAATAATATATCAAACACAATTTGATTTTATAACAATGTGGGTCATATTATTATTGACCGCACGTCTAATAATTAATATAATAATATGAATATGTGAAAACAATTGGCGCGGAAAATCATAAATTCGCTAATAGATTAAATCTGTGACTAGTTTAAAATGTATTCCGAGTACGTTTTAATAAATCTATGTGAAATTGTTGATTGAAATGGCATAATATAAGTTTTTGAATGCAAAATTGTATTGATTGTACATCATCATGATCATGGACTATGATAGAAGTAATCATCTGATTTTAATGACTTTGATTTTAATTTTGAAAGAATGATGATTGTTTCACTTTATGTACTATCAGAGAAGATGATTAGGCACATGGCGGACCTAAGTAATTTGGTCGCGTTGCGTCAAACCCATCCGACTGATCACAGTTAACATAAACCTACCAAATGACGTAGGTCCGTCAACTGCCTAGTAATCAATTTCCTCGATGGTACAACTAGTGGGTCCGATGTACCATCGAGGAAATTGATTACTAGGCAGTTGATGGACCTACGTCATATGGTCGAATTCAATGTTAATTACTGTGAATTGTGATCGGTCGGATGTACAACCAAATTACTTAGGTCCGCCATCTGCCTAGGTATCAACTTCTCTGATAGTACGTTGTCCCGTAGGTAATAGCCATGAAGTTTTAATTGTCGGCGGTAAGGTTACGTTATTTGAAATAATTGTTTCTAATAATTTTGTCTAAGTTTCCACGTAATTTTTTTAAAGCTTTTATTTTATAAGAAACTTGTTCCGTCTTCAAAACAACTAAAAATTAATTAGAAAAATTAGCGTACACACAAATTATGACACTCAGCGATCATTATTAAATTAAAGCTATCGATATCTAGGTATAATGTTGCAGAATTAATCCATATTATAGAATATAGAGCATTGAAGCCCGCAACTTCGTTGCGCCAAAACTTGTTTATCGCGAGGGAACCGTACATTTTTCTGGGATAAAAAATTGCCTATGTCCTTTCCCGGGACTCAAAGTATCTCCATACCAAATTTCAGCAAAATCGGTTCAGCGGTTTGGACGTGAAGAGGTAACAGACAGACAGACACACTTTCACATATTTTATACTATTAGTATGGATATTTTTACGTTTCCGCGATCCTGTGATCCAGAGGCGGCGCAAGGCGTAGGCGGTGTGGGCGACTGCCCACGGCCTCGCGGTCTAAGGGGCCTCGCGCCCCTTGGACCACGAGGTTTTTTTAAAAGGATTTACAAGTTTTGATACTTAATTATTCATAACAAAAGTTTTATAAATAAACTAGCGACCCGCCCCGGCGTCGCACGAGTATAAAATATATTTCCACAGAAAAAATGATTAAAATTGATAGCCTATGATCCTTCACGTGGTCTACTTCTTATCTGTGCCAAATAACATAAAAATTGCTCCAGTAGTTCGCGAGATAAGTCCTTTCAAATAATTTCCCCCGTTTTTTCCACATTATCCTATTAATTTTAGCGTGATAAAATATAGCCTATAGCCTTCCTCAATGAATGGGCTATCTAACATTCAAAAAAATTTTCAAATCGGACCAGTAGTTCCTGAGATTAGCGCGTTCAATTTAGCCCTTTAAAATAATTTTCCCCGTTTTATCCACATTTTCCTCTATTTCTTCGCTCCTATTAGTCTTAGCGTGATAAAGTATAGCCTATAACCTTCCTCGATAAATGGTAATGGACTATCTAACACTGAAAGAATCATCAAAATCCGTTGCGTAGTTTTAAAGATTAAAGGGAACAAAGGGACATGAGGAAAAAAAGCGACTTTGTTTTATAATAAGTAAAGAAGTTGGAGTATCAAAAAAATCTTTCTCTCCAAAAATCCGTATTTTTGCGTCATGATCTATCACGGGGCCTCGCAAAATATATTTCAGGGGGCCTCGCAAGATATATCTTGCCCACATAAAATGTAGGTCTTGCCCCGCCACTGCTACGATCAGTCCGAACTCCGATTATAACAAAATACCTAACATAAGAATGACAACGTTACTAATTTAATTAAAGCAAAACCAACAAAATATGTAAAAAGTTCAATCAAAATTTAATGAAAAATACTGATAAAACTGAAATAGATACTAAATGAAAAAAATTAAGCAAACTGAAATAGGTTTGAAATGTAGATCTAGGCCGCAAGTCGCAACTATATCTAAATAGCGAGTTGGGTTTGGCTTGTTTGGCGTTTCTATAACAAGAAATTGAAAATGAATATCGATAATCAAACAGGGTACTTAGCCAATATGTGCTCGTTAAATTCGCTGTTTAAATTAAAACTGTAAGGGAATGTTCATAAAGTATCGCTAATGTGACACGTTATTGCGAAGACTTATTCTCAAATCCAATACATATTACGTAATATTATAGCCCTAGATCTTTTTAGGGTTCCGTACCCAAAAGGTAAAAACGGGACCCTATTACTAAGACTTCGTTGTCTGTCCGTCTGTCCGTCTGTCTGTCACCAGGCTGTAACTCGAGAACGGTAATAGATAAAGAGTTGAAATTTTCACAGAATGTGTATATCTGTTGCCACTATAACAACAAATACTAAAAACAAAATAAAATTAATATTTAAGGGAGGCTCCCATACAACAAACGTGATTTTTTTGGCCTTTTTTTGCTCTATATCAATAATGGCAACAGGTAGGTACTTGACTTTTTAACCGACTTCCAAAAAACGAGGAGGTTGTATGTTCGGCTGTGGATTTTTTTTTTGTATGTTCAACGATTACTCCGCCGTTTGTGAACCGATTTTCGAAATTTTTGTTTTACTGTATTAGGTTTCACTCCAATTTAGTACCATGTTCACAAAAGTGGTGACCTGATGATGGGTTCCATGAATAATCGAGGGAACTCCTCGAAATTTAAATCGAAACATATGGTGATTTTGGTTGTATGTGAAGTGTACTAAGAATATGCTACCAAAAAGTCAAATATTGGGTCAAGGTATACCATGGTTTCGAAGATGCTAAGAGAACTCCTGACTCCTTATAGATACACGTTTGGGAGTTTCGGCGTTGTTTTCAGAACAGAAGGCATATGCTACTATGCAATTAATATTCATCATCATAATCATAATCATCGTCATCATCATCATTACCACGTCGTGTTAAGGTCACCAATGTCTCATGGCACAGAATAGATAGTAGTACAAGGCATAGGTATGGATATACTAATAATAATAATTATGTATTGTTACATAACAACACCTGTTTGTTTAATACACGGCGGTCGGCGCTGCAGAGGCGACGGTGTCGCGCGGGCGGCGCGTGGCGGCAGACGACAGATCGAATATTTTACTACTTTATATTATACTGATCGAATACTTTACTAACTACTGTTCACTTCACTGATAATATATTATTTTGTGAGTGTGAGTTGTGACTCTTAATGTAAAGAAAAGACGTCATACGCCTAAAACTGGTCTTATGGTTCTGTAAGGTTACCCTGGGACGTTAATCCCTCTGGCGTAATATCAATTAAGACAACCAGTGAGTGTGAGCGAGAAGAAAAAAATTATTGTAGCGAATTAGTTATATCAAATGCTGTCGAGTAAGCGATACCGCGATGTAGATGCATCTGTTGTTGAATTGCGGACCTAAATTTTCTTAGAAAATATAAAGTTTACAAATCTCAACACTTAACAAATTGCAATAAAATACGTTAAATATACGCGAAGGTTTACGTACTAGTGTAACTAAAAAGAGTGAAATTATTATTGTTTTTAACAAAAAATTAAAACCGACTTCCAAGGTAAAAACAATAATAACATTAATATGAACTAAAAAGTATTAAATAATTTTTACTATCTAATAGTGCCTTTTTCCGAATTCAGCTAAACCTCAACTATTTCTGTACTCAATCTTCATAATTTTGAAGTCGGTGCCAGTTCCAAAAGTTTCAAATATTCTGTCAGAGGACTGAAGATTCAGCTATCTGGTACCGACTTCAAAATAATAAAGATTGAGTACAGAAATAGTTGAGGTTTAGTGAATTCGGAAAAAGGCACTATTAGATAGTAAAAATTATTTAATACTTTTTAGTTCATATTAATGTTATTATTGTTTTTACCTTGGAAGTCGGTTTTAATTTTTTGTTAAAAATAATAATTATGTATTGTAATGTACAGACAGGGCAAATTATTCTTTTGGGTTGGGTCCGCTAGTATTTATAATTTCCTATCATCCTATTCCTCATCCGCTTCCTCATCCGCATCCTCTTCCTCATAAAATATCCTCATCCTCATCCGCATCCTCTAAATTTGCGCGTGACAATTCCTCTTCCTCCTCCTCTTCCTCATAATCACTTCCTCAACAACCCTACCCCCTAGTGCTAACTTTATTCAGTAACTTGTTGGAACTTCTGAAAAACGGTACGTATTTTTGCGGGTAAATTGTGGTGCAGATTTGTGAGTAAATTATGCGTGATGGTGAAACCACAGGTTAGTTTGCTTTTGATATATTATAAAATAATATCTATATAGTATTATAGTGATAATGTAATTAATCAGGGAATTTTATAATAAAACTTATGATGGTGAGCAAACTAACCCAGCAGTGTTCCGATCATCGATTGACAACATTGCCCGGTATCAAAAAATCCTTAGGGTTGTCAAATCGGACATTTTTGAATACTTTACTAAAAATCGATGTCATTTTTTATTACTGTATGCCTTGCTCAGTCAGCCAACTAATATAATGATGATAATGGGTTTATAAATAAACAGAAGCAATTTAATATTTATAATATATTCCTGATAATAATGTAAAAGATGATTGAGTAATTTTATACATAGATATGTGGCAGCCCTAAGAAAAGCCTAAAGATAAGTCTAACAGACCAAAATGCAAATTGTATGGAAAAGGAATAAAATGTAAGGGTAACATTGCCCAGTCAATTTAGTGGGATATTATTCGCGATATCGTTTAAATGTCTATAGTAAACGCCATCTTTTCCAAAATTCTTTCACTGGATTTTGATGCCACCTGCGCAAAGTTCATATTTACGTGAAAAATCAAGGTGGGCAATGTTGGCTACAAGTCCAGGTAACTTTACCCGGCATGAAAATCAATCATAAATAGAATTAAATGAACAGAAGTAATTGTTTTTGACATTCCTACACCTGCACATGAAGCCTTGTAGTTGCGGAGAAAAAAAAACTTACACTTCCATACATTTTTTTTACAAGAATTAAAATTATTCGAAAAAAGCTGGCAAAGTTGGCATGTTTCGCGGTAGTAATAAAAAAAAATGTTCTAGGGCTCCCTGACTAATACAATGTCATAGATTTTAAATTTTGACAGTGATATTTTAATAGGCTTAAGGCCCTTAAATGACAATTAATCTGGAAACATTTTACTCAAATCTTTAATTAATATTTAAAATATTGACTGAAAAAACATAACATACCGAATATTTTTTTCTTCAGAATAGTACCATCGAGGAAATTGATTCCTATGCATTTGAGAATTGAGAGACCAACGTCATTTGGTCGATCATGTCAAATCAATGTTAATTGTGGCTGGGTTTGACGTAATGCGACCAAACTACGTAGGTCCCCCTTTTGCATAGGAATCAACTTCTCTGATAGTACATAATATTATAGGTACTTGTCAAACGCACTACAAGTAATCATATTCACAAACTTAACTTATTGTTTCAAAGTTAGCTCTAAACCAAATTAATAACAGCTCACAGCTGCCAACAAAACGTGAAAGTTTATATTTAAGCCTACGCTTAAATAAACCTCCCTCAGTTTGAAATGTGATAAAACAGGTTCAAGAACTTTAATAAGTAACAGTTTCGGAGTTTGTACTACTTCCTATCCACAGTTTGTGGGCAATTAACTTCGCTGCTTAATATAATTAGTTATACACTCTGCTTTGACATTGTAGACACGAGTTTTCTGAGCATCGCCCGGTACCTACTTAGGCATTCGATAATTCCGATTGCAAAGTTAGAAAGAGAAAAAAAATAAACCAATTATTGGTTTTCATATAATATTATTATGACGGTAAGACCGCCAATTTGCGCTCTTTGTAATATGTATTTTTTTCTTGCATTGTATATTTCAATGTGTACGAAAGGAGTAATTGCGGGTAAAAGACAAAACCTGTTGATTATAAAGCTTTTCAAGCAACAACAATCCGAGTAATGCGATCCACAAGACGTTAAATCCTTCGATCGCGGATTCTTTGAAAATCAATGATATTCTACTAAATACAGATCTGTTACGTTCATACTATTTTCCGGCTTAAATTGCTTCCGAACAATTTTCAAATTCAATTGTCAAATTTGACAGATAAGTGAAACAAAAGATACGAAATGCCATTTACATAAAAGAGACAGACTAAATAAAAGACGGGCCAATTGGCCCGTATTTGAGGCTTCACAACGCGCGCGGTAGTAACATATCTGCTTTGAGTTTTTTTATATAATATCATTGTTGAAAATAATGAAATCTATTGTTATCGCGTTGTTGTCGCGGTCGCCGGTGTCCTTATGAGGGGGTTGATAGGTTATTTAACATGGCAAAGAGGCGATGCGATGCAATGCATTTTAATGGTGTTTGCAAAATTGAAAACTGAACTGTATTTAGTGGTACAAGAAGATACACATTCAATGGATATTTTACAGACGATGTTGGGCAGCCTATTCCAAACCTGAAATCGGAATCCTTCAAAAATGATTTAAGTACATCACCTTATCTTGTTGCAATGTTAGCTGACCCTGACTGGATGATAATCAAAAGTTCTCAAATGTTGGAAACGACAAAACACAAACACCCAACAGCTATTCGGTAGATTGTACGCTAGTCTTGTCGGTGTTTATGTCAAAGCAATTTAGTCGTTATCTCGGCATGTATACGAAGTTCTGGTGCCTTCATTAATGATGATGTAGTCCGGTGAGTCTAAGCTTAATGGCAAAACTTTAGAAGGGAGCTGGGAAAGTAGCACGAGGCAAATTATGGTTAGTCATCGTAGATTGATGGACGGACTCATCTTGAGCAACGCTTCTGACTTCTGAGTGATAAGGTTAATAAAAATAATAAACTCCTTCGGTTTGTGTTACTAAATTACGGAGGTTCGAAATTCCAAGTCCATTACAAAAATAAGCTTTTTGTTCCCCTAATTTAAAGTAACTATCCTTTAAAGGTCTCCTTTACTATTCAATAAAAGGTCAATTATTGTAAGGTGACTTCTTATAGACATCACTAGATAAAAGCTCAAAGAGGTAAACAATAATAATTTTATTATCGTACCAAACTTTTAGGGGTGACTTTTAAAACATCAATTACTTTTATGACCACTTTTATTGTGGTGAGTATAGAAGTAATTGATGCTCCTATGTCAAAGCACTTATCACGTGACTAGCATTGCGCACCTCTTTGAAATGGAACGATTATGCTACAAAATGTCAAAAAGCAAAAGCACGTAGCCGTAGGGGCGGCGACCGCGGCTGTTGCGGGGCGCGGGGGCCCAGGGGAGCGTGGCCGCCAGTTTCTCGCCGACCGCCGCGCCGCGAGGACGCCTTGTGATGAGCAGCTCATTTTGACGCGATATTATGGCCTCGTCCACGAACGGCAACATCGTCGTCGAGTGGTTGCGTTCGCTCCACCTGGGCCAATATTCGGAGAGCTTCATAGACAACGGCTACGATGACTTAGAAATATGTAAACAGGTCGGGGAGCCCGACTTAGACGCTATCGGCGTCTTGAACCCGGCACACCGTCAGAGGCTGCTGCACTCCGTGAGATCCCTGAGAGAGGAGGGTGCAGCGGCCGTGTACTTCACGTTGGAGGAAGCGGCCGCCGCTTCCTGTAGGTGCGAGGAGGAAGTGCGGAAGGAGCAGGCGACTGCGACAGTCGAACCGGCGAAATATGCCGACGAGTACGAAGAGGGGAAGGCCGAGCTGGTGAAGATACCACGGATACAGCTGAAGAGGTTGCTCCGGGAACGTCTGGCACAGGATGGCATCCGTCTCAGTCTCCAGCCCTACTCGACAACGGTCAGTGTTTACTCATAAATGTGGCAGTGCTTCTTGCGGAACTCGTGATTTGTGTGTGCGAAATTAACAGAATAATGTGCAGAGTGTGATCACATAAAAAGTTACGACGCTGATCCGAGGCACCGCGTAGAGGCACTGCCCGCGCCTTGATTCTTTCGAACGAGTCTGTATGTGGTTCCTTGGCCGCTCCAGGCGGATTTCTCGGACGTGTTGCTATAAAGTTTGTTGCGTGCGTGATTTCCCTGGAGATGAGAAGTTTTGCCCGCCTTTCCTGTCGTGAGAAGATTATTATCGTGTGCCTCCCGGCTTCGAATGGGGTTTTACGATAAATTGTGAAGCTTGTGTTAATTTTGACAGACTCTAATTACGTGAAATGTCAGTTATTACATCCAATTCAACAGTCATTAATTTAAAGTTGTAGGTAATTTTTTATATCAACAGCAAGAAGGAAAGTATAAAGTGCAAAAATATCCGTAAATAATAATGACTCATAAGTTGAATGATTTTACACATTATTTATTAACTAATGCTTCCTACCGATATCTTCGTAATTTCTTTGTTAATAATTTTATTAATTATCAATAAAATATATTACGTGGATCATAAATAAGTAGAAACCATTTATAATCTTAGCATTCTACGAATAAGTATTTTAAACTATCAGATATTATCTTATCACGTTCAAATAAAATGTGACAAAGTTGAAATGACTCAGTGATTTCGTTACATTTTTTTTCAGCTTCTTGAGCTTTACTTTACTAACCTGTAGGTACAGTAAAAGATGACTACATACTAAAATTTTACTTCACTTTTACTATGACTAGAAGAGATACAATCTAATGATTGTATACAATCATTAGATTGTAGCTATACTTCACTATGAAATAATTTTCATACTGTGAAGTATAACAATCTTAATCACAGCCCACAGGGAAGATCTTGTACAGAAAACAACTAGAAGAAGCATCATATTATTATTACACGTGAGAATCACTCTCTGAAGAGCAAGTTTCCATGTTAATTTTCACATCTTTGTCTGTTGTAACAATTATAATATTCAATAAGTACATTAAATACAAAACAATACGAAAACTTGCAGCTATTCATGAAGAAGACTTATTATGTCTTGATGTATGAAGTCTTATAACAGTCTCTATGAAGAATAAAAAAATAAATTCTTTCTTACTATTCTGCCTTCCAAAAAGTTTTTATTCAATTACAAAACACGTTACGTTGCGACTTGCGCGTCGGCCGTCGCTTACTCGCTTCGTGCAAAAAGATTCAGAATCAGATCAAATACATGTATGATTAAACAGCGGTCTCTTTGAAACGGTCAATGGGTGTCAAGTTTCTCTTGATATCTCAAGTTCAAAGTGCCTCTCTGCCCAATTAGGTAATTGGTACAAAGATGAATTTGATTAATGCTCACCGTCATGCAAATTACAAAACCTAAATATTACACCTCTATTCCGCATATTTTCACATCTCACAGTGTCCAAAAACGTGTGTTTTCAGTTTCAAATTTAAATTTAAGAAAGTAGTCAAAGAGCGTTTGTGTGCCAAAGCCTATGGTCAATGATTTCATAAGGTCAATGATTTCATAAATGATGGTACATCTTGGGAGTAGGATGGCTGCTTGCAAGGCTACTTCAGCTACACTATTGTATGACTTACAATTATGTATATTGTATTTTGACATTGTATATTTTAAGTTACAGCATTGTAAATTTAATTTTATTTTAAAAGATTAATTTTTTCCTCACTTTTTGACGTGATAACGTCTTATAATTCGATATGGGGTGCGCGTCCGAAAAACATGACAGTTCATGCGGCGTTACCTCGCTGACAGCTCTCAAGGCTCACCTGGGCCGCGCTCTTTGATTCGATTATATTACGTATTTCCATGACTTAGAGAATACTTTTGTTTGAAGAAGTTTGGTTAGTTATGACCTTTGATACATTGACCACACTCTGAATGAAAAATAAATAAACAATCTGTGAGCTATCAGAACGGCTCGTAGGAAATAGAGCACAATTTTGAATCAAAATTGTGCTCTATTTCCTACGTGTCAAGGTTTGACTTGTGCTTTGTTCGAAGATTTTACTGGATTTCACGAATTTATGTAGCGTTTTGTATTTGCGAATAGTTTATTTTACTCATTATAAATATTTTTAAATTTTTCGGAACTGAGGGGTTAAGGCTATGACGTTGTCACGTTTAACTATCGTCAGTAAACCGACTTTACAGACAACCGATTTTTTTTGGTAAAAAAGTGGGACCCCGTGCGAGTTTCTTACGCCGGTTCTTCTCGGCGGGTTAGTTCCCGAACCGGTGGTAGGCACCAGTAGTAATTCAACGTTCTGAAAGCAATTTTTTTAATCTATTCAGAAATAAAACAATTTTCATTTTTATTTTATTAATTTATAGTGACATCGCTTAGATAAGCGAAAAAACGGACACAACACCAAAAAATGTTCTGAGGAAGATTCCCCAGAACATTTTTTGATGTTGTAGGTATCCGTTTTTTCATTAAGGTGTCAATTATTATTTTTATTATGATTCATCCTACTATCGCGTCGTTATTAAGATGCAGATTAATTTAATCATCTGCAGACTGCACGGGGTTCCTTTCAATTATAATAATCAGTTCCTCATTATAATATTTGCATACTGTTTTAAAGAAATTCGTCGGATTATCGAGGCCTTTTACCGGTTTAGAAGTTACCCGGATTGAAACAATAATTATTATTAAGCATCATAAAATCTGTGACAAGTTTTAGATTCTAAAATCCGTTTTTATTTAAATCTTCCAGAAGTAACCTAATCATCAGGCATACTATATTTTTTTTTACATCAGAGATAAAACCAGTTATGTATAAAGAATTTGGAAGGAAATAAATGAGTTGAACAGTCTTTTGATGGTAGATTTTTGATGAACAGTATTTTTAAGTGGCTACAAAGTTTGAGAACGAAGGCCAGGTACAGTTTAAGATCGGGAGAAATCTTAATCTGCAATTCCTTTAGAAGTTTTATTCTCCACTACCTTCCATCAAGACTTAAGTTTAAGCAAACTTAATATAGTGAAACTCCAACTTTATTTGAAATAGCAATGTTAAACTTGAACCGTAAGTATCAAAAGTTAAAAAATGCCGTAAACTTGAATCAAAAGTTAAATGAGTGGAATATGAATAGTTGAATACACTGCATAATCTACAAAAGTTTTGTGCATATGTGACAATTAATGGAAGCACGAAACCGGTGACAAAACGCAAACAAAACTCGTCAATCCATATTTAATTCAGAGAAATAAAACAAGTACGAAACACTATAAACGTCGAGGTATTAATCAAGCACCTTCGATATCTACCTGGCCACAGTTCCGTATATCAATAGCTTTATTTTTTTCCAGTAGATCATACGTGAAGCGATTACTGCCGGAATTGAACACAATGGCACTCACAAATTTCAACGGCGGTATCAATATCGCAGTTCCGACTATTAGACCAATATTTATTTCGTGTTGACGTCCATTGTGCGCAGCATCCGCTCAATGCAATAATTTTTATTAAATGCAGCTTTTTGGGCACAATCAAGCGTGAAAGCTCCGACAAATTGAAATCGGTTCATCACAGCTATAAACCATACAACATTGATAACGGATCTACATAATTTGTATAATTTGAAGACGCTACTGAAATCATAATATTGGAATACTGAATTGGATTGCGCGCTTAATTTAAGGCAGAATATTGAAGCGGACCCCATTTCTCAATTCGCTCTCCGAGAAGTAATTATGGCCAGATCTTTTAAGATAACTTCATTAAAATTTTAGACATGTTTGAATAAACATTTAATCATGCCATCATCGAAATATAATGTAAAGCAGTATTTGATTAAACATTTAATGTACTTTTTGGGTTACCCTTTAATTATCTCCTATTTCCCACTTGTAATAGATCAATGAATTGTTAGGAAATTGTGATCCGATAATGTGCGAAAAAACATGTTTTCGGGCCGTTACATCGCTTTGTACTTGGATCGGTACCCCATTATGATGTATCACTTCCTTTAGGTTGCTAATTCTCTATTAGGGGGGTTTGGGTCGGATGTTTCGGATTACGTATATTGACATTAACCCACTCCGATCGCGTTTCAATCTCCTTTCTTTTTACATGGACATTCATTTTGTAATTAAATGACGATGACAAAAAAGTGAAAATGAAGTATGTATGTACTTAGATATTAAAAGGGAATTTATAACCTAAACAGGTAAGTATGTCATCTAATTAAAACAACAAAATCCATACTAATATTATAAATGCGAAAGTGTGTCTGTCTGTCTGTCTGTCTGTTACCTCTTCACGCTCGAACCGCCGAACCGATTTGGCTGAAATTTGGTATGGAGATACTTTGAGTCCCGGGAAAGGACATAGGATACTTTTTGTCCCGGATAAATGTACGGTTCCCGCGCGATAAACGAATTATGGCGCAACGGAGTTTTTACCTAATCCTTAGCTATTAAGACAATCGTATTCATTAGCTATAATATCAATTTAACAGCGTAGGGAAGTAATCAAATATGACTGCATTTAAATGCATTTGCGAATATAACATCTATCTTATCCAAAACATCTGCTAGTAATTATTTATTATTAGCTGTGATAAAATTTACATTCTGGTAATCATTTCTCCCGAACCTTAAGTAAACAGGATTTTTAAAAATGGTTTTTGAAGACAAAGCTTATTTGCATATTAAATTTATTACTATATCTAGATAATTGTTTCAAAATGTTTAAGCTACGTTTGACACAAATAATTTCCTTCTTTATTCATTGAGTAGTATAACCACAGATTACTAAATGGTACTGCCATATAATAAGGTTAATTTTAATTTAGATTAAAAATATATTACAAAATTAATGAAGATTGGAACAAAACATAAGCTAATATTAGAAGAGTTAACGTTTGTATTAAAATTTAAATGTAATAATTCTGTCACAATGAAAAGCGTCAAGTCATCGACATCGACCAAATTTTTTGCTCAAACTATTATTTATTTCATTTGAATTAAATTCATTAAATTATTATACTTTTACAATTTTTTTTTATTTGATCCTCACGAATCATGTACTTAGTCATATTATATTATTTTCTAGAATACTTTTGTGTTAGTCTACTGTTATAAAACTTGAGTCAAAATTTATGAAATAATTATTGTTTGCTTCATCGTGCCAATATGACAGGACAGGAGCAAAGTAATAGGAAAAGTAATAAAAAGAACAACGCGACTATTGAAAAGACTTTAAAGTTGAAAGTTAACAGTATGAAAATTAATTCACTATTGAATAGCCAATTTCAAAGTAAAAACCACTTAGAATTGATGGGATAGGAGTCTTATGCAAATAAGATAAACTACTCAAAGGTCAGGTGATGTTTAGCATCCAATTGAATCAGACAAGAGGCTGGTCACGTTGGTACAATTCGTGAGCTACTTTTGTATCTGCTTTTTGTTCAACACGCGAACATGACAAGATAATTGCTATGAATTTCTATCATTACGATACCCATGAATGCAAATTACCCAGATTTCAATGCAATTAGTATTTATCTGTATATCTATTACACAATTGTTACTTCATAAGACATAACAATGAAACTTTGAAGTCCTTAATGGTAGTCAAGAAATAAATTGCGTTATGATCTGCATTCTGCACCTATATTTTAAGTCTCAATATTTATGCAAATACATCATTATGTACTTAAGTTATATTTTAAACTATAAGAAATAATTATTAATTAACTAAATGAATTTCATTAAATTCAATAAAATCCATTTAGCTTTAATAACATTGGAAGCTGTAAAACTACAACGAAATTCGCAATACATATATTTTTGTATGCGAACTTTTATATAACGTATCGTGAATTTCAATGAATGTTTCATATAAGTTACTGTTTTATTTAACAGTCGGTTATAGATTAGTTCGACTCCTGTCTACGAGGTCTAATATTAGCCGGGTCGGGTTTTTCTACCTGTTTTATCGCTTTGTTGTTTATGTATGTGTGCGAAGTCACGCAGTGCGGTGCTCTTTGCCGTTCGAATGCTGTTTCGTGTTTTATGTGAGACTCGCAATTTATATGAGTGTAGGAAACTATGCATGGAATGTTTTTTTTCTAGAGGTCGTACTTTGTTTTTAATATTAACGAGTTGTGTCTGTGCCTTTCCTTTGAATAAAAAAGTATAATATTTTTCAAAGATTAACATTATGTACATTTTATTTTGTATAAATTATGCTTAAGGTTTGTTTAAGTACTATCATCCTGTAATAAAATTCATTACAATAAATAGTATAGCCATTCAGTAAGTTTCTTTTGTTACAAACTCAACATTGAAACAAATATCCTGTATCGAAGTTCGTAATAATATTACCCCAAGTTCAACATCATTGGCAACTAGCGAATTTAAATATTGGATGAGATTCCCGAAGGTTGTAACAACATTGTTTGAATTGGAAGTTTGGCAGGTGCGGGAGAGTTTGCGCCGAATGTTTGTCTGTTTCTTCGAGCTATACAGACAGGTCTTAAGTCGGCAAACTATAGCATGCGGCCGCTCCGCAAGATTAGTATCAAATAACTACGAAAACTGTCACCAATATAAGTAATATTTTAGTAAAATTCTGATGAATTATTACAATACTACATACTTTGTTTCTTTGTTTGGTTAAACTTGCTAATCTTAGGACCTACTGGTTACCAAATACCAATTAAAAAATCTTTTAGTGCTCTGTCTAACGCTGACAAAGGGCCCATTAATTATTGAAGAAGACGAAAATCAAGCAGCAATGAAAATAACCCGATAAAGCTTTTTTCATGTCTTTGCTATTAATTATGTACTTGTATTTTTACTAATAAGTATTAACACTAAAGTCTGAACTATTATTAAGAAAACATTTTCGAGTAACTATAACAATAAACATGACTACAATGAAACGGCTAATAGCTACTGTAATAGTAATAATAATTAGTGAACATTGGAGAAGGTAATTTTGCTAAATTGGAAACAAAACCCTAATTTTAATAGTGCAATCAGCGTTTCAGGCACAAATGGGAACTGACGCTTGCAATTCTGAGTAAAAGACAATCATGTCCATGGAATTATATTTGAGCGTAATATTGTCAACAAAATGTAGATTCTAAGATACCTAACGGTCATTGTTTCTCCTAATCTGTTATTTGAAACATTAAACAAACAATATACTAGCTCAGCTGTGGTTGAGAGCATGCAGGTCGCGGGTTCGACTTCTGCCGATGGAACATTAAGTTTTGTCTGTAACATTCCCAAGCCCCTCTAAAATACGTTTCAAGATCTTCGATCACATTTCAAGATACATATTTATCACGTTATGTTTGTCTTTTATTTATTTTTTATGTGCACGGTTGTTAAGAAATGTCAAATTAGTAAATAGTATCTAATATTCTGCGTAGGTTGCAATGTGTACATATTAATCCGTTTGTTATTTTTATGATGCCTCTTCGTAGGTAGCACCTACTGATTCTCAATCGTCTTTGATGTGTATGTTTACGCTTACTGAGAAACAAGAGTTTATAATAACAAACCACAGGGTTGCCACTTCTTCCTTAGATATGTATATTATATTATATTGTAAAGATTTTGTTCTTATGAACAAAATCTTTACAAGAATATAATATACAGAAATATTTGATCGAATCTAATTATTTAGCTTCTATCAAATAATTCTAATAGCATAAAATAAAATATGATTGCCAAGTTGATATTGATAATATCACAATGACAAAAAATTATATTAAAGCTCGTATTTTGTCGTTGTTATACGTCGAAGCCCGTATCAGTACGATAATATTATAATTTCTCTTTTGGGGTTACTGACAACAATCAAGTTGTCATAATCGCAGTCAATAATTTAAAAATGGCAATATTTTGTTACACACTAAAAGATATTATAGTAGTCTACGAGTAGGTGTAGGTAACCCTGCGTCGCCTACCGACAAGTAAATTGTTTACTTCGACAGTTATGAATATTATTACCTTCACTTATCATCCAGGATGCGGTCAACTTTCTCTTTTGGGATTTTATTTCTTTTTCTCTTCATTGACACTCATTGCTCATGTATCGTCGGAGAAAATTCATAGGCAGTTGACGAATCTACTTCATTTTGTTGATTTAGTTCAATTCAATGTTAGTCGTGACCTGTCAGCTGGATTTGATAAAACGCGACTAAATTGCGTAGGTCATCTGTCTATGAATTAACATAATTTTCTGATAGTACAAATCGATCGGCTTGTATGTGGTCAATAAAATAATATGCTTACTAGTTTTAAATTTTAATATTGTGTACCTAACTACCTACTGATAATGTTATGTTTACTTAATGATGCAGAAGAGCCGAATGTTATCACATTTTAATATTAAAAATAAAAAACCAGAGAGTAAACTCACATTGTATTAAAGTATATAGTCTATGCTACTATTACCAAGTAGGAATACATGAATCGTTAACAATATTAAAACGCTGCATAATTTATAGTTTCTGAAAAACTTCGAAATTTGAAGATCCTGTTACATAAATATCAGAAACTCTGCAAGAGCAATACGATTATGCATTTAAACTAGATGACGTTAACTGTGTATCATTTCTCTCCTAAAACAAACCTTCCCTGGACATCCACAAATATTTCAAGACTAAAATTGGCCAATCGGTTTAGCCTTTCTCTAGTTTTAGCGGCAGTAAGACTTACGAATTTCATTTTTATAAAAATATAATATAGGTAATGATAATTATTAAAATAAAACCGGACACAAGGTAGGTTATGTCTTGAACCTTAAAGTCATCCTAAAATTTGTGGCCTTCATGTTTTATTCATGTGGAATTTACTAGCGTGTCCCGTGACTCCTAAGATTTATTTATAAGAGTTCTCAATCAAACACACAAGGGTCTTCCAAGAAAGTGGGCCTTAAAATAAACTGTGGGGGCCTTTGTTTTGGCTTCCTAGGTGGCGACCGGCAGCTATCCGGTGTTTTGTTAATTAAACAACAAACGCCTGTGATATTGGAAAAATACATTGTTTAAAACTGATTTAAATGTAATTGTATGCTACTATTCGTGAGCAAATTCAGTTTTGTTTACATTTTATAATATCAAATGAAGAAATCAACATTAACCTATCAAGCCCCATAGGAGCACCGGTGATCGCGATAACAATAGAATAACAAATAAACAAATAAAACAAAGTTTCACTCAAAAGACAAAAAAAAGGAATATACATAGATAGGTACGTCTTAAATTATTGTAATTTAAAAAAAAAATTAATACATAATATTATATGTAAGTATACATAAGTTGCGTGAAATGAAACATTAGAGAATATATACCGGTACGTATTCACTTTGATCAAACACGCGAAAAATGTTAAAACACCCGAAAACTTTTTTTGGCCAGCACAAATTGGCATTGGACCGTTGCAAATTGGCAACAATAGCCAAATTAATAAACGCTGAAAATTTTTCATTTTCAGCGTTCACACTACGTGTTAGCTTGTAGTCCAAACATTCAAAGTTTGCTAGATTTGTTGGTTTAATTGATGGTGCAAAATGCAAATTGTGGGTTGATTACGAACTTAATGGCGATAGAAGTTGACGGGAATGTAGGTAAAAATTATATGATATACGTTTTTTTTATAAAAATACAAGTCTGTGATAAAAATACATTAACAAAAAAATCCCACGACTGATGTGAACACAATTACAAAAAACTGGCTATCAGCAAAATCGTGTGAAACTTGTCCATTGTCTTTAACATAATCTACATTGATTAGACTAGTGGAATTCGAAGCCTTCGAGGTTAACAAAAACGTTTTTTGTTCAAGCTAAATAAATAAGGTTGTAAAGAATTTTTACATTTCAATTTTTTACAAAATTTCCAGCTTTTATTAAAATAAAGACTGTATTAAAATTGAAACAAACTCTTTCTGCGTTACTTTAGTCGACGTAACACTTAAGTAGAAGGTGAAGATTTTGCTCAAGTTTGCATGAAAACCTCAAGTAGTTCTTACGCCCAAGTGCAAGTATTACGGGAATATAAGAGATGCTTAGGTGTCTCATTTTACTCATACATTTTGTAACTACAAATTCATTATTATTTAATTTACGATATCTCTTTCTTTCACTACTACCATAAACGTTTCAACCGTTATGTATTAGCAATAAATTTGCGGCTACTTATAAAAAGACAATGCACTTAAAATATCGAGTTCTCAGTAGTTACATTGAAATCAAATTCAATTGTTCTAGCATTTCGCACAAAAAGTCTATTAATTATTACAGCATTGTTTAAACAAAAAACAGATTTCTACGCGACGACCCGTCTGAAATGTCACGAATTTTTAGCATTTTAACGTTTACGTCACGCCGGGGAATACGGTTAGCAGGCGATTAATCCTGCCCCGCTCCAATTTAGCATTTAAGCGAGCTCACATTTCCTCTCGTAATAAGCGTAAAGCACATATTATATTCATATTAACTGAATTGGTCCAGGCCACTGTAAAAAATAATGAAGGCCCAATCGATAAATAATGATAGCTTTCCGGTCACATTCTTCGTACCCTGCCTGTTTTAAATTGCCCTCGAATTCCATAAAACTGAGGTTGGCCGCATCGTAGTAATCGAAAGAGGATTATTTTAATGCATTTATAAAAGTATACAATTTAAAGGAACCGTGCAATTGGACTGTACAATTTTAATTGAAATTTAAAGAAGTTAATTTAATATACGTCAAGACCAAGGCCAAGCGATATTAAGTAGGTACTTTATTTTAACTAAGTCGATATTATGCTATTATTAAAGATTTTTTAACCCGGCGAGAGTGTGGTGAAAAAATGTAACAAGGAGTATGTGGCAGGGTATGACATACCCGCTTACAATATTTGCTGTGAAACCGGATTTTTAAGAGAGAGCGCTAAATTCATTATTTTGTATTATAATAAGACTATATTTTAACATATTGGAAATAAAACATCTGCGTCATTTTAATATTTTTGTTATTTTATTTGACTTTAAGCAAGTCACTATGTATTTTCAACAAAAAAAATTCCACTCTCAAATATACTTCAAAAGAACTAAAATAAACTATTTTTTATGAAAAAAACAATACAGTTCTTTTGCAACATGAAATAAATAACCATCTAAACTAAGAAAAAGTAACAAAAATATTTAGGAACATCTTAGTAACTGGAGCTCAATTCAGCACAGTTTTTGCAAGAAACAGTTGTATGACCCATACATATTAATATCGCTTTTGTACGGCTTGCCCATGCATATTTTTTCTTCCAATCCTTTTTGTATGGCCAATCTCCGCAACTTACATAACGACCAGGAAGATTTTGAATGGAAGAAAGTGGTACGTTGACCTTGGAAGAGATTTTCTGACGTACTAATATGACGAAATTATTTTTGGTTTTTCCGCAACTTGAGATGTTCGTAAGTTAAAGTCAAGCCTAAATTACGGATGAAATCAGTTTCCTTAGAGGTTTTATCCTGATTTTCAAAAAATATATTTTTAGTACTTATTCCAGAATTGACCGAAGTCGGTTTTCTGAACTGTTAACGTCAATTTTTAATTTAAATCTACAATGAAACAAAGAAAGTAATTTAAAATAGCAGAAAAAAGCAGAAAAAGCAATGTTAGTATCTGTCACGAAATATGTACACCAACTATGTGGCAGGGTATCACATGCCCGATCGCAGTTTGCAGGCTTATAACTCAAGCGCAGGGTGCCGAGACACTACGATCATGCCACTATCCCATCCCGCACTCCTTTACCTCCAGCAACTCTCATCATCTACTCAAAGCAACAACATGTTCCAAGGTCACAAATGAAAAATGCACGCAAATTAGTAACATGGTGGGTATGACATACCCTGCCACACTCTCGCCGGGTTAAACATCTTTATCAAAGTTAGTTCTATGGAAATAAGTCGATACATGTTACGAGTAAGTACTTTTTACTTTATCAATGTTTACGTTTTAAGTTTCTTGATCAGTGATAAAAGTTAATGGTTAATGGTAGGTTGTGACTTGTGAGTAGTTTTTGTTTGTGTGACTACAGGCGCCTCCCGGCGGCCTCACAGCGGGAGTGGGGTATATACTTGATCCAATAATTTATTACTTACAGTAATGTGTTGCCTCGATTCCAATTTGTTTCCCACTTTTTTTAGGCGCTCCTCAATTAGTTGATGCATCCTTTATATGTTTTTTATGTAAATACTTCTCTAACACTTGGTGTAACAATCAAATATGGTGTAATTTAAATACATAATTAGCATTACAGTATGTACTAAATTACAAAAAGTGCCTACTCCAACTCCCTGAATTTAAAGTAGGAGTAATAAGTACGTTAGCGTAGGTCACTGTCAATACGTGGTAATGCAATTCTTAAAATTTATATTAAAAGGAATTATAATATTAAAACGATATAAAAATTAAATATTTTTTGCCCCGATTACGTTTAAAAGTAAATAGGTCAGAATTTGTCCGACTCCGATGTTCGTTCCGCCGGCTATCAAAATGAAACTTTCTTCAATTTCCTTTGAATTTGATTAAAGCGAAATTGGAAGAATCTTGATTGGGAAGTTTTGTTGGTTATTGAATTTATAAAATTAAATTGGACCGTTATAATTACAATTAGGTCGTCCGCCAACGAACCACGATTAAGGCGATTGTGCTCGAACTGCTGTCCGTATACAAATTACTGGGAAATAAAAGGTTTCGGAGATCTTTGGAGCTGAATTGTCAAGGAAATGTGCTTAAGTATTTAATAAAATTTATAATAGTAAACAACGACATAAAATCAAATAGATCTTGTAATTAATAACTGCCTGAAACAAGCTGCACCAAAATTATTACAAGAAAGCCGTTGGAATTAGGTGAACCTTAAGCAACATTTTACTGGCCAATTTTATGTGCGATCTAACCCATGACATGCCATAAAATCGCTAATAAACCCGGTGAGTCGGAGGATAAAATATAATCTCGTACAGTTGGGAACAAAATAACAGGGACAATGCATTCCGTTACGTTTCGGTCAACAAAAAGGCTTAACACAGCGAAGGTTTTTTGTCCACGACCCCCGCTAAATTAAACAGGGTAGATTTCGTCTTTTTATTTTGCGCTCCGTGTAAGCATGGTGAAATGAAAATAGTAGATGCTTTTAGGAAAGTGGCTAACTATGCAGTTTTAAACAAGACGCCGGGTTTTTAACGCTTTAAACGACGTACGTGAGCGAAATTTTTGCGTTTTGAGTTAATATTTTATCGCTTTTTATACGAAATTGCTGTCTACTTGTGTAATGCATGATTTTCTTTAACCGATTCGTTGCCACCTTCATTTCAACAAATTCTTACGACAGGCCAAGTACTTTGTCCGATGACGCACCATAAGCGTCATCGGCCCTGCTAAACGATGACGCGCCACGTGCGGCATTGGCCACTGGTTGTGTTTTATGCATATTTTATTGTAAATAGGCGTAAATCAGAGAGGGAAAAGATAAATTTTGTGTGCAGTGTTCGTATTAGTTGTAATTCAAAGCTGATATGGCGTATAAAAGTAGTAATTCATACTGTTAACAAAATGTGTAAGTAGTCGTCAACCTTTGGCACAAATTTTGCTCATACGAGTATGTAGGTATTAATGATTTTAATTAGTGCTGGTTACTAAAAGCCGAGCTTTGTGAGGGCTCACGTCGTCACACCTTGACTGACTGATGATAACACATATAACACGGACTCGCGCACGAAGGGTTCCGTACCATTAAAGAGCAAAATTATGCCGAAAATTATGTTTTTGTATGGGAGCCCCCCTTCATTTTTTATTTTATTTATTTAATTTTATTTTGTTTTTAGTATTTGTTATTATAGCGGCAACAGATATTCATAATCCGTGAAAATTTCAATTCTATTACAGTTCTTGAGTTGCGGCTTGGAGACAGACAGACAGACAGACGGACAGACAACGAAGTCTTAGGCTGGCCTCACACAGCCGGAATGTCTTTCTGAATTCATATTATTAATTCAGAAAGACTGGAATTCCATACAATATCAGTAAGTATGCTCCACGTACACATTCTGATTTTTTTCAGATTATGTTTCTCAGATCGATCTGTAAGAATGATACTGACGAGCGTTCTGAATTCCGGATCGATAAATTTAAGATTATGATTTCATAACGCGCGTATTCCCATACATTTTAATAGAGCGGCACACACATATTGGAATCAGATTATGAATTATTTCAGTTGACACTGCAAGAAGCTAACCCCTGGACGTGTTGTGACCTGCTGGCGTGATGTCTGACACGGAAAATTAAATCTTAAGCATTGAAAAGTTTAATTCCAAATTGGGAAACATTAAGTGAAAACGACAGTAAAAGAAAAATAATATTTATTAGTATTAATTCTTCTTCCATAAAGACGTTTAAATATGTGCCAGGAATCATGAGACTACTGATCAATCTTATTTTCAAAGATGTGTGTGAGGCAAGGTGCCGAAATTATTCAGAGAGACGTTCCGGCTGTGTGAGGCCAGCCTTAGTAATAGGGTCCCGTTTTTATCTTTTGGGTACGGAAGTTAGAACCCTAATTACATGCTAAAGCGCAAATCAATAGGCATGATAGTTTTTCCGTAAAGGTTGTGGGATTTATTATGACTAGCAACTTCATCTATTTTAGTTGAAGAATAAATAACTTAGAGTAGTTGTGTAGCTATGACAATATAAATTTGTATTAAAATTTAAGAGCTCTCAGAAAATCGTTTATTTAAACAAATGAAATACGTTTATTTTAGATAATCAGCAGGAATATAATGACTTTCCTGAATATAGCCAGCCACGATTTTCAAACATACTCTAATGAAAATTGCCTGGAAAACGACAATAAGGAGAATGAAAGTTTTCCAGAATATAGTCACTCAATATTGCAAAACTTTACATTGAAAAGGACATTAAGTAATTGAAAGTTCTCGTATTTGTCATGACGCAAAAAATAACTCAACAGACAGTAGCATCGAAGCTAAATTACTGACGCTGATGAAGATGAGTGTTAATAAGAAAAAAAAGTTTCATAAATACGCTAATCGCAGAAAAGTAAGGATTCTTCGAGTGAACCAATGATTGACGATCTCTGACTAGTAGCCTTTAATTCTAAAATAAACGGCCACGCATAAAATTGAGTTCAACACGTATATTTAGACAAGGGAATTGTAATTACAGTATAATAAATTAGTTTTAACGTGTTTTTTAACAATTCTTATATGCCGCGTCTGGCGCGTCATCGGCCTCACTAAAACTTTTTGAATGACGCGCTGGGCGCGGCATTGGCCACGAATCGGTTAATTTTCATTCATGTCTGCGTAGCTTAGTGCGGGCAAGGTAATACTTTGAATATGACGTTCGGATTTCACAGCGAGCTAAATGTATTCACAGTTGAAAGAATATGGACGGTACTTTATTTGAATAACAAGAACATCGTGTCCCGATTTCATGTTAGCAATTTCGACACCTCTTTTTTCCTATTCTCACGTAAGTTTTTAAAATATTATGAATCATCCCTTTACCTGGATTTTAGAGGTTTGTCTCTTGTTGTTTTGTCATTCCTAAAATATCTGCGTCTTCATTAGCTACCTCTTCTTGTCAATAATTATACAATACAAAGTATAATAGAGGTCAATTTCTTCAATAATTTCCAGTGACTAACACAGCTTGTTTAGTTTTAAATGTTTGCATACTACCTAATAGTTTACATAAACATTTCGAGATGCTTATTATTTGATCAAGTAATTGCAGGTACAAATTTCTGTGTGTGACTTCAAACATTTGTATGACCACCTATGTATTGACAATTTCCATCACTGTACTGTACATTATCATAATATTATTATATAATAACTTCAAGAGATTGGACACCTGTCACCTCAGTCCCCCCGTGACCACGGCAGCTGTAAGGCAGCCGAAACGTCGGGATTAATATAAGTGCTCCGCGACAAAATCCGTAAGTGTTTAAACTTATAAATCATGAGTGATACTCGCGAAAACTTAAGAAGTCATTATAGTATTATTATGTTAACCCTAGAGTACTAATAATCGCCTGCCAGGCCGCGTGCGGACAGTTTTTTTCGATTATTTCAAAAACAGGTTCACGAGTCAAATTATTGTGCTTTCGCGCCAACTCCGCATACACCTTGCTGCAGACCTGAGACCAAACAGGCTCCGGGCCCAGACTCCCTGTTTTCAAAATATAACCTACTCGATCGCCTGGGAGGCGATCATTAGTATTAAGCGTTAATTTTTTTCGTTCGTAACATGTTTTGTTTTGCGATTTTTTACAGCTTGTAGCATATTTTAATCTACCAAATGCTTATTTTATTTTTATATAATTCTTAATGAACACCAAATCGTAAATATTTTCTCAATGGGAATTCGGACAGCGAAACTAAGGATCAACTGGTGTCAATCTGTATGACTATGACGATGGCGCGGCAGATCCTTCTTCTGTTCCATTATGGTTGAAAGCAGACCTACCAAATTAAATAGTAGATGTCTTAGAACTCTCGCATATTTCACTACCACATGAAACCACAAGTAATTCGTCAAGTTCACCAGTTTAGATCGATCTGTTGATCTCCAAATAGTAAGGATTTTAAGGCTAACTTAAACTTAATGTGTAGATAAAAATATCATGTTACCAAAAGTTAAATAATGTGTTTTATAAGGTATGTATATTGAATAGTAATATTGATACCAAAAAAGCAAAAATTTAAGAGTAGTTTTTATTCTACAAGACTTGCAAAATGCCTACTGCTAAATGAAAAATGAATGGTAAATTTAAGTTTTAAGTATAATTTTAAGACTAATGCTATTCATTAGTAATAATTTGGGTTTAAGTTTTTTAAGGGTTAGGGCTTGGCCTTTTAATTTATGCCGTATTTGTAAAAATGTTGTCAATAAATAATACAATAAACAAGTGTTATTACAAAAGTAGCCTCCCAGGCGATCGTTAGAATACTAACGATCGCCTGGGAGGCTACTTTACTGGGAGGTTACCGCTTAATAAAGCGGTGGAAATTTTATATTAGTACTCTAGGGTTAAGATATTATTGTGTCCAAAATTCTACGTGTTTCTTGCATGGGTATATTTGCACATACTTAAATTTATTATGTATTACATTGTAATAAAAAATAAAGGTTAAACAACAGTTAACTAACTTTAAACTTTTCCTCACCTGCAAGTAATGCAGACTAACAATTATAGTACAAGATCTTTTATAAAGTTAGGATATAGCTGATGCCATTTATCGCAGAAACCCCTAACCCCTTATTTTAACCCTTAATTAGGCGCATCAAAAAAGTCACACAAGTAGTCGCATGGGGTCCCCACTGACCCCAAATAAAAAAATGAAAATAAAGTTGAAGAAATAAATAAAATGAAGTATTAATTATGCGAATTGTTAGAATAGTTAATGGAATGAGGCGTTACTTTGCGGAAATCCATAGCTTAAAATTTAGTTTGTTATTATTTTTAGCAATATTCCGCGACGGATTTGCCAACATTATTGCTTGTGTGGTGGTGGTGTTTGCAAGTTCTTGCATGCGAGTGTACGCATAGGCAGTGTGGGAGGAGGGAGGTGCTGTACGCATGCCTATGCGTGCACTCACTCATTTACTTAAAGGTGGAAGTTTATTTCGCGGAATATTGCTAAAAATAATAACAAATTAAATTTTAAATTGTTAGAATGCTTTATCATAATTAATCTTAATAAGCAAAAATCTTCATTTACTTACTTCTATACTACTAAAAAAAAAATCAATCAACTACTGCTCTGTCTCGAAATCTCATAAATATCACTATAGCTAAGATCGAGATTTAAAAAATCTATTATTAACTTTGATGACAAGATTTTTTTGCAGCACCAAAGGAAGTAGGCCCTGAGCTAATACTAAGAAATATATTTTCCTCATTTGTATGATTTGTTACGCACTTCTGGTCATCACCCCCTCATCGTCATCATCATCACCATCTAGAGGTCAGGGATTATTTTAGGCATCTCTAGGCTCCTAAATCTTGTCTACCGATTCATTCCCGTCACAAAACGGTGCATATTTTTGAAGTTCGGAGGCTATAGGCTCGCAAAATCTCTTTTGTCTTCAGAAACCTTCCAGCCGCCAGTGTATTTCACTATTTTGATTTATATTGAAATTTTTACACTGCAATAATTATTTAAATTAAGTTGTCAGTAGAATGACATACTCATATATTTATAAATCATTCTAAATTATATCAACAATAATCTAACAATTAAACATAATACTACAAAAATTGAAACTAGTCTTGTGACAAAAAAAGTCACGTAAGTGGTCGCATGGGGTCAGAGCTCAAGAGAGTAGCGACACATGCACCATCGTTAGCTGACCGGATACCGCTTATTAGGATACCTCAATAGGAGTTAGGAAGCTAACAAAAGCGTCGTTGCATTCCTGGAACTCTAGCACATATTTTTTTCGGTTTGAAAGTGATCTGACCCCTTGCGACCAATTAAGGGTTAAATCTAGATAAAAAATATTGATTGAGTAAAACACACACAGCCCCAAATTCCTTAAAACCTTGGGCTCATATTTGAGTACCACTTATCTATAACCTCAAGGTTAAGGAAACTATAACCTCAAGACAATAGTAACCCGATAAAGGAGTGCGACCTCAAGTGTAATCGTGATCCGGTGAATTCTGGTCGAAGTGACCACCGTCTTAAGTGTAATCGGGTAAGGGTTTAATCAACATTCCTGGCCCAGCATCGCCTCGGGACCGATCTGTCGGCTTTCTTAATTGTTTGCGAACATGATTCTACTGGAAAATTACTAACCCGAGAATTCTGTTGACCCCAATCGTCAAATGATTATCCAGTCATTGTGAAAATACCGTTATCTATATGAATAAAAAGTATATTATTGTATAGCATTTTTTATCAACTTATGCAATTATAATTCGCATATGTCTAGACTCTAGAGTCTAGACTCTCGACGCACGCACACAAAAACCATGCCGAAGTCTGCTGAACTGTAACGACGTGACGATGCCTGGCAACACTGTCCCGATAGGAGTGGGGGTGTTAAGTTTTTTTCGTTACGGAATTTCTTGATTCGTTCACCGCGCTCAAAGCCCGCGGTAAAAGCTTATAAAATATGAATTGTAAATACTTATTACTAGTCTCGTTATAACTCGCGAACTGACCTACCAATTTGAATGATTTTAGTTTTTAAAATTAATACAGGGTGCAATTAAACCTTCCGGCCAAAGTTCGATATTATATTGATTAAAAAAAATGGCAGGTAGGTTTAATTGCACCCTGTATATCGTGACGATGTGCAAAACGCTATTGAAAATTAGGGATTGTCACTACATTTGCCTCGATTCTCGAAAAATAACAATGGGGATTGTCCATTTTTTTTTAATTTTGCTCATTACAAAAACATTTCGAGGAATAAGGTCAGTGATCGTTTTTCTGTATATAAACGAAAAAAATACCCATTAGTTACTTATATTTTTGAACAAATATGTTTAACCTTAGTTTGACCTTCAATGGCGTTAATAAATTCGATCAACATTACGTTTCGAACTTTTGGTAAGTTTCTCGTATCAGCTATCACATAATGATAACTTGCATTAGACGAACCAGCCATTAAAAATAAGATTGA
Source organism: Polyommatus icarus (assembly GCA_937595015.1). Lineage (NCBI taxonomy): Eukaryota > Metazoa > Arthropoda > Insecta > Lepidoptera > Lycaenidae > Polyommatus > Polyommatus icarus. The sequence goes on along the minus strand of OW569325.1, from coordinate 18,668,331 downwards.
AAGGAAAAAAAACATACTACAGAGGTCAATTGGGCGCCGATGATGACGTCAGAGCGAAACTTTAAAAATTTATTGAGAAAAAACTAGCCAATGGATTTCAAAATTATTTAATTTATATTCTTAAAATACCCTATTTTAACGAAAAAAAATATAAAAAGTACATGTGATTTTTTTTGGACAATGCCCATTACGGTATACATTCTGAAAGAAATAATAAAACACAGGATTAACTGTAATTTATGTCAGCTCGAGCATTTAATGCATAGATCATAAGTCATAACGATGCTGTAATGAGACAGTAGCATTGCTTTAAAATTTTTACTTACCAAAAGGTAATTAGCATTAGTGGAGAGATGGAGACTGGAGACGGTATGTCCTTTAATACCGTAACTGTTGGAGAACAAAACTCATTAGTCCGCTTTGTGGGCTCTACCTGCTAGTTGCACTGGAAGTGCTGGCATTACGTCCACAGCTCTAGAACAAATAACACTCAGCTCTACAAGCTTTGTTTTATTAACATTATAAGGTACTAGTTGACGCCCGCAACTTCGTTACGCCAAAATTGGCGTATCGCGCGGGAATAGTTAATTTTTTTCGGGATGAAAAGTATCCTATGTTCCCGGGACTTAAAATAATATTTTATACCAAATTGCATTGATTTGAGCGTGAAAACAGACAGACAGACAGACATTTTGGAATTAATAACATTAAGTATGGATTAACAACATTTCAAGGTATGAATAGCACGCAATGGTTTTGGAAACTATTCCGTGCTATTTGAATCCAAATTCAAAATTCTTATGGCCTGTTTCACCGCTTCCTGATAAGGTGCCCGATAGGGTTATTTGACAGATTTTCCATACTCCATCTGTCAAATTAAGTGGTGGATAGCCTTATCAGGAAGCGGTGAAACAGGCCCTTATTAATCTAAAGTCTTAACCTTGAATCTAAACTGCAACTACGATTGTAAAGGAAAAGATTTTGACTGAATGTTTTTTAAATATTTTTAACTGTCATTTTATTATTTGTGTAGACTGTAGATAGTAAAAACGCTATTCCAAATTAGCATAATAATAACTTTATTTTTGGAAATGGTTTCGCATATTTAAATTAATTACAAAATTTTACGTCATAACTCTGTACTCAGGTCTCTATGCCTATTATTTTCTTGTTCCTCTGTAACATTATTAGAATTTAGAACAACCAAAACAGTAGTGTCTACATCGTAGTAGCGTCTTGGGTATTCCCAACTCGGGAGCCAAAGAAAATCAATAAATTGTCGACGAGCTTATAACTTTGGGTCCACTTGCCCACTTACAGTCCTTTCGAATAGCTAAGTGTTACTTACACTGAAGACACATGGGCATTGGGCAGTTATATTATGTCTTAGTTCTTACACTTCGCTGGGAGTAACACTTTACTATCAGGCAATTTTAAACATTTTTTGTTTCCTACTTTCAAGAACCCCGATCCAAAGGTGTTTTAAATTGACACGATTGACCCGTCCACCGTAATTATTCTCTCCAAACCCTTCATAGCTTAGTAATTTATAATTAAGAAGTTCGGGATTATTCGTAGTATCATAAACCTGTGGATTTACAAGTTTCACTATAAAGGCGTAACCCACGGCTCCGAAAACTTCCCCTCTAGGGGATTTTTAATTATGCCATTAACTGGCCTGGCAATGGCGTGGCTGACTGATTAACAAGTTTATCGCGAGGTATTTGCCGGTATTAAGGTTGTGTACAAACTTGTATAATACGGGGTAGCCTTTTCCACGCCCGCATACGGTGAGCTAAGATAAAATAAATGACTAAAGTTGGGAATATATTTCTTTATAAAAGTAGCTAGTTCATATCTAAACAAGTTTTAAGCCTTTCGAGAGCTTTTTATCATTCGTGATAAGAGTTCCTCCTGTATCGTTTTAAAAAGGATTTTATATTTCCATGCTTATGTGGAAGGTCGTTCACCTTACTTATTATAATGAGTTCAGTCAATGCAAAGATATGAGTGACTGATTAACCGAGCACGATTCACGAACAGTTAAACTTGTTTCGAGTGATGTTTGACTTATATTTTATTCTGGATAAAAAAACCTATTTAATTCTCTGATCGCGGATTCTTGGAAAACTATTGTTATTCTATTGTTGTCGCGGTCGCCGGTGTCCTTATGGGGGTTAATAGGTTAAAGTATTCTTGAAAATATTTTAATAATAATGAACAGCAGTTAACTAGCTCTTAGGAATAAAAATAATTCAAGACGTGGGTGGAAGAATAAGGTAAGTAACATGCAAAAACTTTCCGTTTTTTTGCTTAAATGGAGGCTTTAGGGCCGGAAAAAATATTTGAAATAGAAAAACTATGGATTATATGTGAAGCCAGATACATTAGTTAGGTTGTGAAAAAGATAAGTTACAACTTACAAGTTTTAATAAAATAATTAGGGCAAAAATTAGTTATCGCCCGAATGTTGCGAAATGTTACTTGTTCGACTCTTCCACTCACGTCCTCAATTTTTATATAATAATTTCACACTACACAAACACACATGAGTGGCCTCATTTCCAGGGTTCTTATGATTCCATAACTTTTCACTGCAGTCACCTAACAAAGCTTCCCATAAGTCCCACTGTCACACACACGCCACGGCTGCTCGAGTTGACGATGATGAATTCATTTTCTCGTTCATAATAGTAACTTTAAAACAATTACCTGAGCACATGCTGGCCAGGTGTAACAACACCTGCGCGAAATTTAATACAACTTTATAGGTACGTTAAAAATTGCAACTTGATAACTCGTATAGCAGATGACTTACGCAAATAATATTAGTTGCATCGCCTATGCACTTGGTTCATAATACTAGTAAAAATATGGACTAAAAATATAATCCATACGCAAAATTAAAAATATGCTTCAAAATTGAGCCAAAAATAGCTTAAAAGTTATACAAAATATTGTATAACTACCTATTATTATAATATACTACAATGTTATACATATAATATACCTTAAAAAGGTTATTAGGTAGACCTTTGGTTCGCACTCGCAGAGGGTGCAGGTTCGATCCCGGGTGGAGGCGTGTACCAATGAGACATTTTCTGATCTCAAGTACATAATACGGACGCTCGTACGGTGAAGGAAAACATCGTGAGGAAACCCGCACATGGTTGGTCCCAGACGTATTGACTAGTTCTTTCCTCTGGACTAGGCCGACTATGTTGCGAGAATGCCGTATGCGCTTGGGCAACCATACAGGCATTTAAAAATCTTGTCCCAGGCACTACAGTATTTGAAGAGTGGCTACTTCGCTCTGAAAATGCTGTATAAATCATCCACAATGGATGCAAAGGCCTAGTTTTTTTACCTTAAAAAACCGGCCAAGTGCGAGTTGACTCTCGCACGAAGGGTTCTGTACCATTTATCAACGTCGAGGAAGAAGTAGGCTTTATTTTTTATTATTTTTATGTTTGAGTTGACGGAATAACTTACAGGTAAATTGCGGTTTGCTGTTTATGCTCGATGCATTAAAGAACTACTTAATATTATTATCTCGTTCAAATAATTTTCGTTGGTTGTTTTCATGGTGATGTACCTACATCTTATTTTTTTAATGTTATCAATCTCTTGCTTTAGAAATTTAAGAGTCCGTATACGAAATTTTGCCGATTTTGCCGAAATTGCAAAGGTTCGCTACAGAAATATTATTAGGTTTTTTCCCCTTCTTAGACTTAAAAAAAATGTATATTAATTATTAGATTTAAAATATATTTAAGCGCGGAAAGCCGACTCGAACTTGCGGCGAATAATATAATGTGAGATTTAGGTTGTTTTGAATCGTGTTTTTTTGGCACAATTTGTTTTTCTTTCTTTTTTCTCGAATTGGATAGAATTTTATCTATAGATTATTTTTGTCGTTTTCTTTTTATGAATTACAGCTCGAAGTTGCCGAAATTAACAGAAATTATTTGCCCATTTTCTCTAAAATTTTGCCGAGTTACATATTTTTTTACTCAACTATTTCATATTAAAGTAGTAAAAAGTAATTCCAACATTTTATAGACGACTTTCTCAACAGTACATTGTATTTTTTTCATACCGTTAAGACGTCAATACAATCCATAAACAGGTGATATTCTAAACCTTTTACAGCAAAAATCACAAAACTGTCGCGGGTTTGAGTTGGATTATTTAAAAATACTTAAAAAAATAAAAAATCTAGCTCCAACATTAGATTATATTGAAATGATCTTACATGTTGTGCATTAAAACTTATAGAAATACTGTATTTTAACTGTTATATCACGTCTGCAAAATCAGCGAAATCGGAATATTTCGTATACGGACTCTTAAGAGAGGGGGAACACACATTTTGCCACTAAAATCGTAAAAAGATTCCTCACTTCATCATCATGTATTATTTCCCTTATATATAAATTATACACAGGGTGCATTTTTTAATTACAAACGTGGTAGATATTTAATTTCAAAGAACATTTCTTGGCATTCCATAAAACAAACATTTAAAAGAGACTGTTTAATGGCTCTTGATTGCTAAGCTGTCGCGGTAAATTGCCAATCTAACCCAGCACATTTAGTTCTGACTAAATCGATTTAAATGCCATACTAATCCTGCTTCTATTTATTGAGTTCAACCTCAAACGAAGACTTTTTACTTAGCGAATGCACAGAAACTATTCATTTCATAATCAAAGTTCATTTTATTGTAATTTGTATTATTCGTCTTTATTTTAAACTTTAAATAGAGTCTACTTCTGAGGCCCTAGATGAGACCCGGAAATCCGCGCGAGAATCGCAGATTTTTCCGAGATATAAAACTATCCTATGTCATTCCCCGGGACTCGAAATATATTATGCATATCAAATTTCATCAAAATCGTTTTAGCGGTTTTATTGTGAAGAGGTAACAGATAGACAAACAGAAAAACTTTCGAATTTATAATATTACTAGACGCCCGCAACTCCGTTGCGCCAAAATTCGTTTATCGCGCGGGAACCGTACATTTTTTCGGGATAAAAAGTATCCTATGTCCTTTCTCGGGACTCAATCTCCATGCCATTCAGCAAAATCGGTTCAGTGGTTTAGGCTTGAAGAGGTAACAGACAGACACACTTTCGCATTTATAATATTAGTAGTATGGATTTCAATTTTCAACCTTTTATTTCATGGCCTTGAAATTTGAAATTTCTTCAAAATTTATTTATTAATAACAAAAATGCGACAGACTGTAAATTTCGCTGCTACCGGGAAGTAATGTAATTCAAAGTTATCTACGAATGTTCCGGACTCGAACTAACAAGCTTTAGATTGTGCTGTCACTGATCACGTCTATCTTAGATTCAGGTTAAGATATAACCTCATTAAATTGTCCATTTTCTACTAATATCGGATTTGGTTTTTGTCTGGAAATAACTAGCTGGTTAAAATGCTTTCTTCAGTACCTCTAATTATCGTAAATGTTCTCTGCAGCCAGGATCAACAGTTGTAATAATTATTAAGAACCACTAAAATCCTTTGGTAGGGTATATCTTTAATATCTTGTTTAGATTTATCTTATGGAACCTAATTTGATTTTTTGTCATTCTGTGTGCATTTACTACTATTACATGCTACTATTATAAAAAAAAAATTAAAAAAATAAAAATGCATGTACGTTTGTGCCCTCTGTCCTCTAGTAGCGAAATCAAACCGATAAACACGTTTTGGATAGTTATGGACAATAGATATACTTTAGGGTCCGGAAAGAGCCTTACCGTGTGTTTCGGCAGAAAGTGCGATTACCACACAAAATATAACGATTTTTGGGTTAACGAAGTTTTCAACATAGTAATATTATTAAATTTTTTTCGACGATTAAGTATCGTGAGAATTATTATGATGCATTTACAAAACAAAAATAATAATACAACACCCTGAATACGAAACAACAAAAGAGAAAATGAGATGTATCTATCGAAGTATAGATAATATACAGTCAGTCAGAAATTCATTGTGCTATTTTTGGACTTTATTGCAATAATAATAGGATCGAGGTGCAACGTACAAGGAAAAGAAAACTTTCGTTTTCACGCAGTCTAACAGATTCAATATCCCCCGAATGAGGGGTGGAAAATCGTTAATCATCCCTTTGTTGGATTTTTGTTACGGCCTAACTCGTTGCTCGTTTGACCGACATTTTTTCCTTTGAACTAAAGTGCCGCTCGCTCTTGACGAATTGTTTTTATAGGATAACGACTTCTATTTGACGTTACGACTTACGATTTACGTTTGATTTTCGATTGGGATTCAATTTTGGATAGTCTTTTTATTACGATGTTTTAACGTTAGATTTATTCATCTTAAAATATATTCCTTCCATTTGAAAAAATAAGTTATAACTAACGATGTTAGCAATATTATGACAAAGACATTTGAACTGGACTGCTCGTATTGGAAGTTCAATAAACTCAATAATAAATAACAAATAAAGCAATAACTCTATAAAAGCTAAAGTATGATAACCGCTTTGAAGTGTGAAAACAGAACTAATCAGAATTAGCCGACTATCCCAGTTCATAGGTTATCTGGCCCGGTCGGTTTACACAGCATTGTCGAGCCGAAATCAACGTCGAACAAATACTACCGCCCCAATACGCCCCCGCACTAAATCTGCCCGAAATACCGCTTCGAGTGACAGGCGACAGCGATTTGTGTGCCCCGATTCTACCAGCTTAATGCAGCATTAAAGGTACGCGCACATTGAGTTTATCACCGAGTACGCGATGGGTCATAAGTTATGACTTATGAGTTATGAGTTATGACCCATCGCGTACTCGGTGTTTTTTCATACAAGTTTTATGAAACTTGTATGAAAAAATGCGGCTTAGTTTCCATGTCAAATCCGTCTATATCCAATTATATTATTCTCATGAAATGACAAATCGAAGTTTAAGTATTGGTTTGTTCTTACTTCTTATGAGAAATATAAGTTATCACTTATCAGATTTTTAAAAAATTGTGAACCGACTACGCTTGAGTCAATTCAGACCGTTCGACGCGTTTAAAAGCATTTGTAAATTTGTATGGATTTGACAGACTTCAATTGCGTGAGAGTTGAGACGTAATGGTAGTATGTCAATTCGCGTCGCATTGCGGTCTGAATTGACTGATATTAGTATGGACATTGGACATCCTAACAATTATCGCCAACTCCTCTCACGTAGACCACGCGAAGTCAACATAACTGTGTCAACAGAGTAGAGATAATTCGGATGCTGGATGAGGAATGCTCTCTTATCGGCAGGTTTGAGATCGGTCCCTTTGATGAGCGTGTACCGGGTGTTCTATTGACTCACAAAAACACTGTCCAAATTCAATGGATGGTAAATGTTGATTTGTAACTATTCGCTTTCTTCTTACCGTAAACGGCGAAGCGTAAGGGCGAACGCTCACATGACTATTTATATACGCTCACTTAAGACAGTCTTAAGACAGAATATTATATTATTGTGGCTACAGTCTATCTTAAGGTCTCATATTATTATAAGCTTTAGCCCTGAGGATAATGAATTTACACAAAATTTTTTTTTTACATTGTAGCGCCTAAGCTTTTGATCGGATTTTAATAAATGAGGAGTCATGTCCGTAATTAATATGATCCGGGTTAAATTGGCTTATTAAACTAATGTTTAAGAAGAATAATAAAAGAACTCGATTTGTGTGATGTACGTAGTTCGATTTTTAAATTTAAAATATTTTTTATGAGACGGTAGAAACTATCAGAAAAAATGTTTTGATTTTTTTAAAAATATTTGTTTAATTTTTTTGTGTCATCCTACCTTCTGTTAGAACATAATATGCATGAATAGCAAATTATAATGCTTAAAAAGCCAATAACCAGTTAGGCTGTTTACATAATATCCGGTTACCCTCCGGCTAAAAAATCCATTCATGATCTTCGGCAAAGCAAAAAGCTTGTTTTGATACGACTACAAAAAACTAGAAGGTTTTTTAATCTTGTGATATGCTAGGATCAATAGAGACTTTTGTAGTTCTCAACTCTCTGATTTTTCTGAAAGTTGTTAAACTGTACATAACATAAACATGAAATGTACTTACTATCTTTTAATATGTAAATACAACAGAATATTTTTCATGAAGTAGCAATTGATTTGGATGCAATTATTATAATAATAACGAAAGAAACAAAAAATTTAAATTAAAAGGAAGGAAAGAAATGTTTTGGAATGCTAATGCCAGTTAAAAAAGTTTCAACGAAGATTTTCTTTAATCTTAGAACAGACAACTAACCAGCAAATGCTTACACTTATTTCTTTTTCTGCTCGAGCTCTGTAGAGAACTTAAAAGTGAATTCAATACGATTTTCTAGCTTAAACCCATACAAATGTCTAGCTTTACAGGATTTGGGTCAGTATATTTTGGTTGTACATTTATATATTCCTGTTGGAGGATTGGGGATGCTCAAAAAGTTTCAGGTAGGCTAAATAGAAAATCACTCTGAGTCTAACAATAGGACGATTTTGTTTGAGTGTTATTCAAACACGGAGCTTGGGTATTAAATGTTGGATGTATTGTGTAGTGCTTTTACAACGTTTGAACATAATATTTGAGACCCTGAATTTAAAAAATTTCCGTCTATGTATATACAAGTGGATTTTCAAATGTGTTAGTCGCGCTAAAACTCGAAAACGGCTGAACGGATTGGGCTGATTATAGTCTTAAAATATTCGTAGAAGTCCAGGGAAGATTTTTAAATATTTTTAAGTGATAGGAAGTTCACCGGGACAGCTAGTTTAAATTAAAAATAATTACAATCTCTAATTTTGATTTCTTCTTTGTTCAGATTTTTTATTTTTATGAAAAAACTTGAATGTGGTGGATTTATAAATTAACTAATTGAACCGAAATTAAACTTACTATTCAGACTATGCATTGCTTTTATGTATTTCTTAGCATTATTTCCTACAATTCGATTTTCCAGTCCAATACAGTGATCAACTTTGTTTATGCCACCTTTATACGTGTTTAGAGCAGTATTTCCCAAAGTGTGGGTCGCGACCCACTGGTGGGTCGCGGGTAGATTTTGGGTGAGCCCTGAAACTATAGGACGATTGTCGTTTTACTCGTTTGTTCGTCCTGTTCATAATAGTTTTAAGTAAGTAAGGCTGACGATGATGATATGGTGGTAAACTACGATAAGAATTAACGGGTAAGTAAATGCTGCGGCAGCTTTTGCTGCTTTTTTGTCTTCATGACATAAGGTGGGCGGCGAACTTTAAACTTTGTTGTAGATGGGACGCGGTCCCGACAAGTTTGGGAAACACTGGTTTAGAGTAATATGCACCATCATGATATTATTAACAACGTAAAAAGTTTCCTCAAAATATATCATGTTGAAATCTCTTGTGTTTTCATCAGCTAGGCATAGGTACCTTATTTTTGCCTTTTGTGAAACTCCCTAAAGTTGAACGCCGACACAAAACAAAAGTGTGCCGCGGCAAAGTGTTCCCAATTATAAAATCGGTTTTGCCGGCCATATTGTAAAATGGGTGTTACGAATATTCCGCAGCAGTTTTTAAAAAGTAAATTGATAGGTAAAATCCGAGTGCCGACGTTATTAAAGGTTTTCATCAACATTTTTCCCGAACGTTACCGTGGGCGAATACTAGGATTGGCTTAAAATTTGATGTAACAAATTACAAAATTCATACATAATAAATAATAATATGTACCTACATATGATTTTTTTATTTCTTAAGTTTAGTACTGCGAATTATCGCGCAGGAACCGTACATTTATCGCAACAAAGGTTATTTTATGTTCTTTCTCAATTCCCAAAGTATCTATATACCTCTGACCAAATATAATATTAGTAAGGATGTAGTTGTTCCGTTTGCAAATGAAAAAATAAGTATCGCTGATCAATACCCGTTTTTTTATGTCATCCGCGTTAAAGGCTCTCTAGTCACCTAGTCACGACTCACGACTCACGATAAATAGAAATTGAAAAAGAATTGGATAATCCAATTTTGACAGTTTTTATCACTGTGATTTACACGTTATTACTATCGGTTTTTGATTGCCCACAAATAAAAATAATGCCACAAACAAAACATATTTCAAATCTACGTCGAGTTATGCTTAACAAAATGTAACGTTACTTTGTACCGTTTTGTGTCTTATTGTTTGGGGACGAGGGCACATTTTCCGTTGCGTCACCAAAGGGTGTAAACGCAGGTAGGAAAGATCCTACTCACGCGATACGAATATAAACATGCCATAGAATAGTTGTGCCGCAAACTCCATATTTTCTAATAGACGAACCTCCTTAGCCTTACTAACGCGCTAAAGTTTATGAAATACTGACTAAAGTAAGGATCATAATTTTATTAGACATTTAGAGCCTAGACAAGCAAAAACTTTGTGACTTATTATGACACTGCACTGTACTATACAGGGTATAAAACAAAGTGATAATACTTTAGTTAGGGTGTATTTGTCGCAGTCCACTGGTTAAAAAAGCCGTTCAATCAAACAGCCTAGCCCTTTGACTGAACAACGCCATTCAATCACACGGCTATACGTCGTTTAGCCGCCTTGTTGACTGCAACGTTCAACACTACAGCTAGACGACGCTTAGCTTACTGGTTAAATGGCAAATTAACTAAGGTGTAATAATAATACTAAACTAATGGTTAGTTTAGTGTTATTATTACACAAATGTAGTGATAACAAGCAGAATAAATTATTGTATTCTAACTTATTTTGAACAAAATTGCAATAAATACCTTGGTGATGCATTTCATAATCCCGTAATTTCTCCTCGAATATTTGTTTTAATTTTGAATCCCTCGTTTGTGCTCCCATAATTTCTGTCACTTTAATAACACTTGCTACGTATATTTACGAAAAATATCATAATATAATTGTCGCAGCCGACTGGTTAAAATAGCCGTTCAATCAAACAGCTAGCCTTTTGACTGAACAACGCCATTCAATTTCACGGCTAGCTTTTTAATTGAATATTTCAGTCGCTCGAAACGTTCAACACTACAGCTGATTCAAGCCGCCGCCGTTTGATTGAATTAGTTTAGCGCTCACCACCGCGGCGCTAGGTGCGTTTTGTTTACAATATGGCGTCAACTAGCCGGTGTTTTGTGATTGTATTAAGATATTTTACGTAAATATACGTTACAAGTGTTATTGAAGTGACAGAAATTATGGGGGCACATACGAGTGAATAAAAATTTAAACAAATATTCGAATTTCGAGGAGAAATTACGGGATTATGAAATGCATCACGAAGGTATAAATTGCAATTGTGTTCAAAATGAGTTAGAATACAATTTATTCTGCTTATTATCATTGCGCTTGTGTAATAATAAAAGTAAACTAATGGTCAGCTTAGTTAATTTGCCATGTAACCAGTTAGCTAAGCGTCGTCTAGCTGTAGTGTTAAACGTTGCAGTCAACAAGTAGGCTTAACGACGTATAGCCGTGTGATTGAATGGCGCTGTTCTGTCAAAGGGCTAGCTGTTTGATTGATCGGCTATTTAAACCAGTTGGCTGCGACATAATCACAAAATACCGGCTAGTTGACGCCATATTGTAAACAAAACGCACCTAGCGCCGCGGTGGTGAGCGCTGAACTAATTCAATCAAACGGCTGCTTTTAAATCAGTTGTAGTGTTGAACGTTTTGAGCGACTGCAAAATTCAATTAAAAAGCTAGACGTGTGACTGAATGACGTTGTTCAGTCAAAGGGCTAGCTGTTTGATTGAACGGCTATTTAAACCAGTTGGCTGCGACATATTCATTGTGAAAGTGGTCTAGCGCCTAACGCCTCCGTGGTCCAGTGGTTCAGAGCTCGGCTCTTGACTCGGAGGTCGTGGGTTCGATTCCCGCGTTGGAAACATGTTATTTCCAAGTTTGGTTAGGACAATGCAGGCTGATCACCTGATTGTCTGACAAGTAAGATGATCCATGCGTCGGATGGGCATGTAAAAAGTCGGTCCTGCACCTGATCTCTCGCCAGTCGTGTCGGTCTGCCGTCCCACTGGGTTATGAGAGTAAAGGAATAGAGAGTGCTCTTGTGTACTGCGCACACACTTGGGCACTATAAAATTACTCCTGCGTAGCTGGCCTGGTTTCAATGAAACCGGCCACCGTCACCGAAACCGGTGTGGGAGCTATTATTATTATTATTGTGAAAGTAGCAGCGCTGAAATAGTAACTTTTTATATTTTCTTATGGGCAAATTCATGAGTTTATACAAGGGATACATTCACATTCTGAAGATCACTTTGTTTTGTTACACCGATAAGGTAAAATAAGTCGGGTTCAATTTTTTGCTAAAAAATTGAACCCGACTTATTTTACCTTCCATTCATGGTGAAAACGACATTTTTAATATTATGATCTAAAAAGTATGAAAAAATTCAAATTCGACTAAATCTGAACTACTTCTGCATCCAATTTTAATTCTTTTGAAGTCTGTATCAGCTCAGAACTGAGATCCTTGACATGGTAATTAGCAATTACTAATTAGTCCGGTACCGACTATAATCTATATAACTATCGAGTCAAAATAAGTGAATCGTGTTTTCCGTTAGGCAAATATCAGATAAATATTATACAATGATTAAATAAATCTCAATTTCATTTAAAAATCAATCGTCTTCCGGGATCGTAATACTTATTAGAAAACACAGCAAAATTTGGCAGCCCGCTCTTAAAGAGTATTTTATCTAGACCACTTAAGGTGAACGCAGATTTGGCCGCACCGCACGCACCGCAGTCGCCGCATTTCGAATTCTTTATATAAAGTTATAGGCAAGCTCGCATACCTACCCGCGCCGCAGTCTTCGCAACTTCTACATTCTTTATATGAAGAATTCGAAATGCGGTGCGTGCGGTGCGGCCAAATCTGCGTTCACCTTTACACATACTTTAATAGTGTTCAACTTATGAACGAGTTGCGACTTTACAATTCAATTTTCCAACTTCTTTATTTTAGTTCCAAGCCAAAAGTTCCATTTTGTAACCGAAGTACGTTTATTTGTTCAGTTTGGAACTTCGATAACTTTTACTGAGAATCGATTGTACAGCCCGTTTATAGTTATTTTCCCCCTTGTCTCTACAAGAATGATCCTTATGTGGTGGGAATAAAGGTCAATTAAATGGAAAATATTTTTAAACGTTCGGTTACTTGAAAACGCATGAAAACAATTTGGCACGTGCATCGATTGGTTTAGTTGCGATGTAATCGCATTTTAAATGTTTCAACATAATCGGTGCAGCATAGAAATTGTTTACAAATCGTACGGAAACAATTGCTCAGTAAGGCTTTCAGGAGTATTTGAATTACCCTTTGCTACGTTTTCAGTGTACTTTGAATTTATCATGCTAATGATAGAGTAGGCATACCAAACGGATTTTAATGTTTCCATGTCTTATAAATAATTTGTGGTATACTGTACAGTGTATAGTGTGTACGGTACAACACTTTTTTCAGTTCGTAATCTAAATCTTATATATAAAATTCTCGTGTCACAATGTTAGTCCACGAACTCCTCCAAAACGGCTTTACTGATTTTTACCAAATTTTATATGCATATTCAGTAGGTCTGAGAATCGGCTACTGGGTACTTTATATATTGATAAGTGCATTTGTTGAATAAATAATAGTAAATTATTACAACCTGAGGGCTGAGACTGATGGCGACCATTATGTTTGAGCGACGGGATAGCGATCGACGTTGCCATGGTCATATACTTATTTAGTCACTTCAATAAAATAATATGGCAAATATATTATGGCAAAGCAACGTTTGCCGGGACAGCTAGTATTATTATATTAATTACTATCGTAGGTATTATAGTAATATTATACTCTTAATATTATTGTTATTATGCCGAGTACATAACTATTATTTCATTGTTTAAGTTTTGACACTAATGCATTTATAATTCTGCAGAAAATCCTATACTTATGTTTTTTCTTTTGTTGCAGGTAAACAATAAGTTCTTTAGTTGAATAAAATTGGCCTACTTACGAGTACTGCCGAACAAAAAGGCTTTCGAGGAGCAGACGCCTGATAAGTATTTTTTTATTTAATCAATTTCTTTTTCTGCGTTGTTTTTAAATTGCCCCGGTTAGTTCGTTTTTTGTTCTTCCCAGATATTGAAGTGGAAGGAAGTGGCACTCGATATTTCTGAAATAAACCTACTAATACCTTTTATTGTTTGCCTGAAACGTGTTCAAGGACAATCCTCGTTATCTGGCGTTCTCAATTTTTTCACAAAATTTTAATCAGAATTTTTACATGTTAAGTATTATTGAATTGTATGCTTACAAAATGTAGACCAGACGAGACAAATTTACGTCCGTCTGAAATAATATGCTGGTTAACACGTAACTAACTAACTATTAAGCTTATATAGCAATAATGGTAGGTGAAATTTGAAGGTTCTTGTAATTAGGTAATAGCGGGTTTACATTATTCCAGGGCCATTCCAGTGACCGTTCACATTATTCCAGTAGCAATCCAGCACTGGATCACTGGACAGAAACAATATAAACCGGCCATAAGGCGCAAGCTAGTGCCTAGTTTCCTAACAATAGCTCGTGTCACCCAAGTGGAGGGGTGTCAAACATTTGATATGACGTGTGCTCTATATCTCTAACCTTTATTTTTGTATCTATTTACGTATCTTTATTTTTAGTGTCCTGTTTGTAACGTATCGTTTCGTAGTAGGGGCAGGGGGATGGCAGGGGTCACGTAAAAGGGTGAAGGCTCGTCACATTGTTTATTCAGCCTCTGCGGGCCTAATGCAGATCGATCGACGGCTAAATGCTAACTCCGACTTTTGTGAATGTATTCCGATTGCCTTTATATCCTCCACTTCGACAGAGTCAATGTTTTCTTACGTCAATCTAAAGGCTTAGTACGAGAGCCCACGACCAAAATTCAAATCGCATTTCAAAACCGCATCAAATCGATAGATACGATTATCCTGAACTCGAAAATACCAATATCAGACATTTTCCGCGTAGCGTTTGATCTGACCGAATTTTCAAAATTGTCAAAGAATTTTACCGAACTGCATCATAGCAATATGTCTGATTTGCAGACTATAGTTGAATGATAGTTCTGAGATACCGGTAACATATTTTTCAGACGTTAGTGGTGTAGCGCAAACCCGTAAAATCACTTTAAAAAATTAAAAATGAGACAAAAAAAATGTCTCATAGCAATACGTCTGAAAATCTTTTTTATAAGTAAATTTTGGTTATTTGATGCGAACAAAACAATTTTCAGACGGAAATGTGAACGCATTAAATTTTGAGACCGTTTTGAAAATATTAACAAATTTTACCGATCGGTATCATAGCAATATGTCTGAAAATTGTTGGACATGATAAAATAAGTTGTCCACATGTGCAAAAAATTTATATCAGACAAATTAAGTGTAGCACCTTCTCTATCAGACAACTTTTCGATACTCAGATATCATTTAAAAATCGTATTGAGGCATCTTGAATTTTCTGTTACAAACCAATGAATACGTTGCGACCCTGAATTTATTAGATGATAATTAACAAAGAATTTACCCGAAACCGTAACATTGAAGTTGAAGGACTGAAATAAATCGCACAAAAGGAAACTGGGATGAAGTTGAAAAAAAAACGGTTTATTCAAATGTTTATTCGGCAGGAGCGTAACAAGCGCTGAGGCTGTTGAAATTAAATACTGATTGATTTGATAGTTTTGGTTTTATTTAAAGCACACTTGAGTAACTTTTACAAAAGAAATAAGTAATGACATCTGTCATCTGTCAAAGTACATATAATAGACAAGGGAGATTCTTGAATATCTATGAAGGCTGTAAATTTAAAAAAACATTTAACACAGGCGTCGGCCAGGCGACTCCGAAACGTTATTTTCGTTTTTGGGAGTATATGCTACATTTAAAGTGTCTGAAAACAGGTTTTTGGTAATCATAGCAGCAATACGAAAAGTTGAAAAAAATAATTATCCGTATTGCTATGATACAGGTCGGCTAAATTTGTTGACATTTTCAAAAATGCGCTCAGGCTATAATATGCTACGCGCAAAATGTCTGAAAACAAACTTTTTCGTAATACAATTATAAAATCTATGTACATTTTCACTATCAGACGTATTGCTATAATACCGACTCTTTTTTTTTTTTGACACAGCAGAAATGGCCTCCCACGCAGTTGCTACACTTTCGACCGTTACTACACACCTAGTCGGGTTCAGAATCATACAATCTAACGATTTTATAGGGGTTTTGCCGTATTGCTATGAGACATGGTTTTGGTCGTGGGCTCTCGTACTAGCTGGTTAGATTTGATTCTGTTATTCGTTTGATTTGAACACGCATAATATTTTGATGTTCGATTTCATTGAATTTCATGAAATTTCTTCAATGATTAAAAAAAATATATACACATTACACACTATTCGATTTCGTACAAAAAGTGTTCAAAAATTTTAAAAATATTCTCCTCCAAAAAACGATGGGATTAGGTTGCGGCGCGGAGCAACGGAATATCAAAAATTTTGTTTTTTTTTTTACCGTGGTGGAGTTATGTTCGATTCTAAACTATTCGTGGAAAAACTAGAGCCAAATCTGGCGCCATCCGGGCTCGAACAAACAAAAACAAAGTTTGCTTTCAATTTAATTTCCAGCGACAATAAACAACCAATTACAGCCTACCGCAGCACGAGACGCACCCCGCCAACTCCGCTCACTCACAACTTCTGAGTTCTGCATCGGTCAAATGAACGGTCAAACCGCTCTTGAGTTCCACCTATTACGGTTTCAAACAAGGTATTTTACAATATTACGTCTAGTAGGTAGATAATGATGATATTAATATAACAAAATATTAATCTTCTTACTCTATTCTACTTAAATGGAACAGTATAAAGAAGATTACGTCACACTTAAAAGCGGTGAAAAGACCAAAGTGATTAAAAAATATAATAAATATAAATTGATAACCTTGAAAAACATAATATATTTTTTTTAAACTTTAAAATTAAGACTATTAAAATTTTATATTAATTTGTGTTAAACGTAAAGTACGGTATTAATTTTGCGGACGAATGCTTCTGACTGATATTGTGTACAGATTTTGAAGTACATAATCAGGGATGTAATTTAAAGTTGTTGATTATGTTTTGCCCCGAGCCAACTACTGATCATATACCTACAGGCTACAACGGTAGTAGGTACCTTCCGCCCTCATTAATTTAAAGCTTCCTAGTTACATTTTAATAATTTTAACACAGAGAAGTTGATTCCTAGGCAGATGGGGGACCTAAGTAGTTTGGTCGCGTTGTGTCAAACCCAGCCGACCGATCACAATTTACATTGAATTGACATGAGCCGATCAAATGACGATGGTCTGTCAACTGCCTAGGAATCAATTTCCTCGATGGTACATTTCTAAATTTTAATTCCTCGTAGAACAAAATATAAAATAAACAAACCGCAAGAGGTGAAACTTGCAAAATTATGAAAACATGAAGCTAAAATGTAATTTCACGAAATGTTACCCTATATTTGTTCAATGAAATATTTGCTATTACGTATGTAAAAATATGGACGTATTCGCGGCGTGTTTGCTTCGGGGTAGCTGCCCTGTGCATAGAATTCCGTGAATACGAACGTTTACATTTCAAATATAGGTTACTTTTGCCTTCGTCGCGCTCTGTGTTTCACTTTTATATCTTGTCTTCTGCTTTATGACCACTGAATAGGAAATGTGCAACCTAATTTTTGTATCACATGCGAAATGTGTGTTTTTCGACGACGTCGCCCCATTTTTTCCGTATTATATTTTTCTATTTAGTTCTTTAGGAAGTAAAGTGGTAAAGTAGGCGTTAGGAATATAACACATAAAAGCGTTAATTATGACGAGGAGTCGAAAGGAGATGAGAGCTTAGTATATCTTACGACTGGATGAAAGATAAAAGAGAAACTAATAATAATGTTCCATATAAATAAT
Source organism: Polyommatus icarus (assembly GCA_937595015.1). NCBI lineage: Eukaryota > Metazoa > Arthropoda > Insecta > Lepidoptera > Lycaenidae > Polyommatus > Polyommatus icarus. The sequence goes on along the minus strand of OW569325.1, from coordinate 18,650,266 downwards.
AGCCGCGGAGAAAAATGATTGATGATTCTTGGTAGATATATCCAATCAGTTTTTCCTTTTTCTATTTCTTTTCTGGGCATCTCATCTCTATCGGTGAGACAGGTCAGGCCCTTTAGCCAAGACCTTTTCTTTAGCGCTTCTCTATAGAATTAAATCGTCGATCAAAATGTATGGAATTGACATAAGCTTTCGTTAATAGGACGTTGACCTTCGACTCGTCTGATGTCAATGCCATACATTTTGATCGGCGATTTTATAAAGAAGTGATAAGAAAACGTCTTGGCTACGGACTCTGTGTCGCTGTAATTTTACTATCATTACTCTGCTCCTCGATAGGGCAATTTATTTCTGTCGCAACAATGCAGGCTCAGGCGAAACCGGCCACGTTAAAATTGCAAACAGATATCTTCTGTTTAAATCAGATAAGTAAAGAATGTGGATACTTCCGTGGAATTCATTAATTTGCATAAAATAATCATTTAAGTTATCATTATCTAATATCTATCACTGTCAAAAGTATCATTGTACTCGTTGATGAAGATAAGTTTTAATAAGCTTTATCGCTGTGATTGAGAGTAGGTAGCGTAGCAGTAGTAATTTATATTGTAGTCCTTTGTTTGTTAGAATGTCGATTACAATTTCATAGTTTACCTATATATTTTGATTACCAATTTTCATTGTTTCCGTTAACGAAACATTTCGCTGAATCATACTCAATTCAACATCTTAACATTTCTTCGTGAGGTAGTTTTTGGCTACAATTAACAATTTAGCAACATTATGTAGCGGTAACATTTAAGAAAGTTCACTTTGAAATTACTTTTGCATAGTATAAAACTCGAGAGGTACTAAAGCGCTCATCAACATAACCTCATGTAAAGTTCCCTTAGATGTGGCGAGGTAATGCAGACAAACTTCACAAACTTATGTAAGGGGTCTTTAAAAGGTATTCCTAACGTTGAAATATGCCGTTAACCCTTATAATTTCAAACAGCTCGCGTCTTCTAACATTAATAAAACCACCCCTCGGCAACTTTTAATCCCTTTGATCTTGTATATTGTTCTCTTGACCGTTTCGCTCAAATTTGTTTGCAGCTACGGTACCCATGGGTGAAGTATTTTATTCAGATACATCAGCAATAACAGGCGAATATTTCGCTGTTATGATTAAGTGTACAGCAATTTGTCTTAATATTTAATTGTTTATGATTATGAGCGCGGATTAATGATTTACAACTTTGTCTCAATTTAGTACATATTTTGTAACAGATGAAACATTCCTCTATTGTAGCGCCTCCTTCTTTATCCAGTATGTAGTAATAAAGTTGAAATGAAAAGAGCGACCACCTTAAACTGATTTAAGAGGCAAACAAATTCGTGATTGTTTAAATGAACTTTCTCATGGCTCGTATAAATTGCTTTTGATATTCATTAAATAATAAATAGGGTTCCTTTAGTGAAAAAATTAAAAGAAAAGACCATAAATCTGCAACTTTCTTTTCTCATTTAAATGTTCCTGTCTGCATCCGTCTCGGGCTACCTTCGTCAGCACTCCTTTTGAGATTAAGACGTCTAATCGTATTCTTTGCGTCCCTCGGCGATAAAGGGGACTTGCGGCACGATAAAGTGCCTTCTCAAAAGACTTCTTCAAAACTCATTCCCCTAACTATTCGTAAGGTGCATATTTTACATTTTCTGATTGAGGCTTTGTCCGAAATGTGTTGACAGACTTTCATTTACATAAACATTGGGGCTCCAAATATTTTGCGAGCTCGTTTCGGTCGTGATTTATTAAGTCTTAACCTTGACTTTGTCGAGTTTCGGTTTGAGATTTTGAACTTTAGTCAACAGTCGTAAAGCGTATCCCCTCGTTTGTCGTATTGTTGAATAAATAAATTTTAAAGCTATAACGAAAAACAAATACAAACGATCAAGACAAACATAGGTAACCGGTAAGCTTACACCGCGCGGAATCTACTATTTCAGAAACTGTATCCACTCGATCAGATTAGTCGGAAAACAAGAATATTAACGCATTCGATTCTTGCGAACGCTTCAGCTAGAACCCGATACGATAGCCACCTACGTCGAACGCCTTTTTACTTTTATTCGGCTGAGCTCGGACAAAAAAGCAATCTATGAATCGGCCGACGCTAACCACAAATTCTTTTTCCATTAAAGTGAAAAATCTCACCTCTACTATTACGGGACAGGGTTTAAAATGTATTACCGGGTGGGACACGTAGGATGGTATTCGTAATACGATATTGGCGACCATGAAAGGCAGTGTCGATGAGCTTCGTGTATTGGATTACCGACTCTTTGCGGTCTGTGGAGACGCCACGAGTTGCGGTGAAGGAGCTTCTCACGCTTCGGAACTCTAGTTTCTATGTATCTGTGTGCGGTCATAATATATTACGTTGCGAAAATGTATATATTATACAATGCTATAAGTCTAAGTTAAGGTTGCTCGTTACCGGCTATATATTTGCTACCCAGGTTCCATAAAATGTACAGCCTAAGTATACAACTCCCTAGGCTGGGGAATCGAAAAAGTTTTTACAATGAACACATTATTAATGCAATTTTATGAGAAAAGTTTTATTACGATACTTTCGTTAGCGTTACAATATGAGCGCGAGCGGCAAAAACTGTATGAGAATAAAATATCAAAATTGTTCGGTCTGTGTATTGTCGGCGGTTTTAAACCAGTCTATAAAGATTGTGAGTACCTAGCTCTCGCGGTCCGGACTGTCTTGAAATTTATTCGTCCCCCAAAGCAGTGCATCACCAAAGAGTTTCCACTGCTGCCCGCGGAGTGGGCGGAACTCACCATTGTGACAAAATAATGTCTCTACACTATAACCTTCTATGGACCGCAAGCGAAAATACACCGTATTAAAGGGTACGAAACGGCGAAATTCGCATCCAGATGTAACCAGATGGTACCCAGCGATACCGCTGAATAATCAACGCTCAAAACGTCTGGAAAAGGAAGATACGGTAATGTTATATGAATAACAAAACGACAGAGATATATATACCCATTTAATTCTTATTTCTCGCGACCAACAATAGGTTATAAATTATACAGAGGAATTCTATTATATTTTAAATATAGCTGAGGGCTTGTATAATTAGGGCCTTAAGTATTCATTAAATAATTAAAATTAAGCCCCGGCGTATCCTTTTTGTGCTTATCGGAGTTATTTTCTCGCAGCAATTTTCCGCTGGTATTGTTCCGAAAAAGTATCTCGTAAACGCTTATCGCTTATTCAGATTAAGGCGAAGCTATACTAAGATATACCCCTACTCAGTAAATATGTCCTTCTTTTGCATATTATTTGAAATATGCAAAGGCCTATCGAGTTCTTCAGTTAATAAAATTGAAATGTCCGTGATAAAGCGTAATCGATCTAGAATGTTCTCTGATCCAGTCAGTACCTCCAATTTTCCAGGAGAACGGACGAGTGGCGCCCAACGCGGGGCCGACACGGGTCCGACGCGGGACCGGCACGACGCGGTGACGCTCAACCGACTCGCGATTAATTACTTTCGCTAACTCTAGGGTTTCTTTCAGCTGTCGCGCGCGGTTTGTGTTACGAGGCCACGAAGCTACGCGACAGAGTGTATAAAAAACTTTTGTACCGACGCAAGACATAGCAGATGGGGAATGACTTAATTGTTTCGTACTCATTGACTGTACAGTGTACAGGTATCCAAGAAGGATAAAAAAAATAAGTTTTGCAACGTGACCATATTATTTGCATTGAACACAGTACACACATTGTCAGCTCAATGATAAACTTAGACTAAGAAGAATAAGAAAGTATTTTGTCAAAAATATTAATACAACTAGATGACGCCCGCAACTACGTTGCGCCAAAATTCGTTTTTCGCGTAGAAACCGTTAATTTTTCCTGGAAAAAAGTATCCTATGTCCTTTCCCGGGATTCAAATTATCTCCATATTATCAAAATTTCAGCAAATTCAGTTCAGTGGTTTGTGTTTGTCTGATACCTCAACAGGCACACTTTCGCATTTATTTTTTACCCCCGACAAAAAAGAGGGGTGTTATATTAGATTGGGTTAGTGTCTCCACTCGCTAATATTTTTAAGATTTTTGACGATCCTCGCTAGTCGCCACCCGTCATGGCCCGCCTCCCCAGGTTTTTGCATGCGAAAGTTTGGTACGTGACGAATTGGTTCGCAGGGCGCGCCACTCGATCGCGCCGCGTAATTGTATCGGGTGTAAAGTTTTAACTGTTTCAATGTCGACGAACTAGCGTTTAATTGAAACGAGGAATATGATTTTTTTGTTCACTCCCATGGGGGAGGTAATCGGTGGAGTCGTATTTAAAAAACCATATTTCACATTCGCTATGCGCTATCATTTTTGGACCATTAAGTTACTCACCTCGAAACAAACAAATAACAAGATTTATCGCCTCTTTACTTAGTACAAGTGTCTTATCTAAAAAAATGGGGAATTATTATATTGTGAGTACTATAATTTATCAAGTTATGTTCCCAGAATCCAGATATCCTTTCCCATTTCTAATGTTGTTTTATTTCGGGAGCTGATTGCAATCAAGCCCGGCGTGTTAGATCGGCCTGATTTTCCGTCGTTAGTAAATTATTAAATCAAGGCAGTGTAGTGCCGACGAAGGCAGCGGGTCGGAAACCGCGGGCTGGCAGCGCGCCATACACAATACGTGAGTTATCTGACCATATTAGGGTAATGAAATAAATAGTCCTGTCCCGACTGCGCTGTGATAACTTAATTAAAGTAACTAAATGCGTTTGATAAAGTTCCGAGCGAGCTGGGGGTTATGTAGCTCTCGGTCTATGTACCAGTTGACGCGCCATTTTGAATGTATTTTTTTCGTGATGATTTTTTACATTGTTTATTTTTATGTAGGATTCCTAAATAAGGGATTCTATATCTAGAATATGGCCTATACATGCATGATGGATCACTCAAACACTCGAGGTATAAAAACGGTCCCCTGAATGGCCCTGAGACAAGTTTTGAGTAATTTCCAATACACAGTTTTTTGCTTCAACTTCCAGCAGTGCATCATTATTTCCGAACATTGTTGTATGTTGTAAGTGAAAATTGAGACATTATTGTAAAACTTGAACCGCTCATTATACAGAAATAGCAGAATTATAAGTAACCAGCCTGAAGAATGTGGGAACCTGTTGAACCCTAATTGCGACCATTAACAACTTGTAAAACCAGATCCGCCCGGGACGCTCCTCGCCAAGTTTTTGCGATGACAGACCGACAGTATGCGACCTTCGTTCATCAGACCTTGACAGCTAAAACTGTCATAACGTGTGAAGTATTTTAACAATTGGCACTGCTTCAGGGTAGCCATTTGCGATAGATCGATTCGATCGTCGCAAGAAACCAATTCATACCAGTTCATTTCCAAGGGATCGATACATTGCAAATGGGCAGCCGCCTAGGTTAATTTATATAAAATGTAAAAAAAATGTTTTCATGTTACCTAAAAGTAGTTAACATGTTTGTTACAGGTAAAAACCTCTCTACCTACTCAATCAGGCGAGAGAGGATTAAATAAAGCTCGTTTCTCGAATAGAAGTAAACTGTCAAAGCCCAGAGGAATAGCCCATGGGTACAATAATTGAGTATTAGGTAATGCTTTGAGATGCAAATGCAGGTTGGACTCGTGTACTCGCCTGTACATTACGCTCAGTTACTCTCAAGTGTACAGTCATGAACGCCAGTGATACTTGCCAAATTTTCCAAGAATCTGTGACTTGTGAGCCGAATATCTAACATGAGCTGTTTTTGATAGTTCAAAAGTAAATTCTTTCAGTCTTCAACCGTAAGGGCCTGTCCACATCTCCACGTCACGACGTCGTCACTCGTCAACGTGGAAGTTGGAACGGTGCGGTAACGTGGCACGGTACGTTGAGGTGACGTGTAAATTTACGTCAACGTAACGTCCGTTTTTAACAAAAGCAGAATACGTATAATTGTGCGGTCCACATCTAGATCAGTACCTAGTGAAGAATATATCAGTAAGGCATGGTGACGTACAATGTTGCTATATCGTGATGTGCAAAATGTGCACGTCACGTCAACGTACCGTACAAGATAATAATTATTATCATAATAATATAGTTAGTATTTTGCATCGTCAAGAAATCTCGTTTTATTATGGTGCATGCTTATATTGTTTGCTTAAAAATTTCATATAGGCTTAATTGAAAATTTGCAAACGCATAAAATCAGCGTACCTGCTCGTATTGTCATAAAAATGTAAATGTTGTTTGGTTTCAATATAAAATTTCACATGTAAAGCGCGGCTTTATAAATTGATCGGCTATGTAAAACGAGGTGTTCCTGCATCGAGGACAAAGTACTCACGCATTTCCGATCAAACCTATATTACCTTCCCCTTCTCGATTTTTCATACCTCTTCACTACTTGATTTGCGGGGCACGTAGTCTCAACCGATGCAAACGAATTTCGACTTTATATTCTTACGTTACGAGTCAGTCGACAAGTGAAATAATGTTGGAGGGGCACTCTCTGACAACGTTGACAACGTTCCTTTCACCTTATTGGGAATAGTCATAGAGCCTTCTTCGTTAGAGTGTGAACACGGCTTAAACTAGTTTAGTCGCATTCCAACTAGCTCCATTGAATTAAGGGTCCGCCGGCTAAATTCAGGGTGCATTCCGAACGAGTATTGAAAGTAACGTGCTATTGTACTTTTATTGTTTTCAATTTCGAATTTGCATTGTAAATTCGAGTTTGGTTTCGACTTGGGCGCCATTGATGGGGGATAATTTCTATTTAACAGATCTAAGTAGTAAAGGGCAGGTGCAAAATATTACGAGTTTTTCCAGCATAGTATTTCTACTCTCTATCCATATTTTTAAGTATGCACACATTCAAGCATAATATATTTTAAATACTATATTGTATTATGCTGTCCAGTTAAAGTTGTAACACATCAAAAGTAAGCCATAATCACGGTAATAGTGCAAATAAAATCAAAAGCAAAACAAAACAACCACTAAATTAATTATCGTAGAACGACATAACTCAAAATTTATTTGTTTCCAAAGGATATAAATCAAAACATTAATTGTCTTAAGTGAAGCCAATAATGAATTTATTGTTATTGCTTTTATAGCTGTCAATTATGAAAATATCGCGATTACTTTCCACAGGCTATTAGCTAGCAATTTTAATTTCCAATAAACTTCAGCTCTTCGAGTAGAATTGCTCTCATTAAATAAAATAAACAATTCACTTTTATTGCTTTCATATAATAACCGCAATTCGCCGCGAACGCTTACGTGTGGTCGAAAAATATGCTGTCATGGTTACCATTACTATATTATAAAAGAAGTTGTAGAATTTAAACGATGTCAGTTAATTCTTTCGTGTGGTGAGCAGTGAGCACTCAGGATGATGACTTAAAACGCATATCAAAAACATACACGTAAATGACAATTTGAGATATTAAAAATGGAAATCAAAAGGTTCACATCAGACGCTTTCGATAAATTATTAAAACACATTCACTGAAACGCGGCTTTAATTTTTGTGTATCCCCTCCGGTACGAAATTTTAATGTTGAAAGCATCACACTATTCCACATTATGAGGATGCGTAGGGATCTCCATTATGGCCGCACTCCACTCCCCGAGGGCCTTTCACGACTTCTTTGTGCGACGCAGACAGCCACGTCATAGTAACATTAATTGTCACGACGCAAAACTCTCGTCGCACTTTACAATTCCAACTAAAAAACTCAAGGGTGAAGCCCGAAACTTCGCAACTAATTGCAGGGTTCTGTGAGTTCGTGAGTTTGGACAAATGAGAGCCCGAAGCGCCCTTGTTTGATTAAATAATTGACAATCAGATGTGTCAATATTATAATTTAGTTCCCTAACTCGCGGAGTTTGTCTAAGTGTGATTACCGATTCTAACTCGTTTTTCGTGTTTGTAGAACGTATTGTTGTTAATTAATAATGACTTCGTGACTAAATGGTGTGTGCTTTTTCCTGTCTTGTATTCGAAAATATTTTAGCCTGCTTCATTAAAAATACTCGACTACGAAAAAAGGGCCTTTGCGCGTGTTTCGTAGTTGTGCCTATATTGTGGTAATAAATAAGGGGATCAAAATTCTATGGGATTATATGTCATGTTTCGAGGCCATTTACGTTATGACCACTGATAAAAATAATGAACGCCTTAATTCTCATTTAACAAAACTAAAATAATTTGTGATGTAATAAAAACACTCATTTCCTCAAGTCATTATGTTTGGTAAATCCACGTGGGTAAGCTTAGAAAGCTGGGTAACAAATTTAGTAAGCTTTTTTATTTAACGTACGAATCTTTAGTTTTTGACTCTACTTAGAGTCACAAAATACATATTTAATAATGACATGGTCACAAGTCAGCCATGTAACGTATACCATTATAAAGCTAGAGTGTTCACTGTTCATGTAAATACCAAACAGGACTATTTAATTTACATAATACCTTTTTTTCATAAGCAACAAAAGTATAGAGATTAGAGAGTACTGCTTATATTTTAATGTGTATATTACAGACTTTTTAGACACTTAAAACCTACTAAATACATATTATAACTATACTAAAGCAACGTATCAATGAACAGAAATAAAGTGTAAAAGTAGCTAATGTTTATATTAAGTGTACAAATTCTGTGATAATATTTTTTCTAAAGCTTCTAAAACATCTTAGCTACTTTAGCTACTTAAGAACTGTTTATCGGTAAATTTTTGTTAGTTAACTATTTAAGTTATCTTAATTGCTGGCCGCTGTCGCTGTTTTTTGTGTTCGGTTGATGTACAATAGACAGCAGCGATAAGAGTTAATTGAGAAATTAAACTAAAAACATGGAGTAACATTAAGGCTTTATTTTTTAAGGGTCGAGAAAAAACGCTATTACATATTTATTATATATTTTAAGTATAGAAGAAAAATAGGAATTACTTTATTAATAATGGTGTATTATGAAATTAGTATAGTATTAGTTAAAACTTATTACTAAATTAATAATAAGTAATAACATATTATTTATAAATAATAAAAACCGTTGTTGAAATAAAAATATAATTTTGGCGGATGTGCTTGTCCGGGAACCTAATTACGGGTACTCGGGCAAGTGGACACAAAAAAATTGGACCCATTGGGTCCAATGACTAGATATGAGTTTTTAACATATTTTCATCTAGCGATTGGACCCACTTTTATGATCCATTGTTTTCTGGCAAGAAATTTTGAAGTAGGGTTGGCACAAAAATAATCAGTTATAACCATAATATTATTTTGTATATTTAAAAATTAGAACACTCTCATTAACTTATATTATAATTATTACTATTATGTACCTAAATCTCCTGCGTCGAATTACTAATACTTGATTTATTATTATTTTTATTATTAGTATAAAAAAATTAAGTAAAAAAACCTGTTAAAACTATATAAGTATTTTAAATTTTTATATTATAAGTTCCAAAGGATTTACTTAACGTTGATACGTTAATTCTTAGATGTTATCTAAGGATTATTTTTGTTAAAAAATTGTAATATTATTAAAAACTAGAAAAATAATGTATGGAAAGTATTACTTATACTTTAATAATTATAATATTATTAAATATGTAATAATATTATTTGAGTGACCTACTGGCAATTCTAATGTTTTTAAACCTAGTGAATTGTGTTATTATTAACAATCACTAATTCACAATTACAAGGTACAGGTAAGAAGTTATTTTACAATAAAACCTTTGATTTTATTTGATAGGGAAAAAAATTACCTACTTTAGTTTTATTTCAATGTTTTTAAACAAAAGAACTACGAAGAATCTTATGTTATTAGTTTTAAAATACTCTATATTATTTTTACTAGTTGTTTGAAGTTTTAATTTGTCTTGAGCCTTGACCGATCTCAATAAATATTTGCATACAAAGAAAGAAAGAATAAAAAACAAAATACAACATTATTTTGTTTTTTATTCTAATCTACAACTTTTTTGCTGGCCCTACGGACTTAAACCCGACAGTCATAAAAAATAATTACTTGGGTCCAATCGCTACATGAAAAAATGTTAAAAATTCATATATAGTTATTGGACCCACTGGGTCAAATTTTTATGGGTCCAATAGCCCGAGTACTCCTAATTACTGCTATAGGATACGATATGACATTTACTGCATTATAATTACTGGTAATTGCACATTTTGTATATTATATTATAAATTGTATGAATTTAAGCGTCTATTAACCAAACAATCATGATGATCTTTTTACCCAGCTACGGTTTATCTTAAAGTTACAGTGATTTTTGACGACGATGGCAGCTTTCCATCTGGCGATCAATTTTCCCGTTTGCCCCTAAATACATAATATATAGGTATAGTATACAACTCATTGTTGGCAATATGTCCTTTACGGCAATTGTAATTTCCGTTATCGATATTTAAAAAAGATAAAGGTACCTATTTGTTTGTCTACTTTACGTTACAATATAAATGAACGATAGCCTACTGGAATATTTACTGGAATTTCGCAGGATTAACAAGCCACAAAACTTTATAAATAAATCAAAACGTAGTTGGCTTAGCGTGTCAGTGCGGGGCTGTCAAGATTAGCTTTGAGGTGTTCATTACGCGAATAAGGCAACTTCGCGAGCAAACAAATGACCTCACTTCGCTAATTTAGAACGGATTAAAACCGGACTTTCATTAGAAAATTTTTAAATTCCGATTATGAAATTCGGTTTAAAAATTGAAATTGAACGTACACGTGATTAATGAAGCGCAATAGTTTAAGTGGTTTGAAGTCATCTATGTTGATTAAAAACAATGCTAATTGACTTAATATCAACTGATAGGGCAAACCTATTCGTTTATCGTATGCACATTGTAAAAACTTATGCAGTCGATACTATTTCACGTATGACGTAGGTAAGTGAAGCTACGATGATCGAAGGCTACGATGTTCTCTTCTATTCGCAGAATTCATATAACATAAGAATTGCTAATAATTATTTAGCTTTTATTTTTTTTCCGAAACACCGATTACAACTTTTCACTTCACCTTATAAAAACAATTTGTCAGTCAGTCACTTTAATCTTGTTTTTCGAAAACACGTTCTCACCTCCATCGTCCATCACACCGTAATCAACGGTTTCGTTTATTGATATTATACGGCGGTCATATTTCATACATACATGATCGGTTAACATCGCTTTCACAACGACTAACATGGCGTGATCTTCAATATTTTGATTGTTATTTATTTACCGGCACAGATTCTTAATATTGTGTCTTATCTTAAAGTAGATTACCATACTACATTACCATATTACATGAATATACTACATAGTTCTGCAAGTAACTCTACAATAAAAAACAATGACTTGAACTCAGGGAGAGTCGGCAAAAGTGGAAACGAAACAGCAGAAAACATTTTTCCCGCGCGGCAGTCTACTCTATCCCGATTCCCGTCTTACGAATTTTCGATCAGGTCATTAATTATTGTGATGCGAGTTTCAAATTTTGTACTCATCCTTATAATAAGAGTACACATTATAGTTGTGTGTCGGTAGACATTCTATCTCATATTGAGTTAGTATTAATTTTGTTCTTGTAAATAAACTAAAGCTCTAAAATAACGAAAGTATATTTTAAGTCTCTGATACTGACCAAATTTTATAATTTCCTTAGATATATTTAAGTCTAGTCGCCCTTGGGACACTTATAAAACCAGTTTGGAAACGGACATCCCATACATTACACGACAAACAAATTTATACACATTAATAAATACACTTACGCCTATTTATCTTCTCGGTCATAATGATAAATCAAAATAGTCGTAAGTAATTGATTTTATACGTTTTTATAAAGACTTGGTAGCTTAAAGTTCAATGAATGCTTTAAAGTTTAAATGAACCAGCTTTTTGCTTTGTAAAGTTATTCTTTTAATAGAGGTTTGTTCAGAGTACATTTAATAATCAAAGTATTTTAATTAAAGTGAAAAAGGTTTATTTTTATGGGGATTTCCCGAGCACCACATGTTATAACATTCCTTTTATGAAAAATTTTGTATGAAAACATAGTATTTTTCTTTTCAATTTTTTTAATTGAATTTTTTAATCATTTTCTTAGGTCCTGGAATCAGTGGATATTAATAGCCGGGCTATTAAACTCCAAAGTCTTTTAAAATACAGTCAAAAGAAAATTAAGCATATTTCTCTCAGCATAAAAGTCAAACCACTGTTTTAAGACAAATTTCAGTATTTTTAAGTTACGACATTTTTATGACGAATAAAAACAAGTGAAGAACGCCGTAAAGAAAAGATTAATAAGTCCATAAAAAACTAAAAGCTTATAAAATGTTACAAAGAGTTTAACTGCAACTTACTTTGCGTGGTGAGGATGAGTAGGTATGTTTACCAACAAAATGTGTCCTATATTTTGACCCGTAATCAATATGAATATTGAATGATCTGTCTATGGTATTACCAAGTTAGATAATATGTCCACTTAACTATAATAGTCTAATCGTTTCAAAGATATTGGTATTTAAAAATGTTTAAAAAATGTACAAAATTCCCTGTTCACAGTAACCAAAGTTTGTACCTACTTACATAATAATATTTTATTCCACACACAAGTTTACGAATGACTCATTGATATTTAAGGTGTTATTCAAAACTAGATGTTCCGCGCGGCTTTCCCCGCTCAAATAAGGAACTTTACGGAAACCGTACATTTTACCGAACGAAAGATTTGTCAGTTAACCGCATTTGTCCTTCCTCGTGATCTTCTCTTTATCTGTGCAAAATTTTATAAAAATCGGTACATTAGTTCATAAGATTAGCGCATACAAACAAACAAACTCTTTAGCTTTAGCAACTATTATATATTCTGTGGCTTTAGTAAATTACAAGATGACGCCCGCACTATGTTGCGACAAAATTCATTTATTGTAAGGGAACCGTACAGTTCTTGAGAAAGAAGTCTCCTAACGTCCTTTCCCGGGACCCAAAATTTTTGGAAAATCGGTTCAACGGTTTGGGAGTGAATATGTAATAGACAGAGACACTTTCGCATTTATAGTATTAGTATGGTTTTAGTACAGATTCGATACAATGGCGATGTCATAATATCATTAGCGGTTAACAGCTGTAACCTAAATAACGTTGATAAACTCAAGTCACCATTTGCCTTATCAGCCCAAGCTATTAACTTGATGAAGTTCACGAAACCATATTTATGTAATCCATAGATATGGTACAAATGGCACAAATTCTTTATTAAGTACCTACACAACAATATACAATACATATTATAAACTAGTGTTAAAAACATAGATTAAAAGAAATGACTTCCGTACAAAAATCATCCTTCTACGGTACGGAACGGATTAATTAATTTTTTATCATGTAAAAAGTATACTTGTCAAAAGTTAACTTATTTATGCATTAGCCTATCACGTGAATCTAACACATCTAATCCACAAAACCTGAATACACCGGCATGCGAATCTAACGTAATTACGCACAAAAAGACACACATCCAGTAATTGGTTTTCTGCCTTCGATGCGCGACAGGAAACGGCCGGTCGACGGCTCATCCATCATGGCGAATAATTTGAGCTGCACCAAGCCGTTTATTTTGAGCAATCATCATCATCAGGCAATGTGTTACGAACTTACGAGGTGTTGAGTTGACATGATATGATAAAGAATGATCCTAATATTAATAAAGATGAATGGTAGATGAGATTAATTGAAGACGTGAGTGGAAGAATCGAACAAGTAACATTTCGTAACATTCGGACAATAACCCTTTTTTTCTCTAATTATTTTAATAAAACTTGTAACTTATCTTCTTCATAACCTTTTTTTTTTACACGTAGAGAAATGCTGTGAAGCATTCCGCAGGGGATCGCGGGAACTGTGCGACACCACAGATTCATCAGCGGACGTCTGCTTAGTGGGCTGCAGACTCCTCTCGATGGGAGCGTTTTACTCGCTCCCCAGGCCGAGCAGAGGCCCCATCTTCTTCATAACCTAGCTTATGTATCTGGCTACACATATAATTCATAGATTTTCTATTTCAAATAATTTTTCCGGTCCTAAAGCCTCTATTTAAGCAAGAAACGAGAAGTTTTTTCATGTTACTTACTTTATTCTTCCACTCACGTCTTGATTATTATTACGCGAACTAGTTGTGTAGTTTGGATTTTAGAAATAAAACATCAAAATAGTAAATTGAGTTTAAAGTAATTTATAATATTTTAACTCTATTGACAATATTTACTCGCAAGCATGTAACACGAATAATCAAAATATATTGCAGTAAGGCTGCAGGCCTGACCATCTAAGGCCAAACAACATATTCAAAATAATTAATGAACAGAATAATATCGTAATAAGGTATGAACATATCAATGAAAAATTATAAAAAATGATTCTACAAATGATAAGCGCAGCGTTTTTTCTAAACATCACCAATCGCCTTCGCTTCTGAATTAGACCGCAACGTTAGCGGCCGTCCAATTACACTGAAACGCTGTCCGTCTATAATTTGACTGAGATCATCGTAATTTTGTGTTATTTTAATATTCCGGCGATGTCGCTTCCGTGGATATTTCGAATTTAATGACGACAATTTGTCTCTAATGGTAATTACAAAATAATACGGACACTTTTAATTTACACTGGCCCGTCATTAGCCCGTTACTTTGGGTGAATTTCTCTGCAACTTGACTTTGCAAGTAATGTGGTTTAATTTACTAAGCCAATGGCAAATCGACAGTAATAAATCTATACATCTATACATTTATACATTCTATACATCGCTAATAAAACTGTAGAAATGAAAATTCTGTACATTAAATATATTCAAAAAATAATAAGCGGGGGGTGTCACTACATCGCTATAGAAGCCAAAAATGTGGTTAGTTTTTTTGTCTGTCTATCTGTCTGTCTGTATGTTTGTTCCACTATCACACGAAAACTACCGATCCGATTTGCATGCAGTTTTCGCAGATATATTTGTCTACTTCCAACTCAAAATCTAGTGTATAAAAATCCCCCCCCTCTAAGAGGACCAAAGAGGGGGTCAGATTTTGTATCAAACTTTTTTCTTTAATCAACTTACTTCATAATATTATTAACTGTGTCTTCCAACTTAACATCTGGTGTATAAAATTTTGACCCAAAATCCTCTTAGGGGACTAAAGAGGGGGTAAGATTTTGTATCAACTGATGAAGTAGAAATACTTAAAATGGCAAAACAACGTTTGCCGAGACAGCTAGTTATATTGTAAATGCGAATGTGAAATTTGTTACTTCTTGTGTTCAAACCAGACCGAAAAGAAACAGATTTCGGTTGTTGCTGCATCTTGTAGTGACATGGAAGTATTTTGAGTCTAGGAATTAGTAAATAGGATAGTTTTCATGACGGAAATTTGCGGTTCCTAAACTTTAACGCGAGGAAGTTGCGGCAACATTATTTGTAATTCTTAGGGCCTATTTCATCGCTTCCTGATAAGTGTCGAATAGGCTATCCACCACTTAACTTGACAGATGAAGTATGGAGAATCTGTCAAAAAGCTGTGAATAGCCTATTCGGCATTTTATCAGAAAGTGGTGAAACAGGCCCTTATACTTGTTAAATTAATAAGCTTTTCTAGATTTATCATGGTGTCACTATCCTAAAACGCCCATCCGTACACACATTCTCAATCCATACAAATATTATAAATGTGATAGTGTGTCTGTCTTCTATTACCTCCTCATGCTGAAACGCTTTGATGAAATTTTGATGTGGTATGCTGATACTTTAAGTCCCGGGAAAGGGAATAGGATACTTTTTACCCCGGAAAAATGTATGGTTCCCTGGCGCTAAACGAATTTTGCTGCAACTGAGTTGCGGGCATCATCTAGACCCTAATAAGCCTTTGTACTCATTTTATAGTCTCGAATTAAAATATCAAAATGTAAAACCGTCGTTATCCTATACTCTATTAAGTACTCGTATAGATGTAAACAATAGTCATAACTACCTGTCTGGTATGTACTTTATTTTAATCAACGTCAAGCGTCTCTCTACGCCAACAAAACAATAATGAAAATTGTCATTACAAGCGTTTCGATACTTCATTATACTAAAGTGCTTAAAATAAAATTACCAACGACCCCCATAGGTGATAGCAGCAAACTCCGATGCAATTATGGAAATAGCTTAATTAAATACACAGAGATGATTATCAGGCAGCTGTTATACTATGTTATTTTCTGCCTATTAAATTAACTGTTTGTTGCAGTCAGTATCGGTGAGAAATGATGACACTTCACACCATTTTAACTAATCTAACAATATTTAATATCCGAACTCAAAAGAATACGATCTAAATAAGGAAAATAATATACTAAAACGTAGATTAAAAAATTCTGCGAAAATTACGTCAATACAAAATGAAAATTAAGCTCAACTATTTTCATGTCTCAGTCATTGCCGTTTTTTCAACTTAACCCCTTTCTTCACAAAATTATCAACCCCAACTCGACGACCGCTGGGGATGTGAATTATTAAGATGCATGCTTTATCATGATCTACTGGGAGACTCGAGTTCAAAGATTAACATTTAAAGCAGTTTTATGTAAATTGGAAAAACCCAACGATCTCGTCATTTGAATAATAACTCAGAAATCATAGAGCCGCTCCGATCTGTAATGAAATAAAAATATTATTTTTATGATAAATGTCGAACGATCGCAGTAAAAGCTTAATTTTATTGCTTAATTTGGATTTAGCTTTTATGATCGATCGATTGAATCCGAGGAGTCGAATCTGACGTTACATTTCGTGGGGAAGATAAGCCAGGTGAGGTTGAAAATGCTAAATTTTTCATAATGTTGTAATAGGAAATATCAATAATGGCCCTTTTCATTATATCAAAGTTTACTGCTGGCGCTCTAACCACTGTGAAAGTGACTGTTAATAAACTTCTATGTACGTTAATAATAGATATTTACATGAAATATTCCTATTTACAATGCCAAACACTTAACCTACGTTCGATTAGTGGTATGAATTTTTAATACAAATACTAATAGCAATGTAGCTTCCCCCTGTACACGCATATCACGGTTTACAACTGGTAATTCATAATTTATAAGCCAATCAAATATTTGCTATCCCAAAGGCACAGCCCCCTCGATAGTCCCTGCACAAGTAGGAATAATTCTATTGTTTTACATTAAGCACCTACTCATCAGTCGATTGTTTAGTTTTTGTTTCGAAGAACGTAAAGAGTATTTTAATAATTTCAATTGTGTTAACAATAGCATTAGGGACTCGTTGATTCGTAGACAACTAGGGTTTTTCAAAATTACCCCAACTGTATTAATTAGCGAGTGTTACATATAACAACTGCAGACGCCCAGTTCGTTACATCAACGAGTACCATCTAACAGTAAATTCAAATGCAATTTCATTATTTTGAGACAATTCAATTTATTGTACACCGCAAAATATTGAATCGAACCTGTCTTCCGCACGTCGGGAAATCTATTCGCTAGACTATCCTTGACTGATTGGTTTCGACCGCTCTCCTTTCGGCGTGTGAAATAACACGTCACTCAAATACAGCCGATAATAAATTCAATTCCATACTCCGAGCGGCGGAGCGGGATTAAACTCGTCCTATTCGTCTTTTGTCCGCATCCCGGATAGTTTTTTTATTGTTTCGATATGTTAGAACTAGAATTTGTAAGCGATTTTGTTGGTTTGTGTTTATTACTATCTATGGTTTGCGTCACTGTGTGTTTTTATGTTATCTATGGTTTGCTGTATTATCTACTAGAGGCTCATAAAGTTAAAGCTTTAAATAATGTGTTTACGAAGTTATTTAAGTATTTTAAGCAAAGCTTAATTCTTTGTCAAAAGATTTTTTTCTACTGCATTCTTATTTTATATATTAAGCTTTAGTAAATGCACAGAGTAAATGATAGTAAATTACTTATCAAGCTACTTATAAAAGTGAAAGTATTTTACTTAAGTGATTGATTATTTTATTTTTGAGAAGTTAATTGTAAAAAAAATTTGGTTATCTATAAGTAATGAAAAATAAAACTATCAACTAAAACACGAGAAATAACTGTTAGGCGACATTCTTTAAATTGATATTCTAGAGGCAAAAATCACACCCAGAATAGTAATCCTACCACGCGTCATAGATATGCATCAAATTCCTTACAAACACAGAATAAGTAATAGATAGCAGGCGCACACGGCACAACATTGTATAAAACAGAGTAGAGACTATCTGGAATAAATTGAAATAATATCACATTGTTGCAAGAAATACTACAAAAGGAACCGTTTACCGTAACATTTCCAATATTTAAGACCGCTGCTTTTTATTGCTTTATTTGACGCAAATTGTGTCATTGCGTTTTATTTACTGTACTGTGTACATAGTTACGTTAAAATGAGCTTACATGAACTTTTGAATAGTACCTATACATAAAAAATACGTGTGGTACTCGGGGACTATCGCGGTAAAGCTATTGCATAGCTAGTCTGCACACATACGTCTAGTCGCAAACACACAAAAAACGTGCCGAACTCTGCCTAACTGAAACGACGTTAGATGACGTGTTAGGTTTATTTTCGTTAGGGAATTTATTGATTTGGTCTCCGCGCTCAAAGCCCGCGATAAAAAATAAAAAAATATATTTCTGAGCAAAAATATTTTGAATCATTTTTTTTCAGAATGTCTTCCTGATGCCTACCACCGCGGCACTGCGGCACCGGTTCGGCATCAGGTAGACATTCTGAAAAAAGTAATGTAGAAAATAAGAATGCAAAAGCTATGCAATAGCTTAATAATATAATGCAGATTCCCAAAGCTTATTGTCGTCATGATTATATTACTGAAATAAAAGTGCAAAACATAATATTCTAAAAATATAAGTAAATATTCTTTAGACCCTACTATCATTTAATTTTGTACTTCATTTGACCAGAATCTCGAAGATGGTTGCAATCACTCGCAGGATAGTAATATCCTGCGAGTGATTGCAACTAATCCAGACCTAACCCGTTTGCCCTAGCATGTCTATCGAAATTTCATTTTAAAATCGAATAGACCTACACTAGAACTCATACCTAGAGTGTTATCTTAATACCCCCAAATTATCCTAAATGCTGCCCTGTTTATTAATTAAAAGTTTTTATATTTTTGATATAATATGGGTTTGTACTTAGTACTTAGTAAGTAAGGTTTTCAACTTAATTAACTACAAATTCTATTTCTAGTTGTTACTAATACGAGTATGTTTTCTGTGCTTCTAGTAAAATGATAGATATACAATTTAATTTTATCAATATAAGAATTATTATGAAAAGTATTTCAATTTCATCAGAAAAATTTAGAAACTTCTTTGTAAAAATATATTTCCTTGCTCCGGCGTCGAGGCACAAAAAGTTGAGAAGTCGACTCATCTGCATGCATTATCCGTGCCCTCAGTTCCCACGAGAGAAACAATAAATTTAGATATGCTTTGAGAATAGTAAAATAATTTGACGCGAATTTTACCCAAGTTTTAATTTTATTTTTTCCATTATTGAAAATGTGGCAAAGAATGTAGATGTTAAGGAAATTAAAATGAAACCTTTTTCAATTAAAAAAATGATGATAAGGAGTGCCAATTATATATTTAAACAGGTACTTAATATAAAATAAGATAGTGACAAACAGTTCAAAAATATGATAAGAATGATTCATGACAATATATACTTAACGATTTATGAATACCCATACGAGATCGATAAATAAGGAATGAGCGGGCTGTTTGAAATCTAGCGGAGGACCATTTCTGGTTCATCTGATACCTCTGACAACTCAATACAGGAGATAAGTCCCATTACAAATATACCCTGACAGAATAAATGACGCCGCACATAAAAATTGTAATCCCGATCTAGAACACAAAGGTCCAATCGAACGTAACAAGATTGTAAAGCGAGCGAATATTGTGTTACTTTACAGCATACATTTTATTAAACTTATCTTTAAGACTTTGGATACGAGCATAAAATAGAACATTTTACTTTGTTATACAAACTATTTTATAGTGCGTAGGTTGAGTATCTATCATATTTAGTATTATTGTTTATACTTTGTCCGAACGGTTGATTTTCTAACGTTAAGAATTTTTTCATATTTACAAATTTGTGCTTACATCCAATTTATGAGCAAATGTCAAACTTTTAACGGCATAATTAAAAACGTTTAAGGACTGTTAAAGTCACAATTTATTTTCCACAGCCGAGCCTAGTAGTGACTTGCGGCCATAAAATAAGTATTTACTTGTACGAAAAGTTTTTTACTACTTGCGAATCTGTACGACATCTGCTGAGATCGTCAATGTTACTACCCCTAAATACAGTTTAAGGCTCTTAAATAGACGAATATTTTTCTTATTAGAAAAAAACAATGGCTGTCACATAAAAAATATTTAATTTTAGACAATGCACTCATCTCTATTGGGTGTAATTGATAGTTTGTCTTTTGGAATAATTTTGATAAGGTAATAAATTCTGATTTCATGTTTTAAAACTAAGTTATTTACCATTTAACACTTAAATCTGTTTTAAAAAACACCGTCTCAGGAAAAAAGTTCCAAGCAATTTCCTATCTACGTGCTAGTCATTAAAACAGCACAGCTTTGGTTTTTATCTGATTGAGGAGAGCTTTGATCCTCACCCACCGCGATATCTTTGTTTTGATGTTTTAATTATTTCTTTTAATCAGTTTCATTAAGTTTTATTTGCTTAAAAAGAGTAGTGGCAACAAATTGAAGTCCATTTACAGATATTGATTTTGATTTAGTAACTAAATAATTATTATTTTACTTTTAATAAATTATTTTTCATTATTTCTCTAGATAATTTTTGAAGTGCCCAATTGTTATAATTTATTAGTAGGTTGTCATACACTTTTTTCTGTATGGAAATTCTAAAATATAAACCCGAAAATATTTTAGAATTGGCCGACAATTATTATTATCATCTCAAAAATATAAATCCGTAAACGACAAAATATTTAGTCCTGCTGAAAACTTGTAGCATTATCTATTCTGCAGCCTGCCCCAGAAGTTGTCAGAAACTTTGTCACTGAAACTGGGCTATTTACAACTTGGCACAGCCTGCCAAAATTTAGCAACAATTTTTTTTTAATTTTAAATGTTCCAGATTTAAAAGCTTGAAACATATGACTCAACTTCTCTTATTTGCACCGCTATGTGCCATCTTATATGATGTAGTTATAGTTTTTATAAGTACATAGAGGATGTTACACGTGTTTTTAAAACAGTGGGTTATTCCTTTTAAATATTATTAAACGTTCAACCTTTAGCTTCCTATGTAACCTGACATTTGAGTATTATAGTTTTTTACCTGTTATAGCCATTTGTCAACAATTTTAAACCTCTTTGGCTATGGTCATAAATACGAGCCGTGCTTTGATTGTATCTCGGACCCATTTCAGATTATGTCCTACGGTGGGTGGCACCATCCAACGCGTTTAATTGGATGACTCTTATTTTATGTTATAAATTGAAGCCTTTATTATTATGACAACTACTTTTTTACAAAAACTGTCCAAAAAAGTAGCTAAGTTTGCGCTCACTCCACCGACCGTCTGTAGCTCTAGCAACGTGGCATATTCGTTTCCATTTGAGCCTGCATAACAACATTACTGTATCTAATATTCTTTGTCTTTGTGTAATTTCAACGTATGATCACAGAATACATAATAGTACCTTATGTTATGACTTATGATGTAGAACGCTCTTAGTACGCTCTCTATTGATTATATAATGTTAGAGCTTGTCTAATTTGAAATGACGCGCCCCACCACTTCAAAGTTGATATAAATGAAACATTTTTGTACTGTGAATACGAGGGAGGGGCGCGTCATTTTAAGTTAGATAAGCTCTACTATCCATTCTAATATTATAAATGCGAAAGTGTGTCTGTCTGTCTGTCTGTTACCTCTTCACGCTCAAACCGCTGAATCGATTTTGCTGAAATTTGGCATGGAGATACTTTAAGTCCCGGGAAAGGACATAGGATACTTTTTGTCCCGGAAAAATGTACGGTTCCCGCGCGATAAACGAGTTTTGACGCAACGGAGTTGCGGGCGTCATCAAGTGTATAAATATTTTTCGTGCCCGCCGGCCGTATGAAAAAGTTTTTTTAAGTGATATAAAAAAAGTATGTAATGTCCATTTTTTAGGCTATTGACAATATCAATCGTAGCTTAACTAATAACAGTCATAATTACTTTCAAATAATTAGGTCCATTAAGAATATAATATATTAGAAAATCTATATACGGCCATAACCATGACTCATAAAATATCATAACTTATAACCAATTTATGACCACAGTTAGTACAGTGGATACACTGGCATAATTTATAACTCTCGAAGTCGGTAGTAAATTCTAGCTCCATCTCCCTTGTGCAAAATATAATTCAAGAAAATTACAAGAAAACTAACAAGGAGCAAAGAAATTTTGTTATGCAGTTGAGTTTTAATGATCAACCTAAAAAGTTGCTCTAAATTAAAATACCTATTATGCAGTTACAGTGGTATAAAATCAGTATTCTTAATCTAAGAGACAGCTATTTTTGGAGTTACCGTCGTCGAGTAACTTTGAAGACTATCAAGTTTAAGGGCGTTCCTTACGGAGGTACCGTAATTTACCGTATTTTAAGCCTTATAAACTCATAATTTGAAAGCTACAAAGTTATAATAAAAATACAGCAATAATCTTCAGTATATCAATATTCCTTTCCCCGTTTTAAATTTTCTATTTTTGTTTATTATACTCATGATATCAGCTTCCAAAATAAAATCAATTTATTAAAATTCAAGCATACATTCAGCATCTCCTTAGGATTTACAAATTACTTTTATTTGAAACACACGCCAATAGATCGACAATATCACAAACTACATTTTCCCCGTTTTAACTTTTTTAGAATAATTTTGAACTAAGATAAGTAAAAAAATAGGGTTTTGGTGCGATCTCGGCAACGCGGCAAATGTATGGCCAAGGTCGTTTGCTCGGGGGACGGCCTTAAAGGCTTATACTATCAAAGATGGTTCTGGTACATGTCTAGTGCCTGTTTTTATACCAAAAAGCAAGAATTGGTCCCATCCAGGCGTTCAAGTAGCTGAGTGACCTTTGAATATCTACGGACAGCTAACAGATTTCTCGCAATCGTGATTCGTGATCCCTGGAAATAGATTTCGTTACAAAACATTGTGATACGAAACAGATTTCCAAGCCATCAAATACTCATCTCACTTCATCATAAAACTTATTTACCGATCTATTTCTGTAGCTTATTTTATAACAAAGATTTTATGTATACTAAGCTTATTTAAATAGTTCTTTTCAAAATTAAATGAGAAATAATTTTCGTGCATCTAGTTCTCACTCTTATTCGTTATCATTCTTTACTCTCTTTAAATATTTATTCACTGTATAAATAATGTAATATTATGCTTTGCACAAATTTTACTTAATTTAATTAAAACTTATTATTGTTTCAGGTAAGCACAAGTCCTTTGATGTGAGCGGAGTTAATGCGGCTAATGCACCAGTACAATCCGCCTTTCTATGATCCTTGTGTCGTTGAGGATAAGGATCACTTGGGAGGCAAAGTAATCCTGAACAGTGATTAACGACGGTAAGAAACGCGTTAGACACGTCAATTGCGAAATAATTATAGATGCATTTGCTGGAGACTAAATAAAAGCGGGTAAAAGCCGTGACGGTACTGAACACTCAGTGAGGACTAATGGGTCATTGTTGGTACATTTACTTTGTAATAATATTCATTGGTTTGGAAGGTGAAGGCGATTTCTTGAGAGGTCTACTGATTCTTTATATTTTTATATAAAATATTATGTTTCTTTTTATACTTATTTTCTGGAGAACCAAATCATACTTACATCTTTTATTATTTGGACAATTCTAAAAATAGTAATGTAATGCTGGTAATCTAAGAAGAGCACCAATTAGACTTAACTATTTTTTTTTACTAAATATCCAAAATTTGAAATATGTGTAATCTGATAGTTTTAATTAGCTATCAAGAATGTACCCGTAGGATGGAACATAGGCCCTAGTAGACGAGTGGCAAGCGATTATCGTAAACTCTAACGCTAACGCCACAAACTGTATGCGATTTGACATAATATTAAGTCATCGCTTCGCTAGCGAATACTAATGTCAAATCCCATACACTTTGTGGCGTTAGCGTTTACGATAATGGCTTGCCGCTTGTCTAGGCCCGAAGGTCTTTCTACGACAAAGATAAACCATTACAAATCTTACTAGAATACTTGAATATTTATAAACCGAACCGTTTTATCATTATACTCTGTCGCGATGATTGTATGAGGAATTCCCCGTCGCTTTGAAGTCGCCGCACTCGGTGGTCCCCCGGTAATGCGGACAGTAATAGGCTTCCGCGCTATTCACATATCCATTACGATTGTACGCATTACTTAATCTTTTTACTCCAATTATGGTCATATTTTTACAGCTATCGAGTACAGAAAGTGTTCTCTTATGCTTTTAGTCATTACGCCCACTTTGAATAATACTTGAAGGGTTTATGTGCGAAGTTTTAGAATACAATAATATGTATAGTGTATTTTTAAGTGCTATTGGTATGTTATTAAAACGGGATGAACATGCTTATAAAACCCGTAATTTTGTTGCGCCAAAATTACTAGTGATGGGCCGAATGTGGTTTGAACCGAATACGAACTTCGGCCGAACATTCGGTAAAAATGAAAAATTCGGCCGAAGTTCGGCCGAACTTCGGTTCAATTTCGCCGCGCTTTTTCGTGTTGTGACTTATTTATGCACTTGCTGCAAATATTGCTAGATGTGCCCGCCCGCTTCCCCGCGGGGCCAACTATTAAGGCCGTCCCCCGAGCAAACGACCTTGGCCATACATTTGCCGCGTTGCCGAGATCGCGCCAAAACCCTATTATTTTTACTTATCTTAGTTCAAAATTGTCCTAAAAAAAATTTAAAACGGCGAATATGTAGTTTATGATATTGTCGATCTATTGGCGTGAGTTTCAAATAAAAGTAATTTGTAAATCCTAAGGAGATGCTGAATGCTGAATCAAAGATCTCGAGAACAAAAACCAAGATCTACAAAACAAAAATAAAAATCTGGAATTGAGGGTAGCTACTCTAGAACAAAATATGCAGAAATTTGAACAAAAGGCACTGTCTACTACTTTAGAGGTTTGTGGAATTCCAGAAGTTGATTATAAAAACCTAAGCACTACCCTTGATAATCTAGCCATGA
This sequence comes from Polyommatus icarus, assembly GCA_937595015.1. Taxonomy (NCBI): domain Eukaryota; kingdom Metazoa; phylum Arthropoda; class Insecta; order Lepidoptera; family Lycaenidae; genus Polyommatus; species Polyommatus icarus. The sequence goes on along the minus strand of OW569325.1, from coordinate 18,624,801 downwards.
AATTGGATGTGAGCAGCTCGGATATTCAAGCGGCAAAATGCTTGCCAAATAAAAATGAGAAGCCTGGAATGATTCTCCTAGACATGAAGTCCAAAGAAGCTTCTAAGAAGTGGTTAGCGGCCGGAAAGGAAAAACGTCTCACAGCTGGTTTATTAAACACTAACGTACCTAAGGATAAATTAGAAACCCGTATATTTATCAGAGAAGCCCTAACGAAGCATACCAAGACTATTTTGTATCATGCTAAAACAAAATTAAAACCATCCTTTGAATTTGTATGGTGTAAAGAGGGTAATGTATTTGCCAGAAAAACTAATAACAGTAAAATCTATCTTATTCGTTCACTTTGTGAAATTGCGCAAATTGAAAAAGAAATTACTAACAAGAAAACGTCCTAAGTGCTATGCCCACAAAATAGGTAGTTTTTATGTAATATATTTAGGTATAACTATTATCTTTCTAAATTATCTTTCTAAATTACTGGTTGATTATACCTAAATTGTTATTTCATAAACATGGCATCGCACATAAAAGAAATTTTTAACTGCACTTCAATTAATGAGTTTGTCCAAAACTTACCTCCAAAATGTAATATCAAACTGTCTTGTATGCACATTAATATAAGGTCTATGATTAAGAATTTTGTAAGCCTAATACAAATCATTTCTCAAAATTCATACTTACTAGATATAATTGTAATTTCTGAGGCTGGCATATCTGATAAAATTTCTCATCTGTATAATATTCCTGGATATAGCATGCATACAAAATTACGTGACAGTAAAAAAGGTGGAGGAATTATTGTTTATATTAAAAACTACATTTAATTTACTCCCTTTAGTATTAAAACGTGTACATTCGAAAGCTTAGCAGGTACGTTAAAACTCCCTTGCAATGAAATCGTAATTTTGACTGCTATCTATAGGCCACCCTCCACCAGTATACCACTATTTGTAAAGGAACTAGATAGATACATCTCACAATTTAGCACTGAATGTAATTTGGTCTGCATCGGTGACACAAATATAGACCTGAATTCGTCTAAATCATACGTAAATTCATACACAGAAACAATGAGCTCGTATGGACTGATGTGTGGAATCACGGATTACACTAGAGTTGAACTCAGGTCAAATAAAATTACCAAATCGTGCATAGATCACACATTCGCGCGATTCCCAACATCAGATCCTTACGCGGCAGCGCTCGATATAGTACTAGCCGACCACCGTGCAATTATACTTACCTGCGTACACGACGCTCCGCCCACCACTTCACAGGATGTCCAAACAAATAATTACTTTAATTTTAAGCATTATTATGAGGAACTTAAAAAATAAACTGGACAGAAACAAATAGTATGAAAAATCCTGGGGATATTTTAAACTTTATTTACGATAGCTTTAATAACGCCAAAAAATATGTACAATCAAGCGTAAACTCCCAAAAAATAACACGTAAAAACTTTAAAGTTCCATGGATGGACGATAATATAAATAAGCTCTGTGCCAAACGGGATAAATTATATTCAACTTGGAAAAATAGTTCGCACGACCCATCCTTAAGATTAGAGTATAATAAAATAAGAAACAAAGTACATAAACTTTTAGAAAATAAAAGAAACGCTTACTACATTAATCACATAAAAGATAATTTCAAAAATATAAAAAAAAATATATGAGATAATAAATCAAATGATGGGTCGTGTTAAGCTTTCACTAGATGAAATAATTTTGAGAGCATTTGATGCGCAAGGACTATCGTCCAGGGAGCTGGCACAAAACTTTGCGAGCGAATTTGATAAAGCGGCTAAAACAATTGTTCCAAAATGCAATATAAGTCTCCTAAATCCTAATACTTACACTAAACCTGTCAATTGCAGCATACTATTTAAAAAGGCAAATTATAAGTCTATTAAAAATATAATTAAAACATTAAAAACAAACAAGGCTCCGGGAATAGACAATATTAAAGTGTCGGATATTAAAATTGCTGGAGATGGTCTAGCACTAGCAATATCGAATCTAATCAATAGCAGTGTGGCCTCAGCTGACTATCCCAATGAATTAAAAATAGGATGTGTTAGACCTATCTACAAAAAAGGAAAACGGAACGATTACGCAAACTATCGACCGATAACCTTGCTTCCTGCTATAAATAAAATAATTGAGAAATTCTTTAATGACCAAATTCATACGTTCTACAAGAAACATAATGTTTTATACCAGAACCAGTTTGGCTTTCAGAAAGGCAAAGGTACTGCCGATCTCCTGTCTCGATTTGCAGATGAGGTCAATAAAAATTTAGATAAAAAGAAAGTTGTTCTCGCTCTTTTTATTGACTTTTCCCGAGCATTTGACACCCTAAACCACGAAAAACTCCTAAAAAAATTAGGCGATTGTGGTATAAGGGGTCCAATGTTAAAATGGTGCCAAAATTATCTAAAAAATCGGACTTATAATGTTAAAATTAATAATACTAACAGTGGTCAAATTACAATCGACGATGGCACAGCTCAAGGGTCGGTACTAGGACCTACCCATTTTTTATCTTATGTAAACGACATGTGTAATTGTCTTAAATTTTGTTCATGTTATCAATTTGCGGACGACGCTTGTCTGTTGTCGGCCGATGGGGATCTCCGCAAGGCACTCGAGCGTTTACAAAAAGATTTTCACGCAATCCAACGTTGGTGTCATGATGCTGGCCTAGTAATTAACGCCTCTAAAACTAAGTCATTGTGTATTAAGTCACCATATCTTCGGAAACAATCTGTGAACACTAAATTAATTGCTCACGAGCACAGCTGCTTGCATCTTACCAAAGTTGACTCATGTAATTGTCCAACTATCGAGGAAGTAAGCTCCCAAAAATACCTTGGGTTGATAATAGACGATAAATTTAACTGGAACCATCACATCAGAGTCATATGCGATAAATTACGACATTTTTTGTCCAACATTACCATATTAAAAAATAGAATTCCGTTTAAAGTTAAGTTAATGTTATACAAATCGTTTGCTGAGTCGTACATACATTATGGCCTGGGCACATACGGTCGTACCTTCAAAAGCTACCTGAATCAAATATATACTCTGCAACTAAGAATTTTAAAATCTATAGTTTCTCCAAACATAAAACAGAAATATGACAATAACGATGACGGATTATTTAAGCATTGTAATATTTTACCGATTTTTACGAAATTTAAGTATACTATGTTAAAAGAACAATATTTTAATGAAAGTTTAAAAGTATTTATTGAACACCCTGTAAGAACACGAGCAGTCACACAAAACCGGCTCCTGACGACTCGAGCCTGCAATAGGTACGGCGAGCGAACTACTAGTTATATCGTTCCGCGCCTTATCAATGAGTTACCTAAAGATGTAATAAATAACTTAACTGAGAATAACATCAAACATAAACTAAAAACCTATTTTCTTCAATTGAACACTTAAGAAGTATTGACATCGTTGCATTTAAGTACCTAATTCTATCTAATGTTATCTATCTTGTTCCTAATTATTATGTGCTATTATTAACGTATAAAATAACGCCTTTATAGTACCAACTGGCTAATATAATATTTTGTAGTTTGTTTAACTTATAACCACATATTCTGTGAATAGGACTGTATCGCAGCATTGCACAAACCTCATTGGTTTTAAATGCTGTTATAATTAAAATGTAAAATTGTAATATGTCTTATTTGATAAATAAATTAAAAAAAAAAAAAAAAAAAAAAAAAAATGTATGCTTGAATTTTAACAAATTGGTATTACTTTGGAAGCTGATATCATGAGTATAAGAAACAAAAATAGAAAATTTAAAACGACAAAAGGAATGTTGATATACTGAAGATTATTGCTGTATTTTTATTATAACTTTGTAGTTTTCAGATTATGAGTTTATAAGGTTTTAAATACGGTCAATTAATTAATAGGAATCTCTGGACGGAACGCCCTTAAGGCGACCAATATAATTTAGTATTTTTATTAAGTTGAGGATAGGATAGTACTATGCAAAGATTTCTAAAACTCATTATTAAAATCTTCCAGTTTCATTGTGTGTTCTGACTTCTGACTAGATAAGAGAGATTTCTAATGGTTGCATAGTTATTATTGTTAAGAAAAGAAGTTTAATTTTTTGATTAAGTAAGTAAGAGAGATTTCTAAGACTTGTTGAGAAGGGCAGTAACATTTTGTTTTTTGATTAAGTAAGAAAGATTTGGTTTGGCCGGTTTGGTTAGTAAGAAGAGCGGTTTAATTTTGTGTTTTGTTTGATTAAATAACCAAATATTTTTGACACTGTACAGTTAAAAATAAGGTTTTTTGTTTATCACGTATAATTACTTTTTTTAATTCAAATAAATGACTATGAATGAGTAGGTATATCCGACTTATTTTATTTCACTGTTACTATAGATATGTTTTTTTAATTAATTTCTATTAAGATAGTGCAAGTATATTTAGTGCCGAATGTTCGGCATTTTAACCGAAATTCGGCCGGATGACGAAGTTCGGTTCAAGCTGCCGAAGTTCGGTTAAACCGAATGTAAAACGAACTTCGGCCCACCCCTAAAAATTACTAAGTAGTAAGTAGCTATATCGCGCGGGTATTCTATTTTTCTTAAATTTTACTACCCAGATACCTTTTATATCAAAATTAGTTGGGCGGTTTAAGAGTGATGAAATAACATACTGATTGACTTCCACATTTGTCAGAATATTATTATTATCGATCAGTTCATTCTGTATCGATACTACAATCTTCAAGTCAACGACTATCGGAAATTGGTCCGATTAATGATTCAAGGAACTCCGATACAACGTTTGTACTTGTTGCCAATTTTTTAAATCGTCCTATTTACTCCATTGTTGGGTTTGCATGTTTTGTATAAAATACGTTTCCGTAGTCTCCGTTAAACGCCCTATTAGCGTTGGTAAGTTGCCAGCCAAGAGTCCTTGCCAAGATTTTTTAATTTAGTTAAGATTAAGACGCAACTTAGTATAAATCAAAACCTGCTTGTGATAGTCGTAGTTTGTTTGTAGCGTAACAATTTTCGAAAGAGGAATTCACACAACACGACTACAGTATAAACTGGGTTCTCAATCTTTCGAAAAAACATTTGTTAAGGGCGTAGAGTCTTAATAGCGTAATATGCCTTAAAGCTTTTTGCATACACATTCACAATAACTTCCTTTGCTAACTAAAGATTATACAAATAACTAGATGACACCTGCAACCTCGCTGCGTCAAAACTCGTTTATCGCGCGGGAACCGCAGATTTTTTCGGGTTAAAAATATCCTATGTCCTTTCCCGGGACTCAAAGTGTCAAAGTGAAAATGTCAAATATTCAGTTAAATCGGTTCAGCGGTTTGGGCATGGAAAGGCAACAGACAGACTCACTTTCGCATTTAAAACATAAGTATTCATAACATATTATCAAAACAATCAATTACATATTAATCTCAATTCTCATCACAGTATCTTGTTTCCCAATATTGAAATCACTTCGGATTGATGTTGAGGTATGACAGTAAGCGGATTTCGCGAAGTGACACGTTTACAAGCGGGGACGGTGTTATTCTTGCTGTGACAAGAAGGGAACAGATCAATCATTCGCGAGTGATGCTCGAATCGATAAACAATAGGGAGTGACTCAAGTCGATATTTTGGAGAGTATACTTTTGAAAATTTGAAGAATTACCGGAACTTAGTATTTATTATTAGTTACTTACTAATAATAAATACTTTGATTTACTGTACTCACACTGTAATTTTTATATTTTATGCTAACATTAGGTATGAATAAATAAATACAATAATTAGTTTGTACGGTAAGTAGCTCTATTGTGTCAATGTGCATAATTAACAATGAAAACGAACGCTGTAATTTTAGGTTAAAGATAAAAAACGTAAAAATTAAAAACGTAATTAGAACTTTTTAATTAAACCGTGCAATCTGTCTGATGATTTTTTAAATTACTACAAAACTTTAAGGTTATTCTGTTTATGAAACAAAAAAGGCTAAAACTTTGATTAAAAACAAAAATGTGAAACAATTTACATTGGTACAATTATTATCTTAATTAATTTTACTTGTAATATCTATGATAACAGCTTATTACCAACACAATTATTAACTGTCGTAAGTGCGATCACAAACAAGCAACTTTTATTAATGAAAAGAGAATGAATCTTTTTTCATGAGGGTACATCACTAGGCTTAATCCCTTTTTGAAGGGGATATAATCGTTATAATACATTTGTCGTTTCTTATTATCGATGGATTGAGAGCAAACAGGTTGGTAAACTCGATACGAGTCAACAGGGTATCACTTACTGAGCCTTTTCTGAATATTTACATGGCCCTCCACTATTTTAACAATTTGTTGGAATAGGACAGTCGGTTATATTTAATGTGCTTTATGGTATTGGAAGTAGAGTCCGCCGCGGTATCACGTGTCCTGCGAGAGCAATGCGATAGCAATTATTGCGCGATAATTGCTCCAAAATAGCAATTTCGTATCAGCCAAAACAATACGATTGCAATCGATCTCTGTTATACATGATACCATTGTTTTATACCCAGCAATCGCTCGTGCGATTATTGCTAGTGGGTTGTTGATCGCTATTTTTACTTGATAGCCATGCCGATTTACTCTTATTTTTACCGCTTTTTATCGCTTGTTTTTCATCACCCTCAAAACAATTCATTTAAAGAGATAAAAATACAACGTTTCATTTCAATTGAGTGGTAAATATATCAAATTTTATTATTTTACAAGCATACGCAATAAATACCATGAGGCACGGCATAAAAAGCGATGTGCATGCCGTTGTCAGTGTCCCGTTTATTTTAATGTGCCCGAGAATTAGTCCCACTTAACTACGGTATAAATAAATGCGGTGAAACACAACTTATGATCGCATTATTTATTTTTACTATCGCCCTGACAAATAGAACAGCGTCGATGCTTTGAAGATCATTACTTGTTTATTTCCTGAGTTTGTCGATTATTTTTATCTTGTTTGTGGGATAATTGTTTTGAAATACTTAAATGATTTTAACGTTTTTGTAGTACGATTTCATAATATTTTTACTGCAGCTGTTTTTGATAAAGTAAATTGAAGTAATCAAACAAAACAAGAAAGCAATACTAAATGAACTTAACAATAATATTAATCAATACATTTGAACCTATTAAAGTAAACGACGAAAATGACTACTTGCCGTACTGAATACAAATCGTTAAAAATCGATTTTTCGTCCTGTTATTACGGGCACGGAAATATTTTTTCCGAGTATTGGATATTGTAGCCGTTTTGCATAAAACATTGTCAAGTCAATTTCGGTTATTGTTACTGTATTGATTCGGCTTGATTCGGTTACCTTTTTTTCAGACTTTCAAATATCTAGTAGGTAAAATACCTACTAGACATTTGAAAGTATATTTTTTCGCAACATACCAGCCACAACCACATAATACATTTTTACGTTACTTTACTAATAGGATGCATCTGTTTCTTATGAAAATGTTCTCTTTTTCGATTCGTGGTTTCATCGGTTTTCAAGACGGTTCAAAGAAGTTTCAATTCAAAAACTTTTTGATAATCGATCACAGCCCCAACCATTAAACCGCGGAAATAATTGGTGAACGTGAGCATGAGACGAAGATAATTGGTACGTGTGAAGAATGCTTTAATTGGTCCAATAAATTTATTCATCGCTCAAGTTTTCGGGACGTTTGAAGATTTGTCGCGTACCACTGTATAGGTTTTTATTGAAACGAAATAATATTCTATTTTCAAAGTGTATGTGAATTCAAGTATATTATGTATTTTGATGATTCTTGATATTTTTTTCGGCTTGAATAATCTTGATATTTGAAGTTTGAGCCTTGGTTTGCGGTTATTTTTTTTTCACATTATTTAAGTGTTGTTATAATCGTACTGCAAGGTTTGCATATCATATTTTTGAGAAGTCTTCTCTATCTAAACTAGTAGAACTACAATCTAATATATAAAATTCTCATGTCACAGTGTTTGTGCGTGAACTCCTCCAAAACGACTCAACTGATTTTAATGAAATTTTGTATTATTTACATTCGTTAGGCCTGACAATAGGTTTTTATCTAGGTAATTTTTATATTGATACTAGAAATAATTTAGGTATGTGGCAAAACAATGTTTTCCGGGTCAGCTAGTGCCTAGTAATAGTATACACCCATACTAGTGTTTTGTCAAGTTTAAAATCAAGAAGCGTTACCGTTTGTTTCGCAGTAGAGTAAAACAATTTCAAGTTGAATAGCGGTACATCCTGAGAAAATACGACTGATTTAAATTAGCTTTAATGAGCAATTTGTTCAGTAATAAGTTATTTTAGTACTCTCGTATAAGTGAGCACACATTTTATAGGACATAACATTTAAGGAGCTGCCAAATTGATTGTGGCAACATTAAATTAACAATTTATGGCCACAATATTTTTATGATGACAAATGAGATCTGTTACCGCTTGTACCTAATTATAATGTTTCGTTCAATGACATGGACGATTATTGATTTAGATTTAAGGTTATCAGCCTAAACACTGAATGCTCCTGACACTTATGTCCTCGTCTCACATTTTTGATTTGATTGCTCACCTAATAAATAAATACCTGACCCCAAAAAGGCTTGTATCGGTTGCAGTGACTTTTGGAACTAACGTTGTCGCCTTGTGAAAATATATCATTTTGAGAAGTTGTTTCATACAAAATACTCACATAATATCCACGTGATATAGGTAGATTTTGTATTTTAAAATTGACCTTTAAGCATCTCGACTTATTATCTTATTGAGTGTCATAAATTACGCAAGGTTACTGTTTTTGAAGTGAAAACTTCTTTAGCGGCGTTGAGCACTTTTGTGGGATGGGTAAAAACTGTGAAACTCGCGTCAGATTTTCGTGTTGATCGAAAAACCATAGAAAAACCGTAAGACGGTTGGAGAGTAGAGTTTTGTATCGAACTCGAACTCGAAAATTCGAAAACTCGAAAACTCGAACTCGAATTGTAAGGGTTTCGATTAATTAAAAAAATCGATTTTTTAATAATCGATTTTCATAAAAAATGGGTTAAAAAAATGTACAACGTTAATAATCAAGTTTTCACTTCTGCTGCCATTTTTTTATCAGATGTAGGTATCTTAATCTAGCGATTACAAACGAATCGTCTTCATTTCAAGTCACCGTAAAAGGTAAAATGGGTCATATTTCCGGATGGGAAAAACTCTCAAACCATTAAAACAACCGCTTTCGATTATCACAGATCAGGGATGCTCGAATAAAAAGACGTCCACAAATCGTGGATATCCGGTCTCAGGTGATATATAATAGAAAAGCTTATTTTCCTGAACGGATTCAGGAGTCGCAGCGTAAGACAGTCGTGACATGTGATTTATGTGTTTTATCTGAGCGGATTTCATCTCAGATAAAACCGTCCCGGCGTAAATCAAATCCGTCGTTGGTTACTTCGTTTATAATGCCATCCATAAAAGATTTGATTGAGTGATACTACGGGGTCATGCGCTGCTTTCTAAGTTTTAGCTTTAGTACTCCCATAATCATTGAGAGTATAGCTACAGATTAATTAATTATTTTTCACTAGCTATAAGATTTTTCAACCTTAAGACTTTCTTTCTTTAACTAGAGCTGAAAATAATACCATATTATAATAAAAATACCACATGGCAAATTTGATGAAAACTCATTTAGTATTTTTTGTGTGACGTGACGTGACAAACATACTCCTTAGTTCTGAACTTTTGCTTTTATAACATTAGTGATTGTGAAAAAGATGAACAACAATTTTAATAGACATGAAGTGAAAAACGAAAAAGTTTTTTTTTTTCATTCAGTTCATTCTAATTTTCTTCTTTATTGAGTTTATTCCAAGCGTGTGGGACCACAGGGCACAGCTAGTTTTACCAAAACGATAAACATCTGGCAGCCCGCCAGAACATGTAGAGCATTATTCGGTCATACAATAATCCTCAAATCCTTTTACCTATAGAATTGTATTACATAAATAGACAAGACGACTGAAATTTGTGAGGGGGGACAGTAGGGGTTAGAATAGTTGGCCCTTGTCTACTAGGATTAGGACAAAATATTTTTATTTTTCTATAGTCTTTATAAACAGTAAGGATTTTATACTTCGTAGTTCCTACTCCTCCTATTTTCTTCTGATTAATTTCTTTGAGAGTCCTAAGACAGCTTATAGGTCAAGCAAATTAGCTGAAAATTTGGCAAAATTATAGTAAATTTATCAAGGTTTATTTCGTTCATACATACTTTTTATGTTTCGAATACGGTTTCTTATTTCAGTGGAAAATACCACGTTTCGGGACATATTCGAGGGCGCGGGGGAGGGGGGGGGGGACCCAGGAGATACAGTGGTGGGAACGTGCGGTGGGCAAAAGCCCGTTAAAAAAGCACAGTGTGGACCTTCTTGTAGGTAAAGTCGTAACAAAAAATAAATTAACGAGTATCAAAACATTCCTCTTTTTCAAAAGCAAATTTTTAAGTATTCGTGACAAACATAGTAATATATTTAATGCATAGCATATTACTTAAAAAGTATACGTGTAACAAAGTTAACATTGGGAAGTACCGGGTCATTAGGGCCACTGATAAGATCAGCGATAATTTCGGCCCTTTGTCCCTATCACGTCAAAATATTTTACGTCCCTGTGATGTTCCGCACAAAAACAGTAATTACTGTGGGAAATGACGTTTACTGCCTTGAGAACGTAAAGCTTTTTGTTTTACTTTGTGTCTTATGTAGATACGACTCGTGAAACTATAGAGATAACTTGTTGCTATTCGCTAGTAAAAGAGACAATGCTAGTACTACAAAGTCATGCTAGTACTACAAAAGTTAATTCAATAGATTGCATTTATTATGATTTATGGTACAAACTATTGGAAGATTCGATACAACAAAAAATGTACTGTCAGAAAAATTGATTGATAAGCAGATGGCGGTTTACCTTATTCGGTCGGGTTATGTCAAGCCAAGCCGAATAATCAGGCGTAGCATAGACAGAAGCAGACCAAATAATAAAATAGGTCCGCTATCTTCCTGCCATCAATTCCTTCGATGATAAAAAGTCAACATTGCAATTCATTTTTGTCAAATTTAGCCAGATAAAAATTTCTCTGGCTCAATTTCGGCAAAATGAAATGAACAATAAAAATACGATGCATAAAATAAATTACGTGTACAAATTAATATATTCTCGCTGAATTATCGAATCGCGTCGTAACTTTCTTCCTATAAAGATAAGGAAGTGCTAAAGCGTTTTACTTCGTACGTATAACCGTGATTGTAATTACGCTGCGGTACATCTTCTTACTTAAAAGCTTAATGAAAATAAATAAAGGCTGTATTTATGGCCGCCATAAGTTATGCCGCCGGTAAATTGTATCCCTGTTGCCGCCCGGAGATTTCACGCCCACTTCGTGTTAATTTATGCCAATATTCGTGAAGTGATGTTATCAAATATGGTGCGTTCATTAGGCGTCGTTTAGGACGATTGAGGAAAGATATAAGATAAGATAAGTTAACATGTCTATTGATACTTGAGAATCAATCGAGAGAAATTATTGTACTATCAGAGATCTAATTTTCTTTGCTGCTATCTTGCCACCATTGTAATAACAACGTAGCTAAAAGTAGCGTAAATAAAAGTAGCTCAAAAAGAAAAGTGATACGCCAATGGTGATAGGTATGATATTTAAAAGAAAATGTAACTATCATTATATTTAACAGAACACGATGGTAATTTTGTACTGGTATAATCCCGTATGGTCCCAAAATTATCCCGTAGTAAATTTTTTAAACTGAATAAATACCAATCTAGTGTAGCTTGTGTGAATTTTGACGATAGCAAAACGTAAAGTTTATCGCAATTCACTTATTTGCTTGAACCAGGATCGGCGTTTATTTTTCCACTTTATACGAATACTTTTGATCCTCGCAGTAAAGTTTTATTATGCTTAATATTTATAATTACAATATTATTACAATATGCGAATTTTAAGTTACGTTTAACCTTCGATCGCGGATTCTTGAAAATCTATTGTTAATCTATTGTTGTCGCGATCACCGGTGATCTTATGGGGCTTGGTAGTTTAAAATAAACTGACAAATATTGTGACACGTACAATATCTTCAGACCTTTTTATAAAAGTAAGTTTACGGCTTATTACATTTAAATGTTCCTACATCAGTCAGTCGCCGGAAAGTGTGAAATTTTAGAAGAGGTCTAAAGTTGTCTCGTTCACTCGCTAATTACAAACATTACTATGCCGGTATTTACGCTAACCTAGAACAATATAAAAAATTCGTGAGTATATACATATAAGACAAGTAGCGGAATTTTTCAAAATGTTTCCCCGTTCAGTTGCTTAAGTACGTTACGTAGGTAAACTGTAACAAGTCCCGTAAACGTAAAGTATCCGTCACAGAGGTCACGTACATCGACGCTCGGCCTCAACTGCCCATTTATTGTCCCTTACTACGACGCATTGATCCCTCGACAGGCACGTACGGGGCCGTTTTTCAGTGCGACTTACAAGGGCACTCATTTGTAATTTCATACGGGGCTTCTGCAGTTTTGAGTATTTACATCATCAACGGTGTGTCTAGTAGTCTTTACATGTATGTATTTAAAGATGTCTGGTCTGTCTGTCGTTCAAATTATTGCCTCTATATCGCAATTCAATCTGCTCTTAAGTACAGAAAAGAATATTAATCCTTCGATTGCGGATTCTTGGAAATCTATTGTTATTATATTATTGTCGTGGTCATCGATGTCCTTATGGGGTTTGATGGGTTAAAGGACCTACACTTCTATATTATACTTCTTATAATAATTATATATGTAAGTAAATGAAAAATATTATAATTAATATGTAATTTCATAATAAAAACAGTTTGGATCTTTTTATTGAGACTTAAGAGGGCACAAGTGTCAACTAATTACTAACATAATATTTATATTATTATGTATTTTAATAAGCTTCTTTACAAATTCGGCCAGTGGCAAAATATAATAATATGTATATTTTGTTCTATTTTTGCCAAAAAAATTATGACTTAGAATTTCCAACCCCAATTATTATTGGTAAGATAATTTACAGAAAGGATGCACGGACTTCCGCCCTGATTGATATTCTAATACATTTCAATTCCCCCCTCTGTTTACAGACAGGTGGTTAATTAAAATTTAAGCGTTTGACACAAGAAACAACCCGAATCGATTGTCCACGGAGTTCCCGGGATTTTAATTAAAAGGCGACTGATGCAGTGGATCCGATAAATGCTTACCTCTCTGATTGACAAGCGGAAAATTCGTGTGCGACGTAACGTAAAAGAATGCTACAACGTTTGTCATATTCCGTGAGCATCGCCAAGTTTATAATAAACAAAAAGCAATTGTGATCTTTGCATCTGAATTATTACTTATGTAGTATTCTGAGAGAAAAGTGACCAAGACATTCTATAGTGTCAGGCTATTTTAAATATCCAGTTGCAGAGCATTCCTCCAGGCATTCCCGTAGTATAGTCGACCTAGTTCAGAGGAATGAACTGGTCAATACGTCTATTACTACAAATATAATATAAAATACTTCAATAATCAATTAACTAACATAATACAATACCATACCAGCCAATACATCTCAATTTCTACTATATTCTTGAGGTTTAATAACAATCCGCAAAACTCATTTCCACAAAACAAACATGGTGTCGTTGAGAAAATAAATAATTGGCTTATTAGGGGAACCCCCCGCTGTTGCACCGGACGCTCGTGACAGCCGTGAGGGTTGATGATTCGTCCAAATCCGCCGGTAATAAGAATACACCTTTTGTTTTATTCATTACTTTCTTATATTTTGTAAAAATACAAGGGTTATCCTAATACTTCTATGACCTTATAGAAGAGTCAGGATATCTTTTTCGTACCTACAAAGATTAGGAGAGGTAGAAAGCAACTTACGAGTACGTTTTAGGTTTCAAACTAAATTACTAAATATACAAACATCGAATTAATTATCCTAAGTAACAGGAAAGAAGCTATAAAAGAGCTTTTTAATTTAACCTAACCCCAGTCGTGTAAACGCGAAAACCAGCAATAATAAAATAACATGAAAGTATTACTTCAATCCTTTATTCGTAAGATTATGTGTCTACCTTCTAGCGGTCGTGTTAAATGACGCGGCAAAAGCAATACGGAGCAATTTGGCAGGGGATTTTATCTCGATCCAGCGTCTCGCCGGGAAAATATCTTGTATGATGTAAGCAGTACACTGATTAATTTTATGCAAAACACGTCGATTTTGCGAAATCTTTGGAATTATGTTAAGCGTCTACAAAGTTGTTTGATGTATTAACTGGTTTTGATTCTTATCGTGATATTTAAAGAGTTTGGAGAAAAATGTAGCCTGGAGCATTTATCAATTTTGAAAAATTAATGCTTTGTAGGTTACTGGCAATTTTTTTTAAATCTGCTTAGTTACTAGTGATTAAAAGCAGTGTAACTTTGTATCCGTACAATGTATTCCCAAAAACTGGTAACTTAAAGTTACCAAAAATGCTTCAATCTTCTTCGATTTGACAATACCTGAATGGTTGCCAACGATCGAATACTGATTATAGCTTTAATTTATTAAGAACTTCATCCATTGTATACGTTTAGCTTAACTTGGTGACTAGATTCACGACTGTACTTACAAAACAACTGAAGAACTACTTAAATGACTAAAAATTACAATAATTTTATGCTATAGTCACTTTAGTATAATGATTTATTAAGTTGTAATAAAAATGAGATTAAAGACGTTTAAAAATACATAATATTAATTTAAGTATGCAATAGGTCTTTCATACAATTAATTAGGCAACAGATTTTTTAAAATATAAATTCGCATACCTACTTAAAAAAACCTGTAAACCTGATTGATGAACATAACTAAAAATAAGGAATATTAGTTATATTACGCAAATGTAGAGCAGATGGCGCCACTGGCACATACAGTAAACAAAAAAAACTACATTTTGCACACGTCGTAATACCAGAATATTGACAGAAACGTTGTCAAACGTCGAACCAAAATTTTTGTTCATTGTCTATGCTAGTGCTGCCTCTAGCCCTAGTGAACTACTCTTCTTGGGAGTTACGTTCGAACTACTCATACGCTTTAGAGGCGCATCGGATTGTAAAGCTATTTTTTGCAAAACTGAAAAAGCTAAGCTTGTTTTTCTTCATTAAAGATATTATACCCACGAATGTTTTATTTAAAATAAACACAAAATATAATAAAATTCTAAATATTTTAACATCATGTTTGAATAAATGCCATATCCCTTACAAAAACATATGAATTTTACAGTGGTTCATAACAAGGTCTATTAAGGCTGCTCTCTCGAAAAAAGCGTGCAGATGAAACAACTTTTCATCGGCATTAACAGAGAAATTATATCTGAAAAAAATAATTAGTTATCTACATGATGTGATAAGTAATTTGGTTTTGCCATATTTTTTCTATCGGTATCACATAATAAAGAAATAAAAAACCAAATCACCTCCAAATCGTTGAATGAAACCACTTTATGACTTTACTCCTTCATTATTTATCAAAAGAATATATAAAAAATATCTACTGCTTTGCAATAATAAGTTAATAATTTGGTTTGGTTACTTTTTTGAAATATGTATTATATTAAGCCTTATAAAGGTTTTTTCTCCTATTTCGCCCTATCATGGACGCGGCGAGCGTCGTAACCGCCACCGTACAAGGCGCGCTGTTATGAATGTTATTTACGTCGATATTCGCACTGACAGACAATCGACCTTCTAATTTAGGAAGAGAGGGCCCTTAAATCAAGTAATGCAGTCTGCACCATATTTTTTCTCGATAGATATAAATTATTATGAAGACAATGAATATAAAAAACTAATTTGTAGAAAAATTAACGAAGTTTAAAAGCATTTAAAACAGTAATCAATTTTATGTTTCAAATATATGGAATTTTCGCACTTATCTCAGTATACTTTGGTCTTTTACATCTTTTTTTCATTAATATTTAGCTACAATATATTTTCATTTTAACCTTCGTTTTAGAGAATTTTCATGAAAATAATAATAATAGGCTTTGGAGGTCCTCCTTCTTACAACACGCCATTTTTTTATTTATTTTAAGGCATTTTAATAAAATAATTTATAAAAATACAAGAATTGAAATAAAATATTACCTATGAAATAAATACAATAAATAAAAATTACATAATTAATTAAATAAATCAAAATGCCGCAAATGTTTGTTCCGCGTAAAAGTTGCACTTCAACTACTCACACGGGAGCGCACAGGATGATTGTAGGTACTAGTAAAACTAATAAACCTACCATTTTGGCTTAGTTGCCATACTGTTCGTATCTATAAAATGGGAGATGTACGAGAAGCATGATACGATATGCGCGAAAACAAATTAAATTAAGAAATTAAAAAAAACCCCCGCCAAAAAACTTTAAAAAGTAATGAAATAATATTTAATGACTTTAAGTTTAAATAATTCCTAAGTGTAAAGTAATATTTTAGTCCATAATTGTTGTCACGGTGTGTCGGGGGACCGCCAAGTAAACTACGACAACAGCGACTTTTGCTTTTGTATCGCCAACTGCCCAAGTCGCTGATTGTCTCGATTCGGTTCGCTGTGAACTGATCCTTAAACTAATGTTATGTGAAATCAAATATGTATACTTATTAGCGGTCCCTTGACACACCTTGACAACAATTATGGACTAAAATATTACTTTACACTTAGGAATTATTTAAACTTAAAGTCATTAAATATTATTTCATTACTTTTTAAAGTTTTTTGGCGGGGGTTTTTTTAAATTTCTTAATTTAATTTTATTTCATGATTTTTAAACTTATGTTGGTTATAGTGCAGAATAATATGCAAAGAATACCGTCTATGAATGTCCTCTTGGATGAGCCCGTCAATTTGAGCCTAAACATGAAACCTCCACTTTGGGTTCATACGGAACTCGGCTCCTCTAGAATCCAGGTGATGCTGCCGCAGTAGCATGCAAATATTTACTGTTTATCTATGTCTAACTGGTTGTCGCAATTAAAATGAGCCCAAACACGAAACCTCTGCTCTAAGATGGTGAGGAGTTGGGTATTCTATTGATTACCAGGTGATGCTGCAGCACCAATTCAACTTACTATTAATGTGTATGTTATTCATAAATATCACGAACCAGAATGCAAAATATAATACTAATAATCAAACGACTGCAAGTTGCTAACGGCCTTTCACGAACCAGATAAACCGCGATATTCCAGCACTGAGCAAGCTGATGATGATGAACTATAGCTAAGAACACTCTCGATCATGTCAGCTTTCGAACAAAAAACTAGATCAAAATCGGTCCACTCGTTTGGATGCTACGATGCCACGGAAACAGACAAACAGACAGACAGACACGTCAAACTTATAACACCCCTCTTTTTTGTCGGGGGTTAAAAAGAGGCAGGAATTATTGTGTTTCGTTGGCGCCTTTGAGGAGTAGAGTAGTACACTAGGGCTAGCATCAAAACATTGCTGTGATTTATTCTATTATAAAATAGTGGTGATTATCTTCACAACTGAAAGCAACTTGTAATGAAATTATTTTATAATGGCATAGTACTTGTTTGACTTGCTATCGATTTCATTGTGGGCTATTAAATTGAATAACAACTGTAATTAAAGCCGCCATAACATTTCCTAGACACACCTTTAGGAATGTCTTATTCAATTTAATTCTTATCCAAATATAGTTCTTGAATCGTTTATAATATTTGATTTTACTAGATGACGCCCTCAACAAGGGAACCGTACATTTTTTCGGGATAGGAAGTATCCTATGTCCTGTCTTGAGACTTAAAGAATTTCCCTACAAAAATTAAGCACAAAGAAAAAAATGACCCCAACATCTTCAGACATGATTTAGCTAAGTATCCACACATAAGTATTCACACGATTACAGGAATTTGTGGGCATGCAATCCAACGCAGCCAAGCGCTTGCATGGAAAATGCATAAAAAAGTTTACCATTAACTGGTCCAAAGTAATCTTTTAAACCACTTTATAAAAAGATATTGGAATAGCCGCTATCGCCTGGAGATATGAGTTTATCCGTTCAGGGAATTAGTGTGAATATTTTATTCTTTATTGCCTTTAAGAATTAATAAATTTATTCATTATTCTAAACCCGGGCTTTTGACATTCCAATAATTAGATTTCGTTTTTTATTGCATATTGACTGTTTGTATTTAGTTTTAGAAAGTTATAACCGATGATAATGTATTTTATTGTTATACTCTATCGATTACTTTATAAGTTGCTGCTATGGTTGCTGCCTTCGAAGGAATTTTTAACTTACTGGGTACTACTGAATATTTTAAATACTGAACTTTTTTTTAATTGTCAAAAAAAATTAAGCTTTTTTTAGC
Source organism: Polyommatus icarus (assembly GCA_937595015.1). Taxonomy (NCBI): domain Eukaryota; kingdom Metazoa; phylum Arthropoda; class Insecta; order Lepidoptera; family Lycaenidae; genus Polyommatus; species Polyommatus icarus. The sequence continues at coordinate 18,606,239 of OW569325.1, read as the reverse complement.
GAGCTCCTGCTGCTTGTGCTCTTTTCTCTGGAGGCCCACCGCCCTCCACGGAAAACAGACCTCCAGAGGCTTCATGAGGCCTACATAAGCTTATCGTCTTTTATATCACGCACAGAAGTACTAACAGAGAAGTTGATTCATAGGCAGTTAACGGACCTACGTAATTTGGTCGCGTTACATCAAACCCAGCCAACCAACCAACCAACACAATTATAGTTTGTTCGTTCTAAGATGATATGGGTGACAGTTCTCATATTCCTTGCTACGGATTTTTTTTTACAAGAAAACAAAAAAAAACAGAATGTAATAAATTATATTCCATCTACAAAAATAAATGTTTCCTGTAATAATTGTAAATGAATAAAAATGAAAAGTTGCTAAATGCTAACTTATTGATATAAAATTATAAATATTAACTCTGAAATAGGAGTGTAAAATTATTGTTACGAAAATATTTGAAAAATGTCAGATGCATGAAACGGATGTTATGTCAATAGAGATTGACACAGTTGAATCGAAATCAAATCGATAAAAAAGGGCGGCCATCTTAAATCGCCGGCGTCACTCTGAAACATCAGTACGAAATCGATAATTTCGATTGCAATTTCTTTACGAGGTGATTCGATATTTTTAAATTATTTGATTAATTTTTTTAGGTAACTTCCCTACTATTGTCAATTAAAATGTGTCACGCATATCATCATAAAACGCACAAACTATAACATTGAATTGACATGATGACGTTGGTCTGTCAACTGCCTAGGGATCAATTTCCTCGATGGTACATTGTGCATCAGAATTCAGAACCAACTGCTACAGGCACTCCCGCACTGCAACCAAATACTTTTTAAACCTCAGTTTAAGTACAAGTCTTTCTGCCGCACTCAGAATGGAACATTAATTAGTTAAATGTAATTAATTCAAAATTTTGACATAAGCCCCATACATTATCTGTCAAACTCTTCATTAAATTGAAGGTTAATCACAATTAAATGTCTCTGAGTACGGCGGTTAGACTGCAACCCGTTGCTTCATTATAATGATTATACTGCTTCCTGTTAACATTATTGATTATTTAAGCAATCTTTGTAATTCCGTAACTAGCTGAGTGTTTATTTGTGGTATAAAATCAGCGATGTAATTACATTAAAGCTGTTATTTATTGCACCCGTGCACGATAAATTACAAGTTCTAATAGAGTCGTCGTATTATTTTATGGACGTTTGTGCTTGGAGAACGACGTGCTCATTCGTACCATGGGGCTTTCTTTGTAATATTACTATAAATTACTAGCTATCCCGGCAAACGTTGTTTTGCTATATAAAGTATTTCGCCCATATTATTTTATTGAATGGAATCGTCCATCGCTATTCGTCGCACAAACAATGGTCGCCGTCAGTCTCGAGTTGTAATAATTTACTAATATTTATTCAACAAAGGCACTTATCAATATAAAAAGTAGCCAGTAGCCGATTCTCAGACCTACTCAATACGTATATAAAATTTGGTAAAAATCAGTAAAGCCGTTTCGGAGGAGTAGGTACGCTTACTAATATTGTAACACTGGGATTTTTTAAATAAGAATTTCTTACTTGGTGAATTTCGTATCGCTTCCCTCGACCTAACATAAACCTTCCCTGGTGGGTTATTATGACCTCTTATTTCCAGCCAGTTTACGCCCGAAAACGGTACATTTTGGGCGTAAACTGGCTGGAAATAAAAGGTCATAATAGCCCACCTGGACTACTAAGAGCCAAATTGGTTCAGCTGTTAGAGCTCGAGTTAAACGATATTTACAAATTTTAAAATTAATTTTCTTTCTTTTCTTTTTCTTCTTTTTTGGCAACTTGACACAAAGGTTGTGTATGTTGTGCCACAGACAAGGTAAAAAGGTAAGGAATATGGCGGGAAAACCATATTCCTCCTATTATAATTTTCATCATCGTTTTCATGTATCGTCAGGTCTAAAGTCTAGTCAAAGTCTAAGTAAAAGTCAATACAGTCAAGGAGTCAAGTCGGTCGATTCAGTAAAGTGGTAGACGCTTTACTGAAACTTTCGATGGAGTTTTGGAGGGAACACAAAATAGCACGTTTCTGGATATTACATCACTTTCCTACACTTGTGCATGAACACGAATATCTAATGGTTAATATTCTACCAATATTACACATTAAAAACCCAGCTAACACAATTTTAGGAAAATAATATAAAAACACAACATCACTCTTTCACATGCCCGCCAAAACTCCAAAAATTAATTTTTACAGATTTTTAAACAATTAAACATAAGGATCAAATTTTAAAAAGGTCTAGGGAACTAATGTAATATTTACGAATAATAAGCTTTAAACACAATCACCAAATAATTTGAATATATATAGAATGTAACTTTAATCGATTGATAAATTGGTTATTTTACACCAAAACCACTCCAAGTTTGTAACTCAACCTCACCATCAATATAATACTCGTACAAGTTAGTCCGCTTCTTAATATTGCATCCTGGGTGTGCATTGACGGTACGTCCATCCATCCATTTTTGACAATTCCACTCGAACAATTGAGTCGAAAAACTGTCGGATCAGAGGGCGCTAGTAGCGTATACAGTAGGTACCTAAATAATACGACCAAAATTTAGAAGCCCTAATGTTACTTATAAGTTATAAGCTTTGTCAAAATGTGCCTTTTTCGGTTCATCAAGGGCATGCGTTATAGTGCAGTCAACAGCGAACGTGAGGCATGCCCTCTGAGTTCTGACCGTATCCAAAACTTCAAAAATGAGAATGTTGGCGTTGCATTCGTTGACGCATTCAATTATTGAATGAAAAGATAACGAAAATTGAAAACGAAAGTGCCTAGTGTGGACATAGCCATCCATAATAATTGATGCTTTTAGATTTAGGCTGTGAGCTTAAAAATTGCCTCTACATTGTCTTGCTATTTCAAGTTACAAATGAAGTCTACTATTACGTCTTATATTATACAAAATGTTAACTTTATCTAGCGCATCGTATTTTTGAAACTAGCTGAAATGTTCAATAGGTGTAATGCTCCATTCAAACTGCTACTCGATTATGACGTCATTTTAGAGTAGCTTGTAGGTATGCATCGCGGGAAAACTTTTTTCGATAAGTAAATATTAAAAACTATTGCGTTTATGAAACTCAATGAAAGTGATTTTATGACAAAATTTGCTTTATATGACACAAGTTGTCGAAATATTAGAAATGTATTAAAAAAATGACTCTACTATCCAAAAATGGTGCATAAAAAATACATGAGTTATAAAGCTGAAATTTTACAAGTAAGTACTTATCTTTTACCGTTATATCTTTATTTAAACCTATTAAAATACTTTGTACGTCCAGTTCTTGCAGCTTCAATGCAAAATATATGCAGTGCAAAGACACCCTCATTTACCCAAATGCAGTGAGGTACTTACTAGAAGCCGGTTTTTACACCGCAGACCTTGAGTTATTGATCGGTTTACAGTCTGCAGTAAAAGTTTACTGCTTTAACTGAGTTTACTTAATAAAACACATAAAAACATTAAAGGTTACCTACACCTACGAATCCATAAATTATTTTATGAAAATTCCTGGCCTCTTTTACGATTCTATTACGTCGAAAGCTCATAGCTATACAGTACTGAAAAAGTGCTTTAAAAAAACATCGCGTTCTGAATTCTGATAACAGAATTTTGATCAGGTACTTTCCAAGAGAGGTTCTATTTCAATTTGCCTTTATTTTCTAATCAGTCTCTATTTATTTTAAGTTCGAATTAAACAGGGCAATAAATAATCATATTTAATTTATTAGAACTACTTATTATGTCATAAAATACATTTACGCTATAATAACTTTAGTGTTTGAATATAAATCTGCGAAAATGATTAATGCGAAAAGTATGTCAATAGTAATACATTGTGACTGCGGGACAGACAACACAAAACCAACTTGTAAATTGTAAATTAATGTTTACATTTACATAAACACGCGAATTACAATAAAATTGCATTTCATTTGAATACTAAGTATACGAGATGATTTTTGTGAAGTCTAGAGTTTTCGCATTTTAATGTGATGAGATTTTAATTTTCCAGATAAAATTGTGATTTTCACTAAATGGATAAACCTTAGAAATGGCTGTACCGATTATGTTATAATTGAGTGTGTTTAAATCGGGTAACCAATCTCTATTCTCAAATCCTCTTTAAAGATTTTTCCAAATCTGTTTTTCATACAACAACCTAAATAATGTTTTAGCGGACCTACCGGGGCAATCATGAATCACACTATCGAAGTTTCTGATATCAGCGCGACACATACAAAATTTGAAATGACAACAACTTGCCACGTCAATACGGAATATTATGCAAAGGTCGGAACAGAGGCCACTACTAGCACATACAATAAAAAAATCCGATCAAAATCCGAATAATAGAAATGCTTTCAAACCTCGTACAAAACTTTTTATTTACTGCTGGTGCTGCCTCTAGGGTAAAAACATTGTAGTAATAATACTTATTATAAAAATTCTAACTCGTTATTTCGATTAAACCTTGTACATTATTATAATTATGATAAGTTTCACAACAAACATCGCGACATGTAAATTATATAAAATAAGATCTGAACAAGCATACGGGGCGGTGCTATACGAAAATTACGGGAAAAACAAAAAATAAAACATTTTTCCGCATTATGTACGGATACGTGGCTTTGTTGGCGATGACGGCTCTTTACAACATTAACGGCTTTTTACGTAGTAAAAAAGAAAATGCTGCTTAGTATTTACGTTAGATTTAATATTCTTTCGAATATGTTTCCGTGTTGTCACAGGGCTCTGGTTATAAGAGGATAATTTTATTTTCTTTTTTGCTCAGATTATATACCTACAGGCTACATCTAATAAAAATAATCGGCCAAGTGCGAGTCGGGCACGCTCACGAAGGGTTCCGTACCGCTACAGAGAAAAATCAGAAAGTATGCAAAATATTGTGTTTTTCGTATGGGAGGCCCCCTTATATATTTATTTTATTTAAATTTTATTATTAATAATTAAATAACAAATAAAATTATGAATTTTGTGATAATTTAAAGCGTTTAGCTGTTGCCATTATTGATTACGAGCAAAAAAAGGTTAAAAATCACATTTATTGTATGGGAATATTAATTTTATTTTGATTTTAGTATTTGTTGTTATAGCGGCAACAGATATACACAATCTGTGAAAATTTCAGAACTCTAGCTATTAGCGGTTCTTGAGATACAGCTTGGAGACGGACAGACATACATCAAAGTCTCATGAATAGGGTCCCGTTTTTACCCTTTCGTTACGGAACCCTAAAAAGTACACGAACAATCAGAGAAACTGTTTTGAGACTCAAACAATCGGACGAGAATGCCGCGTCCTGCTCTAACAACGTCATTTCACGTTTCTTAGAGTAGGACGCAGCATTTTCGTCCGATTGTTTGAGTCTCAAAACAGTTTCATGGTACAAGGCCTGATTCGCAGGCGGATGACGGACCTACGAAATTTGGTCGAGCTATGTCAACATTTCACGACTAACATTGACTTCATAGTTCGTAATACTAGATTACGCCCGCAACTTTATTGAAACTCTGATGACCAGTATCCTGGGTTCTTTTCCGGGGTTCAAAGTATCCATTCCGAATTTCAGCGAAATCGGTTCAGCGGTTCGACCGTGAAGAGGTAACAGACAGACAGACACACTTTCGCATTGACAATATTAGTATAAATGTATGGATTTTAAGGTAAAAATGTAGTATGGGACAACAATCGAAACAATTACAAACACCCTGAACTATCTATTTTGATTTTATAAACACCCTATAAAGTGAATTAACTTAAAATGGCAGCTAGAGTAATTTGTCAAACAATTTCCCGGCGCTCGCATCTAGATTATTGAGTAGATAGCATGATTGTCCTCTGTAATTGTTACTTACGCCAACTAAATTGCTGTAGCTGCAATGTTCGAAAACGTTTTAATATTTTTAACCGACTTCCAAAAAACGAGGAGGTTATATGTTCGGCTGTGGATATTTTTTTTTTTTTTTTTTATTTTTATTTTTTTTTTTTTTTGTATGTTCAACGATTACTCCGCCGTTTGTGAACCGATTTTCGAAATTTTTGCTTTGTTGTATTTGGTTTTACTCCAATTTGGTACCATGTTCACAAAGTGGTGACCTGATGATGGGATCCAGGAGTAATCGAGGGAACTCCTCGAAATTTATATGGAAACATATGGTGATTTTGGTTTTATGTGAAGTGTACTAAGAATATGCTACCAAAAAGTCAAATATTGGGTCAAGGTATACCATGGTTTCGAAGATGCTGAGAGAACTCCTGACTCCTTATAGATACACGTTTGGGAGTTTCGGCGTTGTTTTAAGAACAGAAAGCATATGCTACTATGCAACTCATATTCATCATCATAATCATCATCATCATCATCGTCTTCATCATTACCACGTCGTGTTAAGGTCACCAATGTCTCATGGCACAGAATAGATAATAGTACAAGGCATAGGTGTGGATATACTAATAATAATAATAATTTTATACTGTATAACAACACTTTGTTTAAATATACACCGGTCAGCGCCGCGGAGGCGACGGTATCGCGGCGCCGCGCGTGGCGCGTGGCGGAAGACGCCAGATCGAATATACTTTACTACTTTATATACAGATCGAATACTATACTTACTACTTTATAAAATTTTAATAGACAAAATATAGAATTAAAATAAAGTTATTTTAATAAAAAGAGCATTTAAACAAAACAAAGTCAATAAGTGTCTTTTTAATTAGTTATACTTATTAATCGATAGATGGCGCACTAAGTATCGATTTGAATGGATTTGAAATTGAATTCTTGATTACAAGAACAGCTGTCAATAATTATGATAATATTATATAATATTACTAGCTGTCCCGGCAAACGTTGTTTTGCCATATAAATAATTTTTGGTATGAAAAATAAATGTTGGCCGATTCTCAGACCAATATCCTCACAATATGCTCACATAATTTCATGAGAATCGGTCAAGCCGTTTCCGAGGAGTATGGCAACGAAAACTGTGACACGAGAATTTTATATATTAGATGAGTAGCTACGCTACATCCTATGCAAGTTTATACAATTTTTTATCTGATAGATCCTTGGATCGTGGAAAAACAAGACACAATAGCCTTTCTATTGTTATCGCAATCGCCGGTGACCGCTTGGGGTTTGAAGTATTAAAATTGTTAAATTACTTAGCACAATATGTTCACTTCACTGATAATATATTATTTTGTGAGTGTGAACTGTGTAATAAGATACGTAAAATATACGCGAAGGTTTACCTACTAGTGTAACTAAAAAGAGTGAAATTATTATTATTTTTAACAAAAAATTAAAACCGACTTCCAAGGTAAAAACAATATTAACATTAATATGAACTAAAAAGTATTAAATAATTTTTGCTATCTAATAGTGCCTTTTTCCGAATTCGGCTAAACCTTGACCATTTCTGTACTCAATCTTCATAATTTTGAAGTCGGTGCCAGTTCCAAAAGTTTCAAATATTCTGTCAGAGGACTGAAGATTCAGCTATCTGGTACCGACTTCAAAATAATGAAGATTGAGTACAGAAATGGTCAAGGTTTAGCCGAATTCGGAAAAAGGCACTATTAGATAGCAAAAATTATTTAATACTTTTTAGTTCATATTAATGTTAATATTGTTTTTACCTTGGAAGTCGGTTTTAATTTTTTGTTAAAAATAATAATCTATACGAGAGATAGTTAAGCTTACAACTAACTAGTTGTGTTCCGCGGTGTTACCCGCGGACCCCCGTTTTTTAGGGAAAATAAATTGTGATATTTTTCCATAGTTAAAAGTAGTCTATGTGTTAATTACATACCAAATTTTGTTAAAATCGCTCCAGCTGTTTAGATGTGAAGAAGTAACAAACATACAAACTCACAAACTTTCGCCTTTATAATAAGGGAAGAGACCTAATGCTAGACACTGAAGTAATAGATGACACTTATGACAAAAATACCATAAAAATAAGAATTACTCTAATTATTTCTCACCACTGTAAATTTTATAAGCTTCTCAAGCTATCTGTTGAATTGAAAAAATTGGGAACAAAATTTTAAAATGGGATCAGTTTTCGTAAATAATATGACCGCGTCAACACGCTCTCGGCAATTTCTTAGCAAATAGGTTAAGGAAGGCGAAATTTTGCACGTAAGTTTTGAATACATTTATTTGATTTTTTGTAATTTCTATCGATTTCATTGGATTAATGGTCATGTTGTATACACTAATTAATGTTTATTTAAGATTTTTTGTCCATTTTCCCTAACAATATATGGGGTGTACTATTAGTTCTTGAAAATGTAAAAAAAAACCTAATAAATGACATGGATCTCATCTTTGAGTTTTGCAATACATACTAAAGTTATTTTGTACTTTATTCTACTGCAAAAATCATCACTATTCTCTGAAAATATAATTCTATAATTATTAACAATCTAAGAACTTAGAACTACTGCACCTAAAAGTGAATGTGTCAAATATTAGACCTTGTACTGATCTAAAAATCGATTGCTTTAGTTTTTTAGCAGTAAAAAAAAACGAGAGCTGAGAAAAGAAAAGAGAAAAAAGAAGAGGCAAAAGAAGCATGCAGACTTAAGACTGAAAATAAATTTGCTAGGAAAAAAAGACGGGTTGCACTCCGGGAGTGCCGGCAGAAGTGAAAACTTAATTATTAACGTTGTGCATTTTTGACGTGATAACGTCTTATAATTCTATATTGGGTGCGCGCCCGAATAACATGACAGTTCAGCGGCGTTACCTCAGCTGAGGCGTTCCATATAAGGCTTGAAGTGCAAGCGAGAGCGTGGAACGAGCGACAAGGAAGCACAATCGGCCTTTGCGTTCGGCAGCGTTCGACATCCGTCTCTCTCAGTCCTAAGTCCTATTTGAGTGAGCGATGCTTATATTTTGACAGTTGATAATGTTACTCTTTCTAACTAACGATGCAGTAAGTTGAGTGAAAGAGAAAGCTCATATCGGTGTATAAACGTCAAAAGTTTGTAATATTATGTCAAACCTAAATCCTAATATGAAATCGATTTTTAAAAAATCGATTTTCATAAAATCGATTTTCAAAAGATCGATTTAATTAAAAATTGATTTTTTAATTAATTTTTTAAATTTTTAACCCAATTTTTTAGAAAATCGATTTTTAAAAAATCAATTTTTTTTAACTAATCGAAACCCTTACAATCGATTAAATTTTTAACCCATTTTTTGTGAAAATCGATTATTAAAAAATCGTTTTTTTTAATTATTCGAAACCCTTACAATCGATTAAATTTTTAACCCATTTTTTATGAAAATCGATTTTTAAAATAATCGTTTTTTTTAATTAATCGAAACCCTTACAATAAATTCGAGTTCGAATTCGAGTTCGAGTTCGACACAAAACACTACTCTCCGTTACTCCGTTACTCCGTAGGTACGTCTTACGGTTTTTCCAAGGTTTTTCGATCAGCACGAGTATCTGACGCGAGTTTCACAGTTTTTACCCGTCCCACAAAAGTGCTCTACGCCGCTAAAGAAGTTTTCACTTCAAAAATATGAAAAATAAAAATAAAAGGAAAGATAGTTTCAGCATGGAAGAAGAATGAATAGAATCTGGAGACAACGTGGATAATATTTCTGATGCATGTAGTGACTATGATGAAGTAAATGAAATCTTTTGAAAAATGGCAAATAAAGACCTATTTTAATAGGAAAAAATATCTTAAATGTAATGTAATGTTCTATGTCAACTATTAGTTCATATTGGTGTCTACTATTAGTGATGTTCGTTTTTTGTGATGTCATCTATTAGTGCTTATGACTAAGTTTACAAAAAGACCAATAGTATATTTTTTATTGATTTGTCAGAGAATTATTATAATAGTTTTATTTTGTAAGAGTTACTGAAGATACGGAAGAAGATATCAATCCTTTATTTTCATAAATCTATATTTTATAACATTCAAATGTTGCATGTTTCCTTAAAGTGTCTGCCATTAGGTCTTCTCCCTTATTACTTATTAGTGTGATGAATGCATGTCTTAAAAGCACATTGGGTTTCACTCCAGGAAATCAGTAAAAAAAAAACGAAATATTTTTATAAATAGTCGTTAATTAATCTCATTCGTTCATCTGTTAGGTATCGGCCTTACGAGTTTTCGACCAAGTCACATGTTCTGACGCACATCTTTTACGTAAATAGCTTCCTCTAGTTAACTGAAATTAGTGGATCAATTCCTGTATAATACATGCAGGTTAGTTCATCTACGTAATCGAATTCATATTTTTGCATGTCCGTAAAAATCTGTAGAGCCAGCCAGCCCACTTTCGTTCGGTAGCATGATGAAACATCTGCAAGGTATCTATTTCTACAAAACTCTGCTACGGCCTACGGCTCATGTCTATATTTAAGTTAACTTTTAAGATAAGATCGCAGACCACCGCTCATCGTTCATCATATTCAAGTGCACATAATATAAACCATAGAACTTCAAAGTCAAAACTCATGAATATTTTAATTGCATCTCCTTAACTCCAGACTGTATCCGACGGTTATCTGGTTATGAACTCATACGGCGCCATTAAAATACAATGTAATTCAATTCGTAGCGACAAATTAATGGCCGTAAAATGCTCACATAAAATTTAGTCCGTCTACGTTAGTTCTCAGTAATAAGTATCATTGGGTTTACGCTCATTGTTCGTTTTATAGTCGACGAAAGATTTCATTTTACCGTCCCTAAAACTTAAAATAGCCAGCAACAATGCTACTGCGATGTCTTATGCTCGCTTATTCGCGTAAACTTGAGATTACTGCAGTGTCGTACTTGTGTTATGAGTTTTCTTTTATGAATAATATAAAGTATTACATTAATGGTATGGTCGAGCCTTGAGGCACTTCCATTTTTCGAAAATGTTTATTATAGGCTATTTCTAACACCAAAAAATGTATCGTACCCTTGCAAATAAAATGACTCTGGTCCAACGTTACTGAACAAGGCACATACGTGGTAAAAAATAATGTAACTTACTCTTATAGTACCTATCTACCGCTAAAGGTATGTGTAAAATCTAAAAACATTGCGCTTCATAATTAAATTGATAGTATTGTCGTTGGTTTATTAAGTGGCATCATGTTTCGAGAAGCAATAAAAAGGAGCGCTCAATGAAACACAAATAGCTCGGAGTTCCGAGTGATTGCCGGACTTAACCTACTTATTCGCGCGAGTCGATTCCGTTTCGATTTCGATCCTCGGCCAAAGTTGAAGGGTACATGCGTGAGCGTAATCGTAAATATCGCGGCCGTTCGCGTAAATAGCGTAATCGGTGCGCGTAAATCTTCCAGCGATCGTAAAATGTTGCCGCATTGTACGTCAAAGTATTGATTGCATTTGATTGCATTACGTCGCGGTGCGCTGCGACCGCACCACGTCCCGAAATGAGATTCAATTATTCAACCACACGTCATGGCCCTCACAAATCTAATCTGTAAAATAAATAAATCATGAAAAGATGTTGGAAACGTACCATCGAAGAAAATGATTCATAGGCAGTTGAAAGACCTACGTCATTTGGCCGAAATATTTCAATTCAATGTACTTAATTTGTGATCTGTCAGCTGGGTTTGACAAAACGCGACCAAATTACGTAGGTCTATCTGCCTATGAATTATTAACTTCTCTGATGGTACCATCGAGGAAGTTGATTCCTATGCAATTGATAGACCAACGTTATTTGGTCGAATATGTCAATTCATAGCCCAGTAGGGTTAGTTCAGCCTTGTATGGGAATCTGAAATTAATTATAGTCAGAATTTTTTTTACACCTGTGTATGGGCCTAGGGGGGGTCATGAATAGCTTAAATTTAAAAACTCGACCAGCCACGACGTGTGTGTTAGCCGCCATATTGGTTTGAAGATCAAATCTTTTTTTAGGCATATCTCCTTTATTTTATATTTTTTTACGAAAACAATATGGATTAAATTTGTTGTAAATTTAATTTTCTACATTTTGAGTTTTTATAATTTTCATTGTATATCAATATTTACGGAGATAAATGCAAAAAACAAGTCAAAGTATAATTTCGCTTGTATGTCAATTATTATCGAATTTAGTGAAAATAATTGAATAAACAAAGTTCTTGGTAAAAAAAAATAGACAAAAATTTTTGCTTTTTGTATGGGAGCCCCCCCCCCCCCCCCCCCCCTAAATATTTATTTTATTTTAATTTTATTATTAATTATGAAAGTACAAATACAATTAAATATTTTATGCATATTTTAACTGTCTAAGTGCTGCTATTTTTGATAACGAACAAAAAAGGCCACTAAAATCCTGTTTGTTATATGGGAGCCCCATTTTTTGCAGTTATTTCCTTAAATATTAATTTTACAATAAAAATTATATAGTTTGTCTATAATTTTTTTAATAGGAAATAACTGCAAAAAATGGGGCTCCCATATAACAAACAGGATTTTAGTGGCCTTTTTTGTTCTTTATCAAAAATAGCAGCACTTAGACAGTTAAAATATGCACAAAATATTTAATTGTATTTGTACTTTAATAATTAATAATAAAATTAAAATAAAATAAATATTTAGGGGGGGGGGGGGGCTCCCATACAAAAAGCAAAAATTTTTGTCTATTTTTGCCTTATAATGGTACGGAACCCTCATGAGCGAGTCCGACTCACACTTGGCCATTTTTAATAATTATTCAGGTGTAGGTTGTGCCGTAATTGTTAAAAGGTCTAATTCATGATCAGAAATATTCAGTTTTATCCAGTCGCTTGGGTCCTGGTACATTTACCATAGTTGTAGGAGCTTAAATATTGATTTCTAAAAAAATTCATAAGGATCAAATTTGTAGGAAATTTAATGATCTATCACCAAGAACTTTGTTTATTCAATTATTTTCACTAAATTCGATAATAATTGACATACAAGCGAAATTATACTTTGACTTGTTTTTTGCATTTATCTCCGTAAATATTGATATACAATGAAAATTATAAAAACTCAAAATGTAGAAAATCAAATTTTCGACAAATTTGATCCCTATCATTAGCTTAAAAAAAATAAAAAATAAAGGAGTTATAGCTAAAAAAAGATTGGACCTTCAAACCAATATGGCGGCTAACGCACACGTCGTGGCTGGTCGAGTTTTTGAATTTAAGCTATTTGTGACCTCCTCTAAACACTGGTGCAAAAAAAAAATCTGACTTTAATTAATTTAAAGAAAAATCTAACCCTACTGGGCTATCAATGCTAATTGTGATTTGTGATCTGTCGGCTGGGTTTGACGTAACGCAACCAAATTCCAAACATCCAAACATTTCGGTTTTCAAAACGTTCTCAAATCGTTCTCAAATACGTTTTTGTTCCCAAAAACGTTATTGCAGTGAACCGTTCCGAACGAATCAAAACCGTTATTAAAAATAATGTTTTCGAGCCCTGAACCAAACTACTTAGGTCCCCGATTTGCATAGGAATCAACTTCTCTGATAGTACATAGCAGGGATAGAAATATAGAAAGTTGCTATTTCACTTTCAGCTAAAACGTACGCATCAACTTGAAAGTGGAGGAACCTTGAAAAAAGCGTTTCACCCTCCGCGTAATTTGGGTTTGACGTTTCTGTCTCAACGGTTAAAACAGTAATTATTCGTCTAACGTTACCCCCGGGTATCCCGAAAACGTTATTTACGCCGGCCGTAATCCGAGGGTGTCTACAAAAAATGGTCCGCATCTACATGTCGCTCGCATTCGAGGACGCGACTCATTTCGGGGAAGACAAATTACGGGAGCCGTGGCAGCCGAGCACGGAAAAAATGCGGCAATTAACTACTTTAGTCACTAATCCCGAAATAACCGACGTTTCGAAATACCATTTTCACTTTCCACGGCCGGGCCGGGACGTCGGTACCGCATAAAGTGCATCAAAGACTCGTATAATAATCTCCGATCATATTTCGTTCGTCATTAAACATCAACAATTGCGTTTCAGTCAGTGGTAACGAATGGATTTCTCGAAGCGCGGTAGCCTCTTTGGCCCAAGGCGCTCGTTTTAAACGCGTCGAATTTATAACCGTCGAACCGGTCCCAAGGTAAACTGTAAAAACGAGAGCTCGCAATTCCAATCAGATATATAAAATAATATAGCAATAAATATAAAATCGTGAGATGCGTGTTCGCCTGGAAATCTGTAAAGTGTTCCGTTTGCTTTAATAGCTGCGAAAGCGTTTTATTCGTGAACGCGAGGAGTTATTTATAATATTTTATAATTAAAGTCCGTCGGAGAAGTAATGGCGTCTAGATAACCGGTGTCGATTAATTATGAAAGCAAAATACCGTGTAACATAATCAGTTATTTATTATTGCTGTGACAGACTGAGTCGTTTGTCACCAGTTTCGCCCACAGAGTCGCATCTCGGGTATTACTCTCTCACTCAGATTAAATTCACTTTAAGCTTTATGTTCTTTACTTTAAGAGTCGTTTTCCCTCTCACCGATCCCATTAACTCCTGCGATGACAGCCGGGATTGGTTATCTAATTCCATCTTTTCTTTCGGACCCACCTATATAATATAACGTTATCGCCTCCTTTTATCTGTGAGCAATTTGTAAATTGTCTCCATCATTTTCTAGATTAAGTCGGAGTGTATATAGAGAGATTAAGTTAATTATGATCTACGGAATAATTTGTACCACGCGGGTTTTCATTAGCAAATATAGAGTTTCAAAGCGACAATCGCGATCGACGTGGTCTTGTGCGTGGAATAAAGTGCATTACATGCAGTCGGCACTCTCAAAGGTGGTGAAATAAAGGGAGGAATCGAACAACAGCTTTTTGAGGCTATGCACCATTCAAATTAGCTTAATGCGTCGAGCACAAAGACCGCGATAAGCAAAGACGACGGGAAGCCGTGCGTTCCGTTTTTGATTTCAATTGAATTTCGAAATCGGTCCCCAAAATTATCGGCTCCTTCCGCTAATATAAAACTAAAAGTGTTTTCCAACTACATTACGAATCGGACGTTTCTCTTGCAAAAAGTAATATACCCGCAACTTTTATTAGATAAGTAATATGTTTCGATACATTTGTTATTTCCTGTAACAATATTCTATTTCAATATTACCTAATGTGGTCACAAAGGTAATGTAAAAAGTTATGTATGATAGGTGGTCAATATAGGTAACGCAATAGTACTCACCAATGTGGGGTGGAGAGATTTTTACGAATAACACCAACTTCGATCACATAAGTTATTATGTGATCGAAGAAGACCAACAATAATAATTATATATTAATGATATAAGTAGATGAAAGGGTAAAGTAACATTTTGAAAACGCTTTATTTGCATCAATTGAGGCTTTACAAGGTTTGTTCCAATTATAACTATTAAGGGGAATAACCTCCTTTTTTGAAGTCGGTTAAAATGAGTGATTGCGCTTATGTGGTAGAGCTGTCATTATGTCTATTTCCAAAATAGTGTCTGTGTTTGCCACTGTTTCGAAAACGTCAAGACGAGTAATTGTAGACTACAGTAAGCCGAGTTAATTTCGTATCTTGATTAAGTAATTAACAATGCTGACTAAATTACGTGACTGTTGAATGCTAATATTGGCTTAACAGGATTTAAGTTTTAGAACAGCGTTTCGAAATAATTAACAGTGACTGTTGTTTAATATGCTACCGCAATTATTATTGACGACATTAAATTACTGCAATGTTTTCACCCTATAGATGGCAGCACCATCATAGACAGTAAACCAAAAGTTTTGTTTGACGTTTGACATCGTTTCTGTCAATATTCTGATGTGACGTGTGCAACAATATGTAGGATTATGGTGGGATTATATATTACTACTAGCTGACCCGACAGACGTTGTCCTGTCTTAACGATAATTATTTAATTCGAATTGGTATAATTAAGAAAACAATAGATTAAAATTAGTATCTTCATGCCAAATTTCATCAAAATAGATATAAATAGTTTAAGCGAAAATCATAAAAGTTTATTGTGCAGGAACCGTACATTTTCCGGGACAAAAAGTATCCCTTGTCCTTTCCCGAGACTCAAAGTATCTCCATACCGAATTTCATAAAAAAAGACTGAATAGTTTAAGCGAAAATCATAAAAGTTTAGTGTGCGGGAACCGTACATTTTCCGGGACCAAAAGTATCCCTTGTCCTTTCCCGAGACTTAACGTATCTCCATACTGAATTTCATAAAAATAGACTGAATAGTTTAGGCGAACATCATAAAAGTTTATTGTGCAGGAACCGTAAATTTTCCGGGACCAAAAGTATCCCTTGTCCTTTCCCGAGACTCAAAGTATCTCCATACCAAAATTCATCAATATCGATTGAATAGTTTACGCGCAAATCATAAAAGTATATTATGCAGTAACCGTACATTTTCCGGGACAAAATGTATGCTATGTCCTTTTCCTGGTTCTAAGCTACCTCTCCACCAATTTTCAGCCAAATCAGTTTATCCGTTCTTGAGATAAAAGTTTATTGTGCGGGAACCGTACATTTTCCGGGACCAAAAGTATCCCCTGTCCTTTCCCGAGACTCAAAGTATCTCCATACCAAAATTCATCAAAATCGATTGAATAGTTTACGCGCAAATCATAAAAGTATATTGTGCAGTAACCGTACATTTTTCCGGGACAAAATGTATCCTACGAGTATGTCCTATTCCTGGACATAGGATACAGCTACCTCTCCACCAATTTTCAGCCAAATCGGTTCATCCGTTCTTGAGTTATAAGTGGCGTAACTAACACAACTTTCTTTTATAAATATGTATATATAGACTAGCTGTCCCAGCAAACGTTTCTTTGCTATATTAAGTATATAAAGTATTCTTTTTAATTTGATCGCAGCGCTAACTGTCGGGACAGACTAAAATTAAAATTCGAATTCGAATATTATTTAAAATTTGACACTGCGATGGTAGCGCCGTCTGTCGGATCCAATGTAAAACATTCCAAAATCAACAACGACTAATAAATTCAAAATTAATTAAAAAAACATTGTCCAGCGGACAAAATTGTGAATCTAAACCATTCCCAGATCCCCTTGAACACACACAAAAAATTTCATCAAAATCGGTCCAGTCGTTTGAGAGAAGTTCAGTGACATACACACTCACAGAAGAATTATATGTATAAAGACTAGCTGTCCCGGCAACAGTTTCTTTACCATAATAATATAAAGTATTTCGAGAATATTATTATTTTATTGAAGTGACTAACGGCCGTTCTCAATATTTGATCTATCTCTGGTTTTGCCCTACTAGAGATAGGAATAGCTCTCATTAGACATTAGAGACATATTATATTATTTTATGTCAATTCAATGTCAGCTGCGATCGGTCGTATGTCAAACCAGAGGGCAGAGATAGATTGAATCTTGGGAACGGCCGTAAATAAGTATGTTACCATGGTAACGTCCCGTCCCGTCGCACAAACAATGGTCGCCGTCAGTCTCGAGTTGTAATAATTTACTATTATTTATTCAACAAATGCACTTATTAATATAAAAAGTACCCAGTAGCCGATTCTCAGACCCACTGAATATGCATATAAAATTTGGTTAAAATCGGTAAAGCCGTTTCGGAGGAGTACGCGGCCGAACATTGTGACACGACAATTTTATATATTATAAGAAGAATATGTGCTAGTAGCGCCCTCTGATCCGATATTTGCGTAATATTCCCTTCAGAACTATAAATAATATGTCTCCAATATTCTCATTCCTGTAATAAGAATTTTATTGACTCATACCTATTTTAACTAGCTAGTGGGAACGCCAATTCTACTGACATAAAATATGTTAACATATGTCCATACTATTTTATTAAGGTATTTCGATCGCGGCGCTAAAATAAAAATGTCATAAAATTCCTTTTTATAAAACCATTTTATTGTTCTCCGAGTATCAAAGGCATTTTGCTTTTCTTCTTTTACGACCGCGTCGGGTAAATTAATGCCGCAAATGAAACTCGATGGCGCTATTGCTGGTGTTAGTACAAACTAGGCCAATAAGATGATAGGTATCAAGGGACTTAAGTAATACAAGTAATTACTAAGAGTTGATTGACGCAGAATTTTGAATACTTAAAAAGTATTCTAAATTCTGCTTGTAAGTGAGCAATGTAACTTCCGGATAAGCTAATTGGCTATTCTCTTGTGAAACTCCTTGCCAAACCCCTATTCACTATCTACATTCTATTATATCTTATATCTTTAAACGAGCAATTCTTGTACCTATATACATGAACGTAGAAAAAAAGGCGGACGGAGTCTTGTTATATACAAAACTGTGTCTTCACTTTTCTTCAGAGTCGGCCACGCACACGTTCTGACGCCTGTCAAATGGTATGGACTAGCGCAAGGATGTGTGCGTGCGGACCGTGTACATACAGCCAGCTGGCCGACTCTGAACGACACAGTTTTGTGTATGGTGGGACTCCGTCCGCCTTTTTTTATACGTCCATGCCTATATAAGTTGTAATAATATATAGTTGGAATCTCGGAATCGGCTCCAACGATTTTCATGAAATTTAGTATATTAGGGGGTTTCGGGGGCGATAAATCGATCTAGCTAGGAATCATTTTTATAAAATGTCATTTTATGTGTGTTTTTTGAATATCGAGCCAAGCTCGGTCAGTAGTAGTTTAATTTAAGGCTTTGTTGGACCTTCCGAGTAGGTGGCGCGACAGTGCTCTCGGCCAATCAAATTATCCGATAGCAACGTCTCGCCACCGAATCGCCACTCTAATCGGTAGCAGTAATAAGGCCCTTACAAGCGTTCTCATGAATAATAACATCAACCAACTGAAAAGTATCAAGCACCATGTTGTGACAGTATGATAAATAGGAACAAAAAGAGCAAACAAAACATGCCTAGACTTTTTTATATTGGCTTTCATCGTAGGAATTTGAGAAAAAAGGGTTCCCTAGAGTTCCGGCGTAGACAGTCAGTGACAAATCTTGAAATAGTCAACAGATGTAGCCATCGCACAACACGCGCGCTCGACCGTTGACAGATTAGAGGATACAAATTTAGCCTCTGTTTTATTTGGGTTTTGGGATGAATTATTGTCTTCGCATTCTTCTTTTCTTCATTTGTCTCATGATTCGTATTGGAATGGACAAATTAGTCTGGATGCGTCGAATAATTTATGTGTCTAATTAAAGTTTGATTAATGTTTACCAATTTTAATGATACTAGTTAAATTAACATTCAACGTCCAGGGAGTTGTTGCAGTTTTTATACTAACATGTAAGACATCTCAGTAACATTCATTGTAATTTGTAAGGTTCGTCCTTCAACGTGTAACATAAATCAGTGATACTGATAACACAGCTAGGTATTTCCTATAATATAATTATGTCCCTTTTAAGTCCCTTTTCACATTCAACTTTGAAAATAGCGCCGCTGAAAGAATTACTTTTCTCATTATTATGTGCCGTATTGGCGACGTTATGATGTTGATTTCTTATACATAGAAACAAAAGATTCAAAGTATTTTCCAGCACTGCTACTTTCACAGTGAACTCAACACAAGATACTTTAACGGATCACAGTGTGATAAAAACCTCGATTTTGTTTCACCTCGTTTTTCTTTCACAATACTATAGTTGATAGCAATATAAACATTAGAGTAGAACTCCGAGATCGATATTCTTTGTAGTAATTTTCTAAAGAGTGTCAGTTGGCGTTTTTCCGGGTCAAAAATTTGAATAACATCCCTACAAACCAGTGACAACCCTAGGTACAAAATCCGAACTTAAAAATTTTTTTAATTGGATATAACTTCTGACAAAGAGGTTATTAGAGTGTGATTTTTAATAAGATTGATAAAGGATTACTCACACTATTGTTTCATGCTTAAAACTTTTTCTAACTCGATCTAATCGCGAAATTAAAAATGAAAAACTAAAATTATTAAATAAATGAATATCTCTCTACTTGATCACAGTTATAGGTTCACCAAATTTGGAAAAAAAGTAAAGTATTAAGTGATCGTTCAATTGTTATAAACAAAATCAATGTTACTTGATTAGTTTTTTTTTAAATTAATTTTTATGCAAATTTTTGACCCGGAAAAACGCCAACTTTGACACTCTTTAAAAAAATAACTACAAATAATATCGATCTCGGAGTTCTACTCTAATGTTTATATAGCTATCAACTATAGTATTTAAAAAAAAAACGAGGTGAAACAAAATCGAGGTTTTTATCACACTGTGCGGATGTAACAGGTCCTGCAATATTTTATTATAATATCTTATTTATATTACTGTATGTATAAGAATATAAGGATAACTTTGAACATTGTATCATCTGAATTCTTAAGGTAACACGAAAGAGTAGAGATTTTTCGAATACAGAATATTCTAGATAGTACTATTTACGACTTCTATGTGTAGCACGCACGTGCTCGACAGTTACTGCCCACGTATGGCGTCCAATTGCTTTTGTTTCTACTTTCTCTGTACTTTATGGACGGAGGATCACTATCAGGACCCCATACTATTTATATTATATGCGTTATAGGCGGTGAATATCACGAGACATCCGAAAAGTCCTGTTAAGGCCGTCCCCCGAGCAAACGACCTTGGCCATACATTTGCCGCGTTGCCGAGATCGCGCCAAAACCCTATTATTTTTACTTATCTTAGTTCAAAATTGAGCTAAAAAAAATTTAAAACGGCGAATATGTAGTTTATGATATTGTCGATCTATTGGCGTGAGTTTCAAATAAAAGTAATTTGTAAATGCTAAGGAGATGCTGAATGTATGCTCAAATTTTAACAAATTGGTATTACTTTGGAAGCTGATATCATGAGTATAATAAACAAAAATAGAAAATTTAAAACGGCGAAAGGAAAGTTGATATACTGAAGATTATTGCTGTAAGTATATTTATTATAACTTTGTAGCTTTCAGATTATGAGTTTATAAGGTTTTAAATACGGTAAATTACGGAATCTCCGGACGGAACGCCCTTAAATGTAAATATGTGTGACTAGCCTCGTTGTTGGCAATACAGGTAGATCGCAATAGCTTTGTCCACACTGTGCCTTTTACTGTCCGTCAAAGGCATGCGTTATAGCGCAGTCAACAGCGAACATGAGGCATGCCCGCGACGCATGCCATGCCCTCTGACCGTATCCTAAAAACAAAATTGACAATGTTGGCGTTTCGTTCGTTGACGCATTCAGTTATTGAATACGCCAATAGCCGCGTACTGACCAAGCGAGCAGCCTCGCTGCCTCGCCCGAGCGTGCCGCGGCCGAGCCAAAAGTTGTCGGTTTTTGTCCATGCTCAAAGGCGCCTCGGTACGTTTGCCGCGCACTAACACGTACTGACGGACCGAGCAACTGCGCGCGAGGCTGCCGCGGCGAGGCGGCTCGCTTGGTCAGTACGCGGCTATTGAAACGAAAGTTGAATGAAAGAAGATGACGAAAATTTAAGATGAAAGCGCATAGTGTGGACATAGCTAAAAATAAGCTGTGTGGTTCAGGAAAATTTATATTGTCTGTGATATTTCTATTGTCAGACGATATTATGGTTACATCTTGATTCACAATAAACTTTTAAACCTTTTTTCTTTTCTAACAAGTCGGAAAATAATCGAGAGTGGTATAACTCATAAGTAACTTTTTTGAGCGATAAGGTGCTCCCAGACAGAAGTTATATAACGTTAGATAACATTTTTGTATAACATTTTTTAACAATTGAAATGTTATCGTGTTACACAATGTTTTATAACGTTATATAACTTCTGTCTGGGAGCACCTTAAAGTCACGGACAACATCTACAAAATAGTCCAAAGCACGGCATGTCACAAAAGTGTACAATATTAAAAGTCACGTAAGAATATAATATGTATTGTAAATCGCGTAGCTGGCTTTGTGGTTATCCATAGCAATATAAAGTTACCATTTATACGTTCAACTTTCATATCACAATCTAAACAATGATGAACCTACGCGATGGTATCATAAGAACAGATAAAATCAAACTGAGTAGGTAAGGCACCTACGCTTCAAAATTCAGGCACCGCTTAAATCAAGTAGGTTCTAGGAAGCAATTCGTCACTGTCAATCCTTTTGCTTACTCAATTAAACCTGACAGCTTAGATAATTTTGTTATACGGTTCATACGCTATTATCTTATGTGGAAGTAAACAGTGATTTATACGATGAGTTAGTTTAATATCATCAATATCTAGCCCTAGTACGTTTTTGATTCTACGTCATCCTTTCGAAGTTGGACTTATGAAAGAACGAAAATAAAATTGAAAATTATTAAAATTTAATAACATCAAACTAAGGATTAACTTTGACGGCTTCGAATTTGAACTTAAGGGCCTTCCCTACGAACATTCCGTAACTTACCGTATTTAGAGCCTTATAAACTCATAATTTGAAAGCTACAACGTAAGTAATAATAAAAATACCTACAGCAATAATCTTCAAATATCAACGTTCTTTACCACGTTTTAAATTTTCTAGTTTTGTTTATTATACTCACGATATTATCAGCTTCCAAAGTAAAACCAATTTTTTAGAATTCAAGCATACATTCAGCGTCTCCTTAGTATTTATACAAATTATATATACTTGTGTACTTTTATTCCACGTTTTAATTTTTTTATGTCAATTTTGAACTAAAATAAGTAAAAAATAGGGTTTTGGTGCGATCTCGGCAACGCGGAAAATGTATGGCCAAGGTCATTTGCTCGGGGGACGGCCTTAAGGCGCTCTGGTATTGTATGGTATTCCGGTCTTTCTTAATTAATAACATGAATTCAGAGTAACATTACGGCTGTGTGAGGCTTATAGTGGCAGTTTTATCACGGATCGCTCTAAAAAGCGTGAAAGCTATAGAAGACGAATCGGAGTGCAGTTGAACATCTTAATAAATAAAATATTTCTGTGGTTGAAAAGTAAATATAACTGGAGACGATTCTTAGCCGTACATTTATTTGGCTATTTGCAGCGCCTTAAAATAAATATCGTTAAGTCACAAATCTTGGACTGCAATTCTGATGCGCTGAAACGCGAGAAATTTTATTACGCGAAGAATACAGAAATCGTCGATATCAAAACCCAATATCAGTCGATCCATTTCATACATATTTTACATTTCCTCTCAACTTTAAGTGCTACGGCGTTTCTCAAATAACGTTAGTGTCCATATTTGTGGCATTAAAATATTGCTAATGTGCTAGTTTCCATTTCCATTGCGTCGTTGGAATTTATTAGCGTTGGGCGTCAAAACAAAAGCGTTTAATATATTTAAAATTGACCTTTGTGTTGTATTTTTCATCTGCAAATGTTTGTATTGGGCGCTAAAGTAAATACGTTGTGGGCAAGCGAATTCCAATAAAATGCTACAATACTTTTTATTGTAATCAATGTTTTGTGTTGTGTAGCGTTTTTTTTTCTCATAACTTTCACGCTTTAAAGTTTAAAACGATATTTATTGGTTTTTATTGCGTCTTTGTAGGTAGTTAGGTAGGTACTCCCACACTACGCGTTTTGCCGTAATAGTTTAATAACAGACATATTGTTATGGTATGATATATTTTGAAAAAAAGGACACTAGTGTATGTTATTATAAATAATTACGTCTTATAGAAGGTCTTATACGAAAAGCGTCACAGCCGTTTCTACGAAATGCCTATGTATGGTTAAAGATTAGAAATTAGTCTCTTGTTAGGGTTTTTTTAGGGTTCCGTACCCAAAGGGTAAAAACGGGTCCTTATTACTAAGACTTCGTTGTCTGTCCGTCTGTCCGTCTGTCTGTCACCAGGCTATAACTCGAGAACAGTAATAGCTAGAGAGTTGAAATTTTCACAGAATGTGTATATCTGTTGCCGCTATAACAACAAATACTAAGAATAAAATAAAATAAACATTTAAGGGGGGCTTCCATACAACAAACGTGATTTTTTTTGCCTTTTTTGCTCTATATCAATAATGGCAACAGGTAGGTAGTTATATATTTACTTTAATAATTAATGATAATATTAAAATAAAATAAAAAATTAAGGGGTGCTCCCATACAAGAAACACAATTTTTGGCCTAATTTTGCTCTATAAAGGTACGGAACCCTTCGTGCGCGAGTCCGACTCGCACTTGGCCGATTATTATTTTATTTTAACATAATTATTATTATCATCCATAGTAGATGTAAGTGCATTGTTTAAGGCTTTATCATATTATTTAACCTATTTTAATTAGTTATGAAACTTGTACAAACATTATAATGGTATTTATGTTTGCACATTAAAATAGTGTTAATAAAAACAAACGGATGCTTTAATATTTTGCTGAAACAGAATATTTTAAAGCTTTATACAATTTATGTTTGAATAATATTATTCAAATAAGTTTTAACACAAACTCTCTCTAATAGTTTGCGAGCAAAGGATTATAAACTATATCTCATACATATTATGCGAGAGAAATGTCGATTTGATACGAGCGGTTTATTAAGGCCGTCCCCCGAGCAAACGACCTTGGCCATACATTTGCCGCGTTGCCGAGATCGCGCCAAAACCCTATTATTTTTACTTATCGTAGTTCAAAATTGTCCTAAAAAAAATTTAAAACGGCGAATATGTAGTTTATGATATTGTCGATCTATTGGCGTGAGTTTCAAATAAAAGTAATTTGTAAATCCTAAGGAGATGCTGAATGTATGCTTGAATTTTAACAAATTGGTATTACTTTGGAAGCTGATATCATGAGTATACGAAACAAAAATAGAAAATTTTAAACGACAAAAGGAATGTTGATATACTGAAGATTATTGCTGTATTTTTATTATAACTTTGTAGCTTTCAGATCATGAGTTGATAAGGTTTTAAAATACGGTCAATTACGGAATCTCCGGACGGAACGCCCTTAAAACAGGCTCGTGTTTAAACTAGAATCATAGAGCAATCATAAAATATACGCACTTACCGAGAATTTAAAACAAAATCTACTTGAAGCAAAACTAAGTAGCAAAATAAATGACTGATTTAGCTAAGCGCTAAATTCTGCCCAACAAAGGATCAAAGACAATCACTGAGGTGAAATATGAAAATGACGAGAAGTAAAAGCTTTTGAATTCGCAAAGAAAAGTATCAAAGTTTCCATCGATTGTCCAACTTTGTCCCTTTGTTTTTCGTAAACAGCTGCGCTGTCGTTGGCGTCCGTCGTTTCTGTGCTTCAAACGCGTTGTGGTCTAAATATACCATTTAAATTCAGAAGCGATGTTCCTCCGGCCCCGATGGACTATTTATTGTTTGCTTTTATGACTCTTCTTTGACTTACTTTCAGTTCGAACTCTATTTTCGAGATCGTTTCCAGTCCAGTGTGTCAATGATTCTGCAATATTTATTTCACAACGTTTTTGTTTGGAAATATAATAGTAATAAATTATAATGTAAAATCTTATAGCAGTGGTATACACCTCCGAAAGAAAAGTGTAATTACCCATAAAACTCGATAGTCTCGCATCTCACCGAAACGGCCATCGAACTTCTACTTAAAATGAGTATAAATTGCGAAACTTGAGAATTGTTCGCGTCTCCGTGGTAATTTACTCCGTTTTTCCACAGTTTCATTATAACAAGTTTAATTGAAGACCGCGTTCGGTACATAAATTTCAACTTTCAGCATGCATTTTAATCTACTTATAGTTTGCAATGGTACATTTGCTTCTTAATG
This sequence comes from Polyommatus icarus, assembly GCA_937595015.1. Taxonomy (NCBI): domain Eukaryota; kingdom Metazoa; phylum Arthropoda; class Insecta; order Lepidoptera; family Lycaenidae; genus Polyommatus; species Polyommatus icarus. The sequence goes on along the minus strand of OW569325.1, from coordinate 18,580,381 downwards.
ACTGTTGTCGTTCAATTGTTTGTTGGTAATTTTAAGATGATTGTTGTTTGCATTTTACCGAGACTTTAACTGTTCCAAATAAAATGCAAAATTACAATCTGTACGCCAAAGCTTTGCTGTGCAGCGTAGCTACAATATCAATGTTATAATATGACGTACGAGGTAGTTAATTTTGTTACATACTGACATTGTCTGGAACTGAGAACTGTTGGAAACCGCACGTTGTTTTGGTATCGGTTGCCTAATGACATAGAGGAGTAGTAATTTGGATTGTCTGAGAAATTGTGGTTTGGTTTCATCGTTGTGAACAATAATTCTGGATCTCATTTATGAGTTGAAAATATTATGAAACCTTTAGGGCGAAGCTAAACGAGCGTAATTTGTGAGTTGTGAGACGCAGAATTTCGGTTCGGCAGATTCTGCGGCATTCAGTTTCATACAAAAGTCCTGTTTGATTCACACGAGCGTAATTTTGTGAGTCATGATTTGTATGAAAAGATATTTACGCCGTACGCGGTAGAAATTCTGCTACTCACAACTCACAAATTGCGCTCGTTTGGCTTCACCCTTAGTGTTACCAATAAGATAATATCGACTTCTTACGGTTTTTATAGTTTCGCATTTAGATGGATAGTTGTAAAAATATTCTAAACTATGATCCCCTAACCTTCTAAGTACAAAATATAATTCTGCAGGAACCTTGCATCTTACCGCAATATAAAGTGGTTGTCTTTTCCCGTGATCTAATAATACAGAGTCATTATCTGCTTCTTAAAATCCAGTCGCTTAGCTGTGATACCGTAGGCAAGAGAAATAAGGAACAATTTTTATATAGATAGACAGAGCAATGAAATGACTTAAAACATTTAAATATCATCGGCTGTTTTATATCACTTTATCTTTCGTGGCAAAAACCAGCAATGGATGCTGGTGTAATTTCCGAGAACGTAACGTGTCGAACATTTTTCTTAGTATTGCCCTTTAAGGAATCTGATAAAGAAATTTATGTGGCGACACCGAGCATGTTGGTTGAAAATCGATGACATTCTTAATTACTTGTGAATCATGAAATGTTATCGAAAGAGTTAATTAATTGCAAAGGGTAATGTTAGTCATCAAATTCTTGTAGGCCATTATTCAGTACAAAGTAATTTATATCGTCCTAAAAGACTTTTCTTTCTATTTGCTTTGTAATTTTATGATATACCTACTTACTAGACGTTTCGCTCGCGTAAATTAGATATTTCACAGACAAATTAGTTCACAAAAATTAGCCTGTGGTCTACTTCTTATGTGTGCCAAATAACAGAAAAATTGCTCCAGTAGTTCGTCAGATAAGCCCTTTCAAATAATTTTCCCCATTTTTCCACATTCTCCTAGTCTTAGCGTGCCAAAATATAGCCTATAGCCTTCCCCAATAAGTGTTTTTTCCACATTTTGCTCTATTTCTTCGCTCCCATTAGTCTTAGCGTGATAAAATAAAGCCTAAGAAAAAATCTCGTTATACATAATCTAACACTGAAAGAATTTTTCAAATCGAACCAGTAGTTCCTGAGATTAGCGCGTTCAAACAAACAAACTCTTCCGCTTTTTAATATTATATAGTATAGAGGTGACCTTTTCAATAAAATATTAATTTTAATAAAAAATATTTTGTTATGAACAAAATATTCTAGCTGAAATCAATATAACTCACTAGCTAGACTGAGAATTCAGTACCTATTAAGTAACTGAAATGACTATCATTTTAACAAAACTTCTATATATTTTGAACAATTAGTTACATCTTAATTATAAACAAAGAGACTGCTTGAATTTAGCTGGATATGATAGTCATTTCGCTGCGAGAAACAAGTGAACAACTGAATCGAAATTCCAACTACTATGAACATTCAAGGAGCTAAAATATCTCATCACCAGACGCGAAGAAACAAAACTCAAGACAATGCTAAATACGATTCTATTTTAATTAGACGAAGAATGGAGTCTATTTAACGTGTGAACTGTGAATGACTCGAATAAAATAGCGGTCTTGTACTCAACTGCAAAAGGCGCTAAGTTGTATTACGAAACCGAATGTATAGGCAACCAAAAGAAATCTTTTATTTTCATAGCTTACATCGAATTTTAAAAACTATGTTTTCATAGTTGTTTTCCCACCTTAAATTTGAACTCATAATAAAATTTATTATTGTTCTTCAGATATAATATTATGTATTTTCAGAAATATCGTCTTTAACATACACCGTTTTTGTTTGACGGCAAGTTAATTAAGTATGAAAGATATAAAAGATATTTTAAATGAAATTGTTTCCTTTGAAATTCGTCCACCGTTATCGCAGGAGCGAAACAACAAATGAAATGTTAAGTCACATCGAATTACTGAGCTGACAATGCATAATGCGCACGCGCAGAAAACGACCGATAAAATCTGAGCATTTGAATTGGTACTATATAGAGATCGCGAATTCAAAATAACGCCGCTGTCCCAACAAAACAGCGACGCCAGCACAATAAGACAATGTTCCGCGTGCCACGCCGCAGCCAGCACAGATTTATACAACATCACCTGCCTCGCTTAAACTATATTTGAATGTTTCATTCATTTGTTCGTTTCGAGCCCGTCAAGTTAAGGGCGTTCCGTCCAGAGATTCCGTAATTGACCGTATTTAAAACCTTATAAACTCATAATCTGAAAGCTACAAAGTTATAATAAAAATACAGCAATAATCTTCAGTATATCAACATTCCTTTTGTCGTTTTAAATTGTCTATTTTTGTTTCTTATACTCATGATATCAGCTTCCAAAGTAATACCAAATTGTTAAAATTCAAGCATACATTCAGCATCTCTTTAGGATTTACAAATTACTTTTATTTGAAACTCACGCCAATAGATCGACAGTATCATAAACTACATATTCGCCGTTTTAAATTTTTTTAGGACAATTTTGAACTAAGATAAGTAAAAATAATAGGGTTTTGGCGCGATCTCGGCAACGCGACAAATGTATGGCCAAGGTCGTTTGATCGGGGGACGGCCTTAAGGATAGAGCTCAGCGGGGCTAAAATGGTCGCTTTGAAGAATCATGATATGAATCATAATAGTTATGATTCATTTTTCTAAAATCGCAAAATGCAATTACTCTGCTTGCAATTCATTTCTGTATTTTTGTACTGATTTGACATTTGTCAGTTTGACAGTTTTGACAATTAATTTGCTGAATTGATTGAGAGGAATTGCTAAATGTGACCATTTTAGCCAAGCAGGTTTATATGCATGAAGTTTGTGTAACTCATATCTTTGGCGTTAATAAAACGCGAAAGATATAATGAGTTACAGAGTACAGACTGTTATAAAATTTACTTTCTGCAGATGTAATATTTATCGTATAAGTCTTCTACGTGATTGCTCGTGCTTCAGCAATTACGCTACTCATTTTTCGTTTGCGTAAAAAACAACGTAATAAATAACAATGCAAGTCATGACTCACGCTTCAAATAATAAATAACTCTCGTACACATTTTCGGTCGAAGAAAACAATTTCGTGTGCTTCAGCATAAACACAATTTATGCGCCCCCATCTTCCTAAACGGCAATTCCTCATTTCGTTTGCGACAAACCTGCACGAGCTCATCTTTATTTTTATTAAACATTTTCCCATAGGAATTGCAAAAGTGACAAACGAAATTGTTAATGCTGAAGGCAATTTTACGAGGGGACAAAACGTGAGTTGTAATTCAAAGCACGCCCGCAATCCTTTACATTGAGTCAATCAAAGAAACGCAGCTCGGTCCGGAGATAACATTAATGAATTTCATTCACTGGGAATTCACAAAAGCGGCGTCCCGCTAAGGTCGAATCGACCGCGGTCTGCGACTCCCCGGAAAATATAAATAATCCCCGGTCGCACCGAACCGCGCGGAGTGAGTGCGAAGCGGGCTCGCGACCACTTTCTCATGCAAAAGTCGAACTGTAACTCGAATTCTTAGCTGAAGCACTTGTCGGTTTTACGAGCGTAGAGCGATTTAATCCACTTAAAACCCCGAGCACAAACTCGGAGCCGACAAAGCTCTCAGCCGTTCTCATTTAAAAATGGAATTAAACCTTTGGCCATCTTTGACTCGACGCGCGACCGCCGGCTGAATTCTAAGTGCGCTTCTCCACCGGCCACTAGCTAGTAGCTACAGATTCTTTTCGGCTTGATGGATAGCATCCTGTTTGCGCGAGAAGATGTTTCATTTACTTCTATTGTCAGCACCTCGATAAACCCAGCACTCACGTTCAAAAGCCACTCGAAGCCGTTCGAAAATAAAATTAAATTACTCGCAATCGTTGGCGTCATTATCTCAACACATTTAATATTCCGACGTAATAAAGCTGTCGGAGTTTCACTTTATCGAAACATCAATCGTCAACCTGCATGAATATAATAACGCCACTAATCTTGAAAGCTTTTCACGTATTAAACACGAGCCGACTGTTAGCGAAGATTTGCACCTGCTCGCCACCTTTCGAGTATATCCAATCATTTTATTATTTTTATTAACTTAGTATGCATTATAATTCCGAAGAGCCAATTTCGATGATGTTCTTGTGAACTCCTTTCAAATTACTTATGTATTCATGTTTCATGGGTACCTAATAATTTAATTCGTGAAATTACTACTAAGGAGAAGATAATAAATTGCACATTAAAGAGCAATTCGGTATAATTAGGCCGCTTCAAAATTTTTCTATTTTATAAAATACCGCTCCTAAATAATGCTTAATTTTTCTCTACAAAGTTACAGCTATAATTTGGACTCCAGAATTTAATTGCCTCTAAATATCTTCCTTCTTTGGGGTTCAGCGGAAATTGCGTGGAAGGAAGCCACTTCCAGACAAAATAGGTCTCTAGGTGCAAGATAATTACACTTTTTATCACATTCCGGAGGTTGGGGTTTAAATGGGCGAAGTAATTAGCAAAAAGTACCGTTCAAACTTTATACATTCTTCTTACCTTCACGAAATTCAGTCTGTAATGTGTTATAATAATTAGACAAATGTTAAAAAGATTTGATTTCTTTTGGTGTTACAATTTTGTTAGGAAATCTTTTCAATCATGCAATCGAAAATTATTTATTTGCAGAATATACTTATTCTACGATTAAAGCAAATTTTTAGTTTATTGCACAGGAGGATGCAACTTTTTATAGCCCGTCTGAGCCATGCCAATATTCGCATCGCTAATTAAATTTTTTTACTACTATACAATACTCACAATTAGTATTTAGTACCTACATATATCTACATTATTATTGTAGGAACTTAAAAACCGACCTAAAATATTCCAACTTTTTTCCATAGAGGAATTATACATTGTCATAATATAAATATACATCGTCATTAACGACATCTATAGCTTGCTTTCCCCGTATACGTTTTATATGATAGTGTAAGTCCATGTATAATTGGTCTATGGTTATTGCTTTTACTAAAACAATAATTTTGTCCACAGGACGGTGACCGCGGCTATTTGGAGGGGCTCGCGTCACGGTACGCCGATCTGTTCTCGACACACTACGGCGACGTGCTGGACCACCTGGAGGAGCTGAGGCGGCACGAGTGGGAGGAGATGTCCCCCCGGATGAGGGTGCTGGGGGGTCCAGGCACGCCGCAAACCCCCCCGTCCGCGAGCCCGGGTTCCCTCGCCCTTAACAACCTGACCACGTCACACTCGCAACCCATATACGTGCCTGGAAAATACTCGGTGAGAAGATAGATTTTTTTAATTAAAGAAATAGAGTAAATTAACTTACACGTTGGCAGGTAGGTATCCTATTATTTGGAAGCTTAGAATTCTGTTTAAAAGCAAAAGATCAATATTACTTTCAATAATATACACCTTACAATAATTTATAAACAATCATATACATACAATCCACAATCATAATAACTATATTTTTTTCAAACAATGTATAAAACTCAGATACCTAGGTATTAAATTTTGTGAGGATAAAAACAGAAGACTAAATAAAACACTCTTCGTTCGGTCCTCTAAAACTAAGCTGAAATTGATCATAATCCCAGGAACCGTAATAAACCAACTTTAAAACTCATTACCATAATATCGCGATTATCATAACATTAAAATACTCATTGCTTAATATTGAATTCTCTGAGTTGTAGATAAAATTAATTTCCCTAAGAGATCGTTAATTTGCAGAATTTATTTGTCTTACTTCATTCAAATTAAGATAGGGTTGCTTTCATCATAAATTAAGAAGTTATCGCCAAGTAACAATAATAATGGATTGAATTTATTGTTTTGTTTGTTGATAAATACTAGGACATAGGTACGGTGAAAGTAAGATAGCGAAATGGCGACATGTACTGGTGAAATCTATTAATAAATGATAGCAGATTTATGTACTTCCTCCGTTATTTTATGAGCATACAAGTGATTTAGTTCCCTTAAACGCACTGTTATCCATATCACTTATGTTGTTATAATTTTCTGTTTAGGAATATTAGATTAAGGTGCAACTAATGACTTATGTAACAGGAATTATTTTCGCAATCTTACCGTAATTTTGTACAATAATAATAAACATCGCATTTCGTTTACAATTTATCTATTCATTCCGTTTAAATTCAACCTAATGCTAAGTACTCACATACGGTTTTGCTCAATCGAGCAATAACGTCGACAAAACCCGCGGCTCGGGATTTCGTCCACACATTCAGCATTGCTCGATAGTTTTACTCTAAATCGATATATTTAATTCCATCGAGCCGGCTCGATGCGAGCCTTCGAGCGGCTCGATTCGAGCCTTCGAGCAGTGAGTTTTGCGGTCCACACAGTAATTATTACTCGATTTGGAGTAAAACTATGTGAGTCGTCCAATAACGTCAAGCAAAACCCGCGGCTCGGGCTTTCGTTCACACATTCAGCATTGCTCGATAGTTTTATTCTAAATCGATAGATTTCATTCCATCAATTATCCGGCTCGATCCGGTTCCATCAATCATTCGAGCGGCTCGATGCGAGCCATCGAGCTGTGAGTTTTGCGGTCCACACGGTGGTTAGGGTGCATTTTCATTAGTCGTTAACTCGTGCGGTATACAGCATACGGGGAGTCTATAACAACTAATGGCGCATTTTGATTGGTCGTGGTATGCATTTTAGAAATATCCCGCACCCCGCATGCGGGCCCTATCGATCACTGAAAATGCGCCATTATTGCTCCATTTGGAGTAAAACTATCGAGCAAAATCGTATGTGAGTACTTAGCATAACAGTGAGTGTTTTCTCCACAGCCCTCAAGTTGTCTCACCGACAAGGAGGAGGACGAGATTTACGGTTTCGGATACGGTGTCTTCGGGAAACAGATGTTGCATCGTCAGCAACAACAGAAACAATTGCTGCTGGCCCAGCCCAACCAGCCGCTCATACACAACCAGCAACATAACTATCAGAGGTATGTTTGTTATTTTTTTTTTACTTCACATTGCAAGGATTTGTTAAACAGACTCCAAGCATTCACTATATTATACAACATAACTATCACAGGTGTGTTTGTTATTTTTTTTACTTCTCAGTGCTCCTTTGTTAAATAGACTGCAAACATTCACTATATTATGTGCTATTTAATCTGAATGCATTAAAATTAAAATACTTTAGTCACTAATGTTCTTACTTAGTAAAACGGTAAAAAATTAAATGATAAAAAAGTAAAAACCCATCACAAAATCTGCTCTGTTATAAAATTCTCGGATATTTTATAGAGCCAATTAAAATTGATTGAAAGCTACCGATTTATTTGCTAATTAAATTATCTAAATGATAAAGTGATTTGCCTAATCTTCTTGTCATTTCCTTTCATAGCCCAATAAAATGTTACTTTTAAAGCTGGACTATCTACAAACTCTTAAGCAGGTTTACTTATAGAAAAGGTTTTACTCTGCATGTTTAGCGCTTAATCTAAATTGAAATCAGCCGTTCGATTGGCGACAGGATTTCTGAACGAAACGTAGAAACTCGGCCGTTTGTGAAATATCCGTATCCGTATACGAAATTACTTTTAGGATAGTGGGAGCCATATATCATTTACGACTACTTAGCGAATGTTTTTAGATATTCCGACTCTACCTGAGGATTTAAATTTCGAGAAATGTTTTCGGAAAAGGGTTTCTCATTTGAATATTTCTACATGCTTCCGTGTAACTTAATAGTGAGTTGAGGTAAAATGTTGCAACATAGTTTTAAACCAAATTCTGCTTCTGCTTTCAAAATGTCTGAGAAATTAGAATTAATTTCCTTACATTATGTGCTTCTATGAGTCTTTAAACTTGTCTCAAAAATACATCAAAATCACAATAAAGGTATTTACTCAACTAAACTACTGATTACTTAAGAGCTACTTTGTAAAAACGTGTTTAAATTTAACTGTTCTTTCATCCTAAATAAATCAATGACAGTCAAGACGCAATGCCAGATTGAGATCTTCTCTCAGCATCAGGCTAGCTAAATACGTCTTAAACCAGTAAATAATTTATCCACATTCCAAGAAACGATATTTCCGCGGTGATTATTTTGCGAGAGACTTAACATCGGTGTAGCCTTTCAGTGCTTTGAGCTAGATAAAATCAATCGTAGGACCTATCTTTAATTTATAGTTCCAAGATATTGAATTGTAGAAACCCGAACGCTGAATTATCGCTAAATATCAGGTATAACTCGTACTGGAGTTTACTGAGGGTTTTCGTTTAGTATTTAACGGCTAGGTGCTCTGGTATATCAGATACTAGATTTAGGTCGTGTGAATTTGTTTTATCGGTCTAGAAATTTCTGAGCTTGATTTTGGAGCAACCTTTTTCGCTAAGTATAGAATTATGCTAGCTTTTTATAGCTATTAATTACGCTGCCATAACTATAATATAATTAAGTAAGTATACCAAATAAAATGTAGATTTCTTACGTTGTTGAGGTAGCAATAACTTATTACTTTTATCAAATCAATAATAATGACAACAATAATAATCAATTATAGTTCATGTTCTTCTATTTTTTATGCTTAACTTAACCTTTGCTTTAGTGTGCTCTATATTCGTAGTGCGTAGTTATTCAGGGCACCTAAAGTAGTTATTTATTTTAAGTCCTCAAGAAAATGGGGCTTCAGTGTTGCCAGACATAATATACAGATTTAAACAAAATAATTATAATACTATGTAGCTTGTCCATTGATGCTAACAAATAATAAAAGACCTTCAATGGTGTGTGTATTTAGCTTGTTTCGTTGTTGAATTTTGACAAAATTACAAAATTCTGTAATTCTGTATAAATATCTGTATCCAGTACTTATCTGTATTAGTCACCAAAAATCTGTATAAATACGGAGAAAACTGTATATCTGGCAACACTGTGGGGCTTTGCGATAGCAATAGCACATTCACTTCAATAAACTCGAAACTTAAATCAGCTGCAACGAAGTCGGCTTAAAACTTAGTGTATTTAAATTACAAGCTAAGATTCAGAAAATTATTTCATTGGGTATAGCTTATGTGATTGTTTCACGTTCGTTCAACGTTCCTACTATTAGCATAATATAATACGCGAGAAGGTATATAATATTATGAAGTTAAATTTTAAAAAAAATACTGTATTCGAAGCGCCATTGAATCGTGTGATCGCACCCAAACTCTCGTGTGTTCTCGTGTTTTACTAAAGCGGGCTCCACATTCTCCACGGGAGGTTTTGTCTCGTGTCTCGCCAAAACTATTGACGAGACGAGAGCAGCTTTCCACATTCTCGCTCGCGCATTTGTGCGCTCGGTACTTGAACGAGATGGACGTGGAAACAGCTGTCGCTGCAGCATTATGTGCTGTGGCTTATTACAATTATACGTTTATTCGAGAAAAAAAAGTTATCAAGGGACGTTGGAAAAAACGAAGACGGTGGATGACAGCAATACATCGCAACAGAACAAGCTAAAAATCTATATAATTTTAATATAGTATGATACGCGGCTGGAATGTGGAGGGAGTGTTTTGTGTTTCGGTAAAACTACACGAGAGCCCTTTGATTAGGATACGAAATACCGACACGGGATGGAGACTGCACGAGACAATACGAATATAGACGAATATGCTCTCCACACTCTCGTATTCGGCAAGTATCGTGTAGTTTTGCCGAGAATGTGGAGCCCGCTTTAGACTTACGACTGCAGCCGTTGCGGTTACGACTTTTTTATTTAAGTACACATTTTTAGTTTTTTTGCGAAGATTTATATACTATATCAGTTTGAGCAGGCATATAGATGCTTGGTATACAAATGAACCTTATATCAAGTAATTTTCTTCGAATTTCAATCAACTAAAACGTATTGGGTAATAAAATTCGAACTCCAACATCCACATTCCATCACATCGACGCTGTCGGACACTGCTTTACATTTACAGCTTAACATTCAACACGTCATAAATTTGTAACAGGTACATAGCCTAGGGGGCATATTATCAGGACTCGAATGTCACTTCGAGCGCCTTCTTTACTTGCACACACGTCACACACACATGCTATCGTGTATCACGCACTTGCGCACACGCGTGAGTGTCCCTGGACCTTCACAAATATTTCAGAACTAAAACCACCGAAATCGGGTCAATCATTCTCAAGTTCTAGCGAGAGTAACAAAATTTTAAACTAGAAATTTAAGGGACACCCTAATATATATATATACGCATACCATCTCAAAAGTTTCGTAATGACCTTATAATGTCAATGTAAAATACATATTACTAAAGTGGCTAAAATCGTTAAATTATGATGAGACCGAGAATCTCTTGGTAAGAATAGAGTAGGACTAGTGGTATTTTAACTGCAATATCTGCTATCTCTGCACCCTAGCAGTAGTATAACTGATCCCAAGACTTCTGTCGTAGGGCTAGGGGTGTTGTAGCATTTGGCAAACTTCTTGTACATCAAAGACAACAAGCTTTCTTTGTCACATTGCCTTATTTAATTAGTCCCCACCCCACCAGTGCACTCCAGCAGTTTTTCAACTGATCCCAAGACAATATAGTCGTAGGGCTGGGGTGTAGGGTGTTAACTTAATACACATACTGTATAATAATAATATATTACATACACACACACACACACACACACACACACACACATTACACGTCTTAGAAGATGCTCTCACAACTTGTGACTTACCTACCTCTTAGAAATGATGTTAAACACGGTTCTAATATTACCTTCTGAGGGGGGGCCTGGTGACCCCTTATCACAGGGCAACCTAGTTAGGGCACCAGTCTCCTACTATAACTTGTAACTACATCATAATAATTGTATATATGTGTCTTTTGTATTGTGGGAGAAATGAATAAAGATTTTTGATTTTGAATGTCTAGAAATAAGTATAAGTTCGATTTCTAAACTATAATAACCCGTGCCGACTTGAGATTAAACTTCTTCATACAAGTTACGTTTATACGTACTGCGTTGTGACTTGAAAGTAAATGTTTTTTAGGCATATTTTCATACGTGATTTTTGAGATTATTAATGTTCCATTATTTAGTGCGTAAACATGTCAGTTTATTTACTCCTAACTGCGTGAAAAAATTTATTGATTTATATCATGTTTGGAGAGAGTGACAAAAAAAGCACACTATCGTTTAAAATTTGTTTACTATAGTCTCTATTTACAATAACTGCGAAGGACAAAAAGGCTCTACAAGATGTTTGCTTATTATTTTCGAATGCACAGTGGTAATTAAAGCATATTACTAAGATTTGTGCTTCTTGAAAATGTTAAAAGAGTCCGGAAAAAAAACAACAACAACAACAAACAATTTTTAAGGCCTCTCTAAGGAAGTTTAGCCATAATTTATGGTATTTATGTGAAGAGTCGTTATATCACTGTAATTATATCACTGTTTGATGATGAATGTTGGTAACCAAACTAAAAAGCAGATGATTTTCAACTTCAACGGGGACAGAATCACAAATTTTAGCAAACATCGAAGTAAGAATTGTCTCAAAAGTTGTTTCGTTGTATCTTCTTGGAACAATAATTATTTTCTGGAATTTTAAAGAAAATAAGTCATTTGTGAAATGTAAATTGAACTGCTGAAAGGGCTGTTAAATTGATGGACGGCTGAAGATGAACATAAACAGTTGTTGCTGCACTGAATACAGGAACATAGATAAGTGTATCTTAACTGTAAAAAACACTACTCTTAAAAGAAGTTACCCTGTTTGAGTGTAAGAAATGCATGTTATTAATTACAAATTAATGTTCATCTTATTGAATTGTTTTATTTTCACTTACTTTTATTGCAGTTATAGTGATTTCATATATTTTTTTTTCTGTACTTCTGCCTGGTATCTACCACCAGTTCGTGAACTACCCCGGCGAGAAGATCTGACGTAAAAACTTATACGAGGTGGTCTTTTACCAAAGAGATGGAAAATTCTCTTTTAAAAAATCAATGATCGATGTGACGTTCGAGGCATGAGAATCGGGTCCCAACTCCCAGGTAACAGGTATTAGTGGTATCACCCACGCCCCTGGCGAGTATACTCCGGTACCACACTAATTAGCATGGTACAAGTCCCCAACAGCCCAACTCGCTAGTTCGCCTAATGAATTACCTCGTAAAGTCGATCGCGTGATTTCGTCCATAGTACGGTCTACATGTAAATTGGCATTTAACTTTTTAGAGGTATCATGTTTTGTATCAGCTTAGGAAATTCCTTCACGCCGACGGTAGAAAAGAAATTAATTTCGCTCCGGGGTAGCTATTTGATTTAAAGCAAGCGCTTTATTTACCTGCTTACCAGCTATAGATTTACAAGCGTATACTGAATATTGAATTTGTACGAAGCTTGAAAAATACTGTGCTTTTACAAAGACTAATTTGTTTTTGATCATCAATGTTTTTCTGGCGTTGCGAAACAAGATTCCGATTACTATATTATTATGGTAAATAAAAATATCATAGCTTATTTTTGCGGTTAACATTAAAATAAGAATATTAAGATACTGGAATATTATCGTCAAAAAGATAAGCCGATACAAGTGTATAAATTTTTATTTCATCAAAAGCACTTAGACCGTCATAATCTGTGGGAAACATCGAGCGTTTTATATTAAAACGTTTTTATCAAACGGCTTTTCATTACTTTATAAAACGGGTATCCTTTTAAATATTTTGCAACACGAAAAACATTAAATTAGCATTACGATATGGATCCCGTGCGATATCATATTTTGTAGTCTTCTCTTATTTTGTAATGAAATTTAAAGTCATTTTTAGGGTTCCGTACTCAAAGGGTAAAAACGGGACCCTATTACTGAGACTTCGATGTCTGTCCGTCTGTCCGTCTGTCCGTCTGTCCGTCTGTCTGTCCGTCTGTCCGTCTGTCTGTCCGTCTGTCTCCAGGCTGTAACTCAAGAACGGTAATAGCTAGAGAGTTGAAATTTTCACAGATTATGTATTTCTGTTGCCAGCATAACAACAAATACTAAAAACAAAATAAATTAAATATTTAAGGGGGGCTCCCATACAACAAACGTGATTTTTCAAACATTTTTTGCTCGGTATCAATGATGACAACAGGTAGGCACTTGAAATTTTCACAAAGGCCTTAATTATATGTCTCCTTTAATAATTAGTAATAACATTTAAATAAAATAAAATTAAAGGCCAAAATAAGCCAAAAATGTGATTTTTGTATGGGAGCCCCCCCATACAAAAATCACAATTTTTGGCTTATTTTTGCTCTCTAACGACGGTACGGAACCGTTCGTGCGCGAGTCCGACTCGTACTTGGCCGATTATTGTTTCGTTTATTCGTTCGTATTTTTGTAGTATTCATTATCAGACATTTAACCAAAATTACAATCTAACGAGACGTGCGCGAATAAGTATTATAGTTACTATAGTAGTGTTATAACAGCGCATGTATATTTGTAAAATGTCACTTGAGGGCAAGAGGCTTCTGAGTCTCTCAGACTCTCCTACTTATATATCATACAAGCACATATTTTTGCGTGTAGTAAAATTAAAACTAACGCTGGTGTATTCTCGATTGACAGCTGCTTCCTGCTTTGCATCCACACTTCTATGGGAAAACAACCTTGTAGGTCTCAAATGTATAGTCAAGTGTCAATCGAGACAAAGTTTTCTTAAGAGAAGTCAGTGTTTTTACAAGACAAAACGTTTAAGTAGGCGATAAGTAGGACCGTTTGTTCTAGAGTAAATAAATAGTCGTATCGGGAGTGCCCGATCTTAACGATGTCTTGGACCGAAGTGGGTGTCAACTGAAGCTTATGCATTTCACACATACGTTCAGTATGTTACCTCAATACGAGAGTCACCTTTATGTTGTTAACATAAGGTCCTCTCGGAGGTAAAATAGCTGTGAACGCTAGTATCTACTCGCTATTATGCCCAATAGTTTATGTTCATAGGAACTCAATATGCTTTCAGGTTATTGCTATAGACTATAGAATATAGAGTATAGATATTATGCTTTGTTGCAGATTTGGCTAAATCAAAATAATTTAGATACAATATGTAACCAGTAATAAACAAAATTTTAACATTCATTTCGAAATTGAGAAAACTTACGACTCTACATTCTCAAAATGTCTGTAATTTTGTTTCTTCGATCGCGGATTCTTGAAAATCTATTGTTATTCTATTGTTATCGCGGTCACCGGAGTCCTGTAATTCGACATTCCTTTGTCAAATTAAAAGTTAAAAGACATTTTGAGAACTGCATTGAGCTAAAGTAACAGAATCACTCAAAAATGATTTTGAGTCATTCTTTTACTTTGCCCAATGCAGTTCTAAAATCTGCACCGTGAATTTATGAATAAAATACTTATTGTCCTGAGAATTATGGGTTTATTCAACCCTTTCACTAGTAAAGCGCGTAAAACCTTTTTTTGTAAAGAATAAAGAATATAATCCTTAAACGTCCAAATAAGACTAAAGTAAGGCAAAAATGTATTTTGTTAAACGACCGTTAACACTGCACTCTGCAGTATCCAATCAAATCTAAAACAATTGACTGCGCAAACTTCCAGTGAAATCGAATTGTCTTCGTCGCACTAATGCTGACGCGTATTAAGTTCGACGTATCCGAGTCAATTAACACTAGTCTAACTGGCTGAGATAGCGACTTGCAGATGAGAAATGTGCACTCTAGATAAAGTAACGATCGAGTGAATTTATTAAGTTTGTTTAAGATGAAATTGTTTTGCTAAGTGCGTTAGTACTTATATGTTATGGAATGCAATAAAAACTAAAAAATAATGTTTATATAATAGCGCATTTTCGCCACCTTTCCAAAGCATCATAGAGTTTCAGTTCGTTTCGTTTCAATGTAAACAATTTCCTTATTTTCTGGTAAGGATGCTCATGATTTTGGCAATGATTGCTCCACCGTAGCGTCTAAAAGATCCGATTCCTAAAGGGTTGGTGGTCTATACTTACTAATATTATAACTGCGAAAGTGTGTCTGTCTGTTACATCTTCACGCCCAAACCCCTGAACGGATTTTGCTGAAATTTGGTATGGGTATACTTTGATTCCCGAGAAAAGATATATCCATTTTATCCCGGGAATATGTACGGTTCCCACGTGACGAACACATTCTGGCGCAATGGAGTTGCGGGCGTCATCTAAATCGTAATAATGAGGTTTGTATGGCGCTATGTAGCCGTAGGGTCTATCGTGTCAATTGTCGAGTCAAACAGCTGTCATATGTCACGAAATATCTTCCACATATCACTGTCATTTGTCTGTCTGACATGAAATTTGACACGATAGACCCTATAGGTACGGCTACATCCCGCCATACAACCCTCATTGACGGAGATAGGTGTTAAGATTTAAGAACTAACCGACAATGGAATTACGCTATTGCTTATTACGTAACTGACTGCAATGTCTAAATAAGGCAAGCGACACACTGTGCGCTAATGTGTTCCGGACACATTAGTGCACTCAATAAATAGAACTCGAAGGAAATAGGTGCCGGCACAAAATGAGTAATGTCCTCACTAATAATATACACCGCACTAAATTGTCACTAAAATATATTTTGTGTCTTTACAGTGTTAACCATTCATCATTATAGTTGCTTGTTCAATTTTAATATATTTATATGCTTTTATTAAAAAAAAAAACAATGAAACGACCAAGAAGTACCTACTACATAATAAAACATTGAGAGGTAATTAAATCTTTGTTTACTTTGTAATGAACGGGCATAGGAATTAATAATTGTATTTTATTATGATGCCAAAAACAATAAAATTAACACTATATCTTTTTATTTTAAATAATACATTGCAAGTTGCAAGTATAAAAATAAAACAAAAACGATCACAACTCTTGAATTTTGGCAAGTTGCCCAATATACGGAGCAATTAATGGTTTTAGCGTTGATTCAACTATTCAATTCATTACTCTGTCTTGACGCTAGACATACTATCTATTTATATATTCTAAGGAACAGTGCTAAGATTCCATCTAGCCAAAATTGTTTTTTTTATATATCGTAATGTTGTAAAAGAGGTAACTAACTTTGTAATATTAGGATGAGTTTACAAACACGCTATCGTATTGTTTACTGTCTTATTTTTATTTCTGAACATAATATTAGGACAAAACCATCCCATCGTTGGCAGCCATTTAAGTATAATTATTGCACCTTAAATATTTTTTTGAAAACAAATAAGTAGTATGAACTCTTTGACTTCCTATAATTTGGTGTTTTAACTCTTCAACAGTGAATAACTAGAAATAGTCGCGATTTCCTGTAAAAAGTTCTGTGCTTGGTGCTTGCATACATTCCGTTATCAGTGTGGAACGGCCCTTACTCGGGATTTATCTCGGTGCCTGCATAAATGCGCAATGCTTCGTTACGTTCGTGTTGCTATCTATTTTCTTGTTGTGTTTTGTTCGACGGTTTAAATTGGGACCGGTTATCGTTGCTTGTTTTATATGCTATTAGACAGCGATTTCATTCTCTGCATCATATTATATGGTTCAGTCATCCATGTTGCTATTTTCGTAACTTTGTAGCAACATATTTTGAAAATATATATTTTATGAAATTTGTGCAGTTTATAAGTAGGTACTAAAGTTTAAATGACTGCAGTAATGGTACATCAATAGTCAAACATTTTCAGAATTTATTTACAGAATAATTAACAACCGAATATATTCAAACCGTCTGCTCAAAAATTACTGCTCATTTCGCACAAATGTTCTTCATAAAAACGCAATCAGGACCTGAATGCGTACAAAAATTCCGATTACCCCAAATTGCTCTTACATGTTAGGCAAACTGTGAAGCACTTTTCGTCGATTAAAACACTCTAATTGAATATGGAAATAAAATAAATGTTTAAGTTCCCGGCGCTTTATGTACGTATTAGCACGTCGATTTTCGATGTTATTGCTCACGTAAATTTATATTCGTCCAACTAAATTGGTCCGAAATCAATATTCATTGCGTCGTTGCACGCTTCCGATACGACGGCGGTCCTGTTGATTTATAGTTCATTGTGGACTCGCCTTTACATCCCAACTTTATTGGACGCTAATAGGTCGAAGTTTGATTTTAATAGTTTGCGGTAGACGAGATAGTTTGCATAAAATACTCTCCGCATATTAAGAGAATACGCTAACACTGTTTTTCCATACAAACGTATTCCCCAATTTACTCCCTGTACAATGCGTCTAGACAATTGATTTTTAAGCAATATTGGGATCTGTTAAAACTATGCCTCTACGTTCTATTTTTTTTAATTTACTTATATATAAAAGAATATGACCGTTCGAAAATCGCCAAAAATGGATGCCGCGTATCCCGCCAATCAACCGACCATAAAATAAATTTGAAAGATGTTTACGATAAAATAAAAACGTAGAGGCATAGACTCATTCCTCCGAAAGATATTTAAGAAAATAATAATTAGATAGGCTCTATTTTGAAGGAGGAATCAGAGGAATACGTAACCTCGATTTACTGTATCTGTCTCTATCACAATACACGTACCGGCGCAGGGTGAAGCGTGATGGCAATAGTTTCTTCGTTTAAATTCCACTGTACCCGCGTTTCCTCTTAATACGGTTGCGAGGCACACCACTACTTGCATGCGAGTGCATCTAATTTTCTTTACGCTAGGTAACAGACCACCCAAGTCCTGGTATCGCGCTTCACTAATCCAGACTGTTTTAGTACACTTGGCTTGTTTCGCCCCAAATCTTGCATCTCTGGAGGACGCTTCGCAAGTCTTGAGCGGCCACGAACTTTGCTTTAGATAAAGGGTTGTTTTCAGCTACATGTATATGGCGGATCATGCTGTGTTTTGCCGTGTATATCGAGTAACAAACCACGATACAAGAGATAATTAGTTTGTAAAACATAGTTATTATACTACATATTATTTAGCTATCGACCTACTCAAATTTGAATGCTGCGTAGGATCCTGAAGGATTTAGTATGGTTTATTGAAATAAACCATACAAAAATCCATACATTATTATTATTATTATTATTCGAATTGTTATTTATTCTTTTTGTTATAATATTAATATTTTAAATAGGTATTATGCCAACCATCATAAACGGTTCGTCCTGTTCGTTGCTAAATAGTGTTTTCATAATTAAATACGGATTAAAATCATATCATGAATCCATATTTGCTCATTAAAATTTGTTTATTCATAGTTATTATCGAGAAATGTCATGGATTTAAATCAATTAATAAAATCATCAATACATATATTAACGACGTTAATAAAATAAATACAGGAAGAACCACAATCTTTAAATGATAAAATTCAATAACGTATTACCTAATGATTGTAAGAATTTTCACCTGCAAAGGTACTTAAAAAGTCAACTATCTACTTTAAATTTTCGGCATATTATTAACTCATAAAAATGTATATGATATTATGTAATTTAGGAAGCAAACCAAATTCAATAAAACATGTAAAAATTGTGATAAAAAACATTGATATTAATAATAATAATTAGTAAGACCTTTCTAAAATGCTTATTAGTAATATTGTTCAACGTAATACTAAGCTCTATCAATACCTACCAGAGGGAAATCTCACAGCTAAGAAATTTATGGACAAAGTTAATAATATATTCAAACAGTAGATATTACCTTTCAGATATTGTTTAATTTTTTAAAATGTACATTCTTAAGGAAAGAACGCGAATAAAGACGGAAAGCCAATTTTAAATATTAAATTCTTCAACTTGTTTTAAAACTATGCAGACAATATCTTTTGAAGATTTACCGTTTGTTCTTTGTTTCAGCTGTCTAAGCCCCAGATCGGCGTATTTCTACGAATTCCCTCCTAGTGGTAAGTAAAAAACATCTAAAACAATTTCCAACTTGTTTATATTTTGCTCAACTTTTAGCTTATCATAATTTTCCGTTTTAGATGAAGCTAATTTAGAAAATTTGATGATAATATGTAGATATTATTAACAAAATTCCAATTTTCAAAGTCAACAAAAGTCCATTATCAATAATATCATCTATCACCACAAGCCTGTTTTAAAAAGACATCAGTGCTGGTTCATTGAACTCTACTGTCCCCTACAATTATAAAAAATATGAAGTTGAAAAATGTACTTCTGTTTAAAAGCCATTATCTACTCATTTACAATAATCTCAACATTAAAAGCACTTTTATCTGGAAGTCATCCATTTGTAACCAGAACTTCAGTTGCTGGCTTTTTAATGACTTCATATTTGAAGATTTCTTATAACATTACCTCATAGTGTATAATTATAATACTACTTCATAGTGATAATAATGAACAACAAAATAAAGTTTAATGATTAAAAAAAACCTAATAATAATGTGACTCGAATCGAAGATAATATAATATATTCTTGGTATATAATATATATGTCGCAGCCAACTGGTTTAAATAGCCGACCAATCAAACAGCTAGCCCTTTGACTGAACAACGCCATTCAATCACACGGCTATACGTCGTTTAGCCGACTTGTTGACTGCAACGTTCAACACTACAACTAGACGACGCTTAGCTAACTGGTTAAATGGCAAATTAACTAAGCTGACCATTAGTTTAGTTTTATTATTACACAAGCGCAATGATAATAAACAGAATAAATTGTATCCTAACTCATTTTGAACACAATAATTGCAATTAATACCTTCGTGATGCATTTCATAATCCCGTAATTACTCCTCGAAATTTGAATATTTGTTTTTTTTTTTTATTCACTCGTATGTAGCATGTGTCCCCATAATTTCTGTCACTTTAATAACACTTGTAACGTATATTTACGAAAAATGTCTTAATACAATCACGAAACACCGGCTAGTTGACGCCATATTGTAAACAAAACGCACCTAGCGCCGCGGTGGTGAGCGCTGAACTAATTCAATCAAACGGCGGCGGCTTGAATCAGCTGTAGTGTTGAACGTTTCGAGCGACTGAAATATTCAATTAAAAAGCTAGCCGTGAGATTGAATGGCGTTGTTCAGTCAAAGGGCTAGCTGTTTGATCGAACGGCTATTTTAACCAGTCGGCTGCGACATATATACCATAATATTATATACTAAGTATCCCATCAGAAGTTTTAAGCAATTTAATAAGGTAATAACACTAAGGTACTTACGAGTATTTAATTTAATAACACTAAGGTACTTACGAGTATTTAAAAATATAAAATATTTTTAGATAACTGCCTCGGCACTGCCAAGAAAAAAGTTACCACGTTTTCAAGACTGCTACGCGGACTGAAGTCGCATAGGAAAGAGAAACATGGATCTTGTTCGCCGAAACACTCTCACAGCCCAAGGCAGATCCTACCACCTCAAAGGGTAAGTTTTATAATATTTTATATAGAATATATTAAATATAATACATAATTATAACAAACGATGTCATTTTTATCAAAGAAAAAAAATGATATTCAACAAAATATTACTTACAAAACACAATTTCATGAATAAGAATATAAAATTGTTAAACCTCAAAGAAACTTCTGCTAAACTTTAAAAGAAAGTGACTGAATGAAGACAGTGGTAGTTTTTGCATGGACCACCGACATAGTGGAACGTTGGCATGAAATAACAAAACCAAAAGGCCAACGAGACGCAGCCTTTGAAACTTTTGACTGACCGAAGTGTGTGATCGAGCCTCAATTACCAATCCCTTCTGCGAAAAGACAATTACGATAATTAGAGGTATAATGGTACAATACCACAGACATAGATCAAGATAGATACCGCATGTGTATGTACTTCGCAAGCCATATCGTGTTCCCAAACGATGAGCAATGCTTGTCTTTCGAAAGTCTGTTCTTTAGTCTGCTATCGGAATTGGAATCGGAATTGTAAAAATGTCAAAATGCCTAAAAGTGTCGTATTGATCTATAGAAATTCAAATAGAAACGTTGGCCTTCATAATGGACACGTTTCTTATCATCGGTACGTCACAGTGGTAGGGAAAAAGTGACACTCTTGATCTATCATCTTGATCTATGTCTGTGTACAATACCTTTTTGAGTTATCAATGCAGAATGGATTATTGTAATCGAAGCTATAGTGCTTGAAATAGATGTAGCAAATAATAAACTAAGTATAAAAATGACCAAGACGATGTATGTTTATCGTTAAAATTAGGATTAATATATTTTGTCTCTGTTCTACAGTACTAAAGTAAGTGTTTACTACTATTGTATAAATGTTTTAAATTTTATGTGATAATTCTAGAATCTAGGGTAAGGTTTATAGGTTCAATGGATTTAATCGCAACAGTATCTACTTACATAGGTACAATCGGAGAAATTAATACATAAACATATTGCGGACCTACGAAATTTTGTCGTGTTATGTCAAATCTTGACATAGCCCGACTAAATAATCTCCGCCATCAGTCAAGAATCAATTTCTCTTGTGGTACACTCTTTAATATAGCTACACGGTACCTCTACATAACATACCCATAACGTCTCGCCAAAACACAACGCGATTTCGTGTAACCAAATCTCAGCGTACATTGAAGAATGCCTCCCATTTTTTCATATACCCTCTTCCCCCATCCGCCATTGTACTCGGCGCGACGCCGGTCTTTCTTTGACATGCACTTGCTGCAATTAGTATGACGCGTCGTGCCATTCATGTGTTTATGCATAGCGTGAGTTACCATTCTCCGAGATAATATGAGACTAGTCTTTATATTGCAACGCTTTAACTCCTATTGAATAAGTCTCGTGTCGTCATCAGATCTACGACATTTTTATTTTTACCACTAAAATTATCTTTGAAATATTTTAAAAATTTATACTTTCTTCAAGATACATAATATTTTATGACAATTTCGTATCAAATAAAGTGATCATTTGTATTAAAAAGAATATAAATAATCAATGGGGATCGACCATTTTTTTAAATTGCTCATTACAAAAATATTTTGAGGAATAAGGTCAGTGATCTGTTTTCTGTATATAAACGAAAAAATACCCATTAGTTACTTATATTTTTGAACAAATATGTTTAACCTTAGTTTGACCTTCAATGGCGTTAAATTAGCAATAAATTCGACCAAAATTACGTTTCGAACTTTTGGTAAGCTTTTCGTATCAGTTTTCACATAGTAAGAACTTGCATTTGACGAACCAGCCATTATAATAAGATTGAAAGGAAATTTAAACATACCGCAGAGGTCAATTGGCCGCCGATGACGTCATCATCGGCGGCCAATAAAACGAAACTTAAAAAATTTATTGAGAAAAAACTAGCCAATGAATTTCAAAATTATTTAATTTATATTCTTAAAATACCCTATTTTAACGAAAAAATATATAAAAAGTACATGTGATTTTTTTGGACAATGCCCTTTGGATCACCTCCTTTTTAGTAAAAAATGCAGTTTTGATTTGCTCTTCTAGCCTAGGTTGTATCAAATAGTATAGTGTACCAAATACCATTATATTAAAACCAACAAAAGTTAGATATTAATACATTATCTAAATCTATCTCGTCTAATTTTTGTAGCATACGCACGCTGTACTTCACCTGTCATTAGAATTCATATTATCTGTAAACAATTTTTACGTACAAATTTAAAATGCCACAAATGCTGTTCTGTTGGTGAGTCTATAAAATAAATAAATAATTCACAATATTTATTTATTTTATAGACTATATTTAGATCGTAAAATACATGTATGCTTCGCCAAAGTCAATACCATCAGCGATACTAATACAAATACGATGTTATTACCGGGAAAATTACACATGAAATCCTTAATATCCCGTGTAAGTAGATTTTATGGTCACCCGAGTGTACGTATAACTAAAATTATAGTATCCGCTGTTTGAGTACTCAGTTAATATGTAGTTTACAGTGCATTGTTTATGCTAATACTCACATGACAGGGCTTTATTTTGTCTCCACACTCATGTTTTGATAACGGCCAGCTCCACCATTATGCGAGCGTTTGTGGTACAGCAAGTGATATTACACTTTACAACTTACATGATCTCGATTTGTTTACGGTTTTAATAGGGTACACGTTTTACGGTGCTATTAAAAGCTAAATAGGCTATAATCTGTTAATAATAAACTTGATCTATCTAAACTTAGTCTATCCGGATCAAGGTATGTAAACTATGTTACTTTGTAAGCCTTGATATAGTATTTGCCTAAGCTTCCTAGAATCCTAAATGAAAATGCTTAAAATTTAAATTAAGTATAATGTTTAATGAAACCAGCAAAAGCTGAGGTAATTTGTAAGCGGACTTCCTGAGCTCGCTTGCTTAGTTTTTTCTGTGTGATAAATAGTAAGTACGTTACAGAAAATAGAACTCTCCGGGCCTATTTCACAATCTTTAAATAAGAGTTAGGAAGCTCAATAGGCTTTTGGTGCTTACTTCAAATTGAGCTGCAGAAGTAAAACATGCTTTTAAGCCATAAACTGATTAGAAAAAAAATCAAACTTTGCTTCGAAATGGGTTTAATCCTTCGATCGGGTGTTCTCGGAAATGCTATTGTATTCTATTGTTGTCGCGATCACCGGTGCTCATACGGAGCTTGATGGGTTAAAGAATATACGTAGGTATCCTATAAGTTACAAAACTACCGAGACGATTCAATATCGTAACTAATAGGCGTTTTGGCGTCTACAAAATAGTTGTGAATATGCAGGCCTCCATTTTTCCTCGTCCACACATTTATTAATCTCGACGGGGTTGAGAAATGATGGCTGCCAAAGCTAAGTCGGTTCAGTCAAGACGGCGCCCTGAGTTATGGCGTTTGTTGAGAGAAGGGATAAAGACCATTAGGGCGCAGCATAATCCTTATCGGGCGACTTGCACTTAGGATTACTTCTGTTGGAACTCGCTTTTTTCGGCTGTCCAGCTGTGATTAGGAGATTAAGAGATTTCGCGCCGGGACGACTCAGGAACCGACGACGTATTAACGATAATGTATTTTTATGTGAAGGTAGAGGTAGCTCAATAAAATTGAAGATAATATAATATAATATAGCTGAAAAACACAAAATGCCAAAAAAGTGATGGATACAGAAGAATGGTATTATATGCTAATGTTAAAATGTTAATGATGAATCGAAATGAAAAAGTGATATATAAAAGTAAATCTTTGAAAGCGGAAATCGAGACAAAGAATATTAATATTTATATGACATAACTGGCGGTCTGTAAAAGTGTGATTGTTGTATCTTGGAACCCGTCTTGGCACCTCGCCGTAATGTCTTGCAGGATATTGTGCTACTATTAAAGCATTATGGCCTTGTAGATCCACGATATCGGCAATAAAACTTTATATTGGCTCAGCGCTACGAGTAGCTTCGGTGTTTTGTAGGTCATAAATACATATCTATGTTCTATGTTAGACCTATAAATGTCCTATATTCTATCTACAAATTTAAATGCAGATTAATTTAAAAGTATCGCGTAGACTTCATTGGTAGACTTTTATTTTATTTCAAAGATAATAATGTTTAGATGTGAATAATTTCTCTTTGAACTTTGAACACATACACACACCTAGTAACGACTACATGTTCTTTGACTTCAAAGCTTTTATTAACTAAAACAATAATGATGATGCAAAAGTTAATAACACTGTTACATAGCAGTCAGAGAACTGTATGTGTCCTGCCTCAGCGCATCTGGACAGAATTAAATTGCATGCAAGTTTAAATAAAGTTATCTAATATGAAACTCGTATTAAAATACGGCAACTACAAAAGTTATACGCCGCGTATTTATCACGTTTACTGTGGTAATATTTTCAAAGCTATGCTCCTGACATAGATTACTTTCTTTGTGCTACGTGTGAGTCTGGGTTAATGCTTTGAGCGAAATGGTATTTTGTGTTAGAATTGCTATTTTTGTGTGATACAAAATGAGGAAATTTATCACACTTTACAGTTAACGATCACTAAATTAACCTTGTTTATTTGATGAACGAGTCACTAGATCACTATGTAATAAGTATAACGAAGTACATTATTTTATGTTTTTCATTTATTTTAGATAATATTTTTATTGTCCCTTTATTTCATTGATTTGATCCACCTTTTAGTTTACCTTACTACGATTTTGTTATTATAGTGCGTTTCTCTGATCGAATTGTGTATGTGTCAGTTTTCGGGCGTTTCAATTATATGCATCTAAAACGTATCTTCGATCGAGCAATTGGTCGCAATGAATGCAGTATGAATATCCGATACTGGCGATATTGATATTCAGCTGTCAATCTGCACTCAGCCAGAAATTCAATCACAGACCATGTAATTGTCGGAATAAAATAAATTTGCACACGAGCGATAGAACATGAACCAATAAAGGTGTTTTAAATAATTAAAGTAGTGCAGTTTTCCATTAAGTTTAAATTTTATTTTATATCTCTGATTTTGGTGCTTAAATCATATTTTCACATTAATTGGCTCATTAAAATCTATGCTGAATGGCAGCTGTTATTCAAAATTAAAACTTTATCCATTTATCTGGATTTCTTCAAAACATTTCGCGTTATAATTCTCTAAAACATTTCAAGTTTAATTTACACAAACCACTATCAAAACGCACCACACAAAGGAAAATCACGAATTCCCTATTAATCATAATCAGTAAAAAGAGGATCTACATCACAATGAGTAACAATTTATCATACACACAAAGCTGCCCCATTAACTTCGTACTTGATAAGGACTGAATACCTCGCGACACTCCGGAACTGTGTTTGAAATTTATAGTCCAGTAAAGTCCATACATTGTCTATATTCAATACCTTTTTCGGCTCCCTCGCTCCACTTTCGTATGCCATTATTCGGTAATCGATGAAAAGAAAATGTATGTCATAGGGACTCGAATACCTCGGGTACCTTTTATTTTCTACTCATGCTGCTTTGTGATCTAATCAGCGAATGTCAACATCGACTAGTAAGACATTGATATCAATTCTTTTTGTATTATGCTGTGTTTTTTCTGCTTCATTTGTTTGTACAAAGAGGCGTAACTAAGGAATAATTTACTTTTATGATTTAAAAATCATTCTAAATTGAACTCGACTACATTCAGCTTTAATACTAAATGTTTGTTAGAATCTAAGTAGATCAAAAAGCTAATTTAGAAAGCTTTAATACTTTGAGCTTATTACAAAGCTTTCTGTATTAACTTTCAATAGCTGAATACCCGTTCACTTTTTGTATAATATTATCACAACATTGAATCAGGGTCTGAACCCTGATATTTTGGTATCGAGTCGGCAGAAAAGTTGTAACTTTGTACTATTTGTTGATAAAGAAATGTCTGCTCCGTTTGATAAATGATTGAAATTTTTCTTTACAAACTTGGGCGATGATTTACGAAACTTATTCAGAGTTGTGACGTTTATGTAACTTTAAGATCTCTGATCTTGGCTGTGTATATATTTGCATATTCGTGCTATGTCCTGCAGTACATAAAATATTAGTTTTGATTCAGATGTTTATAAAATTTATTCGCAAAATACTTCTAGTAACTAATAGGAAATTGGGTCAAAATATTAATTGATGTTTGTGATTGATACTGTACGATAATAGAATGTAAACAAAGTTCATTAATCGATGGGAAGTCAATTTGACTGGTGTTAGCCATTAAACATTCTCTGTTCAATAGGCGGAGCATGTTTACATTGTACCCTCAATAACCGACCGAAATGTAAGCAATAAGCAATTATTTTGATAGTTCGATTTTCATTTGTAAGTATATTTTTTTCTTAGATACCGTAGTCAACCAAGTTTTGTTGATTACAGAACCCTAAAACGGAACCCTAACCAGCAGATTTTTTGTATATTGGTAGGTTAATAGTTATATAATTGAAGAGTGACATTGTCCTACAAATAGAACAATCCATATTTTAGGACCATCAAATCAAAGTATAAAATCCTTTCTATCTCTGTTAGCTACCACTTTCAAGATTTTTCGCAAATAAAAATGTTGTTTGTCTTATCAAAATGAAGCTACTCACAAAAATTTAGCTTGATAGTAATAAAAAAGTTCTAGGGCTCCCTGACTACTAGTATGGCGTTTTAAAAAGTCGCTGGAGATTCCCAACACAAGAGCAGCCACCAAAATGTAATCATACTGATAATTAGAAATAATCAATCTGTAACCGTGACGACTCCAAAAATATTCAACTTCAACAGATACAGCAATGTGGCTAAAGTCATTTCAACATACGAAAGGATATAAACTTAGTTATGAATCTGTACACTTTTAGTTGTAACTTGTAAGTAATAATAATAATTTCCTTCAGGTGGATACTCCGGACAGCGTACTCCAAAGTGGTTTAGGCCTTGGCCCGGGGCCAGATACGGCTCTGAGGTCCATGGTTGACCCGAGAGACTATGACCGCCTCCGCTTCTTTCAAATGAATGCCGCCCAACCAAACACCTTCGAAGAGACGATACATAGGGTGAGCCCGCGTTTTCCTGCAACGCAATGTTTTAAGAGACTCATTCAGGGTAAAGGTTTAGGTTGCTTTGTTATCACTTTTAATTTCAAATGTCATTGCTTTGGTTTTATCTGTGTAAGTTAAAATGTATTTATTATATTTGAATCAGAAGCTTAATAGTCTTTTGGTGCTTTCGGTTACACGAGAATTCTTATCAACTAATATTATTAATTTTTTTTTCCAATAACATTAGGATGTAATAAGTAGGTGGCATTTGATGCTTTCAATTATTGTTCTTCGTATTGTACTTCTAAAAAAATATTGTCAAAGCGTAGCATATTTCATAATACGTAATATTATTGATATCTCTTAAAACATTTGCAGGAAAACTACCTGTTACACTCTGGCTGACAAAATGCTAATTCATAACATCATTTATTTCGCTTCAAATATATTGTAGACTCGCTTCTTATTCATCATTTGTCAACAGAGCGGTAACAGAAATCAAAATTCAAAATTTCTCATTTGCCTTTTTGGTTTATCTACATTTGGTAATGCTCAAAGAACAGGAGGTGGTTTCACTATACGTCTAATTATTACGCTAATTATAGCGCATTAAGTATATTTTCATTCAATAACTTAAATTAATTTTGATTTTACCATCGCAATAGATTCGTGTATTGATAAAATCAAAATTTCCATTTTTTACGTGCACGATTGATCATCAGGTAATCATCCACAAAATAATATCTATTTCGTATGCGATGCATTCGTTGCGGACTGATTTGTGTAATATTTAATGGAGGCACTTCACATGGATATTGGTATTTATTTGCGTATTTGATGTATTCGCCAAACAATCAGCATATTGTGTAGACGGTATGTTTGATAAAGTATTGGCCTTATTTGCCTATTTGACAAATACGACATATACCAAATACACGTATCCGTACCTTTGTCGGTTTTTGATGCACATTAAAAGAGTCAAATAGGCAAGTAAACAAAATCAAGTAAAAGTTTGATATTTGACGTCCATGTGTGGAAGGCCTTATTTGCCATTTTTTGCTTGTTTGTGTATACGTCAATAATTGTGCCAAATGCAACAAATAGCCAAAAGCAAATACAAATAGCCATGTGAAGTGCCTCCATAATAGAACACGAAAATCTGTCAAAAGAAAACGACGCATGCGATTAGGATATGCCGTGGACTTACCTAAGGATGCCAAATTGACAGTTCATTATAGTTGGGACGTGGGCATCAAATATCGCGTTGTTTATCGCGATGGCGCCCCTGGCCACGCATGGATGCACCCTGTCGCATTTGTTTGCACGAACCTGCACGTGACGGAAACGCATGTAGCATGACTGTATGACAAATAATTCGTAATTTGACTAATTAATCACTGTTTAAGCGTATCAAACACGCCATTTTCAGTCGCATCGATTTTCCCTTTCATTGTTTACTCGTTTCTTGTTCATAGAGAATTATTTTAAATTCTTTAAAATATCACATTCATTAGTCGCATGGTTATCCATGCACCGTCTAGCGATTTCGCTTTTAGACGTTTGCTTAGTAAATGTATTTTTGTTGCAGTTAAAAGTTCAAGAAGCGATGAAAAAGAAGGACAAAATAGCGCGAGAGCAAGAGGAGGTAATTTATTCCTTTACTCCAATCTTTTATTTGCGAAAGTTCTTGATTTATTTCACCCGCGATAAATTAATAAAAAAAGTTCTGCGAAGTTTATAAATAATTTAATTACACTAAAGTAGTGCGCTGCGAAGTACGATGAATTATTTAAAAATACATTTTGAATCCGTTGTTAGCTTTCGTATCCGACTTAATTGCATTTGCTCGAAAATCTCGTCGACCCGTCTGTCGACTTTACGGCCAACTTTCTCAGAGCTTCAGCGTAGGCTTGCAGGCAAAATTATGAGAAATAGTAGACAATTTAATAGAAATTTGAAAGCATGAATGGGTAAGCCTATTATTATGGTATTATGCTACTGCTATTGTTCTAAGCACAAACATAAAGGATTATAGTTTCTGCGGAGGCCTTTAGGCATGTTAACTATAATAATGGCACTGCTCTTATTTTTCAAATCATCAATCTTATGTTACACTGATTATTTTTATACATTCTTCCACTTGTAGTAACACCTTTAGTCAGCACATAAAGCTAGAAGGAATACATTTACAAATAATTCACTTACACACAGCAAACGCACGCAAATAAAATAATCTGATAGTGAGTGTGGAACCCTTAATCTTGCGACTTGGACTTGCAAAGCCGAGCCCCAGCTAATCGTGCCCTAATCTCGAGCTAAGCCTATTAGAGGCACTTGTATTGCTTCCTTACTAAACTTTGGAAGCCCTTTACAAAGTTAATGGATGAATATCTGTATGCTTACTTGTATTAGTTGGTAATTATTAATATTATTTTACGTAGGGGAAAGTGATAATGTAGTTTCTTTCTTAGGACGATGATACGTAAAATACTTATTTACACAGGTATAAATTTGTCGTCTTAAATATAATGTGAAAACAAAGAAAGAAAATATTCTTAATTATGTGTCTCATAAAATACAACTATGTAGTTGATAAAATATGTAAAGAGCTATTGTGAGCTAATGGCTGGGAAATAAAAATGCATAAATTAGTTTAACGTTCAATACTTTTCTACTTAGGGGAAGTGGTCTTTTTATTACAGAACCAGAATATTTATCGCCTTTCCGCGACCGAGGCGAGAGATTTTTGCCAAAAAATCCTGTAACGTTTTTTGCTGTTAATGCATTTAAGTTGTGTGCGAAGTATTTGGAATACAAAATCGTGTTACGCTGGAATTATTGCGTCGTGTTCAACACAAGTAACTCCATAAAACGTTTTTATTGGGTTCCTATCTTTGCCAAAATTTATTCGTCGTTCATAACCATCAGCCCGAGCATCCTTTTGGACCCACCACGTCGTTTTAATATCATTGAAGCATCTTTTAGATCCACGACGATTGACCGACCAATCTTCTATGTTTGCTTGAATAATTTGTTTGTTTCAGATTCTAAGGGATTTACGACATGGAGTCATGAATATGGGAAGAGACGGTGTCCGAGGGCCATTTATCGGTACGTTTTATGATAGAAGTAATCACAATAACGTACTGCTAATTAGTTACAAAATCGATGTTACATAAGATGCTATTTATTGTGTCTAGTGAATTTTGTTGCTAAACGACCTTTACTCGCTTCATTTACTATAATAACAATTAATATTTAAACGTCGATAACATCAAATTGGCTCTCGATAACGGAAGCATTGATTTCGAGAGACTTTGTAATAAGTTTTTTTGATGAAAGAATATTATTTGTTGTAATTGTTTTTTTTGTGGCTAAGCAAGCAGACATTTCGACGATTTTGTTTTCTGTGATTGAATTGTGTATTTCGTTTCATTTTTTACTTTCGAAATGTCTGAAATTTCATTTGCAAAGGGGAATATTAAGCATGTTGCTTGCTCGATGTTTAAAACGTTTAATTTATTGGAATACTGTGCGGCATGCTTATTCCAGTACCCGTCGATACACACCAGTCGATAATACGGTCGCTTTCGATGTGCATCATTCATAATCATGTTCTTGTTTTATTTTGAAACTTCATGGACGAGTACAATTTCATTCGCACAGCAGAAGCTGGTCATAAATGAAATCGGTCGTCAGTCCTAGTGGAATCATCGCAAATCATGAAGACATACATTTAATTTGCGTCAAAGTGCTAAAATGCATGTTGTTTTAAGATATTTTGCATAAAACACGCACGGCTTTCCGATGTTCGTACACAGCTTAGCTGCAGTGTTGTCAGTGAAACCGCCAGTGTTTGGGATGGGATTAACGGTAAACTTTTTTTGCAATTACGCTAGCACGTGTATTTTTATTTGCACATTTCGAACACAACTACACTAGTCTAATCGAGGGCTCGTTTGCAGACGACACGTACATGTACGACGACGACGCGAGAGGCCTGTCCGGGCGAGGACACTGGTACGATGAACCTCCATACGAGAGCGACCCCGAGGACTTCCTAATGGGTGGAGGGACACCGGCGGCATCGTTTCAGAACGGCCGAGTTTGCTTTACTCTAAATCTAAGAAACGAGACAAGAGGTGAAGGCGTTATATCATTACGGAGCGCCGGCGACATAAGCCTAGCGAGGGCCCCTCGGAGAGGATTAATAATTCCACAAAGCGGGCCGTACCCTACTACTGTGATACCCTTGCGAACGCCGAGAGATAGGGAAAGCGGAGATTACGCCGCATCTGACATTCAATCGATAGGATCGAGGTTATCGGGCATATCGTTAGAATCCAGCCGATCCGAACGGGATTCCAGAAGAGGCTATCGACAAATGTCGGGTTATCGGATAGGAATAGATCCGTTATCGCCGGCGTCTTCGGATTACGAAGATCAAGAGAGCGAAACAGACTCGCAGCATATAGCCACAGTGCATAAGGTAATTTTGCTGTACCTCAACTTTTTTACGAATAAATTAGCTTACACAAGATTCATCTAGCTTTTGATTTAATAGCCCTTTTCACACCTTAATTTTTATTTCATTTCAGTCCGCAGAAGAATGCGAGGGCGTATCGAATTTAGCCGGAAAAGTGAGGGGTTTAAGACAGGATGTACAAAGGAAAATTTCAAGATTAAGACAAGAAAGGGGTCCGGACGGTATCGACCGACGTACGAGCGGCGACCAAGCGTTTCCCTGTTCCAATAGTTCTTTTGAAAGTCTTCCCAGCGGCTCAGGCAGTAGTGAGTGGATTTATTAAGTTACTTGTCTGTGTTGATAATATATAAACGTTTGTAAATATGTTTTGTCTTTCTTTTCTGTGTACCATAGCGCCCATAATATAGGTAGATACTCTTGTAATACTTTAGATTTGAATTTCCTACTAATTCTTCAATGCTTGTAACTTAACAGCGACTCCTTGTATGACGTAACCGCAGGTACTACTCACTTCCTCGTATCGTTGGTCAGACAAGGTGCAATCTAAACCTATAAGTCAGCAAATATTTATGTACAGGCACCCAAGCATTGGTTCGCGCTGGTAGTAATCACTCATCTCTCTCGGCAGAAGAAAACATAGAATTAAGTCCGGCCGGGCGGAGCTTACTGGTACCGCAAATGCTGTGTCGGGCGCGGGCACTCATCGATTACACGCCTAATATTTACGAGAAAGACGCCTTGAGATACAAGGTACGTTATTTAATCTACCGTTCCGCCGTTTCTCTCCGCCGCAGAGTCCGCCACTAATAATATATCATTTGTCGACAGAAAGGAGACATCATCGAAGTTATCAACATGAACGCATCCGGGATCTGGCGCGGCGTTCTAAATAATAAAGTAGGAAATTTCAAATTCGCGAACGTCGAAGTTTTGTCCGAGAGGGACACCATGAGATCTAGAACATCTAAATGGTGCAAGAGTCGAGAGAGGCTCTGGGAGACGAGACCGAGGACGGTAGAGGAGTTGTTGAGAAGAATAGATCTGCCGGAATACATGGTCGCTTTCTCGAGAAACGGCTACGAGGACATAGAATTGTTCAAAGAAATTGAGCCGTCAGATCTTGACTACTTGGGGATCATGACGCCCGACCATCGCACCCGGATATTGGCCGCTGTGCAACTGCTGCACCAGCTCGAATGTAACTATTTAATAATAATACTTACTACTAAAATAAATTCAACCCTCTCGGTAATACCTCGATCGTGGGAATCGCAAAAAAAAACTATTGATTTTCAATTGTTATGCGACAGCCAGTATTCCGCTTGGGTATTGATCTCTGTTGATGGGTAAGACGGAGCGAAGATTCATATAATGCTTCGTTCAAACCTACGCGACCAAGCGACTGCGAAGCGGGAGCGTCAATACAAAACACACATTTGACAACTTGACGCTCCCGCTTCGCAGTCGCTTGGTCGCGTAGGTTTGAACGAAGCCTAAAGCGGAATGAACTACTCATATTCATGGTCCTTAAAATATTATATGTTTTGATTTCTTTCTCGAATTTGATCGCTCATTATGCCGCTATAATAAGTGCTGCATAAAACTTTATTGTTTTAATTAAAATGTGAATGGTTCATAAAAACTTTACGGCCAAGACCCTAATTATAATATTATTTAGTTCATTACGGTAATAATGTTTGCTGTAATACATGCAGGTGGCGAAGGAGAAGGAGAGGGCGGGGGCTCAAGTTCGGAAGGCGGCGAGTCGCCGTTCGGTCGCCGGCAGTTCCCCCGCGACTCCGGGTGCTACGAGGCAGGCGTGGGCGTTGGCGGGGTGAGGGTGCGGACCTCCCCGCTCGTCCACCGAACCGACGAGCCGTCCCATCGACCGCCGGACCCAGCGCCTACCGCGAAACGCTCCATCCGTCGACGCCAGCCCGACGACGCAGAATGCGACAGAATCGAGAGATACCCCGGCACGGTGGTCGAGAAGAGCGTAATCAGGGGCGGAGGTCTGCCGGGCGGCGCCCGCGATGACACGTGTGAGTCGGATCACAAGCTCAACGTGGTGAAGTTCGTCGCGGGCGGCGAGCCGTGCGCCTCCGAGAAGAGCAGCGACTCGGGGGTGAGCAGTTCGTCGTTGAGCTCGGCGCACCCGCATCGTCCCTGAGCTAGGCCCTCCGCGCCCGCGCTCGCATAGACGCTGGCGCGGGCGCGCGCGCACTCTGCGCACACGCCCGCTCACCTCATTGACTCTGAATCTTCTGAAACTCCCGTTCTTTAGTAACTATCAAATACTTTCTAATTAGTAAACCTCTATAGTACCTCCATGCTCAATCGAAGAAAATTCTTTTTTATACCTAAGTTTTTATAGCGTTTAAATGTTTAAAACTGACTACATTACTCGAAATATTTTGACATTATACATCATGTGTACAATAAAATTTTAATAGCTTCATAAAATTTTTTAGAAATGTAATTTTCATAATTTTTGTCTGATACTACCACTTTGTCAGTTCTTACGCGAAAAGCGCGGATTTATACTACTTAACTAACTGAATAGAATTTGTTAACTTTGTTTAGGCTATATGTATAGCTTCTTTTGATTGTAATTCCACGGAGTTTACATAGAGCACAGAAGATACAAAAAAGGCTTCCCATTTTCATGTCTGTCACCACTTCTAATAGTTTCAAGGGCTATATCGGTCTAAAAGTAAAATGTTAGGAATGTAATATCATAATAATTGCGTAGTTCCTTTCAATGTTATTATTTGTTATTTGTGTCATGAGTCATGATTGATCGTAACATTTCCAATTTGTTAATGATTTTGGTTCTACTTCGATATAATTTAACAGAAACGTATCATAACAGTGTTCTTTACATAATCGCTTAATTAAGTAATTTCTGAAAAGTTTTACAGATCGTAATCAAGACTGAATTAAAGTAATCATTTCACAACTGACCCGACTGGTGCTCATAAGGCTTTTACGTAAATTAAATTTCGATGAATTTATTGTTTATTCCTTTGCAATTGCTTGTGTTCTACTCACAGACATAGATCAAGATAGATACCGCATGTCACTCCATTTGTATGAAAACGAGCGTGTAATTTTTTTCCTACCTCCTGTGACGTACCGATGCTAAGAATCTTGTCCATTATCTAGGCCAACGTTTCTATTTGAATTTCTACAGCTCAATACGGCACTTTTAGGCATTCAGGCATGTTTAAAAATTTCGATTGACGTCCGATACTGATAGCAGACTAAAGAACAGACTTTCGAAAGACGAGCATTGCTCGTCGTTTGGGAACGCGAATTGGCACGCGAAGTACATACATATACGGTATCTATCTTGATCTATGTCTGTGGTTCTACTGTATTTTATCGAATAATGTTCAATCGATCTGTTCTTTAGACTTAGGAACGAGTTTAAGCAGTTTATGGACAATATCTACTATTGTGTTTAGTGCAAAGGTTCTAGATTGTTCATACTAGATGTATTGCAGTGTTACTTAAATTTAGCTTTGTATCATTCCGTTCTTTTCTAGCATATCACGGTAAATGACGATTAATACTTTAGTTGCTTTGATAATTTATACTCTGTTCAAAATTGCCGGAGAATCTGCAATTTGAAATAGAATATGTAATGCGATATTAATATATCTTTGCTTGAAACATAATATCGAACAGAGTATAAATATACTTAGTTACATAAAATGTTATTTTAGGGCAATAAACCGGTAACGTCCGGTGCGTTTAACGCGCGTTTTCGATAGCAATAATTGTATATACTTTAATAGATAGGCTAATTATTGTATGTTAAATTAAATTTTTTAAGAGAGCTTTATACGGTATGCGGTATGTAAATAGGTGTGAGATTCAAAATTTCACCTAGATCTTCCTTAAAATTAGGATTGCAATTTTAGCCTCACTCGGTGTATGTCTATTCCCGTTCTCATACGGATCAATAGTAACATACGATGTTCTTTCAACATTCAACTTATCATTACCGATTATGTTGAACAACAGTAATAAGTTAAAGGCCCATTGTCTTTTTTTTTGCGACGACACAAAAGAATCCTCGTTTTTGCGGGCTTTAAAGCAATAAAACAGATTTTAGACGCAATTTCACTTGAACATCGTACGTGATGTCGTGTCACGTACGTCGTGTAGGTGGTCCCGAAATGTCTTCACTCCATTGGATCATCTGTATAATGCGGGTTGCCAAAAGTTGCACATTGCTGTATTGCTCGCTAAGGGTCTGCCTGCACTGCGAATTTTCTCACAATCCTGTAACACATTGAATTGTTTCAGAATATCCGCACTTTCAATGACAGCTTTATATATGAATAAATTCGCGAGAGTAAAGGCCTGTTTCACCAGTTTCTGATAAAGTGTCGAATAACTATTCACAGCTTTTTTGATAGATTCTCCATATTTTACCTGTCAACTTATGTGGTGAATAGCCTATTCGGCACTTATCAGGTAGTGGTGAAACAGGCTCTAAATATTGCGCAGTGAAAATTCTCAGTGCGGACGGGACCTAAAAGTTTTTCTGTTAGACCTTCAGCTACTCGATGACGTTATATTTCAGGCCTGTTTTTTGGCCTAATAATGTGGCTTAAGGGGTTGAGGATTTTCAGGACCAGGAATGTAACTCATAACAGTTAACACTATAATATAAGTTACTAATTCTGTGTAACAGTGCTAACGCTTACCATCATGTGATACATTTGCTTCTTTCCTGGTTCATAAAAATCTCCAGAACTGCAATTAGTAACTTGTGTTCCCCACAATAGTTTCAGTGTTAGTAGCGTTAAATTCTTATGAACTCGTAATTTTTGATATTCAGTGTTTCTTGTACGAACGGTTGTTATGTAGTAGTAGATTGGTATCAGCGTTCAGTTCCCTAGCTTTTGTATGGCCACAGTCACAGAGTGCCAAGCGAAGTGGATGGACAGGTAGTTCACTCTTGTAAATTTTGTAAAAACACCTTTTGACTAAAATTATGAACTAGTCCGAAATTGTACATAGATAGATGTTTGTTACCTGTATATTGTAGATAGAATATTCTTTTGACAATTATTGTATATTCAATAAAAAACATTTATTAATTATTGTTAAAATTATTTATAAATTACGTTCTAAACGCTCATTAGATAATTCGATTTGTGAGTTATTTTATTTGTACATTTTACAATTTTGTTTTTAATTAATTTAACCATAAATGACAGTAACGTACTTTTTGTAGCCATATTTATATTTTTTTAAAACGAATATTACGTGTAAGTTTAAATCTCCACAAATGGATTCTAAATAAATAAATCCGAAAATAAATGTGTGCAAGTTGTTTCATTTCTTACCAAAAACTCCCTGCAATAGTAATTGATATTAAGAACCTATTAACATAATAACGAAAAGTAATAGGTACTTCATATTAATTATTATGGCTATTGAAGAGCTGTCAGTATAAAATAGAATGTTCCTGGAACGATGATAGACTGCAAATACCCCATTTGGAGTAACACACGACTTGTACACGGCCAGCTTTACAATAAAACACGAAGGCGCATACTTTTGGGAAATTATAAAATGAATCACCACATACTTTTCTTACGAGATAATGTTTCAGTAAAATATGATACTATAAGCATAAAGTATAAAACATTATTGCATACTTCATAAAAAAGAAAGTTTAATTAAAGTTAACTTACACCTTGTAATTAAGTAATCGGTTTTTCCTGGGTCTCCGTTTATCAGAATTTCGGCATCCCAATTAAGATATGCACAAAAGTAAGCTCAGAGGCCGTTAAACAAGTTTATTTACACTTTTATGGCTAATTTATACCGTACCCTTTGTAAAGGTGTGTTTACACTAATGAAATTTATTCTACGAAACCACTAGGTACGGTGCAGTTAGGTAAGGGTAGTGTTAAATAGTATGAGTTTTCTCGTAGGCTTAGCGAAAATATTTCCTTTTTATGTAGATCAGTCTTAACTAAAGTTATTTGTTTGTCGAGTAATTTACCTAATTTATCGTTATATCAGACTGTATTATAGGAATTAGTAAATAGAAATAGACATTTTATATTAAATGTCGTATAAATTTTCCACATGTTGCGTGATGCAATGCAGGTAACCATAGACATAAAAAGAGTGGCCAAAAATTTAAAAATTATCTTTATGTACTTATAATTCTTCTGTGAGTGTGTATGTCACTGAACTTCTCTCAAACGACTGGACCGATTTTGATGAAATTTTTTGTGTCTGTTCAACGGGATCTGGGAATGGTTTAGATTCACAATTTTGTCCGCTGGACAATGTTTTTTTAATTAATTTTTAATTTATTAGTAGTTGCTGATTTTGGAATGTTTTACATTGGATCCGACAGACGGCGATACCATCGCAGTGTCAAATTTTAAATAATATTCCAATTCGAATTTTAATTTTAGTCTGTCCCGACAGTTAGCGCTGCGATCAAATTAAAAAAAAAAAAACTTATATGCTTAATATGGCAAAGAAACGTTTGCCGGGACAGCTAGTAATATTACAAAGCTGCAGAGTTTGTTTGTTCGAATGCGCTAATCTTAGGAGGTACTGGTTCGATTTGAAAAATTATTTCAGTGTTAGATAGCTCATTTTTCGAGGAAGGATTTTAATAATAATATGATCACGCTAAGACTAATAGAACCGATGAAACAGAGGAAAATGTGGAAAACAGGAAAAAATATTTGAAAGTGCTTATTTCACGAACTATTACAATATAAGTACTATAATTTGGTGTACCTATCACAAAATATAGGTATTTAATTTTGTAGCAATGATAATGGCAGTTAAGGATCAACATAAAGTAAGTAGGTAAGTACTAAAAGCTTGCTCAAGTAATTCACTGCAGGTCAAAAATCATAAAAGTTGAAATAAACGTGTCTCCTAAACAAAAGCAAACATGTCTCCCATATGAAATCCTCATAATGAGTCACGCATTTATTTTACACATATTTGCTCCTTACCTTTACATTAAAGCAAAAAGGATACGTAAGAAATCTTCACGCGAAACTCAACCTTCAAAGCCTTACAATACAGGACATATCCGCCCGTCGCAAAATGATGAGTTGTCTTCAAGTAATTGTGGCTGCGTTCATTTTTCAATATCTCCGTATATAAATCTTAGTAATTGAAATTCACCATGGAACTCTTGTCGTAAATTTTTTATTAGCTCTGCAGTATCATAAATACTGATCAGAACAAAACTGGATTTAGGTCCTAAGGTATCAGAAGGTGGAATTTAGCCCTACGTGTGCACAAACATGAGCTCTATTTTTTAATGCTTTGAAGCCTTTAGCCAACAGTTTTTTTTTATTATGTAAGGGGGCAAATGAGCAAACAGGTCACCTGATGGAAAGCAAGTACCGTCGCCCATGGATATGCAACATCAGAAGAGCTGCAGGTGCGTTACCGGCCTTTTAAGAGGGAATACGCTCTTTTCTTGAAGGTTTGCAGGTCGTATAGGTTTTAGTTTGCATAAATTGATATTTTTTAGGGAATGCCTCCGCTGCCGGCGCCGGTTGCTGAAATGGCTGCCGGCGCTGTTCTCCGAACTCCGAAGTTTGCCGAAGTCACGCGATGTTTGCCGAATAGGCTGCCGGCGCCTATTCGGCAAACATCGCTTGTCAAATAATAGAATAATGATCAAAAACATCAGTCTTGAGCTAAAGGACTATGAAAAGTACAATGAATAAGGTCATAAATAGTCATATTGTAAGGATGCATATTTGAATCCTTCGATCGGGGATTCTTGAAAATGCTATTGTATTCTATTGTTGACGCGATCACCGGTGCTCGTAGGGGGCTTGAATCTTGATGGGTTAATGGTGGTATTGATGATGCTGATAAATGTGATCTGCATAGTAGCATAATACAATATCTTTGCTTCTTTAAACAATGCTGAAACTCTCTAATATGTAGGTACATAATATAATGGATCTGAAGTTCTGTTTAGTATCTTCGGAATATACCACGGGGTTTTATAACTGTAGCTGTGGTGCAAAATCTTACTTTTTTGAAAAAAGGTAGCTAAGGTAAAGCTAAGCTAAGAAAATGCATCACAAAAAACTAAAATATCCACAGCCGAACAAATAGGTACCTACTTAACTAACTTTCACCTTTGGAAGTCGGTAAAGTCGAATATATTAATTGAGATTAAGTATAATTATTTCTTGTTATAATTTGTGTATCGGGACTGGAACCTAGCGCTTTACGCATTATCACCGGCTTCCATTTTGAGTGCCAGCACCGGCAGTCGTTGTTTTATATCTCGGCTGCCGGCAGCGTACTTACCGCCGGCTCCCATTACTGATATTTTTGGGAGCCGGCGCCGGCAGCGGAGGCACTCCCTAATTTTTATGGCAAAGTTAGAAAAAAAGAGTTGATTGAAGCTGAGACATCGCATAGTTACAAAAACATCGCATTGCTACAGAAATCTCTAGAACAGTGGTTCTTAACCGGTGGTACGCGGACCACTGCAGGTGGTCCCTGGAGTGGTCCGCGAAGCCATCCTAATAATATGTGAGACTTCAGAAGTTAGTAAAGAATATGGAGTATGCATCACAAAAATCACTGTAACTCTTAGATTTTTGCCAAATAAAAAAAAAACGGCCAAGTGCGTGTCGGGCCACGCGCAATAATATAGGGTTCCGTAGTACCGCTAGTTTTTGACAATTTTTTAATGTTCAATGAACGTATATTTATAGCGTGTTTTACATTACTAACAACATCATCTCAGTTACTTTCAAAGTAATTTGAACGAAAAGTTCCATTTATATTTCGCCGAATACATTTTTTTAGTTGATCGACTATTACTCAATAACTTATGAAGTATTCTTAGCCGTGATAGTTTTCCTTTTAAATTCAGCATATTTCCTACTCCCGTGAATTGTTTCACATTTTCAGAACCAACTGTTTAGCTGGTGGAAGGGGGGGACAATGGACTCTAACGATTTTTTCCACTTTAAAACTTAATATTTCACAAACGGATCCCTAAATCGGAAAATGATCTATGAATACTCGCAATATTTTTAAAAAACCTATTCAACGACACCCCACACGATGGAGTGAGCGCGAAAAAAAATTTTCATCCCCGCTTGATGTGTAGGGGAGGTCCCATAAAAAAAATATTTTTTTACGATTTCATGTACGATTTTGTTGTCATCATTAATATGTGTATTCACACCAAATTACAGCTTTGTAGATAGTCTCTGAGTAAAACCGCGGACAGACAGACAGACAGACAGACGGACAGACGGACGGACAGACCGAAACTATAAGGGTTCCTTGTTGACTACGGAACCCCAAAAATAATAATAATAAACTTTATTCTCATTTTAAAACATTACACAACCTTACTTAAAACAACATAAAATTTCAGCTTAGTAAAATATAAAATAAGAAACAAAATATGACACAGAGAAGGAAAAAAAAAATTATATATATACACAAACAAAAGAAACTTATGAACTAAAACTAAAAGTAAAATATTTTTTGAATGTATGGCAGTGCAATGCCAAAAATGAAGAAAAGGGGACCACTCAGGTTATGACAGCGACTTGCGGCGCTGTCCCTGGTCTTCCGTGATCACCTACGTCCTACCCCCCATCAAACAACATAAAACAAACAATACAAAAAAAAAAAAAATATATGTTCAAAGTGCAACTCTCGCACAGCTTTATAGTTTCAAGTATGATAATCATAATATTATTATTACTATATAGGTGGATGTTAACGTGAAAGTTAAAATATACTATATGTATTATATTGATAACATAATAAAATATAGTGTGTATAAAATATATTATTTATAAAGTTATTAACTTATTTTAGAAAATATACATATAATTTAATATGAATTAATTACTATTTATTTGAAGTTGTAACAAGTGATGCTTGTAATGACGTTTAAAACTATTGATGAACTTTAAAGATCGTAGTGGTGGCAGAAGGTTATTCCATATTTTACTGGCAACATATCGTGAAAATGAGTGCTAATTATAAAGTTGTCCTTGTTATCTTTATTAAAAAACCCTTATTTTAAGAAAACCAACTGGGTGCTCCCCGGTTAGGCAAGCATTTGATAAAATGGTCCCTCATGACTAAAAGGCTAAGCACCACTGTTCTAGAATCTAGATCATCAACAAGTGACTTTTGTTTGTGTTTAATAAAACGACTAAAGTCTACACAAATTTTCACATAAGTCCACAACA
The DNA here is from genome assembly GCA_937595015.1 of Polyommatus icarus. Taxonomy (NCBI): domain Eukaryota; kingdom Metazoa; phylum Arthropoda; class Insecta; order Lepidoptera; family Lycaenidae; genus Polyommatus; species Polyommatus icarus. The sequence continues at coordinate 18,537,647 of OW569325.1, read as the reverse complement.
ACTTTGGCTACTTACTATCCGCAAAATGCTCGGTTCTCGTGGGATTTCCCGGAGTCACATGGTATATAAAAGCTAGAATTTGTAGTAAAGGAAGATTCCGACGAGCACGTACCGCTCGAAGAAGTCAAACTGCAATTCCCCGCGGCGACGACACTCCAACTTCTAGAATCTCTGAAACTTATCTCTCAAATTCAAACATTTGAAAATTATTTCGATCCACGAAATCAATGCTTCATATTTTACGATAATTCTTTTGTATGGGAGTTCTCCAGGGAAAAAGAGAGTGAAGTCGATTTTCAGTTATTTTAAAACTTTAAAGAAAATATTCAGAAATAAACTAGAGTCATTTTAAGTTATTTTCTTTGAATTATTCGGTTAATATAAAGGCACCGAGTTGTAATAAATATTATGATCCTGCAGTTGAAAATACCATGCCATATTTTTATATTATGCAGTAATAATAATATTAAGAAGATAAAAATAAAAAGCAATGTATTGGAGTTAATAGAGCCTACCTAATCTATAATTTTAACGATCTTGTTGTCCTTTACAAAACTTATTTTCATCCTTATTATAAGCAATAAAATTCCAGCTTGCTGTAAAAGTACTATAATAAGTAAATTCATATATGAAAATACCTCAGCATTTTTACCTTTCATTATTTCACCTCATCAATGGAAAGGCTCCTAAATTCGCCCTCACGAGTGGTGAATAAAATTTCGGCTTTCTAAAATAAACGCTAGGATTTTCCCATATTCATACTCAATCAGAGCGAGCGGTATTTCAGATATAGAATTTTTGATTGTTACCCTACTTCTTTGTATGCTCAGCTTTATATTTGCAAAAAACAAACAGCGGGAGTTTCTGGGTCAGGATAATAACGGGTCCTTGCACCGACTGGGAAAATATTTGTTGAGGTTGGGACTCATTGCATTTGTAGACTTTACGGCCTACTCGCTTTTTACATATAAAATGCTGGAGCTAATTATGTCAAGAAGCTCACTGAGCTGATAGTAAGATTGTAGACTAATTAGATTGTAGATATCATACTCAGGTTTTCATTGAGGATTCCTGATAGGAATCGATACGAACATAATAATCAAAGACGTGAGTGGAACAACTACTAATTTTTACTTATAATTTTAACAAACTTTGTAACTAACCTACTTAATCATCTAGCTTATATATCTGACGATGCATAAAATGCACATTTTTTGATTTCGAATAAATTTCCTGGCCCTACGGCCTCCATTTATGCAAAAAACGGCAATTTTGAAACTGTCACTTACCTGCTTTCATCACTCATGTCAATTGTGTTTTATCATATTATTCTACACTATCATAATAATTATACCTAAATATGTTTTCTTTGCAACGAATTAGCTCTGAAAGTAGTGAACCGATTTTGATGAAAAACAAAGTATGTAGATTGTAGAGTACACCACGAACATAGGTTATTGCGAAAAAATTATCATTAATTGTGGGATACAGTATATTTATGAGACGTGCGAAGCTGCTGCACGCAGCATTGTGGCAAATCTTCGAATCATGCGTCACTTAGAAAAATAAGTGAGTATTAATTTTTTTATTTGTTTATTATGCAGGGATTTTTCGTGTATTAAATAAACAAAAACCTGTCTTAAAACCCAAACTCAATCAATTTTGTTATCAGTGCAAAATCAGAAACGCCACCATCGGTCAGGTTTTTATCTTAAAGTAATTTATTTGCTACAATATGATTATGTTATTATTGAAATTAAAACAAGACTGAATTCTCAGAATATCCCTTATTAAGATATGATTGACAATGTGTATGTTGTTATTTTTTGTTATGAGTTTATTTACTTTTGGTGCAGCCTTTTATAAAGTTGTCAATTAAAATATTGTTCTGTTGTGTGTGTGTGTCGATGTCCAAATTTTTTTCAAACTTGTTTTTTTTAAATCACACTATGTATTTACACTTTTGATTCGGATTAAATATTTTTTGTAGAAAGAGACAGTACGATATTTAATTTTAACCCCTGCTTACATTTAACCTAAAACGACTGTTTTGCATGTAGTATTTTTTAGCTCACACGAATATAAAATTTAAAGCAACAATGATAATATTATGTATCTGTCGCAGCCCACTGGTTAAAATAGGCGTTCAATCAAACAGCTAGCCCTTTGACTGAACAACGCCGTTCAATCACACGGCTAAACGTCGCTTAGCTGACTTGTTTACTGCAACGTTCAATACTACAGCTAGTCGTCTAGCTTCGCCAACTGGTTAAATAGCAAATTAACTAAGGTGACCATTAGTTAATTTTGTAATTTGAGAGAATAGGAAAACTTTTTGTAATTTCTTGGGAGATTTACGTATATTTAGTTATTTCTTTCCGAAAAATATTATCTTGAAACAATCACAAACACCGGCATAGTTGACGCCATTTTGTAAACAAAATGCACCTAGCGCCGCGGTGGTGAGCGCTGAACTAATTCAATCAAACGGCGGCTTTTGAATCAGCTGTAGTGTTGAACGTTTTGAGCGACTTAAATATTCAATTAAAAAGCTAGACCTGTGATTGAATGGCGTTGTTCAGTCAAAGGGCTAGCTGTTTGATTGAACGGCTATTTAAACCAGTTGGCTGCGACATATCTATTTAATAACGTAGTTTGTATGATTTAGTGCAACATAACCTCAAATTGTAAATAATGCACAGCGTAAAAAAGGTTAATTACTTTTAACATAATATTAACATTTTAATGGCGACTGACGAACGTTATTTAATCTCACAGGACCCTATTTCCTACGACACAAGGATCATTATTTGATACTCCAAGGTAGAATAACTGTGAACGGTCTGTAGTCTGTACTCTGTACTGACGACGCGGGCGACCGTTCTGTTTACACGAGGAGACGGCCAAGTAATTAACTTTTATATTTTCATGCGACCACCGACATTGTTTTCCTCAGATTTTACTATTAACGACCCTTTAGTATTTACGGAGGTGGAAAATTGATTAAACGACATCTGCTTGAGCTGCTAAGATAAAATGGAAGTGGATGGTTCATACCAGCTTCCCGACCAAGGCAAGAATCGCCACAGGATGGATACCTTAAGATGGAGGACGGCCCGTCCGGGAGGTGTGAGGCCGGCCTCGAAAAAGGCGGCAATATGAGCTAGTTACACACAAGCCAGGTTTGTAACACAATTAGGACGTAGGAAATGGAGGCCTTGGGGGAAAAAGGAAGCCTTTGCCCAACGACTCACATAAAAAAGACATCAAAGTTTTTAGTTGATGCCCTCCAAAAAAAAACAGTTCATCTTAGTTATTTTTTTTTTTTATTAATTATATTGCTTGCAAGTTAAGACTGTGTTACAAAGAACGTATTTAAAAAGATAGATCTAATAAGGCCTTAAAAAGGTGCTTTTAAACTTTAAACATTTAAATAATAATAATATATAACTTTACAATTTTTGAAAAGTTAAAAAGACTTTACTTTTCACAAAACAATCCTTTTATGTTCCACAGCAATTAATTTATCCGATCTTCGGAGTATTTTAAACTTTAATTTAAGGCAAAGTGTTTCAAAGTGACATTGTTTTCAAAACTTTATTGCTTTGAAACAAAGGAACGCCATATTTTGCTACCAATCCGTTTGTTAAACTCCGATAGGATAAGGGGCCGTCCATCAATTGCGTGAGACTGTGTGAGGATTTTTGACCGCCTTTCCCCCTATTGTAAGGTATATTGAGACTTCCTTGACTTATCCTCATCGCCACCTGATCCCACGTGACATTTAGCATAAAAATGAAATATGTACTTATAAAAATGCATTAAAAATATTGTCTTGAAAATTGCTATCTGAAATATATCCAATTAGATAGATACTACTATTGTTGAGTTAGCATGTGAGTCATATTTTTTTTTAACGGGCGGATCCACTGTTGTACTCATTCCCACTACTGTACCTATATAGCCGGTACCAACCACGAAAACCTTTTGATATAATCTCAAGGAGACCGAGCGATATGCTAAAGCTTTCTTGGTAATTAATTAGAAGCGAATAGGAGGGGTAGGAAGCATTCCAATTTTCCTCCTCATACAAAGCGGGAGACAGCATAAAGTTGCAATGATCAAAAGGCAAAAGTCTAAGAACTTAAGGGGAGGCACCACGGGAATATACTTCAATAATTATTAATAACTAGATGACGCCCGCAACTCCGTTGCGCCAAAACTCGTTTATCGCGCAGGAAACATACATTTTTCCGGGACAAAAAGTATCCTATGTGATATGTCCTTTCCCGGGAATCAAAGTATCTCCATGCCAAATTTCAGCAAAATCGATTCAGTGGTTTGAGCGTGAAGAGGTAACGGACAGACAGTGGATGTTTTTGTGTTAAGAGTCCGTATACGAAATTTTGCCGATTTCGCTCGTTTAACAGACGTGATTTAACAGTTAAAATACAGTATTTCTATAAGTTTTAATGCACAACATGTAAGATCATTTCAATTATAATCTAATGTTGGAGCTAGATTTTTTATTTTTTTTAAGTATCTTTAAATAATCCAACTCCAATCCGCGACAGTTTTGTGATTTTTGCTGTAAAAGGTTTAGAATATCACCTTTTAGTCCATTGAAATGTTACATTTGCTTTGCATTTATTAGAGGACGCTATTTTATTTTTTTAATATGTTGGGGGGCTCAATAAAAGCTTAACCTCAAGTTTGTGGGGTCGCCACTCTTGTCCCCCGGCCGCCATCTTGAAAAAAGGGGTGACAACACTATTTTCGTGATATCTCGGAAACTATACGTCTTACAAAAAAAAATGTAAGAACATAACTTGTTGCAAATTATTTTGCCTACAAAAATGCTTATATAACTTTTTACCCTAAATTAAAAATTTTAAAAGTTATAAGCAAAAAAGTGAGAACATTTTTGAAGAGGTTTATTATCACTTTTTTACTTTGTTTAACACATTTTACAAAAAATACCTTAGACCAACCTTGTAGATGATCTTTTGAGAAAAAAATCCCCCGATCCCATGAAAATAATTTTCTGCAGATACAAATGAAACTGTGGAACCATGTGTGGCTACAGAAAAGCAGGCCTGACATGCTTTATAGTATAGTAGGCATGTGCAGACTAGTATAGTAGATATACTATAATATAGTTTGCATATATTTATGTAGTGTAGTATGCATACTGTAGACTGTGGCTGCAGAAAAGCAGGCCTGAAAAGCTTTTAAGAATAGTAGGCATACTGAAGAGCATTTTAGGTCTGCTTTTCTGCAGCGACACATGCTTTCACAGTTTCCTTTGCATCTGCAGAAAATTAATTTCATGAGATCGGGGGGATTGGGGGATCTTTTTCTCAAAAGATCATTAACAAGGTTATTCTAAGGTAATTTTTTAGTAAAATGTATTAAACGAAGTTAAAGAGCGGTAATAAACCTTTAAAAAAATATATCACATTTTTGCTTATAACTTTTTGAATTTTTAATTTAGGGTAAAAAGTTATATAAACATATTTGTAGGCAAAATAATTTTCAACAAATTATGTTCTTACAATTTTTTTGTGAGACTTATGGCCTGTTTCACCGCTTCCTGATAAGGTGCCCCATATATTTGACAGATTTTCCATACTCCATCTGTCAAATTAAGTGGTGGATAGCCTTATCAGAAAGCGGTGAAACAGGCCCTTATAGTTTCCGAGATATCACGAAAATAGTGTTGTCATCTCTTTTTTCAAGATGGCGGCCGGGGGACAAGAGTGGCGACCCCACAAACTTGAGGTTAAGCTTCTATTGACCCCCCAACATATTCCAAAAATAAAATTGCGTCCTCTAATAAATGCAGCGGTCCTAAAATTGTAACATTTCAATGGTCTATTTTTATGGATTGTATTGACGTCTTAACGGTATAAAAAAAATACAATGTACTGTTGAGAAAGTCGTCTATACAATGTTGGAATTACTTTTCACCACTTTCATATAAAAAACCCTTTAAATAACAGAATACCTATAGCTGTCCGCTAACTTGGCGATCGTCCTTTTTCACCTGGCATATGAAAGACGGGCGTGAGTGTGAAGAGAGCAGTAGAAAAAAGAGTACGGGCTCTTAAACTGTTGGCAATAATAATTATCATGCGAAAGTGCCGGTGTTTTTTTGTGTTACAGTGAGTCATCAGTAAAAATGTAAAAATCTATACTACGAAAATAATTTTGTGAAAAAAAATTATGTAAGCAGATTCTGAGAAACACTTTCCTCTACATGAGATTTGCCTGGACCCCCTACCTGGACCCCGTATACCTTACGTAATTTGTGGATGCCCCCTTAAGTATAAAGTTAAACAGTACTTTTACTAAGATGGTACTTGGCAGACAGAAGCGTCTAATATAGCACATTCGAGTTAGTGTACCTAAGTTTTATTAGTGCTCAAGAGTTTCTTGTTCTCATAAAAGTTTATACACACCAATTTCATTAATACGAAATCCTGTTATCTATTAAGTTTGACCTATGATTATTATTATTATAGATATGTTTTTTAAGAAACATTGGTACCTTCTTAATAATGGTTCAATTGGCCTATTGATGGCAAATAGTCTTTTCTAGGGAAAAGAAATGACTGCTTAATGCTACTGAATTTACCTAAATTTAATATAATTTAACAGAATGTACAATCCAAACACTATGTTCAAAATGTTTGTCTAGAAGAAATACTTGAATCATTGATATATATACATAGGCCCTTTTCACCACAAAAGTGCCGGATAGGCAATTGGCATTCACAGTTTATTTGACAGATGCTCCATACTAGTCTATCTGTCAAGTTAAGTTGTGGATAGCCCTATAAGTCATAAATCATAACATAATATTATCATTAGTTTAACAAAGTTTAACAAATTGTTCCTTTAGCAGTATATGAATTTGCTAATAGCTTAACAATAAACGGAAGGCCCTATTAACGAGTGATGATCTTGCAATGAAGACCTATATAAAGTCAAACCAGTGCAGCACCAGTTACGTTTGGAGTAAACGATCAAACCGGTACCCGATACACACAACAACAAAGTAACACGAACTACAGATGGTACAGAATTATTATACCTCCAACATAACCTTTATTGTTTTGCCAAAAGAATCATTTTTGAAATGAAATCTGAAATGTACAAATGATATTGGTTTCGTTATTCTCTGTTATTATATTCGATACGCAGTCAACAACTGCAATTGAATCCTAAGCCAAATTGCTTTAAAGAATTTCCACTGAAATCGAACAGCCACGATCTACCGGATTATTACAATATTATGTTTATTCTGCTTTATGTTACATGTTATAAAAATGGTAAGAATAAAACGTTCCATTATTAAAATTAAATCCTACAGAATATAGCTGATAGTCTAGACTCTACACTTTACACAATTTTTTTATAATATTAATAAAGAAAAGAGTCAATCAATGAATATTTAATTTATTGATTGCATTGAATACGTGTAAGCCTTTTAAATCACTAAACTACTACTGGACGGACTAATTTCGATACAAGTAAAAAATAATTATTATTATGATACAAACGTAGAATAGGACTGACATTCAACGACACGTCTACTTAACCACCAAATCGTTCGAATTTCGCAAAATTTCTTCTTCTACTTATAAATTTCGAGCAATACAGGTCATAAAAATCACCATTCGATAGTAATTAAGAACCTTAAGGGCCTGTTTCACCACTTTCTGATAAAGTGGCAAATAGGCTATTCACAACTTTTTTGACATTCTCTATAAGTACTTTGACTGTCAAGTTAAGTGGTGGATCGCGTCACGTGCCTATTCGGCACTTATCAGGAAGTGGTGAAACAGGTCTTCAAAAAAAGTTCTACATTTACTCTTTCTTGGCATACTGTAAAAATGCTATTTGATTCTAAAAAAAGCTAAGTTAATATCTAAGTTAGCACTCTAGCACAGGTTCGGTAGTCTTATGGACTGTAAGGCGCAAATTAAAGGCATCTAAGGTAATTGCGTAGCTCGCAGGTGGTCTCAAGGAATTTTACTCCACGGAGTCCCATAATTTCAGCTTAACTCCCAACTCCTGTATCAGCAAATTACTGTACATTATATAATATAATCTAATAGTTATTAACAATATTATATACGAAGGACATTGTTGTAAGAAACGTATTAGCTATGTCCACATTATGCAATTTCATCTTCAATTTTCGTCATATTCTTTTTATTCAACTTTCGTTTGGCATATTCAAATCAAATCAAATCAAAATAATTTATTCATGTAGGTCACACAGTAACACTTATGAACGTCAAATAAATAGGTAGTTTATACATTAACATTATTAAGATTTAACTTCCTATAGTTATTACAAAATTCCATTTTCTAAAATTACCATACATATAATAATATATAGAACTGTCAAAATTGAACTTTTATTTAGGTTGTAATACATTTTTATAATAATGTTTGTATATTTTAATGCAATAATAATTCAATAACTGAATGCCGCAAAATCCACCCGCGTTGAAAGAAAAGCGCTACGATTTCAACGCGCGTCACGGGCATGCCTCACGTTCGCTGTTGACTGCGCTATAACGCATGCTCTTGATGAACAGAAAAAGGCCCAGTGTGGACAAAGCTATTGCAATACAAGGATATCAATTTGTCAGAGAATAAAATATTATACTGGTCATTATTACTAATTTTAATTATGATCACAGCATAATTTTATGAAACTACTGTTTCAAAGTAAATCTACGCACAATAAAATATTTTTATAAATTAGGACACTCCATCTACACTTTACAGGGTGAAACGAAACAGTGAAATTACATTAGTTGTTGTATCAGTTGCCTGTATTGAGTTCACTGTGAAAGTAGCAGCGTTGGTGCTTTCACAGTAAGAGTAACTTTTTTTACTTGTGTATAGGAAAATTCATGACGCAGGGGCGCTTGCGCAATGCGCATACCAATCACAAAAAAATTTGCTTTTTCAGCGCTGCTACTTTCACAGTGAACTCTATATTATAGTGGACATATTATACGCACCCTGAAGCAATATCGCTTTGTTTTGTTACTCTCTGTATTCAAAGTTTCATCTAAACAACATAGAGCTTATTACGGATCACCTATAAAATATTATTATGTTTGCGAAATTATAAAAAAAACGATCAAGTTCTTTTGGTGCTCCCACGCCGCAGTCAGAAAATGTTTAGTAACGTTATAAGTAAACATTTGTTAGCAAACATTTAATCACAAATGTAAAAATATGTTAAAAATGTTTTCATGTTAGACAATGTTTAGTAAACGTAAGTTAACAAATTATAGCAAAAAATTATAACAAAATAAAATATATTGTGTTACCTTTTGTTTGTAAACCTTTTATAAAGGACGACGGGGTATGCGGTGAGCCAATACCAGATTTAAATTGTTATAGTATGTTAGTAAATATTAGTAAATATTTTTTATTAGTCTAAGAGCACTTATAGCATGTAACAGTTCCTAATAAAATGTAACAATTGACAAAATTTGTTAGTAAATGTTCTAACGGCGGTGTGGTGCTCACCATTTCGATGTAAAGAAACCTTCCCTAGTAGGTACTAGGTAGGTGAAGTAATATCTAACTGATTATCAAAATATGTCGAATACGATACGAAAAAAGTCTGTAGTATTAAGTATTCATAATATTATTATTTAAAATTTAAATTATCCAATACCTATTTACATTGCGGTTTTTGAGCCCCTTGCAAGTATTGAGTTGCTCTAACGGATGCAAAAAAACCTCGTTTGTGGTTTTGTTGCATCCTTCTTATTTGAAAAGAAATCAGATATTCATGACTTATGTTACATTACTCGCAAAATACATAGTTAATATTATGGGCTGCGCAAAGCTTGAGATCGGTCGACAAAACTAGAAGAATAAGTACATATTATTTTCCCTAATGACTCGCCTGATTACTGATAATCACTCCTCATGAAAGATAAAACTAAGAGAATATTATAATTGTGAAAAATTTAAGGGAAGATTTACATTTTTGACATGCGATCTTAATAAACTACGTGCTCTACAACACAAACATGGAAACACATTGACATAATAAGAGAAGACAATGATTCCAATTAACGGAAGCAGGCAATTTTTTGGATGAATTAGTCATAGTCAACCATGTCTAATGCAGACTAAAATACAAACAGAATACAAAATATAACGCTAAACCATAACAAGGAGTAAACAAAAAGAAATTATTACGCACAATTAAAGATTGAAATTAAAAATCAGAAACATCTGTGTCCGACGGAGGAATTACCGCCACAATGTATGGAACGTTAACAATAAACGCTTCTCTTTTTACACCGGAACAGTGCCGAGTTGTGAAAAAACACAAACAATAAAAGAAGGAAGATACGGGGACGTTTCGCGCCCTGGCCATAAAATTAAATGGAAAAGGGGCGCAAACGCAACGCCAACTTTCGGCCGGGTCAGTACGGTAACGCGCGGACTTATGAAAAATCGCGCAAGTTAAAACGCCTTCTCAGATAACTTGTTAGTTATTGCTTTTTTGTAAGGCTACCTGCAGCGAACCTCCTCGGCTCGGAATTAATGTTCGAAGATTTAAACTCGTAATAACTTCAGTGGCAGTTACTTTGTTCGTAATCTCAAACGTTTGTCAATATTCTGTTTGCATAAACTTCGTTTTGTTGGACGTAAATTAATTCTTGGCATGTTTTATTGTGCAGCATTTTTGAACATGTTGCGTCGGTACTTTAAGAAGTGACAATAAATAATTTTTAAACAGTATCTCATCTTAAAGTCTTTAGGCATAACATAACAGAATAATTCCTTAACAAATATCATTTTCTTCGTGGTCAATAGATATTTCGTTATATTCACTGCTTTCAATAGATATATTGGCTAGCGAATAATCCCAGTTTACGGTGGGGTGACACAATCAAACATTGAAAGGCCAGATAGGAGATCTCGAGAGGATCGATTAACACTACAGACTGGAGTGTCCGGAACCCTGTCGAGTGACACGGCCACGGATATTAACCACTCCATAGCTAATTGTTCCCAGTTCAATTATCGAACAACTGTCAACAGGGCATTGGAGGCATTGAAGCCGACGACACCGACGTGAAACTAACAGTGATTCTATTTAATTTGTCACAATGTCTGTAACGTAAGTTGGTACTAGATGGGCCAATACATGGCCAATACGATTACAAACTTGCATATCTATGATTGCATTGCATCGTCTATGATTGCTCATGATAGACGTCGATTATTCATGGTGGGCTAGACAGCTTTGTAAGCCTAAACATCTTTGCAGTCTTTTAAAACTAGTTTTACATGAATTTTCATTTCTTAATGATAATAATTTTACAAAAGAGGTAAAAAAGGATATGGGCAAAACGCCCATAACTAATTTAATTTGTTATTGAAAAAGCTAGCGGCAATTATGTTTATCTAACATAGATCAATTATGTACCAGAAGACATTTTGTGCAACCTCAAATAAAGAAACAAAGCAGCGAAAACTATATTATAGGATCAAATTCCAAATACTTTACGGATTTAGGTATTAGGTAGATGTATTAACTACTGCGCAAATAGGGGTGCACAGGTTTAAATGTGAGGGTGCGAACTGTCGGCGCCCTTAAGAAAGTTCGTTTGTGAAATTGCAACTGTTTTAATTTTGTTGCTTAAGGGCGTTCCGTCCGGAGATTCCGTAATTGACCGTATTTAAAACCTTATAAACTCATAATCTGAAAGCTACAAAGTTATAATAAAAATACAGCAATAATCTTCAGTATATCAACATTCCTTTTGTCGTTTTAAATTTTATATTTTTGTTTCTTATACTCATGATATCAGCTTCCAAAGTAATACCAATTTGTTAAAATTCAAGCATACATTCAGCATCTCCTTAGGATTTACAAATTACTTTTATTTGAAACTGTCGCCAATAGTTCGACAATATCATAAACTACATATTTGCCGTTTTAAATTTTTTTAGGACAATTTTGAACCAAGATAAGTAAAAATAATAGGGTTTTGGCGCGATCTCGGCAACGCGGCAAATGTATGGCCAAGGTCGTTTGCTCGGGGGACGACCTTAAATGTATGAGTAGAGTATAGCTGCTATGCATTATGTTATACTATACATGATACAATATATTCATCCTAGTACATGAAAGATAATATAATATACTTACTTAACGATAATCCGATGTATACCTAAATACGTTATGGTCATTATGGTTAGGTATACATTGCTCTATCCTTGTTTGTCAAGTCATTTTTCAAGTATCAGACGATAAAATATTCTATACTACACGTCTTTATTGTAATTTTTTTCATTTGTAAGAGGAATAAAATATAAGTAGATGTACTTACTACTTAAGTAAGTATAGGATTTTTCTTGGTCAAACAAAAACTAAGGCTAAATAAGAATTCCGTTTTCTTATAAGTTTTACCATAGAGAGAAGTTTAAATAAAGGTAGTAAACAATGCTAATTAAATCGTTGTTCTTAAACCGAGTTTTGAGATAATAAGTAAAGTTGAGTTAACTGAGGGAGCTAATCCAGAAACACAAAGCATGGTCGAACGAGTCCTCGAATATTTGTCTCTGTTATTCGAAGCGCAATTTCATAATAACACTGAAGATGAAATATTTATTGAAATAAGATTGTAATATTAATTATACTGATACATATCTACTTACACAATATTTTATAATCGCCAGTTTTATGAGTCTATCCGTCTTTATTTAGTGCATAAGCTACTGAACGGATTTAGATGAAAGAGCATTTTTTTGCGAAATTGTGTACAGTTCGTGTGCGATAAACTAAAGCGCAACCAAGTAGTGGTTTCACGCAATTTTGTGGTTCTAGTTTAGTGATAACCATACAAAATCCCTAATTAATACGGATGATGTCATCCATATTAACATTATAAATGCGATAGTGTGTCTGTCTGTCTGTTACCTCTTCACGCCCAAATCGATTTTGCTGAAATTTTGTATGGAGATACTTTGAGTTTCGGGAAAAGACAAAGGATACTTTTTATCCCGGAAAAATCTACGGTTCCCGCCCGATAAATTAATTTTGGAGCAACTATATCATCTAGTATTTTATAAGTTACTGCTAATTTTCAAATGTCGCATACCCACACTTACTATTGAAGGAAGCTATGATTAAACTCGATAACGATCTTCGCCTTTCCGAAATACAAATGTCAGATTTGAACATTCGATACGTTGATGGCTGTGTTGAATAATTCCGTAGTTCGTCGTTCATATTGAATATTCTATTCTTGTGTTACTCACAGGTGTCTGAACAGCTGTTTAACGCCTTGTGCATTAATTATGTATGTGCTTTTATATAAATATGTATTTCACCTTCTGCTTTCTTTTCTACAATCTTAAAGATAAAAATATTTGATTTAGGGCCTGTTTCACCGCTTCCTGATAAGGCTATCCACCACTTAATTTGACAGATGGAGTATGGAAAATCTGTCAAATAACCCTATCGGGCACCTTATCAGGAAGCGGTGAAACAGGCCATTAGTTAATAAATTAACTTTTTTCTTCAAAGTAACAGTTATGTTGGGATTTTCAAACAACGTTGGAGTATCTACCTACTTGTAAATCCGGACATTATATTATTAAGTGTAAAATCAGGTACATTGCACCAGCAGTTAACGCTCACACCGTTCTGAATGCTCGATGATAATAATATTATTTAATATGGAAAAGAACACAGTGTTAGGCTGTCTTTCCACCAGAGCTGAGCGGAGCTGTGTTGCGAGGAATGTGTTTTTGAAAACCAATAGAATCGCTTTATCGACATTTGACATGACTTTGCCATGACATCGCTCAGCACGGCGATGCTATTGGTTCTTAAAAACATATTTCTCGCAACACAACTCCGCTCAGCTCTGGTGGAAACGCAGCCTTACGTTTCACCCAAAAACAATGCAAATGCAGAATACTCGTAAGTGCCTTGATTTGCATATTGTTTAAAATTTACAAAAATCCACACTACCATTATAAATGCAAAAATACGTCTGTCTGTGTATTACCTCTTCACGCCCAAACCGCTGTTCCGATTTACATAGTTTTTTTAGTATGGAGATACTTTGAGTCTCGAGACCTTTCTCGGAACTAAAGTATGTGTAAGATGCTTTTTATCCCGGAAAAATGTACGGTTATCGCGCAACATAGTAGCGGGTGCAATCTAGTATCAAATGAATATTTTGGGTGTATGATGAGATGTTTTGTCAATATGTTAGCTAATTCATTACTGCTGAAACAATAAAAAATGTTCATTTTTATTTGTGAAATGACACACGGCAGCAGGTAGGTTGTAAAGTAACGACATCCGTCGCATTAGCAGAACGGAGTCACGCGAGAGTATTATGTTGCACGACCCCAATTGAATACTTTATTGTTTATCGATAGTTAGATAAGGGCGTTCACAAAGTACGCAAAGTACTTAGGAAGAAGGAGGTATCTTGTTAATAACTGTTAGATTCGTTTTTAAAAGAAAATTATAAAGTTAAATCTTTTATATTAATTAACCTACTTGGCGCCTAAATTGACATGATTTTAAAGATCCCGAAATTGGACGCTTCCAATAAAATATGATCAACGAATTTCAACTAGGTACACAAATTGCGGGACACATTTAGTATTACATATCAATATGGAATAGTGTTGCAACTGGCAATAAAATACCAATTATAGGTAATTAGTAATATTATGTACTAGAATTTGATTATAACAGTGCATTGAACTGACACGTTCATTTTGTCCGTCACGTTACTCGTTACACGTGACACGCATCGATTCTATTATAAATTTAATAATACTCGTCTATTTAACAATGCATGGATTTTAAATTCTGCCTACGTGACGAGTGATTGTTAAAATTAACAATTTATCATAGGTACTCATTTAGATATTTTGTCATTTTATGTGGATAATTGTGATTGATACACATTTTATTTATGATTGTTAAAATATTCACAATATTAAAGTGATTTTGGTAAAGATATATGTACTAAATATATCATAGGCAGATCACCATACCAATAAACGCAAGAATTACCAGCTTTGTGAGGTGTTTCAGCCGGCTGCTTTAACTTTCAGGTATATATTTTTTTTTATATATTTCTTCTTATAAAATCCTTTTCAAAGTATTTCAATATAATATATTTATTCAAAGTAACAGTTATGTTGGGATTTTCAAACAACGTTGGAGTATCTACCTACTTGTAAATCCGGACATTATAATATTAAGTGTAAAATCAGGTACATTGCACCAGCAGTTAACGCTCACACCGTTCTGAATGCTCGATGATAATAATATTATGTAATATGGAAAAGAACACAGTGTTAGGCTGTCTTTCCACCAAAACTGAGCGGAGCTGTGTTGCAAGGAATGTGTTTTTGAAAACCAATAGAATCGCTTTATTGACATTTGACATGACTTTGCCATGACATCGCTCAGCGCGGCGATGCTATTGGTTCTCAAAAACATATTTCTCGCAACACAGCTCCGCTCAGCTCTGGTGGAATCGCAGCCTTACGTTTCACCCAAAAACAATGCAAATGCAGAATACTCGTAAGTGCCTTGATTTGCATATTGTTTAAAATTTACAAAAATCTACACTACCATTATAAATGCAAAAATACGTCTGTCTGTGTATTACCTCTTCACGCCCAAACCGCTGTTCCGATTTACATAGTTTTTTTAGTATGGAGATACTTTGAGTCTCGAGACCTTTCTCGGAACTAAAGTATGTGTAAGATGCTTTTTATCCCGGAAAAATGTACGGTTATCGCGCAACATAGTAGCGGGTGCAATCTAGTATCAAATGAATATTTTGGGTGTATGATGAGATGTTTTGTCAAAATGTTAGCTAATTCATTACTGCTGAAACAATAACAAATGTTCATTTTTATTTGTGAAATGACACACGGCAGCAGGTAGGTTGTAAAGTAACGACATCCGTCGCATTAGCAGAACGGAGTCACGCGAGAGTATTATGTTGCACGACCCCAATGGGCATTGTCCAAAAAAAATCACATGTACTTTTTATATTTTTTTTCGTTAAAATAGGGTATTTTAAGAATATAAATTAAATAATTTTGAAATTCATTGGCTAGTTTTTTCTCAATAAATTTTTAAAGTTTCGCTGTGACGTCATCATCGGCGGCCAATTGACCTCTGCAGTATGTTTTTTTTCCTTTCAATCTTATTTATAATGGCTGGTTCGTCAAATATAAGTTCTCATTATATGAAAGCCGATACGAGAAGCTTACCAAAAGTTCGAAACGTAATGTTGGTCGAATTTATTGCTAATTTAACGCCATTGAAGGTCAAACTAAGGTTAAACATATTTGTTCAAAAATATAAGTAACTAATGGGTATTTTTTTCGTTTATATACAGAAAAACGATCACTGACCTTATTCCTCGAAATGTTTTTGTAATGAGCAAAATTAAAAAAAAATGGACAATCCCCATTGAATACTTTATTGTTTATCGATAGTTAGATAAGGGCGTTCACAAAGTACGCAAAGTACTTAGGAAGAAGGAGGTATCTTGTTAATAACTGTTAGATTCGTTTTTAAAAGAAAATTATGAAGTTAAATCTTTTATATTAATTAACCTACTTGGCGCCTAAATTGACATGATTTTAAAGATCCCGAAATTGGACGCTACCTATAAAATATGATCAACGAATTTCAACTACACAAATTGCGGGACACATTTAGTATTACATAATATATATGGAATAGTGTTGCAACTGGCAATAAAATACCAATTATAGGTAATTAGTAATATTATGTACTAGAATTTGATTATAATTACAGTGCATTGAACTGACACGTTCATTTTGTCCGTCACGTTACTCGTTACACGTGACACGCATCGATTCTATTATAAATTTAATAATACTCGTCTATTTAACAATGCATGGATTTTAAATTCTGCCTACGTGACGAGTGATTGTTAAAATTAACAATTTATCATAGGTACTCATTTAGATATTTTGTCATTTTATGTGGATAATTGTGATTGATACACATTTTATTTATGATTGTTAAAATATTCACAATATTAAAGTGATTTTGGTAAAGATATATGTATGTACTAAATATATCGGAGGCAGATCACCATACCAATAAATGCAATAATTACCAGCTTTGTGAGGTGTTTCAGCCGGCTGCTTTAACTTTCAGGTATATATATATATATTTTTTTTTTTATATATTTCTTCTTATAAAATCCTTTTCAAAGTATTTCAATATAATATATTATTCCTTTAGAAAGAAGTTTATGCACCGACTTCGAAGCAGTTACATTTAGCGATAAGCGTTCGAACAAGTTTTTTCTTTCAAACTTAAGACTTCATTTAAACGGTTTTTCTAGCGCTGCAGTCAATCCATTAATTTGAAATTCTTTTAAATTCATATAAAAAGATAATGTAGATTTACTTCTACATTATAAACATAATTATAATATTAGTTTATCCTTTTATAAGTATTAATGAGTTGAGGGTCAACACAGGGAGCGCACATGGGTGGAAAAAGTTTTTTTTTTACCCGAATCTTTACACAATAAGTATAATTACGTGTGTCTATCAGTCCGTCACCTCTTTACACCTAAACTGTAGAGAGTTTGGGTGTGAAGAGGTAATTATTAACAGACTATTTGCGTCTCGGAAAAATACTTTTACGTAGGATAGCTATAATGTAAAGCAAAGCAGTAGAATCATCTAGAATACCACCTCCTTACATGATAAAGCGTATCATTTTGTCTTGATCAAACAATATGGCGAGAGCATTATTGTATAAGCAAGCAAACAACAAGCTTTCAAACTCTAATGAGGGCGTGAGTGCAATTTCTTGTTCCGAGTATGGAGGATCGCATATGACAGTTTCTTGAGTCCGGACGATGAACCCGAACCCTGGATTAAAATATTTGTACATTTTTGTGTCAATGCCTTAGGAGGTGTTTTATTTGGTTGGAAACGTGAACCAAATGCTCGCTTGTTGTCGTGGGCTTAGGTTTTGTGCTTTACTTTTTTGGATATAAATGTACAAGACAAATATAAGGTATGGTTCTTTTATATTTGATATATTTTGTAATTTGCGTAAAATTTTAGTGCAAAAAACTTAAATATGTGGAATAAAACGTAGATTTTAATTAATCGTAAAGCTTAGCAAGCCAAAGTCGTATTTTGTCTTGTTTTTGCTGCTTTCAAGTGAAAAACATAATATTAGAGTACTTTTAATAATATTATGCTTTTCACTTGCATGAAGTTATTATTCTTCTCTTTTTCTAATTTAGTCAGGTCTTAGCTATAACTCTCGGCACCCCATCCACATAACATAATTTCGGCTGATCGTGTCTACACAAAATTTGCGGTAATGCGCAATGTGTCAATCCATACTTCCACACTAACATTTTATATTAAAGTGTGTCTGTCTGCCTATATGTCTGTATGTCTGTTACCTCTTCACGCCTAAACTGTTGAACCGATTTCACTGAAATTCGGTATGGTGATACTTTGAGCCCCGGGAAAAGATATATGATACTTTTCAACCCGGTAAGATGTACGGTTCCCGCGCGATAAACGAATTTTATCTCGCTGGAACATCTTTTATCTAGTTGCCTATAAAATATGTTTGCTCGTTTCCAGCCTCCCATCATACAATATGTAAACCTTATACTTGTCGTTATTTTATCAACGAGCCTGTGTTTCGTGTGTACGCATTTTTGCCGTGTTTTCTCGGAGATATTATGCCCGTGTAGGATCTTCCTTAGGCCGATACGTCACGTATAAAAATAATGAACATCGTGCGCGTTCCTTCCACGCAACATCTCGTCCCACGCAGACATTACTAAGTCGTAAAAGCCAAGAGGTTTGATGAAAAATCCTCTGTGGAATTAATATCAATATTTTAAGTAGAAATATGATAATTGAGTATGAACAAAGTGTTGATAATCCTGCTACTATGAACTATCTATTATTATTATCTATTATTATTATTATTATTTTAGGGTATTAGTATTTCACATTCGTTTTTTACGAATTACATTTTAACTTACCCATTGTATTGAACAAATTCGAAGCGAACGTAACGCAGACAACCCTAATTTATGTTTGTTTATTATAATGGTACAATTCCGTGCATCGCGATCGATTGCGGTCGCGCACGACCTACGAGTTTCGACTGTCGTCGGCCACTCGAGACCATAGTCAGCGTATGAAAATGTATGGCACCGCTTCCGAGGCCCGCGATTGACGCGCGCTGCCTACGACTATCGTAAGCCGCGCGGAATTGTACCATCGATGAAATTGATTCCTATGCATTTGCGAGACCAACGTCATTTGGTCGATCATGTCAATTCAATGTTAATTGGTATCTGTCGGCTTCGTTTGACGTAATGCGACCAAACTACGTAGGTCCCCCATCTGCATAGGAATCAACTTCTCTGATAGTACCTTAACAAAAAATAGCCTATTACAAATACCTAAGTAAGGAATAAAAATGTAAATGGCGACTTAATTATTTCATTGTCCCATTTTTGACTCCTTTTTGGTTTCCCGACAACCAGCTTGGTGGTTAACCGAAAAAGGGAATTTGCCGGCAAAAGTGGTCGTCCGGTAACGTATGGGGCGGCTTAGGCCGACCTGACTGATTTATGTCCTGTAGATCCCCAATTTACAGGACACAGAGATCTGGAGATAAGGACTCCTCAATTATACGCGTTACTAATCGATCATTGCTTAATGCCGACATACGCTGTAACAAACGATCCAGACTTAATATTAAAAATGCAGATGTCTGTCTGTCTTCCTCTTCGTCTAACTCTTCAACAACGGCGTAATATCTCTAGCATAGTCATCTAGCACTAATATTAGCATTAATACAAAAGTGTACCCCTTCACGCCCAAACGGCTGAACCGATTTTGCTTTTAGTATGGAGATACTTTATGTCCGTGGAAAAATGCACGGTTCTGTCGCGATATTTATGCGCAACGGAGTTGTGGGTCTCATCTAGTATTTTATAAGGTTTGGTCGTATCCGTTGATATTTTGGGGATCAACAGATCACTGTTTGATTAGGGTTCCGTACCTCAAAAGGAAAAAACGGAACCCTTATAGGATCACTTTGTTGTCCGTCTGTCCGTCCGTCCGTCTGTCAAGACCCCTTTTCTCAGGAACGCGTGGAGGTATGAAGCTGAAATTTATATCAATTACTCAGGTCTACTGTCCCTTGAAGCTGTGAAAAAATCAAACTTCTAAGCCAACGCAATCAAAAGATACAGCCGTTTATGCCGCAAATTTTCGACACTTGCAAGGGAATCAAAACCTACAGGGTGCTTCCCGTGAACTCAGAATCTTGAAATTTGGTACGAAGCAACGTCTTATAGCATAGATAAAGGAAAAATTACGAAAACCATAAATTTTTAGTTACATCACATAATATATTTTTTTTTAATAATTTTAAACTTACTACCCATTTCCTCATAAACGCGTAGAGGTATTAAATTGAAATTCATACCAAATACTCAGGTCTATAATACCTTTAAGCTGTAACAAAATCAAACTTCTATGTCAACGCAATCAAAAGAAACAGCAATTTAAGCTGCATATTTTGAAACTCGCAAGTACTCGCAAGGGAATCAAAACCTAAAGGGTACTTCCAGTCGACCTAGAATCTTGAAATTTGGCATGAAGCAACGTTTTATAGCACACATAAAGGAAAAATTCCGAAAACCTTAAATTTTTAGTTACATTACAAAATATATATTTTTTAATAAATATAAACTTATTACTTGTAAACCTTGCAGGTTTGTACGGAACCCTCGGTGCGCGAGTCCGACTCGCACTTGGCCAGTTTTTTTCTGCTAATATTGATATTAAAAAATATTTCAATTGGCGACACAGAAATAATGTTTGACGGAGAGCCATTTCGATTATGACTGATCATAGTAGTGGTTATAAAGTGACGTTACTACTCACTAACTTACCTAGCTCTCATGTTCTTAACAAGCAAAAACCTCGATTTAATAAGGACTAAAAAGTTTATTATTGGTAGGCGGTAGCTATAAAATTGTATGGACTGATGATTCTCGGGTTTCGCCGAACGATCTTAAAGCTGTACTGTAACTAATACACGTCTAATATGTAGATGTAACGCGGACAGGGTAGGACTAGGGGCGCATTGTTTATTCAGTCCGAGTCCCGTTAATCCGTATCGACCTGTCGCCGGCGGTGTTAAAAATCAATGACACTAGACGTCTGCCCACTGGCTAGTTGTAATGATATTGTAGAAGGTAAACAAAGAAATGCGTTAAGCGGTACACAAGGCACGAGGTAACAGACTGACAGACAGATAGACAGACAGACACACTTTCGCATTTATAATATTAGTATGGATCTTCTAATTAAATACTTATAAAAACTTTTATTTGTCTTCCCGGGAATTAGAAGATCCATACTAATATTATATAAATGCGAAAGTGTGTCTGTCTAACTGTTTGTCTGTCTGTCTGTCTGTTACCTCTTCACGCCCAAACCGCTGAACCGATTTTTCTAAAATTTTGGTATGGAGATACTTCCATTATATTTCAAACATAAGCAACTTCGAAAATATTTTTAAATTTTATACATAATATCAATTTTTATAGTATCTAAGGATTTTAAAGTCAATAGGCTTTTTGTTATGTGTAGTTTTAGTATGAGTAGGTAATCTTCTTAAGTTGTTTTAAATTGATCATTTTCCAAGAAATTTTCCACGTAAACTCAACTACGGAAATGAAGAAGTTTATGACTAGTTTTATGATGTTATCATGAACTTGATCCAATCAAGTAGCAACCCTTAATAGATAACAGTAATTGGTACGACATAAATTTTATGGCCGGCAGACAGCTCACTTAATGGTGAGTGTTGTAGGCGCCGGCCGGGAAATCAAAACATGGGAATATTATCTGTTATATTTTAATCATTGTAAATATTTACGATACCGATTAGTAACTATAGGAAATAACCCTAAAATAAAAATTAATACGGTTTTAAATTAAGGTTATTCTTTAGCTACTATGATTGCTTTTTAATAATTTGACCTTGTTTGTTTTGTTTTATTTTGTTTTATTTTAAGGACACTAACGTAAATGGCGTAAGTTTTTCTTATGAGTCGTGCTGCATTTTTGTCAGAAGACTATCGTATGCTGCGTGAAATTTTAATGGTTGTTTTCCTGCAGTAAAATTATTCTTTCTTAGTAATACAATAGATTTATAAAGTTTGTTTTATTCAAATCATAAATAAAATGCGGTCGGGTCATAGCCGCTCGCGCCTATCAGTACGTCATATAAAATATTTTTTATTTTCAAAAAATAACATGCATGATTCGATAGTACTGCTATAGGTTAATAGTTCTGCTGCGGGAAAACAACCACTAAAATTTCACGTTATATTTATGTGAAATAATACAAAAGTTTTAAATATAAAATACTTTTCTATTGACACTCGTAGGTAAATAAGTATTCGTTGTCTGGTACCTGTAACACAAGTCCTTCAGGTACTTAGCACGGGGCCAGACTGACGTGGTGTGAAGCGTCCATAGATATTATGATATTATTATTATTATTTTAAATATCACCAAACCGCAGTATTTTTGGTACATTTTCATTGGAGTTGTCATCGGGGCCGGTTTATGCAGGACTGACCCATGTTATAATAACTATGCAAATCGCTTCGATAACGTCCCCAATAGGGCCCAGTCTAAATTGAATTTGTATCTCTAATTAAAGCCTTTCGTCGCTTTCGATTATACAGAATCCACGAGGGGCGATTTTTGTTTTTTCTAACATGCAAATTTTATGCCCATGACCCAAATTTGAGATTTTTCACCAAATCAAAGATGGACGAATGTGGACCAGCAATTTAGAATCAGCAAATTTCGCTTCGCTTCTTCGTCGCTGCTTTTTGAACCGGTGGAAGTATAATGTTGTAGGATAACTCTGAAAAAGTAAAGGACTCAACAATATAGAAATGTTATCACTTTTCATTTAATTATCTCATTTATTTTTATTTAACTTGTATTATAATTAAAGTACGTTTGCTACTGATGAACTCGTAATCATTATAGCTTTTTTGAATAAATAGTACTAGCTTTAAAATAGCTCGTAGCGCTGCTACGTTGCGTGTTACGAAACAAGTAAAGTTTAAAATATTTTTAAAATAGTAAATCATTATCTTCTTTTATTCTCTTTTTAGATTAAATAATATTATTATTGTATAATCTTTAAAATCTGTATCAAACAAGCCAACCTTCTTGTAAAATAGCGTCCAAATAAATATGAACGTTAGGAAAAATTGGTTTTGTAAAAATTGATAACACCGGCCGGGCAACGCTCACAAACGGCTGAACTTAGCAAAAATCGAGAAAAACCGTTATTGGTCTATTTTTGTTTTCATATTTTCGATTCGAACGCCAATGTTGACTTTTGATTTTAGATTTAAACTATTTCGACCCGCGGCTTTGAGTTCGAAATTCGAAAGTCCAAAGCGGTTTTCCATGAGTATTTCAATTTTAGGTTCCGTTGGAATGAAAAAATAAAGCCTTCATATTTTGGAAATTCCATTAAGTATTATACCCATCAATGTACTATTAGTTTAAGGTGTAATTCAAGTTCATTTTAATTACATACAGCTTTTATACACGTTTCAACAATAATTTTTAATAAATTATGTACTTTATTATAACTTACCATCACGATTGACCAGCCAGCATTTATTATTCTTAAATAATATTTTTAAATCTATATTGTTGCATATTATTTTAGTCTGTAAACTTCTTTTTATTTCACTATTTTAGATAAAATAATAACTGGATTATTGAGGGAACGAACTGTTTCTGGGCTTATAGTATTGACTTTATTACGTCTGCACAATGGAGATGGATTTTAGTGTTGCCAGCAATACGCATCATGCTTCCCCTATCCCTAACTTTTGATACACACCGCTTGATATGCGCAGTCAAACCAATCGGTACAATTTATACTGTGGTAAATATTAAATGATGTGATAATTTATTGATTAGCTAAGGATTTCTATAAAACCCTTAAATTTTTTCGCTGCTATTTAGCGAATTTCATAAATAGAGTTCATTAAGTTCCTCGCATCATCAGAGTTATCAATTTATTGGGGACCAATACAGGCTATGCCTTGTGCAGGAGCTAATGCAGACATTTCTATGTAATGTGTGATGAAATAAATGAGGACGTAAGTGGATGAAGTGTATAATACCTTACATTTTATAACATAAGAGCAATTAATCTTTTTTTCCTAATTATTTCGAAAAATCTACATTTATCTGATTTTAAACAATTTTCCCGGTCCTAAGGCCTCCATTTATGCAAAAAAAAACTAACATTATCAAATTGTTACCTGCTTCATATTTTTTTACTTAATACACTTTTTTTTACTTAATTGAATTAAATCTGCTAAAATATGAATACTAATCAGTTCATGTTCATTCGCCAAACGAGCGAGCCGTGTGTATCGCTAGCGATACGCACATTCCTATGCGATTATACTAATACCTCTTTGATTAAAATGCATCGCAGTGCTCTTTTTAATATTGAATTTTACACTCAACTCACTCCAGTCGTTCGCTGCAGTACAAATGGATCCTTTTGTACTAATGCAGTGATAACATTTTTTGTTTCTTTTTATTTAAAATAAATAATGTTTGAAACCTCTATTATGTTGGTTGTGTTAGTCGGTTTCAGAAGTCTACATTTTTATTTACCAAAATAAAAATAGTACCCCCTTAGTACTAAAAATATTGACAGGCTTAATAATTACACATACTCTGCAGTTCTTTCATATCACTTGTGACTTTTCCTAGGACTAAGACAACCAGACCTTAAAATACTATAGTTATTTACTGTGTAAATATTAATTGACCTTTTGGCTAGTACACAATTTTATTTTAGCACGTTCCTAATATTTTCATTCTAATTTATTCACACCTACTGACCAAATAAGTGACCGTAACTAAAACCACTTAACAACATTTGCTTACGATATCTACTATATTTGCCGTAGATTCTCTAAGTACCTACGGACGCCGACTTTTATTTTCACAATCTAAACTGATAATATCGGGGCGGACTGTCTGTACTGTCGATTCTGTCGATACTGTCTGCTGTCGATTACGTACACGATTGACGTGCTGCTGCGATAGCGTTTCGATATTCGACCGCCGGTACGACGTAGACGAAATTACTGTGACGTTACTTACTTCTTTCCATATTTGTTTAATTTAGTTAATGTATTCATAAAGGGTAAACGTACTTTCTGTTGCATGAGCAATATATTTTTTAGCTTACATTGTAGTTTCTTAAGACACCTACCGTAGCTTTTAGCTACTGTTAAAAGCTCTTTTCATAGCCTTGTTGCAGACGAAACTCATTTTTTAATTAATATCGAGCTCTAAGAGTTTTTTTTATATACAACTAAATGACGCCTGCAACTGCTTTGCGCCAAAATTCGTTTATCGCGCAGGAACCGTACTTTTTTCCGGGATAAAAAGTATCCTATGTCCTTTCCCGGGACTCAAAGTACCAGCAAAATCGGTTCAGCGGTTTGGGCGTGAAGAGGTAACAGACAGACAGACAAACGGACAACAAACAGACAAACAAACAGACAGACAGAGAGACAGACATTCAGACAGAAAGACAGACAGACACACTTTCACATTTATTATATTAGTATGGATTTAACGATCACATTCGTAACTCGAGGAAGTATTCTTATGATTAGTTTAATTTAGTGCCAATTTTCCAACTTTCATTTTCTTTTCAGAAAGAGTGGACCTAGAACTCAAAAATATGGAGTTGAGCTTTCGTAAATTCGGTTATTGTACTTGAACTAGCAGCCCTATGTCATCAGCCTACGTGCACCTAAATACAGCACCTCAACGTAAATCAAAGCCGCGACAATACCTCGATTTGCATCCACCGTGCCAAATGGGTCTTCAAACGGAATTGGAATGAAATCTTATACTCTTTGTCGCCTACGTCAAGTGTGGCTATGAAATAAGTCGGTGACGGTAGCGTCAATGCAAGGTACTAATAATGGCTTAGGCTGCCTTCACATTACGTTGCGAGTGTTGCGGCAGCCGCGCGACTTCCACACTAAAACGAGCCGCGCGGCAGCCGCGCTGCAACCGCACTGCTTGCGACATAATGTGAAGGCGCTCTTAATGTAACAGCTAACTGAAAGTAACTCTAAATTTACTGTTTTCTGTACTCTACCCAGGAAAAGTATCTACTGAATTGTAGGGTAGTCCTGAAACTTTTTAAGATCTGCTCATATTTTTCATGAAATTAAATCTTTTTAGTTTTTATAAACCTGTGAACTGATTATTTTTCCTCGATATATTGTTTCGTTATTGTAGTGTGTATACAGGCAATAACTCTACTATCCATGTCATAATATCTAATTCTGCGTATCATATGGCTCATTTTACAGCTTAAAAAAACTACTTACAGCAGCCTTTATTTCTTTTAGGACCAAAAAGCTTGCGTTGCCGCCACGAGTCATAGTGCGTGGCCACAATGTAATGCTTATTTACGAACACATATTTAACTTTAAGTGTAGGCTGCAAGTTGCCTGCACAATACAGAGCGGGATAGTAAAAACAATAATTAAGGCTTACTACACTGTTAAGTTATATGACACTTTTATTGGAAATAAACATACGTGCAATTAGAAATAACGTTGTTAAGCACTGTGATCTATGAGAACAAGTTTGAATTTAGTAACAACTAGCGACCTGCCCCGGCGTCGCACGGGTATAAAATATTATAAAGCCACTGAAAAAAAATATTAAAATCGATAGCCTTATGATCTTTCACGTGGTCTGCCTCTAATCTGTGCCAAATAACATCAAAATTGCTCCAGTAGTTCGCGAGATAAGCCCTTTCAAATAATTTCACCCGTTCTTTCCACGTTCTCCTATTAGTCTTAGCGTGATACAATATAGCTTCCTCAATAAATGGGCTATCTAACACTGAAAGAATTTTTCAAATCGGACCAGTTATTAGAGATTAGCGCGTTCAAGTTAGGCCTTTCAAATAATTTTCCCCGTTTTTTCCACATTTTCCTCTATTTCTTCGCTCACATTAGTCTTAACGTGATAAAATTAGCCTATAGCCATCCTCGATAAATGGGCTATCTAACACTGAAAGAATCATCAAAATCCGTTACGTAGTTTTAAAGATTAAAGGGAACAAAGGGACATGAGGGAAAAAAGTGACTTTGTTTTATAATAATTAGTATAGATTTGTTAAGTTGTAAATGTAAAGACTATTCAAAAATAAAATTTTAAGGGCCTGTTTCACCAATTTCTGATAACATTTTTTGAAAGATTGTCCATACATTATCTGTCAAGTTAAGTTGTGGATAGCCTGTTCAGCACTTATCAGGAAGTGGTGAAACAGACCCTTAGAATTTGAATAAGTACAGTAAAATACATACCTTAATATTGTGTAATCTTCATATACATATCTAGTTTGTGATAAGTGTAAGACATTCAAGACTGACATGGTCCATAAGTTCAAAGTCTTAAGAAAGCAACATAGAAAGTTAATAGAATCAGGCGTTACTTTGCGGAAATCCATAGCTTAAAATTTAGTTTGTTAAGCCCGTGTCTTGAGGGACGTTGTTCGTAGAGTCCACATCCTGAGGATGCTCCGCGCTTTGCCCTTTCATTTTGCCAATCAAGTCTTATGTGTACGACGTGTTTTCTATGAGAGGCCGGGCCGGCAATGGAACAGCAAAAAATGGAAAGAGCGAAGCGAAAATATGGTTTTTATCGCCTAATTTAAAAACCATAAATACATTTCATATATAAGCTATGGGCAAATTAAAGTGTATGCTTGAACTTGGAAGCTTATCACTCTCCACTGTTGGCAAAATAGGAATCCCTTTTTTTACAGAGGTCTTTTTGATTGATTATTCTGTGTTATAAAAGTTGACCAATCGTGTTATATGCTACGGGCTACGGGTAATTCAAAAACAAAGATATGATGAATTCTGAAAATGAACTTTAATTTCTTAGCTTTAGTCATACCTGAGAAAAATCGATATCGCTATTCGCTACAGCCAAATTATCAAGGCGTCGCCTTAATAACCTTTATAATTATCAGATTACTGAGAACTTTTTAGCTACGACAGCACCAAGGAAAGCTTATGTTGCCGTAGACTTTAAAATTAAATTATAGTATTACGTGGAAATCGAGGCAGGAGCAAAGGTGAAAATAAATCCTCCTGATATATGAGACCCGGATCGCGCGCGTTGACATTTTTGAGGTTACATTTTTAGGTTTTCACCCCGTTTTCCTGTCTCGATTGTACCTAGTACCGCAATATGTACAATCCATACTAATATTATAAATGCGAAAGTGTGACTGTTTGTCTGTCTGTTACCTCTTCACGCCCAAACCGCTGGACCGATCTTGCTGAAATTTGGCATGGAGATACCTTGAGTCCCGGAAAAGGACAAGGATACTTTTATCCCAGAAAAATGTACGGTTACCGCGCGATATTCTTTTGGCGCAACGGAGTTGCGGGCCAGCGAGCGTCATCTAGTGAAGAATAATTTCGCAATGTGCAACGACTAGTAAACTGCCTTTTTACTAATAAAAAGATTTTCATGTGCCTGATTCATTCCGTGTTTCGTCGTTATCAACTGTTGCGTTAGAAAAGTTTCTTGATAAAATTGTATAATTACAACGTACTAGTTGATGCTCGCAACTCCGTTGCGTCAAAACTCGTTTATCGCGCGGGAACCGGGATAAAAAGTAGCCTATGTCCTTTCCCGGGACTCAAAGTATCTCCATGCCAAATTTTAGAAATTGGTTCAGTGGTTTGGGCACGAAGAGGTAACAGACAGACAGACAGACAGACAGACACACTTTCGCATTTATAATATTAGTATGGATGTATACAGCTTATTTTGCTAAGCAAGCTAAGGAAGTACCGTTAAACCATCATCAATATAAGTATTGTACCATCGAAGAAATTGATTCATAGGCAGTTAACGGACCTACGTCTATTGGTCGGAATTCGGATTATGTCAATTCAGTGTTAGCTATGATCTGCGGGGCTAAAATGGTCGCATAGCAATTCCTCTCAATCAATTCACAAAATGAATTGTCAAAACTGTCAAACTCACGAATGTCAATTCGTGAGTTTGACCAATTCCATTGGTCTAAATTCGTACTAATTTGACATTCGTGACTTTGACAGTTTTGACAATTCATTTTGTGAATTGATTGAGAGCCCCGCTGACGGACGGGTTTGACACAACGCGACCAACTTACATATTATGTCCGCAATATACATATGAATGAACTTCTCTGATAGTACTGTATACGATTCCAGACGTATTATAATATTCATTTGTCGACATAGGTGCGATTAAATTTGTATCCTAGTAAAATTGGATTGCACGCAGTCAGAAGACATTAAGGGGGTAGTGTGACCGGCGGAAAATTGAACTCGCCGCGGTATGCTTTATTCATGACATCGGTGTATGCACGCCGTTGTTCCCACCACGATAAGCCAGATATACGCCGGAATCATACACACCATAATACCCCTTAAAACTAAAGCATACAGCCCAAAGTTCCGTACGCAGTTTGCACCGCAGTGACGGACTTATGTTGACTTTTACAAATTGTTATTTGAATTTCGAGTGTCAGATGTAATGTGTGGAAACATGCATTTTGGCGGCGTATTGTTAAATATTTCATTAATGCGTTATCAACATAAAGAGCGTTTATTATTTTAAAATTAACTGACGGGTTCAATAATTATTCCGAGAATGTTTTCGCCGAAGTGTCGCAAAAAAATTGATACATAAATCATTGCCATGATAAGTTTGGCATAACATTCGACAGTCAAGCAGTGGTCTATATAAATACTAAAGGCTGCAGATCTACAAGGATACAATGCTGACCCAGGCCGGAATCTAAAGATGGTGACGGCGACAACCAAATTAACACATTAATTACCTGTAATATATAGTAGACCGACTCTCAACAAAACAGAATCAGACGCACGCACACATTAGACAAGGCATTACTTGAAAGTTGAAGTAGAAAAAA
The DNA here is from genome assembly GCA_937595015.1 of Polyommatus icarus. NCBI lineage: Eukaryota > Metazoa > Arthropoda > Insecta > Lepidoptera > Lycaenidae > Polyommatus > Polyommatus icarus. The sequence goes on along the minus strand of OW569325.1, from coordinate 18,507,445 downwards.
CATTACGCAAGCGCTTAAAATTGTCTCTGTGTTTGCGAGTTTCGTCTAAAGGGTTTTTTGGGTTTTGATGAAGTAGCTTAAGTATCATAGTATTATTATAATTGAGTAACTAGAAAGTCAGGCTTGAGTTACACTATTTTATTGCTATTGTGGCACCAATATGCAGCATTCACATGAATAACAGATGCTCTACTTATTGTAAACTTAAACCATTAAAAGGTTAAGTGAATCCAAATAAATAAATTCGCGTTTACGAGACGCGTACAGAGCGGAGCGGGCGTTTCTACACAATTAATTTTAATTAATTCGAATAGTTCGCGCGTCGTCTGGGCTAATGGCTCGAATGCTCGACGACTATAAATATGTTTATGTGCTTTCAGACGCAGACAGACATACAGAAGATGGATTTCATAAACAGAATGTGATATGTGGCAGAAACTAGTAAAGTTGAATGGGTTTATATGAAAATTGAAAACATAACTTCGCTTACGATAAAGGCGCATCAAAAAAAGGATTATTGAATTATGTATGAAATGTGAAATATGTATTTGAGTATGAACATATCAATCATCACGTCATAGTACACGTGGCACATACATATAACCCAAAATACACAATATGATGTTAATATTTAACCACTATAAATAGCGGTTAGTGGTTAGTTATGAAATGCAATTTTAACCCTAAAATATAGCAATGGTTTCGCATAAATAGCCCCCAATATGTTCTGAATCACTTTATTGTTTTTACCAAACGTTAACCTTCCGTTGTTATTAGGGCTGAACATAAAATATTACAAGTTTCTTTACCTTACTGGGTGAAATCGGGTCAAATATTTTTTGCTCTTTGGGTTATTGAAGGATAATGTTATGAATGGGAATAGGGTTGTAAATCTTTGATACATGTTATTTATGCCCAGATGAAGTTTTTTGACAGGAGTAAAATAGATAAATCTGTGCGCAAGCGATTATTAGCTAAGTCCACATTATGCAATTTCATCTTCAATTTTCGTCATATTCTTTTTATTCAACTTTCGTTTGGCATATTCAATAATTGATGATGATTCGTCAAAATCCACCCGCGTCGAAAGAAAAGTGTCATAGCGAGCGCTACGATTTCAACGAGCGTCACGGGCATGCCTCACTTTTGACTGTTTTATAACGCATGCCCTTGATAAACAAAAAAAGGCCCAGTGTGGACAAAGCTATTATAGTCGATTTAAAAAAATCTAAAAATCCGATAGTCCTTTACTTGCTGCGTTAAATTTCAGTTTCACTTCTTTTGTGTCTAAGTTGATTTCTTTTACTAATTATGGTTGAAAAAACATAATATAAACATTATACTCGTATTTCGTCTTATTTGCTTCATAAAATATCCTCCCGCCTCAAAATCTTTCTCTAAATCATAACGCAGACATATCACGCCTGTTTTCTCTGCCATTTCAGCGAGCCTGTATAGAATTCTTCCGTAAATAGGGGAATAGCGATTTTTCTGTTAAATTAAATGTCAATTGGTTCGGTCGGCCATCGCGAATGCAGCCCACGTACTACGGCGGGCGAACTCCTAATACGTTGTTCACTGATGGAGTGCCGTCCAACACTTTGTTGAGAGTGAAATAAATTTGTTGTATAAGAATTAAATGCACCGATACGCTTTAAAGGAAACCCTAATTTAAAGAATGGCGATACAAATTGTAATGCTGGAAACATTATAATATAACGTATGTGAAGCTAACGTAACGTTATAAAATACAACATCTGGTTTCGTCATTGCTACCCTTTAGACATGTCGATCCGAAAAAGCGTGTCACCTGAAAGGGGGTACTTTGGTATTCTTTTAGCATTTTTTATTTTATTGGACATTTTGCATCTTTTTCTTTAAAGATAAATATACCCCATAACAGCCTAAATATTATCTTCCTAGCATGTAAACCAATAAAAAGCCTCATGTAGACGTTCTAAAAGTGTTAGCTTTGTTAAAATATATTTTGATTTTGAATGCTGTTTTCGAAAAGAAAATTATTGTACTATGAAATGTTATAATTAAAAAAAATTCAATTCGATAACAAAATACTAGCCAATTACAAACTTACCAAATCCAAACAATTAAACAGAACAAAAGAAACCAAGTAAATACCTCTATCAACACGCATTTTTACGAACCTAGCAACGAGTAAAAGTGGGAAAGACCCTAGAACTTTGATTAGATTTCCACGTCCATATTAACGTAATTTGATTTACGTCCTACATTAACTATTTTCCTTTGCTTTACACATCGGAGGGAAAAGGAAATGAACTGTCAATAAAATTCTAGTCAATCAAGCCATAAAGAACGCTAACTAACGAATTATTAACTAAGCCTAGTTAATAATTCGTTTGCAGTATTCCAACTTAAGTATTTCTTGTTATATTTAATCACAAATCTTTGAATTCTAAGCCGATCTTCTTGCGGTTTAGGCTTAATTAGTAACTTGAACTATACAACTCTACTTACAACCCTACCGCCCGGTTACACACGTGTAAGGAACCTCTATCAGCATGTTTTTAGAATTTAATGCATGTATTATGTACATATATTAACCTTCCTATTAAATCGCTCTATCTCTTAATGAACCGTATCAAAATCTGTTATGAAGTCTTAAAGCATTAGCGTAAAATCTAAGCATCATAATATTATATTTACATTATTACAGGAACAGACAATGAGCAACTTTGTTTTAGTAAAGTCGATTTACGCTAAAAATAATATTCGAGAGGCGGAAAAATTGTCTCGTTATATTTTAATCGGCCGGTAAATATGATATTCCGCTCACCACCGAACATCGCTCGTGTCATCGCAGACTTATCGCTTTTAAGCGAACGCTGCGCCTGTCACCGCCTGTCCCTCGTGAAGGGCGAGTTTAAAAATGGAATAATCCTTTTTAAATGCTTTTTATTTTGACGTCTGTTAATTGTTTGCTTTTAAAAAAGAGAACCTTTATGACAACTCGGGCAACGTGCTTATTAATTTTTTGTATTTTTATCTGTGAGCTAAAGAGTACAAATTAGAATAGCTCGGATACTTAAATCCAACTTGTATTATGAAAAATGCATTGACTAAGATATGGGATTGACTTGTATATTTAGTTATGCACTTTACAAAATTAATTTTAAAAATATACAAAATGTAACTAATATTATACTAATAGTCAAGCAGGCTGTAATAAATAGCCGGTTTGCGCCAGATTCATAAATTTAAGCAGAATAACGTTAAAGTAAAAGAAAAAACAAAAACAACTGCACCATAAATATTATTTACAGAAGTTTGTGCGAGAATACGAGTACCAAGATGGTAGGCGGGTAGTTTTAAGTAAAAAACTGTCTAGGCTCAATAAAAACTCTGCTTATGCATTTAAAGTTGTTCAGCTTCAGTTAAAAGTTTATAACAAGGTATGTAACTTCCTGATTTCATGTGAAACCTTTTATTTTCTTTATAATTTAAACTTCACAACATTCTGTTTCGATGTTTGTTTGCTGGTTTTAATATATGGATTTAATTTTAACTGCAGTTTTACACAACAAGTTGTTAGAATACAGAATGATAAATTAATAAAAATTATAGATATTTTGTTTAAAGATTGGTTAGATATAACCTTCGGAACTGCTCTACATATATATATATATATATATATATATAAATAATATTACAGTAAGGAATATAATCACCTACGAGACTTAAACGACTCCCATAAAACGCGTATCTTTTTCAATTTATCACTTACATCCAATGCAATAAGCCAGCCAATTAAAACAATGGAAATATGTCGTCGAGCGTTGTATTTAAAAATAGGCTAATAAATCGGATGGGTTTTCGGAGGATTTGCGTAAAGCCAGTTCATAAATAACGGTTAGTGAAGTCGTCAAAAGGGTGCCAGCGCTCCGGGCGAGTGTCATGTGAACCCACCATCAATCTCCAGGCACGCCGCACGCGTTTTGAGGGACAGAACACGGCCATAGCAGCAGCGGAAAGTGAAGGAGATAGTGAAAATACTGAAATCAGATCTTTCAGAGACACAGAGAGACAAGAAATCTTTGCAATCTAAAATTAAATAAGTGTAATTAATAAAATAATTACTTGCTAATGATAGAAACATGTTGTTAATTAGCCGCGTACAGCTGACCAAGCGAGCAGCCTCGCTGCCTTGCCCGAGCGTGCCGCGGCCAAGCCAAAAGTAGTCGGTTTTTGTCGATGCTCAAAGGCGCCTCGGACGTTTGCCGCGCACTAACACGTACTGACCGACCGAGCAACTGCGCGCGAGGCTGCCGCGGCCAGGCGGCTCGCTTGGTCAGTACGCGGCTAATTAAGAATGATTAATTCAAGACGTCTTTTAACTAAAGTGTAGTCGAAAAAAAAACAATCCTTGTTATTATCCTAAAAACAGTACTATAATACAAACAATTCAGCCAACCGATACAAATTTTTAAACGCGTAATTTTTCAGGTTTAACATAAAAGGATTTACTGCTCACAATTGCATTTACATCGACTGCTCCGATATCTTTTATTGTTATCACAATACAGAAGTCGTTTCACGCTTCGCTCGTTTCTTTGTTCGGGTCTAAGGGCTGAAACAGCTTTGTCTCTTCTAGACTTGCAATCCATTACTGTTCGTTCTCAGGAAGTGGGGACCGCGTGATTCTTCTACACCCAGGACTTAGCATATTTACGCAACTGATAAATCCGCACCCTTTTTCCCCGCTATCGTTGTGACGTGAATGAAACTGTTGCATTTTTCTTTAAAGATAACAAAGATAACATAAAAAGCTTTCAAGTTTAAATTATTCTTTGCTTCCATTGTGTGGGATTTTTTTTCCTCTTTTGACGTTTAAAAATCTCCGGTGATGGGAACGTTGATACGTAGATAGACGTGGAGATATGGGTGGAAGGGTAGCGATAAACCTTCCAGATTGAGCTTACAAATTACAAAATGCAATGTAGGCACATTGTATTAATAAAAGTATAGATTCAGTAGAGTAAAAGGAAGCAAAAGGCAATCACACTAATATTAAAAAGGCGAAAGTTTGTGAGTTTGTATGTTTGTTACTTCTTCACCTCCAAACGGCTGGAGCGATTTTAATAAAATTTGGCATGGAGTTAGTTGATACCCTGGATTAACCCAATATACGCTACTTTTTTACTGTGGGAAAATATCACAATTTATTTTGCCTAATAAACCGCGGACAACGCCGCGGGGCACAGCTAGTTCAATATACAAATATTTGTACCTTCTGTCTATTACGCGAAAATTAACTTTTTTGTGACGACAAAATTGTTTTCCTTGCAAGCGCCTATTGTGAAACATTAATCATTTTCTCGTTTTTAATAATGAAACATTCTCGAAACCTCATTTTCTTTTCTTATGGTTCGACAAATACAATAAAGCAGTTTAAAGTAATCGTAGGGGTGTCTTTTATGGGGCCTTTTCCGAATGGATTTTTTAATGTGCCAATAATGTAGGGAGTTGTTTTGCTAAAGCCACCATTAGTTCGCTTAATAACCGCTCGGGGCAGCCCTGGGGGAATCCCTTTGTTACAGAAAATATCGCTAAGCTTCGCTTCCATATAACACTATAGACTATAGTTATCGCTTGAAAAAGTGACAAAAAATATTATTGACTTGGCTTTGAAATTGTTGTATTTTATTGTTTTTTACGAAAAATAATAATTATATTAATTGCATGACTATTCAAAGACGCTTGAAATAAATAGTAGATACGTATAATTTAATAGTATCAAATAGCGCTTTAGAAAAAAAATTAAAAAGTATTCATAATAATCTAAATTGAAAAAAAAGAAATAATTGAAATTAAAATATAACAATCGTAATCGTCTGCTCTGTTGTGAGGTGAGCAAATTAAAGCACAACGTGGATCTAAATACTTAATATATTCAGCATAAACAAATTAATGTGTGCACGACAAGAGAACGGGGAAAAATTACAATGGCGGACAAATCTTATTGGCAACAGAAGAAAAAACATAGACAATGACAGATTGATCCATAGAGCTAAAGTTACATTTTTTACTTGACATTCTTAATTGCTTCACTAGACTTCGCAATAATTCCTAACAGCCCCCCCTCGAAGTAGTGAGCAATTATTATTTAACATTTTAATCTTACTCATTCACACAAATCAATCATACCTAAATTATCTAAACATTCATAATGTTTAACCCTACTCAATCCCTTGGTTAAAACATCAGCAGGCATACGGTCTGTACATAAATATTTCAGATCAATTACACCTTGTTCGCACATATCTCGAATAAAGTGATGCCTTACATCAATGTGTTTGGTACGAGAATGATAATTTTTACATTGAGCAAGTTTAATAGCTCCTTGGTTGTCATTAAACAAAGTTACACGTTCACATTCCATGCCTACATTATTCAGTACATCACGAATATATAAAGCCTCTTTGGTAGCCTCGGAAACAGCAACATATTCGGCCTCTGTACTTGACAATGCAATGCTGCGCTGTTTACGAGCTTCCCAACTAACAGGAGCACCTGCTAAAATCAAAGCAAAACCAGAATAAGATTTACGATCTATCATATTAGATCCCCAGTCAGCATCAACCACACCAAACAAAGGTAAACCAGTTCTTTCATACATTAAACCATATTCCGATGTGCCTTTCAAATATCTCAGCACACGTTTAGCCGCCTTCCAATGCTCTAAATCATAATTTGTATTAAACTGACTTAAATAATTTACTGCAAAAGCAATGTCTGGCCTAGTTGATACTGCTAGATACATTAAGGCTCCAATCAAACTTTGGTATGGATACTGATTCATTATACTACTATCAACAAATGCTGGTTTCTCTAATTTTACATTTGAATCCATGGGAGTCATGGAGGGTTTACATTCATTCATTCCAAAACGATCTAAGACTTTACTTAAATATGATTTTTGACTTAAATACACTCTATTTTCATTATCTCGAGTAAATTCAATACCCAAGCAAGTATTTATCTTCCCCATATCTTTCATTTCAAATGCATTTGACAAATGCACTTTTACATCATTCATCCATGCACTATCACTAGTAGCTAAAATTGTATCATCGACATAAATAGCAATCAACATTATCTGTTCATTCTTATGCGCTACAAATACACACGGATCTTGAGGTATCGCTTGAAAACCTATTTCATACAATTTACTAACTAATTCTTTATGCCATTGTAAACCTGCCTGACGTAAACCATACAAAGATTTCTTTAACAAACATACACAATCAACACATTCATTCAAAGCTGAGCTCCAGCGTTTAGCTGTTGCAATTATACTATTACTATCTGTTACATATTTGTGTGTACCAATCCTCTGGTTTTTAATAATCTTATCAAGTACCTCTTGTAGCTTATCAGGCACTTCCATGAAAACTTCCTCCTCTAATGATCCATTTAAATAAGCTGTCACCACATCCATTTGGTGCATCTCTAATCCCAATTCAGCGGATACAGCAGCCAAAACTCTTATAGACGATGATCTGACAACAGGAGACGATATCTCATGAAAGTCTTCTCCTGGTCGTTGTGAACAACCCTTTGCAACAAGTCTCACTTTTTTACCTGTACTTTTGGTACTAAACACGAACCGATTGCCAATCACTTTTCTATGTTTTGGTCGAGGAACTATTTCCCATGTGCCATTTTTAATATGAGCCAAAAACTCATCTTCTAGGGCTATTCTCCATGAATTGGCATCACTTGTTCCTTCTACATCATTCCATGTACTCGGTTCAATGGTCGCTATTCCTGCTACCAAATCATCAACATTGTCATTTTCAGGTTCCATATAACTTTCTTCCTCTTCTTCATCAATTTTATTTAACTTGTATTCTTTTCTCGGCCTTCCCACCATTCCGGTACGAATTATTCTTGGCCTTCCTCTTGCTCTTTTTGTGGGATTCATTAACTCTTCCCATAAAGCTGTCGTTTTTCTTTTTCTTTTCCTATCTCTCTCATCATTTTCAAAAAAAGGTTTTATTTGGTTCCTTTCTTTCCGTTTACTTTCAGATATATTATCTAATTTTACAGTTATATTTTTATTCTCATTATCACTTTCTTCCTCATTAAGGATCTCTTTATACTCATGTCTAAATGCAGTCTCATTAACAAATTTTACATCACGAGTCACTACAATCTTTCTTGTTTTAGGGTCATGTATTCTATATGCTTTTGATTGATTATCATAACCCACAAAGATTCCCAACGATGATTTTGAATCAAATTTTCCGTTTGACGGGCCTTTGTCCTTATAGTAAGCTTTTGAGCCAAATACTTGCATATAAATTACAGTAGGCTTCTTACCTTTCCATACTGTAAATGGAATTTGCCCATTCAATGCTGTGGTAGGACACCGATTCCTCACATAATTCGCAGTATTTATTGCTTCAGCCCAAAACGAAGGAGGGCTTCCAGCTTGACGCATCATACAACGTGCCATTTCCACTAGGGTCCTATTTTTCCTCTCGGCAATCCCATTTTGTTGGGGCGTATATGGCGCTGTAAGCCTCCTAGCAATTCCTTCTTTCTTCAAAAAATCATCAAACTCGGTATTGACAAATTCACGCCCATTATCAGATTGTAGATGTTTTATCTTTTTGCCAGTGAATGTCTCGGCATAAGCTTTATACAGTTTGAATACATTCAAAACATCACTCTTGTTTCTAATGAAATAAACTTCACACCATCTTGATTTGTCATCGATGAAGGTGACAAAATACTTCTTTCTGCTGAACGACTCATGCCTCATCGGACCACATACATCCGTATGCACAATTTCAAGCAGGTCACTTGTGCGGTCTGTGCTGCCTTTAGGAAAGGGTGTACAAGTTTGCTTTTCACTTATGCAAATTTCACATTCCGATAGTTTTTCACTATTCTTGAATGTCAGTCCATGGACTAAATTGTCTTTGGCCATTTTCTTCAAATCACGTTCATTTAAGTGGCCTAGGCGATCATGCCATTTATCAATTGAGTTGTTAGCCTTTTCAATGTTATTGACCACACTCATGTTACTCATTCGAACATAGTATAAATTTCCAACACGGTCTGCGCGCATGTGAATCTTATCATTCTTGTCAGTTACAATCGCTTCATTTTTTCTACAGCGTACCTCGAACCCTCGATCTGTCATCTTTGCCACTGACAATAAATTGGTCCGCAGGTCAGACACATAGTATACATTTTCAATATCAACTTGGCGCTCTTCGCATCCAGTGTCCACTAAAATACTGACTTTTCCCGCTCCAGTTATTTGTGTTTTGTCACTGTTTGCTAAGTTTAACTCGGAGCTTAGGTTTGTAAAGTTTTTAAATATCTCTTTCACATTGCACATATGTCCTGTGCAGCCGCTGTCAATACACCAAGCAGAATCCATGTGTTTGCCCAAAAGCACCTCTTCGGTGTTACTTAGTAACATTGTAGTTTTCCGCTCATTTTCGTTACTAGTGTTCTCTATTTGTGGTGCACATTGTTTATATTTCTTTGTATATTTTACTCTGCAGTCCCGTGCGATGTGTCCTCGGCGTCCACATTTGTAACATTCAGTGACACCTTTATATTTCTGATAGTCAACATTTTTCTTTTGGTTTACATTGACACTGTTTCCATTGTTATTATTGTTCCTTTTCAAAAACATAGCACCCTGATCTACAGTTTTAGTTTTCCGGCCTTCATAGTCTTCTATTATTTTAACTTTTAGGACTTCGGTCGACGGTAAATCGTCTCTGGACTCCATGGCTGTTCGGAACATTCCGAAAGAGTCTGGTAGACTATAGAGTAATAATATGGCCAATAGCTCATCAATAACAATGAGACCTATTTCCTTTAGCTTTTTAACAACATCAAAGAAATCAGAAATATGCTTACGAAGGTCATCTTCTTCCTGCATGCGTGTCAAGACGAGTTTCTTCAACAAAGAAGATTTTCTAGCTGGCCCACTAGATTGGTAAATGGATTGCAGCTTATCCCATACATCTTTAGAGGTTTCCAAGCCGTCCAACGCTGCTAATTCGCTTGGACTCACTGCCAACAGAATATCTGATTCCGCCTTACCGTCCATTTTCACCCAACTGGCATACTTAGGATCAGTAGGCGCCGGCGCCGGTAGGGCACCCGATACATAGTCCCACAAGTCATTTTTTTTCAAAATGGCGCGCATGTGGATTTTCCATGTATCATAATTATCTCCAGTTAGCTGGTCAATTTTAATAGAGGCAGCCATTGCTTTTACAAATCACTTGGCACAAATCACAATACGTCCTCACAAGTGGCAATAGTCTCGTAAGTCGTAACTCGTATACATACACGGAACAAAGGAACGCGGCACGCGGCCGGTTAAGGTTACCGCGCGGCGTCAGAGTTCTGTTCGCGGCAATCGCGGCACTTATTATTGTTTTACACTTTACACACTCTGGGCCATAACCTGTTGTGAGGTGAGCAAATTAAAGCACAACGTGGATCTAAATACTTAATATATTCAGCATAAACAAATTAATGTGTGCACGACAAGAGAACGGGGAAAAATTACAATGGCGGACAAATCTTATTGGCAACAGAAGAAAAAACATAGACAATGACAGATTGATCCATAGAGCTAAAGTTACATTTTTTACTTGACATTCTTAATTGCTTCACTAGACTTCGCAATAATTCCTAACATGCTCTATATATTTTTATTAGGTATTAAAATATATTATTACTTGAGTTATTATTTATTATATCATTGTTATTACATCAACATATTTGAACTCCAGTGATTAACAAGCTCGCTCTCTATGTGACCCCACCCTTACATCACATACTTTATTAAATTATCGTAATATATAACTCTACTTATTGTCAACTGAATTGGTTATTAGAACGTAATAAACCCTTATTTAAATGCATTATAATCGAGATCATATAAGAGATCTAAATTATAGCTTTCGGTAATAAGTCGCATAATTCTATTTGTGATAATCGAATTTTTATCACAGGGGATGAAAATCTCTTTAGCGATGAATAAAAATGTTTTTATGAAGATTATGTTCTATTTACTTGGTATGTTATGTCATAGACGAAATATAATTTACTCCAATTTTATACTTTAAAAAAATCTTCTCACCATGCATGGTATGAATAAGTTTAATCTTACGAGGGTTTCAGAGTTTGGGAAATGATTGTTTGCAAACGAGCATCTTACTTTTATGGGCACCCTTAGCATGTTTTTTTTTATCTAGGACATATACATTACACGTGATAATAATTAACATGTTTGTCTATTAGTGTTTTCGGCATCTGAACTGCCCCGGGGTAGGATGGGCCGACGGGATACGAAAACATCCGAACTTTAAATTAAGAACATAAACTACGTATTGCATAGTACATACTACTAGTACTAGGGCAGTTCAGATGGCGAAAACGATATAATAAGTGTATGCTTAAATGTTTTATGTGTCAATTTGAATTAATTGGACTCCTAGAGATAGGTTAAAATCATGCTCAAAAATTCCGCTACAAATATACAGCCCAAGCTTATAAAAGTGTGTTAAAAATTAAACTTTAGACAAACAGTAGGCCTGCTGTTGCATCTCATTTCGCCGCGTTTTTGACCTTAAGCTCTTATTTACTTTTATTTTTTACATGCCTACTGTAAACACACATTATTTAGTTTACGGAAGAGTAACAACAGTACATCAGTAAGCACGGATTTACTACCGTAATCCGAGAAGACTGGTTTTAATCTCATTACCGTATTAAGGTAGCAATGAGCATTTAGGTTATTCGTAACTGTTCCAAATGAAATAATATGTTTTACGAAATTAGGACACTACCGGTACATTCGTTATATTCACTTGTACGATGCACTTGCATTATTAAGTATGTCCTATCTTAAGAATAGCCAACTAGGAATGTATAGCACGTAAGGATAAAAAATACATATTTAATTCGTATCGCCTTTATTTATGTTGATTATCTGATTGATACATAGCTCTTTCAAAAGTAGTACCTACGTAATAAATAAGTAAAATTTTGTGGGAATAAAAATCCTTATTCCCACATTTTTGTGGGAATAAAGAAAATACACAAAATACAACATAACAAAGAAAAAGTCCGATTTGTGGCCTTACGACATACAAAGTATTACTAAGATTGTTATCTACAACTTCGTTTTGCTTATATTCAATATTATATTACGAGTAGGTATTACATTTTTGTGTGGTTAAAATTTAAAGGTGTGACTCGCAAAAAATTAAAATAGTATGCATGTTATGTTTCGGGACTTAAAGTTACTATAGAGGTAAAGGTAGGATACCAGACGTAACATACTGACAGACACAATTTCGCATATAACATTAGTATGTATGTAATAACATCCAAATGGTTATGAACAAACAAATAGTACCCACGTACAACTAATATACGTCTACCCCCGCTACCAAATTGAGGTTCCTACATCGAAGGGGAGCTTTGAGAATTTTCATATTTACAATTGTAATGCTCTTGCGATATCATAAAGAACTGGTTTCTTTTGATCCATAATTCTTATGTGCGTATATTGTTTATTTTAGAATCCTATATGGGCTGTTCGTATTTTTTTTGCAGAATTTTTACTTTTTTAAAGTATTTACTTAACGGAAGTACAAATTAATGTAATCACGATGTGGCTGTATATTCAAATTATTTAATTGTAGACTTCGTAATATTTATTCTTAAAACAATTTGTAGAAATTGTTTCAGAAAGATTATTTCAGTGGTTCCAAATATAAATTGTTTGATTTTTCTACTAGCGATTTCGCCCACTCCACCCACTAACTGAACTACAAGTTCTAAAATTAGCAAAAACTCTGTTACTTTTGTTACAAGTTACAACCGTTATCTTTAGACTTTTTGAGGTAAGACGTTCTTCGATAAATAATAATTCTTTTTAAACTTATATATTACTAAATATATTTATCCCATATCTAGTTCGCAGCGCGGCGTACTTAAGACTCGCAGTCTCTGCATAATATCATAGTTTTCGAATGTACCATACAAAATAATATAGAAGCAGGAAAATAGGGATTAAATATCTGTGTTATAACTGATGAATATCTACCAAACTTAGAGCAAATTGGATATGTCCTTGTTTATTATTTAATCCTTCGAGCCCCAAGCGGTCTCTGTTGTCTCATGTCTCGTTTTTCCACCCCACCCCACCCCATTGGATCCCATAAAAATAATAATATCTATAAATAATAATATAAATGTGAAGGTGTGTCTGTCTGTCTGTGTGTTACCTATTCGCGCCCTTACCACTGAATCGATTTTGCTGAAATTCGGTTTTCAGATAATATGTATTTTGAAGCCTGGGAAAGGAAAAAGGACACTTTTTATCCCGAAAAAATTTTGGCGCAACGGTGTTGCGCACGTGGTATAGTATACTACTTATAGACTACTATAAGTAGTATTGTTTTAGAATGAAAGGACAGATGTGACTGGCTACTAAGCCAGTCACATCTGTCCTTTCATTCCAAACCAAAGAACTCTTTCTCTCTCATCCACAACTCAGCAAGTCCTTATTCCACACCAAAGAAACCCCTCTTTCAAAATAATCTCTAGAATTCGTCATTACAATAGAAAATTAATTCGACACGACATTCCGGTGTATTCGGCGATTGGTATAGTAGTGCTCACTCATGCTCGGTATAATGATCACCTCTGTCAGCCATTCTCAAAGTGTGCTCTACGGAACCCCAGAAACCCCTAGCTGAGACGTTTTCTGTATATGTATCTTCTCCATAGAGTCGACGATAAAAAGTATAAATATCATGTTATGTCAATTCCATATACGTAGGTCAGATAGGTTTGTATTAAAAATACGATTTATCCATCAATCCGTGGGTTAGACGATCAAATTTTCGTCAATCTTTACCGGATTGATGGTTCAGATTGATGAAAATTTGACCGTGTAACCTACGACTTACATTTTAATCAGCGCAAAGCATTTTCAGGGGCTCCGTAAGAGCACTAGTAATAGTGGAATCTCTCCAGGCAGCATGGAGTCACTTTACAAAACAATCAAACTTAATACATTGGACATGATCGGTGAGGAATATACATTTTGATGAACAATAAGCAAGTCTTTCATACAACAAAAAGCAAATTCATACCACCATGTTTCACACATGATTTTTTCTGTTCGAATGTTCATTAGACAATAAACGGCTAATATTAAAGAATGCACTAACTTTTTCTTTCATTTTGGGTTTCCTTAAAAAAAATATTTTTAAAAGGGTTCCGTCTCCAAAAATTTTGAGAACCGCTGACTTACATCGTCAGTCCATGCACGTCGCGAGGGAAGACCACCCCAAATGCTGTATGACGGTAGGTATTTGTTGATGAGACCAACTAAATGAACTTACTGAATGTTCAACTATTTGAAATAAGGGTCAGCTCAGACCACAACGTGACGCGTAGATGACGTGAGATGCATTTCTAAGCTTGTATTGAATTGACAGACTTCAATTGCGTGAGACGCCATGAAAGTTACACTGAAATCTGTCAATTCCATATAGGTATAATTTATGGCCGTTCCCAATATTTGATCTATCTCTGGTTTTGCCCTACTAGAGATAAGAATAGCTCTCATTAGACATTAGAGACTTATATTTCATGTCAATTCAATGTTAGCCGCGATCGGTTGTATGTCAAACCAGAGATAGATTGAATATTGGGAACGGCCGTTAGTAATTCATCTCACGGCATCTACACGTTGCGGTCAGAATTGACCTTTACGGATCCTATAACTTAAAAGTTTGAGATTTGATAAAGATTCTACTTTTTAACCGCCTTCCAAAAAGGAGGAGATTATATTATGTTCGGCTGTGGATATATAATATATTTATTTAATTTTAATTTTTCTCATAAAATGTAAATTGTTAACTTTAGACATATTCTGTTTCACCTTAAGTGAAAAAAGATAAAGATAAAGCTCAAAACAATAACGTTAATTACCTAGTTGCATTGATGGAAAAAACTTTTACTCCGCTACATTTGCAGTTTTTACTTGATTTCCGGTTACATTGATAAAAAAATATCATGAAGTGCTTTACCACACTTTTTTACATTACAATTTTGGATTGCATAATATGATGATTACACGTTTGTCTTATTTCGTTATATCCTAAGATCCGACCGTAAAATCCTGCGTTCAGAATCGTTTTTTTCGATCAAATATATTTTAAAATAATCTTTAGAACATGTAGAATGGATTAATGTTGGGTTGCCTTGTTAAAAGTAGCCGAAAGTACCTCTAATTGAGCAAAATGAAAGCCCGTAATACAAACTTGCGTGTATTCAATAGAAAAGTAAGAACTAAGAAGGAATGACATTGAGGAATGACAGGACACTACGCATAAAAATAAAAACGCCTGTTAAATAAAAATAGCAATCTTGCGGGTCTCGACGTCCTCAAATCCTGCCAGGCATAATAATTGTGGGCCTGAACATTTGTCATATACAAAAGTGATGGCAACCCCAGTTTAAGGTTATCGTGCAACTGGCAACCATCGGTATTCGTGTACAAAATGCATAAAAATTTAATTTTGTATCAAAATCATTAAAAAAATCGATGCTTCAATTATGATGAAGAACTATGTCTGTTTACGGGCTGGCAACCCTAGGTTGCGGCAAACTTAGAGCTGGCAACCATTTATACCTTATTTTGTCTCGTCATTTTCTTTCAAATAGTGTAAAATTTGTTGAAAAAAATATATACATGCAAATTTATGTATTTATCTCATAAACATTAAACTTAATTAGAGGTACTTGCGGCTACTTTTGACAAGGCAACCCAACATTAATCCATTCTATACGTTCTAAAGATTATTTTAAAATATATTTGATCGAAAAAAAACGATTTATGCAGAATTTTACGGTCGGATCCAATAGTATTATGAACTCCCAAAATAACATTTTAAGTTCCTCGTCCCACAATTAACTATAAGTATTAATACTGTTTCCCCTAAGTATTTCCACGCTATTTCTTCTCTTATTGCCTGGGGTCGGACCACGCAATTTTATTGGCACCTATTGTGTACCAACTTGTATACTTCGCGACACTTTCCCTTTATGAATGTTACGGTTTATCTCCCTCCAAATGGAATTGTTGTTGAGAAGTTAAAAGAAGGATGATGTTTTTTGTTATTTTGATGAGGTTTCCCGCTTTACGAGCGCCAAAATGGTGTTATGGTTGTAAAGTCTGTACACAAATAACAATATATAATTGAGGGTAGGGAAATTTCGAATATCATGTTTAACTGAGTGACAGAAATAGCATTCTCGTGTTGTGTGATTAGTTGTCATTTCCTGCAAATAGTGTAACGAAGAGTCAAAACATAAAAATCAAGGAAACAAAAATTGTAAATTAAAAGTTAAGCAACAAAAAACCATTCCTATTCAAATATTCAATACCCAATCACACCATAAAGATTAGCTACATTCTTTTAATTTTCCCCCACCGTATTACCATATCGAGCGAGTCGAGACGTATTTTTTAATAAGTTTCATGCAAATCATGCCCTAGACTTAATGCCGGTTTGATCATCTACAGAAATTGAAAAGGCTCCATACGTCAAGTGAGGTTACACTTGACGAAGGTCGCTTCACGAGTACCCTACTTATGGATTTTGATACGGACACTGATAAACCTTTTTGAATAAAGTCATTTCGCCACATGTTATCAAGTCGGGGAAATCTTTTATTACTTTATTGACATTTTTGAATTTGGAACGCTTTTTTTGCACGTGTGTCACAACTCACAGTTAAAATATTTGTGTGGGTGATGTAAGTGTTCTAAATTTATTTTCAAGGTATATGAACAGTGGATGTTTTAGGGTTCCGTACCCAAAGGGTAAAAACGGGACCCTATTACTGAGACTTCGTTGTCTGTTTGTCTCTCTGTCTCCAGGCAGTATCTCAATAACCGCTCTAGCTAGACTCCTCTAATTTTAACGCCGCTCTCGCCTGCTGCCCGCTGATTTCGAATTTGAAGCCTCAGAGTTTGTTTGGTGTATAAAATAGACAAGTTTTCTTAATATAACAAGTTTTATTTATACTAAGGCCGTGTTTCCACCTGCAAGACAACTGTCGCGAGAAGTGTCAGCTTGCAAGTGTAAACCCCGTAGCAAGGTGCTGTCGCGACAATTTGTCAAGCAAGTAGTCGCGAAAGCATGTCTTACCACGTCTGCATGGGCTCGCGACATATCTCACTGCTATATCTCGCAGCAAGTTATCGCACTGCTTGTGTTTTTGTTTAAAATAATGATGCAGTTCCTATCGCGACATTCGTAAGCTCTTGTGTGTAAATACCTTCGCGATAAGTTGCGATAGTATTATCCGCGAGCTTCTCGCAAGACATTTATTGCAGCAATAAATTGCAGGAATTAATTAGTACCAAATGTAAACAATATTGCAAAAAATAGATAAAATATATTTTAATTTATTTCAAAAATTGATTTCCAATTGCCCTTCAACATTTGAATTAAAAAGTACTCGACTAAAAGACTATTATGGAGCGGATATCGGCGACTCGCAGATGTTATCGCG
Organism: Polyommatus icarus; assembly: GCA_937595015.1. Classification (NCBI taxonomy): domain Eukaryota; kingdom Metazoa; phylum Arthropoda; class Insecta; order Lepidoptera; family Lycaenidae; genus Polyommatus; species Polyommatus icarus. The sequence continues at coordinate 18,489,823 of OW569325.1, read as the reverse complement.
ATTCCAATACAGAAGCGGAGTTACGGGCGCGATTGATCTTATTGACAGCGATACGCGATAAAGCGGAGCGGCGATAACATCAAAAATTCAATTAACTGTATCTTATTACGTCATTTTATTAACTTTTTTTAAGGTTTACTATTAGAATAAATGTATACCTAAGACGGGAAAGGTCCAATGATGAAAAACTCAAAGCAGATAATATGTTACTACCGCGCGCGTTGTGAAGCTTCAAATACGACCCAATTGGGTCGTCTGTTATTTAGTCTACATCGAGCACAGTCACGAACGTGCCGCGTCTTGTCTTACCTAAATAAATTGAAAATGACGTCGTGCGTGTTTCGAAAATGTACCAATTATTATGACTCAAATGAAAATAAAACACATGGAATCTCTTAGCATAATATGTCTTGATTGCAATAAATACCTCGAATATTTACATTTTCAATTTTTTTTTGGAACAATCTGGAAAATTTTCGACATAGCTCAGGCGAAGAAAGAGACAGCGATACGATTCGACGTTTAAAAAATATAGCGCTGTCTCTTTTATGTAAATGGTTTTTCGCATCTTTTGTTTCACTTATCTGTCAAATTTGTCAATGTTTGCAATTTTGAATTTGAAAATTGTTCGGAAGAGATAAGCCGGAAAATAGTATGGACGTAACAGATCTGTATAAGGGTAAGGCCGAGAATTTTTACACTTTTTGAAAGTAAAAAGTGTCCCAATTTTTGTCTGCATATTATAAAAAAACTAACCAGTAATTTTTAATTCAATAACTTTTATTGTATTTTGTAGGGATCTAAATCATACAATTTCATATCAAAGTTAAAATATTCTTTATGGTTTATTAACTACAGTGAGTTAAATTCGTCCGTTACCCCAAATATTGCAAAAAACTCGCTGTATTTTTCATGTATCCATATACTTGGAACTAAAATTTTGTATTTTTTTCCATTTAAAGACAAATCCTCAAGAACTGACTTAAATACTCTGATACTTAGCAATTGAATCGTAGTGGTTGATCTTTTTAAATAAGCAGATTTCATGACTTTATCGAAATTTAAATGTTTGTCCCCGTATTTTGGCTTCTATGTTCCTATTTTGTATGTTACCGTATTTTCACCTCTAAACAATGTTAATCTTTAGTGGCAGTGTACAAAAGTATTGACACTGGCACTAAGTATCTATGCGAATATATAATAAAATTAAAAAAAAAAAAACGCTTGTTTGTTGTCTGTAGAGTCGAGCAAAAGTGCACGCATGAGTTTGGTCGGAGTTTTTTTTTAATGAATTTAGACGATTTAAAAGGTAAATAACAGTTTTTATTACACCTGTTTTGAATAGAAATATGAATAAGTGGAGAAGCAATGCGTGGCGTGTGTTTTTGGTCCAAATTGAGCTCAAATTATCGATTAATGGTCAATTAAAGCCTAAAAAATCTCGCTTCTATGTTATTTCTATGTTACTGGTAACGTTCATTTGTTGTTTGCGGGACGCTGTCCCTTACACCCCGTATAAGGCATAAAGTTTTACATAAAACGTGCACTATAAAATCGGCCTTACATACTTTACTCGTTACTTTCGCGTTACTTTTACGTTACTGTAACATAGAAGTTTCTATGTTACTCTATGTTACTAAGTGTAAAAATTCTCGGCCTTACCCATAAGTATAATACCATTGGAATGGTCCGATCATGTTATGATTGATCACGACTGACATTGACTAGATAATATAAGCCGACCAAATAGCGTAAACCTTCCTATAAATATTATTTTTGCTTTCCTAGTAACTATTTTTTAGTAGTACTATTTTTAACTATATTGTATTTCTCGCAAATGTTGCTCTTCTAGCGGACAAGCGCAGCACTTTCACTTGCGAGTGAGTTTAATGTATTTAATGTTTAAAAAAAATAAAGCGCAAGTGTCAACAAAGAGGCGTTCGAATAAAGCTGCTTGAAATGTCTTCGAATTTGAACGAATTCGAATTGCTCATAGTCAATAACATTAATCAAGCTATGTCTAGACAAAGTCAACAGTAAAAGCTATCGGTCCAAACAGGACCTAAGTCTGAAAGACTCTTAATTACAGTCATTAAATGAAGATGCCCATGTAATGGGAATCATCAACAAAGTAAGCTTTTTAATTCTAATTTGTCTCACTTTGCGCGTACAAAAGGTCTCTAAATGAATTTCAATTATGAGACCTATTCAGAGGTAGTAATTACACTTTATGTTTATTTAATTAAATGGTAAATGAGTGATGGAAAAAAGGAACTTGTTAATTTTGATAAAAGTCGTTAAAACGTTTCTCACTTCTCCGTTACTTTCTGTGTTTTAGGTTTTCGTTTAAGGCCGTCCCCCGAGCAAACGACCTTGGCCATACATTTGCCGCGTTGCCGAGATCGCGACAAAACCCTATTATTTTTACTTATCTTAGTTCAAAATTGTCCTAAAAAAAATTAAAACGGCGAATATGTAGTTTATGATATTGTCGATCTATTGGCGTGACTTTCAAATAAAAGTAATTTGTAAATGCTAAGGAGCTGCTGAATGAATGATCGAATTTTAACAAATTGGTATTACTTTGGAAGCTGATATCATGAGTATAATAAACAAAAATAGGAAATTTAAAACGGCGAAAGGAATGTTGATATACTGAAGATTATTGCTGTATTTTTATTATAACTTTGTAGCTTTCAGATGATGAGTTTATAAGGTTTTAAATACGGTCAGTTACGGAATCTCCGGATGGAACGCCCTTAAGGTTATACACTACCTACTTAAACACTTTTAAATTAGGTACACATGATTGCACAGCAAATTTTGACAATTTTATCTCAAATAATTATTGATATAACATCAAACCCTTATTGAATGTCACATCACAATGAGTTATTATCAGATAGTTATTATCAGATCCAACACATTTTTGACTTCAAACTTAGCTCCCGAAATCATCGAGCGCGACTTAGATACGATTATTATGAAATTCGGTTGTATATTTAAATACTAGATAACTAGATGATGCCCGCAACTCCGTTGCCACAAAACTCGTTTATCACGCGGGGACCGTACATTTTTGCGGAACAAAAAGTATCCTATGTCCTTTCCCGGGACTCAAAGTATCTCCATGCCAAATTTCAGCAAAATCGGTTCAGCGGTTTGGGCGTGAAGAGGTAACAGACATACAGACAGACAGACAAACTTTCGCATTTATGATATTAGTATGGAAGTATGGATATTAGTATGGAAATATGGATTGTGTTGTCGTCGTCGTCATAATATATATTATATTATTCTTATATATACAATTCTCGTGTCACAATGTTAGTCCACGAACTCCTCCGAAACGGCTTTACTGATTTTTACCAAATTTTATATGCATATTCAGTGGGTCTGAGAATCGGCTACTCGGTACTTATTATATTGATAAGTGCATTTGTTGAATAAATAATAGTAAATTATTACAACTCGAGAAAAACGACGACCATGATAGCGATGGACGTTGCCATGGTGACATACTTTATTTAGTCACTTCAATAAAATAATACGGGCGATATACTTTATAATTATGGCAACGAAACGTTTGCCAGGACAGCTAGTCTTATATATAAAATTCTCGTGTCACAATGTTAGTCCACGAACTCTTCCGAAACGGCTTTACTGATTTTTACCAAATTTTATATGCATATTCAGTAGGTCTGAGAATCGGCTACTGGGTACTTTATATATTGATAAGTGCATTTGTTGAATAAATAATTACGGCGGCCATTGTTTGTGCGACGGGATAGCGATCGACGTTGCCATGGCGACATACTTATTTACTATTTAGTCAGTTCAGTAAAATAATAATATGGGCGAAATCATAGAGTTAAATATGTAGTACGTAGAAACTTATATGTCAGTGGGCGAAATACTTTATAATATTATGGCAAAGCAACGTTTGCCGGGACAGCTAGTATATAAATATATATATATTTATAGGTATTAATTTAATCCTAAAGAACATAAGAAGAGTAACGTTTTAGCTCAGTGGTAAATAGAAAAATGGCTGTGACGTGGAATCATTAGCGAGGCGACCCTCCGACCTGGCCCTCGGGACACGTGATAACGTCCCTCACTGTACAGCGATTCGATGGATTTCGTTTGGCCATGAACGAGGCGGTATTGCGTTTTTTTGTAAATTTATTTTTTGTATCAAAATATGAAAATACAGATTCATTTTGGTTATCACCATTCACCATGTGACTAATTATTATAGTGTTGTGGGATTTTATTTGCATCTTCTATTAATGGTATCTACATGATAAACGATACCTATCTACTTTGTAGATTGTGGTAAATGCTGCGAAAAAAAGTTGAGAAATTCAAAGTAGGTACAAATCGTACATTATGGCACTGAATGTAGAGAACATAATATTATTTTTTTCTCTTTTACAACGTTATTTTGAGTATGGGAAATCGATGTTGGCAAATTCTGACCGATCAGTATGGCACACAAAATTTTACACAAATATGCCGATTCAAAGTACTTTGGCATAAATTGGTAACAAACTATACAACACGAGAAGTTTATATAATATTATCTTAAACTTTATTTTAAGCATTGCACAATTTTAGGCTACAACATTTTTGCTAAAGTACCCTATTCCTTGGGTACATTTGCCTGTAACGAAACTAATGAAACGTAATTAATGAAATGTGCAGTTCGCCTTTTCCATGGCCCACAAAGTCTTTACTTTGAACAAATGACACGAATTATGTTGACTGAGTATGTTAATAATTCAAATGTATAGTATAAAAATTAATCCCAAAAAATGTGGCTACAAATTAAAATTTTGGAAACAACAAATATTCATTCGTATGCCGCTGTTACTTCGCTACTTTTAGTCGCAAAAGAATTACGTTTAAATGTTCTCTAAATTCTGTTACCCAAAAACATTAACAGAATATTAAAGAGCGGTAAAACGTTGGAACTAGTCTTATCTGCGAGCTGGAAATCCCCTCGTAAAGGGAATACCACTATAAATATGTTGTCATTTTATAAAGTCTCCCCTGTCCTCATCTGTGATAAATGTTACCTGGACAGAGAATATATTTGGGGTGGTTCATTCCATTGTATTTTATATTAATGTCACTATCTTATCTTCGCAATGGATTATGTGTTCGTTGCGATATTATATTAGTATAGCCCGGTCATTGAACACATAGAATCTTCTACAACTTCTATCGACCTGTGCAAACGATATAGTTTGAAATTGTGATGTATACTTAACTTATTCGTATGCAGTTATATAAACAAGCAGCAGTAGATTTATGGCCGAAATCTTCATCCTCTTTATCTATACTTAAAAAATTACATGTCCTGACTGACTGACTGACTGACCGATTCATCATCGCTGAGCAAAAACTGTTAAAGTTACAGTCACGACATTTGGTGAGTAGGGTTGTTTTATTGATCAAACCCCACTAAGGAAGGAATTTTGAAAATTTTACTCCGAAGGGGGTGAAATAGGGGTTCAAAGTATGAATGAAAATCCGTCATTTCCGCGGTCGTTTATTGAGTTAGAAACATGAAACTTTAGTTTAAGGTTACTGATTAAAAATGAATGGATACGTATTTAAGCGTTTTTGGAAATTCTACCCCCAGGGGCGTAAAATTGGGGTTGAAAGTTTTAATGAAAGTCCGTTATTTCATGAGCTAGAAACATGAAATTTTATGTTTGGACTACTGATAAAAAATGATTGGATACTTGTTTAAGCGTTTTTGGAATTTCTACCCCCAAGGGGGTAAAAAAGGGATTGAAAATTTAAATGAGAGTCCGTCATTTCTTAAGTTAGAAACATAAAATTTTATTTTAGGACTGCTGATTTAAAAATAAATCGATAGGTATTTGAGCGTTTTTGGAAATTCTATCCCCAAGGGGGTGAAACTGGGGCTGAAAGTTTGAATAAAAGTCCGTCATTTCTTGAGTTAGAAACATGAAACTTTATTTTTGTGCTACTGATTAAAATGAATGGATACGTATATTTAAGCGTTTCTGGTAATACCACCCCCAAGGGGGTCAAAATGGGGTAGAAAATTTCAATGAAAGTCCGTCATTTCTTGATTTAGAAACATGAAAGTTTATGGACGTTTGCGTTTGACGTTTGCTTAAATAGGGTCCCGTTTTTACCCTTTGTATAAGGAACCACAAAAGGGGGAAAACTATCCATCTTTGTTATTTTTTTATACTATGTTAACGCGGACCCAGTCGCGAGCAACAGCTAGTGATATATAAATCTCAAAGGTGACTGACTGATATGGTGATCTATCAACGCACAGCCCAAACCACTGGACCGATCAGGCTGAAATTTGGTATGCAGGTAGATGATATGACGTACGCATCCGCTAAGTAAGGATTTTGTTCAATTCTATCTCCAAGGGGTTGAAATAGGGTAAGAAAGTTTGTACTTTGTATATAAATACTTCTTAACGCGGGCGAAGCCGCGGGCAAAAGCTCGTCTTATATATTCAGCGACAGGTCTATAGAAAATGAAATTATTTTACCAAATAACAATTGATTTTATTGCCTAAGGCGTATTATAAGCGATTCTCTTGTTAAATAATAATCTTTCAAGTACAAAAGAAAGTTAATGTAAAACATAAAAGCCTCGTTTTATTTTCAAAAGAAGTAAGATTGATTTTTAAACAATATACTTTCTAAAGGACTTTTCCAGAGTGAACCTCAGGTGTATCCGTCATTTGGTATTGTCCTCAGGGCTTCTTATCCACAAGTCTAGCTATTCTAGTTTAGTCAGGGTCGACACAATAGGGTTCACTAAAGAAGCAGACACAAAACATTCTCCTAGAAAATGTATATAAAGGTGTTTCCGCACTGGCGACCCAGCAGACGTGACATGTCCGTCCATTTTTTCGATCGTCTCGTCTGTCTTTTTATCTAGTTTTTTACAAAATTGGTAGTCTTTTAATTTTTTTTCTATTTGCTGAAAGCTTTAACTATCATCTAACTTTAATTGGATCAAGAGGACAGAAAATGTGCGGAGTTTATATAAAAATCTTCTTTACATTTAGGCCCAATTTCACCAACGTCTGTTAGTGTTAACAGCTTGTTAAATGCCATGTCTTCTCTTTCACTCATTTGGAAAACGAAAGAGGTATCATGATACTAATTCGAGCATTAACTTTAACAGTCGTTGGTGAAATTGGGCCTAAAGATACGAAATCATTAAATGTGTCTGGGCGCCGAAAGCCTATTAGAGATACAATAGGCTAAGATTGCAGTCCAAGCTTTGACTTTAGATCATGCTTGTTGACACAGCAGGCCTAGCAATAGCTCAATAGCTGTATCTCGCTAATCGCACAGTGCGCACGGGACCTAAGCACACACGATTGTTAACTTCTGGTCACACCTCAACCCTCCGGGGACGAGGGGACGAATTGATGGTGGAATAACTTGCATGAGCCCCCTCCTGCAGCGTAAACACTATTTACGACCTGACAATATTATTTATTCCGCCTAATTCCTCTGGGATGCAAATAAAAAGTTGATGTATTTTGATGACCTTATCATTCCATTCATGTTGGTAATAAAGAAAAGCCATCGAAATCTATGAACCTTTATAATATTTTTTTACAATTAGTATAGAAAAAAAAGGTTATTTTTTCTATACTTACCAAATTATTCAAAAATAAGCTAGAGTTCAAAGTGGGATTATTAAATCATTATAGTAGCTTTTTTGATCCATTTATATCGCAAACACAAAAACGTTATGTCTTATGCCATGCAGAAAGAGAAATAGTCAATCATCATCAACCTTTTTAACGGGTTTTTGATCTTTTAGCTTTCCTGCAAAGTTAACATGGTAGTGCATAATAATGTTCCTATAGCTCTAAGGTACAGAACTGTTTTCCTCCTAGTTCGGAAGCATCTACTACACAAATTGTAAACAATGTAAGCCGGAAAAGTTTTCAAAAACAAATTTAGCATAAAATACCATCAACGCATCTACACGGCGGGCTTAAGCTAGATTGTTAAGAGCAAACTTTGTATAATATACTTTGGTACGAATTTCTCCTCATACTTTTAACCACTAAAATATTGTTTCTGGCAAACACGATACTGGCGAGTCAGCAAAGCCCTAGCACGTGGATATCTAGATGCTGGAACTTTCGCGCATAAACTTTTATTATATCATTTTTCACTTGCTATCATCAAGTATGCGACGAAACAATATTTTATGCTTTCAGCAAGGTTGTTGCCAAGACTCATATTTTAGGAAATATTGAACCTGTAATAAAGATTGGTTCACAATATTTTGAATAAGTTTCAGAATTATTAGCCTTTCTTAATACTAATCTTACAAGAGAACAATAATACGTACTTTAAAAATAAATTAGACATATTTTTGTCAACTTACCGCTTCAAATACATCGAGAGCCTAATGGTTATTTGGCGTTGACTCGTATCTTTATTTATCAATATTATCGTCCAAAGCCTCAACCAATTCTACCAAGTCCAACTATAATAATGACTCTAGTAACGAAAACTCGTCCAAAACTAACGAGTATTTCCATTGTCCACGTGTCTTCGTGGCGCGTGTAGCCGTGTAGTTTCCCACAGCAGTATAATCCGTCGTCGCCAGGGCCCTGTATCGAGCCAATATCACGTTGGTGTGAGCGCTCGCTCAACTCCGGATCTAACTTTTTTCTATGCTTTGTCTATATATAAGGTTATAAAGGGTGTAACAAAACAAAGTGATAATACTTTAGAGTTTGTAAGTGTGAGTTCATGGTGAAAGTAGCAGCGATTATTTTTTTGTGATTTGTACGGGCAATCACTGCAGCGTTATAAGTTATTAAGTAAACATAAAAAAATAGTTCTAATAGTTCTCTTTTAGCGCTGCTATTTTCACAGTAAACTCTGTATAACTCTCATAAGTGGATATACACCCTAAACTATTAAGGCTCTGTTTTGTTACACTCTATTTAAGGCTGCTCTCTCGAAAAAAGCGTGCAGATGAAACAACTTTTCATCGGCATTAACAGAGAAATTATATCTGTAAAAAATAATTAGGAATCTACATGATATGATACGTAATTTGGTTTTGCATGATACGTAATTTGGTTTTGCCATATTTTTTCGATCGGTATCACATAATAAAGAAATAAAAAACCAAATCACCTCGAAATCGTTGAATGAAACCACTTTACGCCTTTATTATTTATCAAAAGATATATAAAAATATCTACTGCTTTGCAATACATAAGTTATTAATTTGGTTCGGTAACTTTTTTGAAATATGTATTATATTAAGCCTTAAAAAGGTTTTTTCTCCTATTTCGCCCTATCATGGACGCGGCGAGCGTCGTAACCGCCACCGTACAAGGCGCGCTGTTATGAATGTTATTTTAATGTTGTTTACGTCGATATTCGTACTGACAGATAATCGACCTGCTAATTTAGGGAGAGAGGGTCCTAAAGGCTATATTAATTCAACAAGCCCCATAAGCTCACCGGTGAACGAGACACAATAATTAAATATCTATTGTGATTTGTGTCTCGTTTTCCCACGATCGACGGGCTTGTTACAAATATGCAGTTCAGATAGTAAACATGCAAAAACTGTATTTTCCTGGCAGCAAATCAGGTATAATGTTTAATATTGTTACGGATACGGACACGTGGTGCCATCTAGCGTCAGGCCAGCGAACCTACCAAGGGAACACAGGCAACGTAAATCCCCTACTCGCTACTAGATGACGCTAGGTGTATGTACCTTTTTTTTTTTTTTTTTTTTTTTTTTTTTTTATTGAGGGGGGGAAATACGTTACGTATCCCCCACCCCTTCGGGGGAAGGGGCGGGGGTATGTGGGACTCCCTACAAGAGGTATACCCACTAAAACCCCCCCATGCCCTCCTTCCAGCCGTGGGACACGGGCACTCTGTACGATCACCGCGTCCTCACGGCGCTTGCCGCGTCCGGCACATCTCCGTTGCGGCGGCTGGTGTTCTGCCGCCGCTTTCTTCGCCGAGAGCTCCCCGGGCATCTAGGGAGCTTTCTTCTCGGGGCCTTTTGTGCGGGCGGTGATCCCCCGATCAACCGCCCACGGGCCTATTACTCCACCTCCATGGCGGGCTGGGGCTGACTAACCCCAGCACCACCGGCTCCAGGCTCATGCGGCCGAGCCTTGTCGGAGGGAGCTCCTCTCCTGCGGCGCTTCGTAGGCGGGGGCGGCTTCTTGGCTGATAGACAGCCACCGCTTCCTAGGACGTGTCCGCTTTCTTTGCCGAGTGCCTCGCAGAAGAAGCAGTTGGGTTGCTTCTCCTGGCACTCGGCGGCCTTGTGCCCCGGTTTCCCGCAGCGGAAACAATTCCGGCTGCGGTCCACCGGGCACTGGCATGTCGTCGCCAGGTGGCCGGTATCAAAGCATCGGTAACACCGCTTAGGCCTCGCGGCCAGCAGTGTCACCTTCGCCGAGACCCAGCCCACTCGCAGCCGCTTCATGCTGATGAGCTTTTTAGCGGCCGCAACGGGGACGCTCAGCCACACCGAGCCGTCGCCCCATCTTCCCACCTTTATTTGGCCCGTTCTGATGGAGTTGGACGGGCACCCTCCTTCTCGCGACACCGCCTCTACGACATCTGCAGTCGTCGCTGAGTCGTCCAGCCCGGCGATGCGCATCTCCACGCATTTCGCGGGGCGGCCGACTTTCACCTCCTCAGGGTCGAGAACCTCCCTCAACTTCTCAGCGAGGGCGTCCGCCTTCGCTTGAGCGCCCTCACCAGGGATGGTGAGGACGCGCGCGCCGGTCTGAGCGAGGCGAAAGCGGAGGTCGAGCTTTTGTATGTCCAGCTCCGCCAGTCCGCTCGCCTTCACCGCGTTCTTCGCCTTTAGAAGGACGTCATTATATGTGACGCCCTTCTCCGCAGCTTTCGCCCCCAACGTGAGGGTGATGGCCGCGGTGGCGGAGGCGCGGAGCTTCGCCTTCTTCTTTCTTTTAGGGGCGGCTTTAGGTGAAGTAGCCGCCCCTTTCTTCTTACTCATGCCCTTTGGGCCCACCGTGGTCCATTGGGCCTCCGTACGGAGGGAGCTGGTGTTCGCTCCCCCTTGTGCCGCCTCCTGAGCGGCCATTGAGAGCCGCTTCTTCTTCTTACGGGCCTTTTTGGCCTTTGGCACAGTGGGTGCAGCAGGGGCCTCTTGCGGGGCCGCTGCGGCAACTGGCTGCTGCGTCTTCTTCGGAGCCGGCTTCTCCTTGGCTTTTGGCCGCGAGGATCCCGGCATATCGCCCGGTGGTGCTTCAACGCTCACAGCGGCGGCCGAAGTAGCACTCCGGGCTCTGTCCGCCGCGAGCGGAGGTCGAAGTCTTGGCTCCGGTAAGAGCCGACTCTCTAATCCAGCCAGCCGAGCGTTCAGCATGTTGCTGAAGGTCTCTACGGTAGAGCGAGAGACCTCAGACAACAGCTGGCGCATGTCCTGCTCGGCCGGCTTCATCACCTGATGGCGTAGCTCCTCTAGCTCTTTACGCAAAGACTCCACTTGATTCTGGAGCCGCGCATTCTGAGCCTCAAGGGCCTTGATCTCTTCGGTTGCTCCGCGACTTCTCAATTCGGAGACGGTGGCGCGTATGTCGCCAACCGCCTCATTGAGGAGCCCCCGGAACGTCCCTTTGAGGTTTTTCGACTTCGCTGCGACCATGGAGATCGTTCCCAGCGAAGTCTCAACACATTGGGCCAGAGCGCAGTTGGTCCGCTCTGGCCTGTCTTCTTCCATAGCGGCGGGGCTTGCAAGGAGCGAAGAACGCGTCTCTCTCGCCACCCTGGCCGCTTCGGCTACCTCCTCCTCGGCCTGGAGTCGAAGGGCCTCCTTCTCCCTGTCCAAATCGGCCTGCGCCTTTGCCAAACCGATATGTTGACCGGTGCGGCCGCGTCCTCTCTTGGCTTTGGGCACCGCTCCTTTACTGAGGGACGGCGCCATGTCGTCATCAGATCGCCTCTTACGGCGAGTCAAATCCGAGGATGTGGGCAAGCTCTCGGAGTCCAGCGATATGCCAGACATTTCGCTGGAGTCCGAAAGCCAGTCCTCACTGTCATGTCCGGGTAAGTAACGTCCACGTTGGGAGACTCGACCGCGAAGGGAGTCTCTACCAATCGGGACCTTTCCGGTGCTAGGAGGCGGCATTATCACGTCGCGTGTCAAAAGGGCACGCGGCAGATCCTTGTCGCCTCTCAGCTTCTTCTTTTGCATCAACTTCAGCATCCGCTCGCGCCCGTTGGGCTGCAGCTGGCTGAAGTCAACGTCTTCGTCCGTTAAAAGCTCCGCCGCCGGCGCGGTAATGGGCGCCGGCTTCGGGCTGTCGCTCTTCTTCCCGCCATCGCCACTCAAAGCGGCTAAAATGGCCCTCTGCCTCGCCGCCTTAGCGGCCTCCTCTTCTTTCTTCGCCGCCTTAGCGGCCCCCTCGTCCTTCCTCGTAATAAGTGGCCCCTCCGTATACGAGGGCCGGCCACCGTCTGAAGACGGCGCATGGGATTCCCCGGCACCTGAGGAGCCGGGACCCACCCGGAGAATACTTTGCTCATTACGATCTCCCATCATACTAAACTCCGACACCCCGGGTCGCGGGCTCGTTCGTCACACAGCGAGCTCTGCCAGACATACACAACAAACACACACACAATCACACACGCATACCGGCGTTCAGCCACCCCCCCCGTGTCCCCGTGAAAAGCTCACGATGGCACGGGGAAGGTGCCCAGGGACACGAACGTGGACGGACCGGCATCACCCCCAGGTGTATGTACCTACGAGTACTTTCTAGAAATATCTGATACTTGTTTACGCATATCGGGTTTATTCTGGGATGTTCCGGAATTTTCTGAGATTCGATCCGGCCCGTATAAATAGTCGCAGACAGTCGAGCCGGCAATTCAGTTTTATCTGAGCTATCTTCGAGGCGACTTCGGAGCGAAAACAAGTGATCAATAGTGAGTGATTGTGATTGTGATAGTGACTCGGCTACGACCTAGGACAGTGATAGTGCTCAGTGATTTGGATCTAGTGCTTAGTGTTTGGACTCAGTGATTAGTGTGAGCTAGTGTTTGTGAATAAAGTCTTCAAGAGAGTCACCAGGTCTTTCTCTTCGAATCATCGAACCCTAGCACGTAACAATATTGTTGGGATATTGGCCAATTAAGAAATGACATGCCACTCAGGTTATAAACCCCAATTTCTCGTGTCACCCCATACTATAATCGATTTATTTGCAACTTAATGAATGAAGCTAAAACAGCAAATTACATACAGTAAAGCATAAAGACCTTTATGTAATCTTCATGTAATACCAAATATAGATATCTAATCACGAAATCATAGAGAAAATTGCGACGTAATTTTCTGACGATTTGATGACGCAAACCAATTAGGTCACAATATAAGAACTTCATAATAGAGCTCCAGAGCGGATGAAAGGAACGTCCTACTTGTGAAACTGTAATTACATGATTGATCACACTTGCCATAAATACTCGTAATTATACTTACTCTATTATTACAAGTTATTGAAATAATACAGAGTGATCAGATGATATACATATAATATATACGCAATATTATTTAATTATTAAATAGTATGGGGACGTTATATCTTTACAATTATAGATCATTATTGAACCTGTTACCCGAATTAAGCACAAAAAGCATATCAAAATCGGTCCAGCCGTTTAGGAGAATTTTAATCGCTAACAGAAGATTTATATGACGTAAAGAAAATCAACTACTGTCTACTAGATAACGCTCGATAAAATTTTTCCATATTTCTTCCTGACTTTTAATTATGATTTTGTACAAATTATTTCACATTTAAAACAACGAGTAAAACTAGATCTACTTAATGTCCTTAATTCTTCAAGCCCCATAAGAGCACCGGTGATCCCGACAACAATAGATAACAATAGCATTTCCAAGAATCCGCGATCTAAGGATTATTTTTTTAAATATTTCAATTCCTTAGGGCCTTTCTAGGTATTGATGATATTACGTTACACCTTAGTCCGTAAACAAGCCTTATAGACATAAAGCGACAAATGAGTCGAATTATAATATTTTGTCTCAATCAAACTGCGAATTGTTATTGCCAAAGTCAACGGGGCTCGCTAGTGATAACGAAACATAAATTCAAAAGCAAGTCTGATGAATTGATGCATCTCAAGAATTTATCGGCATCCATTCTTCATTTTCCAATATCTTTTATTTTTTAAATCGAGAATGCGGGTCACATTTTACACATCGGTTTTTAAGGCCGTCCCCCGAGCAAACGACCTTGGCCATACATTTGCCGCGTTGCCGAGATCGCGCCAAAACCCTATTATTTTTAATTATCTTAGTTCAAAATTGTCCTAAAAAAAATTTAAAACGGCGAATATGTGGTTTATGATATTGTCGATCTATTGGCGTGAGTTTCAAATAAAAGTAATTTGTAAATCCTAAGGAGATGCTGAATGTATGCTTGAATTTTAACAAATTGGTATTACTTTGGAAGCTGATATCATGAGTATAAGAAACAAAAATAGAAAATTGAAAACGACAAAAGGAATGTTGATATACTGAAGATTATTGCTGTATTTTTTTTATAACTTTGTAGCTTTCAGATTATGAGTTTATAAGGTTTTTAATACGGTAAATTACGGAATCTCCGGACGGAACGCCCTTAAGAGGATTTTTTTATTTCGAAATTATGACTAATTAAAATATTGTGTATAGGTATCAGAGAAACTGATTCATAATTAGTAGAAGCGGACTATGTCAATTGGTAAGATTAATAATATCATGTCATTTTGAATCCTCCAGCTTATGAATCCTCTCAATCTTTTGTCAATTATTATAACCGTCTTTCATACTAACAGAAATTTATTCAATTAATACATTATTTGATAGCATACACTGTACACCTTCACCCCACAAAAGAAATACTGCCGATATAGGTACCCGCCTTCTTTTTTAGAGATCGGTCAAATATTATTTTTAGCTCGGTGATTTTTCAATTCGACAGGTGAATTCAACTTGTCAGTTAAAGCTTAATCAGGCTGATATATTTATTTTAAAGCATCAAAGACAAATAAAATACGACGGTCAGGGACCTTCGCCATAAATAACCGACGCGGACCGTCAACTGGATTTATTGTATGAACTTGAATGCAGTTTGGCGTTAAAATGGTGCAGTATACAGGGTGCAACAAAATTAAGTGATTATACTTTAGGGTGTGTATGTATTCCTTGTGGAGTTTACTGTGAAAGTAGCAGCACTGAATGAACTTTTTTGTGATTAATAACCCACGCGCCGAACGTCAGGATTTTTTCCATACAAAAATTTAAAAAAGTTACTCTTACAGTGCTGCTACTTTAACAGCGAACTCTGTACAGGGGATCCATAAATAAAAAAGCGTTAGTGAGTAGATATTAACTCATGTTCGTAAAATGTAATGATATCTTAAGATTTTTAAATTATAATTTTTTTTATAATAAGAACCTACATAATATTATTAAAGTATGATTTGTATTGTAATTTATAAGATGTAGTATCATCAAGCAAGATGATTACATTTAATGCCCACAATTTCATTAATGAATTTTAAATTTACGTACTACCAGAGAAATAAGAAATTCATTAAAACCAGGTCAGGTCTTCGTTATTTGATCGGATCTTCTTAAATTCATATTTTAAAAAAAAATCTACCAATTCATTTATATTTAAAACTAGATGAAGCCCGCAACTCCGTTGCACCAAAATTCGTTTATCGCGCGGGAACCGTACATTTTTCCGAGATAAAAAGTATCCTATGTCCTTCCTCGGGACTCATAGTTACTCCATACGGCATACCGAATTTCAGCCAAATCGGTTCAGCGGTTTGGGCGTAAAGAGGTAGCAGATAGACAGACACACTTTCGCATTTATAATATTAAGTATGGATAAACAATTTATTTCTACTTTAGTTACTACCAAAGAAATTATTTATCTGGTAGTAAGTTAGTACTTAACTATCATATCGTTTGTATTATGAATACGTCCGAAGACCGAATATAGGGTCGTTAAGTGATAAGTATAGAAGTAGGTAAGAGTGTAATAAAAACAATGATGTGCAATATTTTTATTATAATGCGTTGTGGGGTATTCGTGGGCGTGGGGTCAGCTTACTTATGGCTCCCTGTGGACCTCCAAGCTGGTCATAACCAGCTGAAGATGATACAAAATGTATAAGTAGAAGATTTTTCACAAAACTATCGTAGGAAGGCGAATATGTAGTATCAGAGAAGTTATATATTGTTGTCATGTTGGACCTGCTTAATTTGGTCGCATTACGTTAAACTCAGCCGACAGCTCATGAATAATATTGAATTGACATAATCCGATCAAATGACGTAGGTCCGATACTGCCTGTATATATTTTATCGATGGTATATACAACTTCTATTCTATGCAATATAAAATCTTTTGAGCAAAAAAAAAAAAACGGTTTGCACTCCGAAAGTGACGGCAGAATTAATAAAAACGAAACAGTTCCCCTGTTTCGTTTTGGAGGAGGAGAGTGACTGACATTACTTTGTTTCCTATGTCCATTGTTGATCTACTATTACGGAAAATCCGTAAGGCAGCCGGGAAGCTGTCTTAGGCCGTGTTTCCACCTGCAAGCAAACTCGCGGAAGTCTTGCTTGAGTCTCTTGCAATAGTGCTTATATTTGGTACTAATTCCTGCAATTTATTGCAGCAATAAATGTCTTGCTAGAAGCTCGCGGATAATACTATCGCAACTTATCGCGGAGGTATTTACGCACGACAGCTTACGAATGTCGCGATAGGAACTATATATCATTATTTTAAACAATAACACTCATGCCGTGCGATAACTTCCTGCGAGATATGTCGTGAGTCCATGCATTCGTGTTTAGACATGCTTTCGCAACTACTCGGAGGAAGCGCTTGACAAATTGTCGCGACAGCACTTGCTACGGGGCTTACACTTGCAAGCTGCTGTCAGACAGACTGTCAGATACTTCTCGCGACAGTTGACTTGCAGGTGGAAACACGGCCTTACGAATTTTCAGTCACGTATCCGTACGCGAATTCAATATTTCTCTCCAAAAAAGAGCACTACGCCGCTTACAGAAGTTTTTCATTTGTAAATACAAAATCAAGTTGACGCAAATTAAATCGGACGAAATAAAAACGAACAACGTTATACAAAGCGAAGATTGTTATGTATAACGAGATACAATTGGCTGTAATGTTATACAAAGACAGCCTTCGTCACCTCACCCGAATCTCGCATTCATTAAATTAGGCGGTGAACTCTGAATGTCTGAATACTCGCTGTAATGTGGTTCGTTCTTAGGAATCTCTCGTAAAGTTTTAATATGTGTTGTAAAAGGTTAAAATGGGTATTAACCCATTGAACGGCTACTTAAATCAGTTAGCTGCGACATAGATGATATTTTATAGTGCTTAGTATTAACTAAGCACTATAAAATATCATCTATGTCGCAGCTAACTGGTTTAAATAGCCGTTCAATCAAACAGCTAGCCCTTTGACTGAACAATGCCATTCAATCACAGGTTTTGCTTTTTAATTGAATATTTAACTCGCTCAAAACGTTAAACACTACAGCTGATCAAAAGCCGGCGTTTGATTGAATTAGTTCAGCAAACAGCGCTCACCACCACGGCGCTAGGCGCGTTTTGTTTACAAAATGGCGTCAACTATGCCAGTGTTTGGGATTGTTTCAAGATAATATTTTTTGGAAAGAAAGAACTAAATAATAAATATACGTAAATCTCCCAAGAAATTACAAAAAGTTTTCCTATTCTCTCAAATTAGGTACATAATTAACTAATGGTCACTTTAGTTAATTTGCCATTTAACCAGTTGGCTAAGCGTCGACCGTCGTCTAGCTGTAGTGTTGAACGTTGCAATCAGCAAGTCGGCTAAACGACGTATAACAGTGTGATTGAAAGGCGTTGTTCAATCAAAGGGCTAGCTGTCTGATTGAACGCCTATTTTAAGCTCATCATCATGTCAAGGCTGCGACATATTATACACTAATAAAAGAAAGAGGTAAACTTTGTTATTTTGTTTGTAGGAGGTAATCTCTGAAAATACCGGTCCGATTGCAAAAAATTTAACATCGATAGAAAGCCGGTGTGTTCCTGATTAACATAGGCTATATTTTATCATATTATTATATAGTCTAAAAAGTGTTTTTTCCCTGAAATTATGTCGTTCTCAGAATTTCACGCGGGCGAAGCCGCCGGTGAAAGCTAGTACTCAATATATAATTTCGGATCCTTTTGAATGCTCATATATTATATCATAATGTATTGCCGTTATGATTCTATAATGTTTTGGTTCTTTGTAATTCTGTAGTTTCAACCAAAACTGTTAATCGTACTCGTAATAGTCGACATTTGCTTATTGGCGGATACTTAATTTAATTGCGATTTATCGTTTGCCATCGATTGAAACGATATATCCTAACGACTATAGTTCTCATAGTTAACTACTCTGAAGTTTCCTGATTCAATATCGTAGTCACATTCGTAGTCATGGGTAGCGCAAAACTGACCATTGTTCACTTTGTGCTGACTTTTTTGCACAAAAAGAACAAAAAAAAAATCCCCAACAAGTCCTCGGAGTCGAGGTCAAAGTATAGTTACAGTTTCGGTCCTTTTTCTGCGCCATAGGTTGAAATATTTTATGCTCCACTCCGGTTTGAAATAGAAAAGCTAGTGTCCTCGCTAAGAGAATACACGGCCAGTTACAAAGAACCCGTATTTGAAAAAGGGAAACCTAACCAACGTTTAAATTTTTCGTCGCAGTACTCGTATCCGGTATTGGCCGTTTTCCGATATCACAGAACACGGGGATATAGGGGCTGTATTGAAAAATAGCTTTTATAATACACACTATCCATACTTAATATTATAAATGCGAAAGCGTGTCTGTATGTTTGTCTGTGCTCTTCACGCTTAAACCTCTGAACCGATTCTGCTGAAATATGGCATGGATACCTTGAGTCCCGGGAAAGGACATAGGATAGTTTTTATTCCGGAAAATGTACGGTTTCGGTGCGATAAACAAATTTTGGCGCGCTTGCGGGCGTCCTGTACTCTCTAGTAACATATAAGTGTAATAAATTAATTTTCAATCACTTACCTGTATTGTATAAAAATTAAATAATGTATACTTTGTGCCTACTTCTGTAAAAATAGTAGCCTAAAAAAATAGGAAATAATAAATTACGTAATCAAATCGTAAACCTAATATAGTTAACATGTTTAATGCGAATCATAAAGTCTTTATTTATATTCTACTTACCTTGTCAAAATTTGGTTTATATCAAAACATCACGCGTTAAAACGGATTCAGCTGCTTTATTTATTGACGTGACAACGTCTTAAATTAGGTTGCGGCTGGGAGTCACTTATGAAAAAGTGTAACGCTCGGTAACGTTACGATGAGTCACCGAACGAGAGAGAGGCCCGCCGAATGCCTTGCGTCTCTCTCCCACACGTTGTCACGTAAAATCTTCGCCCGTAAAACCGACTTTACAGGCAACCATTTTTTTGTCCATAATATCACTGTCCCATTACGTGAATTAACTAAAGCTGTGCAATGTAACTATGTTAACTCTTTACTCATAGGACCAACCGCATATTATGACGACCTCCGTGACGCAGGTTCGAGTCCCGCCGACGGAACAAAAAGTTTATAAAGTTCCTGGGTCATGGATGTATATTAAATATGTGTATCATATAATTAAAATCTTAAATATATGTATAGTATAAAAAGTATTAAATATATTTTCGTTGTCTGGTACCCTTAACACAAGTCCCTCAGGTACTTACCACGGGGCCAGACTGACGTGGTGTGAAGCGTCCATAGATATTATATTATTATTATAAAAAAATAAGCTTAATCAAATCGTAAACCTATTGTCAACACTTTTAATGCGAATTACAAAGTCAAATATTTTATATTCTACTCACCATAAGCCATGGGCGTATATATAGCTCTGATAAGGGGGGGGTCCCTAATGTAAAAAAGCGGCCAAGTGCGAGTTGGCTCCGCCCATGAAGGGCTCTGCAGCAGCAAATAGGTAATGTGTTTAGGAAAACAAAAGTATTTTTAGGGTTTCGTACCCAAAGGGTAAAAACGGAACCCTATTACTAAGACTTAGATGTCTGTCCGCCTGTCTCCAAGCTGTATCTCAAGAACAGCGGTTCTTGAGATACAGCTAGTTAGCTAGACATCTAAAATTTTTACAGATTGTGTATTTCTATTTTCGCTATAACAACAAATACTGAAAACATAATAAAATGAATATTTAAGGGAGGCTTCAATAATGGCAACAGGTAGGCACTTGAAAATTTCATAAAATCCTCAATTTTATATGTACTTTAATCTATACTAATATTATAATTGGGACGAGTTTGTTTGTTTGTTTGAACGCGCTAATCTCAGAAACTACTGGTCCGATTTAAAAAATTCTTACATTATTAGATAGCCCATTTATCGAGCTATATTTCATCACGGTAAGACTAGTAGGAGCGAAGAAATAGAGGAAAATGTGGAAAAAATGGGGGAAAATTATTTGAAAGGCTTATTTGAACGCGTTAATTTCAGAAATTACTGGTCCGATTTGAAAAATTCTTATAGTGTTAGATAGCCCATTTATCGAGGAAGGTTATAGGCTATATTTTATCACGCTAAGACTGATAGGAGCGAAGAAATAGAAGAAAATGTGTAAAAAACGGGGGAAATTATTTAAAATCACTTTCTTTTATCTCACAAACTACTGGAGCAATTTTTCTGCTATTTGGCACAGATAAGAAGTAGACCACGTGAAGGATCATAGGCTATTTTTTGTGGATTAATTTATATGTGAAATAACTAATTTACGCAGGCGTAGCCGCACGGAACGTCTAGTCTATACTTAATATTATAAAGCGGAAGAATTTGTTTGTTTGAACGCGCTAATCTCAGGAACTACTGGTCCAATTTAAAAAATTCTTTCAGTGTTAGATAGCCCATTTATCGAGGAAGGCTATATGTCTATATTTTATCATGCTAATACTAATAGGAGCAAAGAAATAGAGGAAAGTGTGGAAAAAACGGGGGGAAATTATTTGAAAGGGCTTATTTGAACGCGCTAATCTCAGGAACTACAGGTCCGATTTAAAAAATTCTTTCAGTGTTAGATAGCCCATTTATCGGGGAAGGCTATAAGCTATTTTTTATCACGCTAAGACTAATAAAAGCGAAAAAATAGAGGAAAATGTGAAAAAAACGGGGGAAATTATTTGAAAGGGCTAATTTGAACGCGCGAATCTCAGAAACTGCTGGTCCGATTTGAAAATTATTTCATTGTTAGATAGCCTATTTATCGAGGAAGGCTATAAGTTATATTTTATCACTCTTAGACTAATAGGAGAGAAGAAATAGAGGAAAATGTGTGAAAAATGGGGGAAATTATTTGAAAGGACTTATCTCGCGACTACTGGCGCAATTTTTATGTTATTTGCCACAGATAAGAAGTAGACTACGTGCAGGATCACAGGCTATTTTTTGTGGACTAATTTGTCTATGAAATATCTAATTTACGCGTGCGTAGCCGCGCGGAACGTCTAGTAATATTATATTGTCGATTGGACAAGTAAGATGGATAGTAATGGGGGGGGTCCGGACCCCCAGGACCCCCCCCTTATATACGCCCATGCCATAAGCTTATGAAGAATTGGTTTATATAAAAACATCACGGTTACAGCTGCTTTGTTTATTTTTTTCATCACTATCCCATTACGTGAATTAACTAAAGCTGTGCAATGTAAATGTTAACTCTTTACTCATAGGACCAACCGCATATAAAATGCAGCCATATGTAAGGCGAGCGACCCAGTTCATACTGCAGTAATCAATCAAGCGGCTGTCCAAACTGTGAATACAATTATGAACTTAGGCCGTGTCGTGTGTACCATCATGTTCTGGGCCTAAAGTGATTAATTAGTACACGAGCAATCCAGATAAGCTGGGCCTTAAATAAAATATACAGTTATAATTATCATAAGCTTCAATCTTGTATTTAGTTAGCACTGGTGCTCAAATATTGTTTAAGTTCAATTTAACTAGATTAGGTTTCTGAAATTATTTTTCTTAGTAACTATAATTCAATAGTTTAGGAGACAAAAAGGGCATATTCAAAATGCCTCAAATGTGTATAGAATATTACTGAAGAATCAGGTAAGAAGGCTGCTGGAAAGTAAACGAAATGTCAGAAAAAGAAAGTCTTCCTGCAACATAATCCAGATACATTCACGTAAATATGAGAATATTATTATTACTTATATTAAAACATCAAATTTATTTTTTATTTGAAATCTATTAAAATAATTATTACAGGATTGCCAAATCGAGTGGTGCCTGATATTTCGGTACCAAAAAAGATGGATCAAAAGGGCTCTTATTGTAAACAGAAGCTTGTAAACTGCTCATGCGATACTGTGCCGTGTAAATAATTTACAAATGACATTTACGACGTCATCATCATAACATCAAAGCTACAGTTTACAACCCCAGGTATTTATTAAGCGAAACGAACCTATTTACGATTCTTGCGACTTGTAATTCGTTCTAAATTGTTTTTCCTCGGTGTTCCGGTGAAAATTATCTTTATGCCGTCAGAGTAAGGGTCATATTGGAGGTAGAATAATCCTGAATCGACTGTAACTCACGCACAAACGCTATCCTATACGATTTCATTATAATAAATCTCTCGAGTCGAGTTATAAAGTTTTGCTTCGATCGAGAATATCGGCCGCTCTACACGCTCCAGCCGTGTCCGAGATGTTGTCCGACTGTTGGACGACCTAATATTCTGAGATTTTAAAAATTAAAGCAAAATAGCAATAATTTTTAACGTAATATGTGTGTTGTTACGTAACTCTTATTTATTACGAGCTATTGCTCGCGGCTTCACTCGCGTTAAGAAGTATTATTATATACAAATTTACGTCCCCTATTTTGACCCCATGGGGGTAGAATTGATCAAAATCCTTTCTTAGCTGAGGCCTACGTCATAACATCTACCTGCATGCCAAATTTCAGCCCAATCCATCCAGTGGATTGTGCTGTGCGTTGATAGATCACCATGTCAGTCAGTCACCTTTGAGTTTTTTATATTTAAATAATGACTGTGATCAGGTTTTTTACAGAAAAAGTAAATCGCGTTGTCAAAAAATCTAATGAATAATAATTAGTAGATCATATTTTACGTGTCTTATTATATTAGTATAAATAGCTGTAGTACTACAGTATAATGTCCTTTACTACAACCATAACTTTTGATTTATACGTCTCTTGTCTTTAATTCACTTGCAAGACGAATCGTGTATTTGGGGCTTAAGTGAGGAGATAATGTACCGCGGTCAGGCCATTCTTTACGTTCAATTAACTGACAGACGAATTTAGTCCTTTATTTTCTTTAAATAGAATTTAATTTTGCGAGAAGCGTTTTCTTCGTCAGTTGTATTCTGAATATCACTGGTGATATGTAATTGAAACATTACTTAAAGTATGATAAGTTTTATCCTGAAATGACTGTGATTTAAAAGATTGAGATATGAATTGAAGAATATTGTATCGACAGTATTTGTATTTTTGCTCTTCTGTATTAAGTAAAGAACTGCAATGGAAAAAAATGCTTTGGCACAATTTCGAGCCTAAACAGTTTGGTACCTTTTTTTTTTTTTTTTTTTTTTTTTCCGGAGGGGGAAATGCATTACGCATACCACCCAAGCGCAGGGGGCGACCCGAGTGGTGATGTGGGACTCCCGTAGCTAATGAGACCACGGTATACCCACTAAAACCCCCCCCATCTTCCGCCTCGCCGCCTTTTGACGGGGCCACAGGAACGATACACACATCTGCGACCCCGAAACAGTTTGGTACCTATCATTGTATCCAATGATAGGTACTAAACTGTTTAGGCTCGAAATTGTGCCAAAGCATTTTTTTTTTCGTCTTAGAACTTGGTAGTGAAAGTGACACAGGATAAATCGCAGACGGTTTTGTAAGAAACTTGATGTCGTCTCTGGCATAGCCGTTGCGCCAAAATTTATTTATCGCGCGGAAACCGTAAATTTTTCGGGATAAAAAGTTACTACCCTAATAATGGGGATTGTCCATTTTTTTTAATATTGCTCATTACAAAAACATTTCGAGGAATAAGGTCAGTGATCGTTTTTCTGTATATAAACCAAAAAAATACCCATTAGTTACTTATATTTTTGAACAAATATGTTTAACCTTAGTTTGACCTTAAATGGCGTTAAATTAGCAATAAATTCGACCAACATTACGTTTCGAACTTTTGGTAAGCTTCTCGTATCAGCTTTCACATAATGAGAACTTGCATTTGACGAACCAGCCATTATAATAAGATTGAAAGGAAATTTAAACATACTGCAGAGGTCAATTGGCCGCCGATGATGACGTCAGAGCGAAACTTTAAAAATTTATTGAGAAAAAACTAGCCAATGAATTTCAAAATTATTTAATTTATATTCTTAAAATACCCTATTTTAACGAAAAAAAATATAAAAAGTACATGTGATTTTTTTTGGACAATGCCCATTATGTCCTTACTCCTTTCCCGGGCCTGAAACTATCTTCATACCAAAGTTTAGCAAAATCGGTTCAGCGGTTTGGACGTGAAGATGTAACAGACAGACACACTTTCACATTTATAATATTAGTAGGTATTGTTATTAATCTTACAATTATGTATAATACAAAGCACATTTTGGCACCCATTTTATTTCCAACAAATCTGAACACCGAAGGGGTATTTACTAACATTTGTTATGCACAAGCCCCATTAGCATACGAAAAATTGAGCGTAAGCAGCATATTTATAGTATCGTAAAGTTTTTACGATCTAAACCGTAATCCTAAGCTTAAATTATTGCGATTGCTGGGGCAACTGAAAATCATAAAATTTCACAAAGGTCAGCGTTCTAAGTTTAGATCTTACAATTGTTTGATCAATTACTATAAAATGAATACGACTGTAACATATTTTTGAGTCATTAACTTCCGGCTATTATGACCGGCGACTTCCAATTTGGTTTGTGAATTTTTGTTACAAGTTTAGGCTTCATCACACGGAGAAGAAACGAAACATGGTATAATTTGGCGAAACTTAAAAGCTATGCAAATTAAAATTAGCTGCGAAAAAATATCTAACTGAAAGTGGACAATAGTATCAAACTGCGAAATACTTCTAGCATGTTTTTTTAATTCAAACATTAGCGACACTGATTGCTAAGAGTTAGTAAATAGTATTTGCGGTACGTGTTTCCACTCCAACTGGTGGTATTACTGCACTTAGTACAATAGGCGGCCGCTGTATTGTTACTGTCACGGTTTCATACATCACGTTTGACAGGAACACTAGAGCATCTGCCAATACTTGTAATGGCGTCACGCCTGTTACGCTGATCCCGAATAAAGCGGTTTATACCGGAATAAACTAGTATGACCTGGATAAGCAATCTCTGTTTCTTTGGTATGGCTATAAGCCTATAACCATTAACCATACTAGCTGTAATATTATATCAATGGAGATATAGGGTGCTTAGTAATAATATTGTAATCTAAAAATTTGCAGCCATTTAAACTTTTTCCACTTCATTCAGTAATTATTAAATAATTATTAATTTTAACAAAATACACGACCTTTTTTATTAGTGTTTAACATGAATTTCCTCCAAGTACCTATCAAGTACTATTAATCACATAATGCAGCTATTTCTTGTTAAAATACTCGTAGATGACTTAACTTACAGACTATGTTGTATAATGTTTAAGATAAATTATAAGCAATACTATGAGTAGAATATTCTTATATGAAATCTCACAAAATCAAACGAAAGGCAAACCTAACTCTGATTGTTTGATACAAAAGCCTACAAACACGGCTAAACGTGACCTTATTGATAATGGATTTCAAGAATTGGGAAATTATGTGTATGCGAGAAAATGCGAAAATCAACAAATCAAATACAACATTTTTCATGCGTATTTTATGTTTTGTGTATCTGTTACGAACAAAGTGATAAATTCAGGCATTATGAAAAATGTGCACGGATTATATTTAATGTCTAGCTCTATTAGGTTAAAATTTAGGGCTAAATTGCCCAATTGTCAAGTGGCAACATAAAAATTGCCATGGGTGATAGATATTGAAATTGAAATATTATGTAACAATTAATCCACTTAGCAGGAAAACTCATGAGTCATGACAGGAAAAGAGCCCTAAATTATCAAGTCTTGTCAAAAATCTCAGCTCTTGTGACAACGTTTCCCTTCCATCATCTTTCTAACGCCGAAAGTCAATACAAATTATTCGACGAGGCCCAAATTTCTTTCAATCTCACGCTACATTCTCTCTTTCTCCTTTAATCTGCTCAAACGACACATCTCTAACATACTTCCATTTGTCGCTTAACACTTTCTTTAATACGCCAACGCGTTGACACATTTGTATTCCCGGCTTCTTTTCATTAAAGAGTCACTGGTCCTGTCGACGAGTTTTTTATTGGTTCCAATAAACTCTTAATGTCCCTAATAGACGAATTCAAAAGGTTGAGTAAATCAACACAATATAAACGAGAGCTTTGAGTAAATTGTTACGGATTTGAAATAAATTCCATTTAGATTTAAAGGGTATTTGTGTTTATAAATTATTTCATGTAAAACTACTGACCAGGTTTTGAACAACTTTGGTATGACGATAGATTAATAATTATTATGTTATGAATTAATATTGCTATCTCAAAAAAATAAAGTATTTTCGTGGGACGCCGCAGCTGTTACGTAGTGTTAATAGATTCTTATGTCTTTATTGGTTTTCTTCATCAATTCTACATTATATTAATGCTAAAGATTATTGTAACTTTGCTAATTATTTTACAGCTGTTAACATGAAGGGTTAGTTGAGAGAGGAATTCTTTTTTTAAATTTTATTATGGACATTGGACAAGCTTCCCAGCGTCATGAATTTGTCCATACAAATCGCAGAAAAAAGTTACTGTTTCAGCGCTGCTATACAGTGAACCTTATGGGGGACTATTATAGTCCCTATACACTATACAGGGGATCCTGATATACACCCTGAAGTATAATAATAATAAAATCTATGGACGCTTCACACCGCGTCAGTCTAACCCCGTGCTAAGTACTTGAAGGGCTTGTGTTTACAGGTACCAGACAATGGAAATATATTTGATACTTTTATACTATACAATATACATATAAGTATTTAAGATTTTTATTATATAATACACATATTTAATACTGTATACACATCCATGACCCAGGCACATTGAAAAGCTTTTTTGTTCCGTCGGCGGGATTCGAACCCGCGACTCCCGGCTTGAGTTGCCACACACTCTAATCATTGAGCCACGGAGGTCATCAGTATTATCACTTTATTTTGTTACACACTGTATATAAGGATTTAATCAAGATATAGATTTTCAATATCTCCTCCAATCAATAATTCACCTTCTACTAGTATATTGTCTCGTCTTCAATGAAGTCGGAAGCTGTGAGCCTCTGTTGACTTTCTCACGGCTGTCGGCTGTGGTGAGACTAGTGCCGCTAATTCGCTGTGACGGCGTAATGAAGCTCTCGTTAGCGCCTCCGCCTATTAAGGCCGCCGACCACACATGACCAATATTGCACAACATCAAAACATTGAAGGAGTTGATAAACAGTAAGTGTGCTATTATTCTTTTGCAGATGAGTAGCGCGTGGCTATAAATCTTGAAAATGGTTGAATTATTGTTTAAATACTACTAAATATAATGTATTATACCCACAACGTTCTTCGACATTTTTTCCATTAAACATCGAGTTATGTTTAGCTCTAAAAGGTAAAGGTTATTCAAATTATATTTTCCAAATTATTTCTACCATCACAAGAATTTTCCTGCCGTCGTTCTCTGGATCTTTAATCTCGAGTTTCGACTGTCGGGATTTATGATTTGAGCATATAATTTACTTAAATTTACTAGAACTTCAATTTAGGCTACCACATTCTGGTAGGGTATTTTAGTGACGTGATAATCATCTCTTACCGCTTCGGGATGCAACAATCAGCCATAATCTCTCCGAATTAGTTCATTGTCACTTCTCATGTCGCACGCAAAAACACAATCAATACAATATGTAATATGACTTTGAAGGCGCTATTGTCGTGTAATAGGACAGACGACGGACACGCCCGTATGTTGTGCTCCAATATTGACACTCCAATAATATTAAACTACCCGCATCTACCAATTGGTATATTCATATTTTGATAGAATAATCAGTAAACAATTAAATGGTCAGTGATATGCGCGAGAAATAACAAGGCTCTAGTAAAAATTCTCTATGAGCAATGACCGGACATTAGTATGAAAAAACTTGTAGTATAGCTTGTCAAAAAAGAGTAGACGCCGAACATATTTAATCACATAAAAAATTACAAAACCCGCAAATAAAAATGTGTCAGAGCGTAAAATATATTTTAAAGTATACAAACCACAGTACAAACGTTCTCTGAGAAAATAAAAGGCGCAAAAATTACCATTTGATCGTGATTATGTTTGGAAAATTTATTTCAGCGTTTACTCTTTCTTGACAGACTGCTTATTATAAGATCCAAGTAGTACTCGGATCTGAGATCGATACGATCTTTTGGAATATATTAAAATTATCTATCAACCAATAGTAACGCTGTTAGGAACGTAAGACGTTCGCGTACGGAACTCTAAAAAGTCGTATTCTAATATGATAGACTTTCACTACATACAACTTCTTTGCTAAGTAATTGAGTATACCTGCACTAGAATATTCACAAAAACTGTGATGTATGATATAATAGCTTCTATGAAAATTGCAGTGAAACCTACGTTGGTATAATAATATCGCATAGAGCAAATTGCGCCCGTGTTCGTATCAGGTGACACGTATATTGGTCCCCGAGCCGCAATTCACGAAAGTATGAAAATGAACTCTCGATGTCCATCAATCATTTTCAAACAAAATTAAACGTCACGCTCTCCTGTCCGCGCCGTACACAGAGTGGCCACTCACAGAGACAAATTTTTGTGAGCTTGAGTACAGGTGCATGAGAGTTATATCCGATTTATTTGATATTTGTAGCTGAAGTACATACTTTTTGTTTATATTGTGTGCTTACTTTTGAATATAACATGTATAGTAAAGTCAAAAAAGTATAATATCACAATAATGCGATTTTTTTTTGTATTTCAGCTGAAAGGGACCAGATTAAAAAATAATCATATTTATAGATTTAAAGAAAAATCTGATCATCATTTGGTGCGTGCTTTTGTGCGTCATTTTATCGACTAGATAAAGTTTAATTGTTGAATATAGCTCGTATCGTAGTGGAGATAAAAGAATTTCGCAATTAATAAAGTAATTTCAAGATGGCGCATCTTACATTACTCTGTGCTGAGCCGGCCAAGCGTTGCACTCATTAATACAACATTTGCCGGAGACGAAATTCTTTCCTTGCCCGACGTTATTAATACTACATTAGTGTAATTATTTTATCCTCCCCACGACAGGATCAAATTACATTCGCGAATTGTTAGCGAAATATCCTCCGAAATGATGGAAATTGTGCTGTTTCTAGAGTTGTGTTTGTTGATGTTTATGAAAAAAAATTTAACAAAGAAGTGAATTGCCTGACACTTAACGGCTACTTTTGAGAAAAGACCAGAGAAAATACACTGTGATAGTCTTTCACGCGTGATTGTCTTACCCCGCCTTACCTTAATATAATTAACACACTTATTAATAAAAAAATATATACACAGTGAAGTGCTCTTTGTCTGGTATATTAGAAACGTCACATCACAAATACATTGGATTTTAAACAGTTATACAGTAGGGCCTCGGTAATCCGGACTCCCGCTTGTTCGGTGATCGCTGTAATCCGGCCGGCCGGAGCTTTAAACATTGGCTGAAGATAATGAATTTGATAGCCACGAAGTTATGTTTCTCCGTCAACTTAGAGAGACCGAGCTTTCGAAATGAAGTACGAAAATCATAAACAGAAAAGTATTAAAGACTTTTTCGAAAGGACTTAACGTGGAATTAACCAATGTTTTATTTTAACTTTCTGATTTCTTACATGGTTGTGATTATTATGAACATGTATATTAATTTGTCTTTATGATTTGATTAATCCTTCAATACAAGCCCCATACGAGCACCGGTGAACGCGACAACAATAGAATACAATAGGATTTTCCAAGAATCCCCGATCTAAGGATTAAAGAAACTAAGGTTAAACATGTGTTTCTTTAACATTAAATATTGCATACTATAATCCGAACGTCTCGATAATTCGAAAAGGGTCGTATTTTTGCCACTCCGGATTAACGAGGCTCTACTTTACTTAGTTACTTTGATACACTACCAAAGAAAATTATGAATTCTACTCGCATTATAATATCGTTTCTCAGGATTATTCTCTTTGGGTCTGGGACTGGTCGAGGATCGACTCAGGTCAAGAGGTCTGATTCGACTCAGACGTCTCGAAATTCCTTATCATTTAGTAGCTCAACACAGTCATGTATTTGGATTTAGTTTTTTGATTTATTGATGTGTCATGTGAGAAGAATGTAGATATTAATTAATTACGGTATAGTAATAATCTATTTCCTAAGTGATATAGTATTATATACAAAGAAGAATCGAACACTTAATTTACAAAAAGTCTACCTAGAATTATTTTTTGATTACACAGAGCTTCCATAACCTTTCATCAAGCTATTAGGAACCCAATGAAATAATTTGATGGATTCTGACTCTCCCACAATAAATTATTTTGCTGTGAACGAACAAACAAAAGTCAGTAAATATTATTGGTACTGTAAAGGGCAATTATGTATTTTACCAATATTTGTAGATAAGATAATAATAGAGGGCGCGGCGATATTGAAGTGAAATATTAGCAATATTAAATAGAGGGCATCACAGTTGGACTGATAAGCCGCACGCTCTGTATTTCATCACGACCAAAGATTACGCTGTTTGAATAGAATGTAGAGACGTAACTTGAAACATTTGTGGTCTAGGATCAGACTACAGAATTACTGTGTTCAAGAGGCATGACCGTTGAATTTGTATCCATATAAGACTAGATACATAATGTTAAATATTACGCAATAGAACGCTCCTTATTTTTATTATTATATTACCCCGTGACAACATAAATGAGTTAAGTTGCTTCTGCTAGATACAAGATATCATCTTCATGGCCACGTAGAGAACTCAAAAACGAAAAAGAGATTTTTTTATAAATTGGCTCGTTCTCATAATAATAATAAATTCTTCTTGTTATTTACATATTAAATCTAGTAAAAAATATATAACTAGCGACTCCTTAGATGTTGTGGGTAACCGTGGGCGACGGGAATCGCATTCCATAATACATTGTTTACTCATGTGCCTCCTATTAAAAAAATGACACGGGTCATGTTAACGCGATATTTGGCTTTGTCACCTCTGCACCCGCCTGTTTAATCATCACTGCCACGTGTCCACGTGCTTGGGGTGGGAATTGGGACTCGCACGTTTAACTTGTAATAAACAAATGCTATCGACGACATAAGAATCGTTCGCAATCGGTGACAATGTGTGATGTATACGTTGCTCAATGTTGAGGCCGTCACAGATAGAGCAGGTAATGTAAAGATGTATATTATAGCGCGATACATCTTTCTATAGAAAATAGAAATCGTCAGGAGACCTCACACAGCAGCTATAATGTATATTTTTACATTATAGCTGTTGTGTACAATTTCTATAGAAAGATGTATCGTGCTATGATATACATCTTTACATTACCTGCTCTGTCTGTGACAGCCTATAGGAGGTATTTTTTGGTATTTAAATAAAATAAATTTTGTGTTTAAAATTTATGAAAAAAGTGTTCCTAATATCACATAAATTATGGACATAAGTCTTAAAAATTATTTACGCATTTGCTAAAAAGCGTTACGTTTATACCTGAAGTCAGACTCCATCCAATTATATTATATTTTTAAAACCCAACTTGATTAAAGTATCATCTTTTATTTTCAAATGCAACTTGGCTTAAGGTAGCAAAGACAGTCTTGACTAATAATATTATTATCATTGCCATAGATAAACCAGCAACGTATTAGTGGCTATCGATGACAAAATCAATGAATGTATCGACGTGCGCGTGCGCTTGACAAATAGCTCGGCCCCATAAATCTCCGGGGACAATATTAGGGGCAAATGGGGCAAAATTAACTCGGCGGTGAGCAGCTGGCCCCGCTGAATAGACAGTTCGGTTCCGTGAAATCGCCGATGACGTGTTAACGACAATGACTCTCTATTCATTAAATTAATCTTTTTTCTATTATAGTTCTTGCAATCTACGAGTGCGCGTCGCCCTTAGTCGTGTGAGTGACCATATCTATACACGCGTACATGGCTCGCTCGCTACTGACTGCTCCGTCGGGTACGCACACTAACGAAAATGTCTATTCACATTTCCAACTACAATTAAAGGCGACGCGCACTCCTAGATTGCAAGAACTATACCTACGTGATTTTTAAGATATTACTTTGATTGATTGAATTTATCGCCAATTGTACCTTAAGAGAAATGATAATCAAAAGGCAGATGACAGATCTGCTTTCCTTGACCATTCTAAGTCAATGTTAGTCGTGATGTGATGTCCCGGATTTATTTAATCTGACCAAATTATAACGGTTGACCTATGATTTTTCCTTGATATACAGATAATTATAATCGATACTGTACTGTACTCGGCGAAACATGGCGGTAGCGGTCATTGACTCCCTGACAAAAACTTTTCATTTTCTATACAACGCCGCGATTGACAACATCTGACACTTCATTGTCAGTCGCGGTTTATATACAAAGTGACAAGTTTTTGACATGGAGTCAATGATCGCTACCGCCATGTTTTGCCAAGTACAGTCTAGTCTACATCTTCACTATGTTCAGGCTATCAAAATATTGAAGCCCAGTATATTTGTAGGTTTAAAATTTCCTTATCTGCGTACGAATCAATTTCTTTGAATCTAACATTTAAAGCTGAAGCAAAAGCTCTATTTAATATAAGTCCCGGGAATCTTGTGATCGTTTCATCAGCAAACGTACATGTTGACATTGACACATTGAATATTGGATCCGAAAGTTTAGTGCCGCAATGTGATACAAAGGCGTAACGGAATAGAAATTGTTTGATCAGGGAAATGTTTGTTCCGCGGCCTTGCAACATTCCGAGACTGTATTGGATTATGAATAATTTTGTTTGTACCCACATGTTTGTTTTGGCGTGTGCAATGACGATTGAGATTTTTTACTATGATGCTCATAATATAGTTCATGGACTATATTATCGTTTATAACCCACACAGTGTTTTTTTTGCTGAGATAAAAGTAAAATAGTTTGTGTCTCAAAATCTAATACAATAAGTATAATATTTTTATTACTTTTTATTTAAATAGACATACTAACATAATATTATACTTAAACAGAAATAGACTTGAAAATAATTTTAAAGTCTATTTTTGTTTAAGTAAGTAATCATCACCAACACTCTTTTATAATATATATTTTATAAAAGAGTTAATATTGATTTATAAAAAAAATACTTACTTAGAAAAATGTATTTTAAGCTTGTAAAATCATAAATACTTATAATAAACTAGCAACAATATGTGACTTATAATA
The DNA here is from genome assembly GCA_937595015.1 of Polyommatus icarus. Taxonomy (NCBI): domain Eukaryota; kingdom Metazoa; phylum Arthropoda; class Insecta; order Lepidoptera; family Lycaenidae; genus Polyommatus; species Polyommatus icarus. The sequence goes on along the minus strand of OW569325.1, from coordinate 18,455,955 downwards.
TGAATTATACAAAGAAGAATCTAAGGTATCAGAGCTAACAACAATTTCGCTATATGTTGTTTGGCAAATGGCAACTACCTTATATTTTACCCCCAACATTACCTTTATCACCAGTCTCATAGGTCTGTAATGAAAGCCTAAGCCTGCCCGTAAGATCAGAATGCGGAGACGTTACGGCCAAACGAGAATCCAGGTCATTACCGCCTTATGATCCGTTTTAGTGTTCTCAATACACATTTTAGGCACCTTATGATTATACCTGAATATAAAAGCCCTAGAATTTCCTAGATTATAATAAGGTTCTAGTATTATAGTTTTTAGATGACGCCCGCAACTCCGTTGCGTCAAAATTCATTTATCGCACCGGAACCGTACGTTTTTCCGAGAAAAAACTATCCTACCTGCTTTCCCGGGACTCAAAGTATCTCAAATTTCAGCAAAATCGGCTCAGCAGTTTGAGCGTGAAGAGGTAACAGACAGACAAAAAGAAACACTTTCGCATTTATAATATTAGTAAATATTGGTATATTTATACGTGAGAGAGCCATGCTTCGGCACGAATGGGCCGGCTCGACCGGAGAAATGCCACGTTCTCACAGAAAACCGTGAAACAGCGCTTGCGCTGTGTTTCGCCGAGTGAGTGAGTTTACCGGAGGCCCAATCCCCTACCCTATTTCCTTCCCTACCCTCAGCTATTCCTTTCCCTTCCCTACCCTCCCCTATTACCCCTTAAAAGGCTGCAGTTGCAGCTCTTCTGATGCTGCGAGTGTCCATGGGCGACGGAAGTTGCTTTCCATCAGGTGACCCGTTTGCTCGTTTGCCCCCTTATTTCATAAAAAAATATAATGTATTTTACATAATATGTTTCGGGACTACCCACAAAGTACTACGGTACATATTGAGGCTTTGTGGCTTTCATATTATAAGAATAATAATATTATGTTCGATACCCGATGTTATTGTGTAATAGATACGGTCAGCTCTTGTTAAGAAATTCATTTTACTTTTCATAGAAATATATTATAATTTATATAAGAAAGTAGATATTAAAACTAATTTCATTCGGTCATACCACTTTTGCTATCTAATTTGATTCAGATGTTTATTTTTAGTGTTATTCTCGGTCGCCACAGTTTTATTATTTCAATTAAGAAATACGAAACTCCTAATAACATTTTAGATAACAGTAACTGCTTTGAAACATTGTATTTTTTAACTTTAAATAAAATAACAAGGTATTTTTACTCTAAAGTCTGTTATATTCTTACAATGTAATTTATATTCATTTAATCCTTACATTTCGATCATACTATTGGCAATATTATAATAATGGGGATTGTTCATTTTTTTTAATTTTGCTCATTTCAAAAACATTTCGAGGAATAAGGTCATTGATCGCTTTTCTGTACTTAAACGAAAAAAATACCCATTAGTTACTTATATTTTTGAACAAATATGTTTAACCTTAGTTTGACCTTCAATGGCGTTAAATTAACAATAAATTCGACCGACATTACGTTCCGAACTTTTGGTAAGCTTCTCGTATCAGTTTTCACATAATGATAACTTGCATTAGACGAACCAGCCATTATAAATAAGATTGAAAGGAAAAAAAACATACTCGAGAGACAATTGGCCGCCGATGATGACGTAATGCGAAACTTTAAAAATTTATTGAGAAAAAACTAGCCAATGAATTTCAAAATTATTTAATTTATATTCTTAAAATACCCTATTTTAACGAAAAAAAATATAAAAAGTACATGTGATTTTTTTTGGACAATGCCCATTACAATACCTAGTGGGTAGCGTTTGTTATTTTGATTAAAACAATACAAGACGTATAACATTTTAACAGTTTTATTTATTGAAAAGCAGTAATCTGAATATAAAATATTATTCTAATATTAGTGTCGAAAACCTAGACGGAATACATTAAACCAAATAAAGAATACACGATACAGATGCACCCGCGAGTAAAATATTCAAGCGCCTACCAAATATTTAATAGCAACATAGGGCTGTGCGACTGCAGTGAAGTGTTCACCAGCACGACGAGCGCACGGATCTCATGAAATAATAATATATTCCAATTTCGAGCCTAGCTAAAATAATTTAAATGTATGTCATTAAGAGTAATGAATGAATATTTTGCACAAACGTAATATTTGTACCTAATATCTAGTAATGGCTTGACAAGCTACCGCGTGTCTAGATTTTTCATCCATAAAGTCTAGATAATACCATCCCAAATTTTACATTTCTCTGTATAGTGTACATAATACTTTAAAAATTTGTCTGCTTGTATTTGTCTGGCACACTGAAAGGGTCACATAACAGTTAAATACAAGAAATGGATAAGATATTTTTTTTGTTCGAAAGGGTCTAAGCTACTGGTCTGGTTAAGACCATGGTAGTTTAATCTTTTTTATGGTTAGTTGGTAACTTGTTAGTGCGAGCGTTAAAATAATGAATTATATTATAAGCGCCTACTAGATATTTAATAGCAACACGGCTGAACTGCGATGTTCAAATGGTTGCGACTCGCGACTCGCGAGCCGCTGGGAGCATATTATGGAATTCAATTACATAGCTGAAACAACATTAAATACAACTTTCTATGTTCTGAAGGCACCGTGGCATCGTCCTTTTTAAATGTTAACGACATCGTTCGAAAATATTTACATTGAAGACGCTCGAGTTGTTTCCAAGTTGTTTTAGTTTCATAAACGTAGTGAAATTGGATAAAACATGAGAGTTCAAGAACCTCGGAATATAGTTTTTAATGTAAAATATCATACGCCAACCTGTAGTAAAGATTGTACCTACATTGAAATATAATACACACACAGTTTCTGATTGTGGCTTATCAATTATCATCTATGTTTACAATGTCAATGATAATAATATTCCTATTATTGTTTACCAATTGGTCTTTTAGTGGTTAATTTATTAAGAACGTAACACAAATATTTTTATTAGCCAACCAACTATACTGTAGCTATAAATTCAGTGTTGCAATAGTAATAAACCATTGAATATACACAAATTGTTAAAACAAACACCACGCAATAACGCCGGGCAGATCACATATGGAAATTTTTCTATGTAGCGCATCAGTGATTTCATTTGCCACTATTGCCACATGAAAAATCATTTTATAGCCAATTTGATTATATTGCTGAACGTTTTATCATTTAGCTAAATTGCCTTTGAATATTGTTTGTTATTGCTTATTGAAAATTCGCCATTTTGAAAGCGTACGCAGTATACCTTTCAGTGTAATTTACGCCCATTACCAAATTAAAACTAATATAAGACCGCTACACCCTATAGCAGCGGTTCTCAAGCTTTTAGTATCGGAACCTTTTTTAACGGACGGAAGAAGTGAAAAATTTTTGCGGACCCCAAAAAAGAATATTTTTTCTTTAAGTGAATTATCCTGCTGGTGTTTGATGACATTTATAAAAAACCTCCTCCTTTTTGAAAATCGGTTAAAACTATTAACTATGTATACAGACTACAGTATCACTCACTTTGCTCCCAAGGCTCTGAAAAACACACTATGAGAATCCCTGCTCTAAAGTTCAGGAGATATACAATAAAACTATGTGATTAGAAAATAAAAGGACATCTCAGAGCAAATCTGCAACCTCTTCTCAATCTTATAATATTATGTGTGTTGAAATACGTCGCCGTGATAGTAATCCTGACCAATATTCTAATCTCAATTTTATTGCTATTTACCACTCCTATGTTCTTACGTGTAACAAAAATCTATACTTATAAAATTACATGTCCTGACTGATTGACTGACTGACTGACTGATTCATCATCGCTGCGCAAAAACTGTTAAAGTTACAGCCACGAAATTTGGTGAGTAGGGTTGTTTTATTAAGTAGACACCCACTAAGGAAGGAATTTTGAAAATATTACCCCGAAGGGGGTGAAATAGGGGTTGAAAGTTTGTATGAAAGTCCGTCATTTCTTGAGTTAGAACTGTGAAACTTTATTTCTGGGTTACTCATTAAAAATGAATAGACACGTATTTACGCGTTTTTGGAAATTCTACCCTTGGGGGTAGAATTTCCAAAAACGCTTAAATAATTGGGGTTGAAATTTTTAATGAAAGTCCGTTATTTCTTAAGTTAGAAACATGAAATTTTATGTTTGGGCTACTGATAAAAAATGATTGGATACGTGTTTAAGCGTTTTTGGAAAATCTACCCCCAAGGGGGTAAAATAGGGGTTGAAAGTTTAAATGAATGAAATTCAAGTGCCTACCTGTTGCCATTATTGATATAGAGCCAAAAAGGCCAAAAAAATCACGTTTGTTGTATGGGAGCCCCCCTTAAATATTCTTTTTATTTTGTGTTTAGTATTTGTATTTTATTGTTATAGCGGCAACAAATATACACAATCTGTGAAAATTTCAACTCTCTAGCTATTGCCGTTCTTGAGTTACAGCCTGGAGACAGACAGACAGACGGACTGACAGACGGACGGACAGAAGGACAGACAGACGGACAGACAGACAAACAGACATCGAAGTCTCAGTAATAGGGTCCCGCTTTTACCCTTTGGGTACGGAACCCTAAAAATGAAAGTTTATTTTTGGGTTACTAATTAAAAATGAATGGATACGTATATTTAAGCGTTTCTGGTAATTCTACCCCCAAAGGGGTGAAATTGTGGTAGAAAGTTTCAATGAAAGTCCATAATTTCTTGAGTTAGAAACATGAAAGTTTATTGACGTTTGCGTTTGACGTTTGCTTAAGGTGCAGTGGTTGTTGCAACTACGTAAAACGGGTTTTTTAAATAACGTTTTTTGTAAAGTAAATGTCATTATTTAATTATAAAAAATTACTCTTTTAAAATTGAGAAAATTTCCTATACGCAAAGGTATATCAGTACACAATTTGAAAAATTCTGCTCGATAGAAAAAAATCTCAAAGATGACTATTATAACGCTGTTTTTCATAATTAAATCATTTTATGGCTAAATTACACACTTTCTAGAAAAAACAAAAATTGTAGTACATTTGTCATAACCTAACCTAAACGATTTGATATATTTGATTTGTGTAATACTAAAAACAAAAGGTTTTTTCTCCTATTTTCTATTATCAAGGCACGCGGCGAGCGCGTAACCGCCACTGTACAAGGCGCGCTGATATGAATGTTATTATAATGTCCTTTACGTCGATATTCGTACTGACAGACATCGACCTGCTAATTTTCGGGACTACTAGGCCTTAAATAGGGTCCCGTTTTTACCCTTTGTATAAGGAATCACAAAAAGGGGAAAACTATCCATCTTTGTTATTATACTATGTTAACGTGGACGAAGTCGCGGGCAACAGCTAGTAAGTGATAATACTTTAGGGTGTGTACGTGTTCCTTGTAGAGATTTCACTGTTCAAGTAGCAGTGCTGAAAGACGAATTTTTTTTTTCACTTTTGTATGGGCAATGGCCCGAGCGGGCGGCGGGCAGCCACGAGTTCTCTACAAGGAACACGTACACACCCTAAAGTATCACTTATTTTTGTTACACCGTTTGAACGGTACTTCTTGACATAATATCCTCTGTGTATCTAATAGTGTATTATCTTTCATGATTCATTTAGCCAGTTCAAAAACAAAATTTACAAGCACCTTTATGTGATAAATGACATCGAAAGATGATAATAATGAATGTTTTATATAAAATGTGTCACAATAATATCAATTAATCCAATTAAGTTTAATGAACTCTATATTGATTAAGTGACGTAAACTGTGATGTTATATGCTTTAATTTAAATTTTCGTAGATTTTCCTTTTTTAATAATGATGACTAGTATTAATAACTTAATAATGATTTCAAATTTTAAATAATTTTACTGTAATGACCCATCTAATCTAGTTTTAAAATTGTGTTTATTATTTTCTAATTTTCATTTTATTTTATTTAAACTGCTTTTAGTTAAGATTTAAATGTATTTTCGTAGTTTTAAGTTATTTATTATTATGTAATTTAGCTTGTTATGATTAATTTGCATGAAATCTTAATTTTATTTAATTCATAATCAAATTTTATCAATTTAATCATGTTATGACATCAATTTTTATATCATATATTTTATAGAGCTATTATCGCGAATGCTGTGTCGCCTGTTAAGGTACATGCATCGGTACAAATTACTATTATTTATTGAATTTAACAAGGTTTTAATGTATGTACTGTTTGGTGTCCTTAAGTTAAATAAATAAATATAACGTCCATTCATTTTCCGCAACTATGCATAAAATGTAGCTAACACAACACAACTACACAAGAAATATGTTGAATCTAGACAAATCTCATTCACCAGAAACAAAAATAAAACAAATTTGCTGCAGCAACACAACAGAAATAGAGTAATTGTAGAAATAGAAAACCTCGCACAAACACTTCCCCGCGAATCTTCCTCGATTCGAGAGTTAACACATGCATTGAGAACTTCAGTGCCCTCAACGCGCCAGATAAGATTGAATTTCTTGTACGTTTCAGGATAATACGCCATTGTGATATGGAATTGGATTTCATTTGAATTGATGTTCGCTTATACGAGCTAACTAGACGGTACGAAGTCTAGAAATAACTTACTAAAACTCATTCATACTTGGGTATTGTATTAATTTTTGCTTTCAATGTATCAGTATGTTAGACTAGTAGTGGGAGGTTATTTATGAATAATATTATGCATGTTAACTCTGTACGCTCAACCCGCTAAACAGATTTGGATTAAATTTTGTAAGAGATACTGAAACCCGAAAGGACGTCGAATCATTCTACCTTTTAGTCGCAAAAATGTCGAATAATACAGTAAATTGATATTATCAGAAAATGCTAGAATGTACAGAAGTTTGAAAGCCGGTTTCATTTTATTTTCATTATAAAATACCACTTGTATTTTTATTCAATAAGACTAGAAAACTCTGAGGAAAATCACATACAATTCCCTCCATACTCGTATGAAGCTTATGTGACTTTGTATAAAGTACTGCGTCAGCTTAAAGTATATCTTCGAATGCTTACTATGTTACTGTTGCTCCACAAGCTAAGACAATGAAGGTCTTATTTCTGGATCCAATTGAATTTGTTAGGGTTCCGTACCCAAAGGGTAAAAACGGGACCCTATTACTGAGACTTCCCATACAAAAACACATTTTTTTCCTTATTTTCGCTCTATAACGGTACGGAACCCTTCGCGCGCGAGTCCGACTCGCACTTGGCCGATTTTTTTATAAAAATAATGAAACCTACTTTTTGTTTTTAAACTTCAGACTATAATAGTTATTAGTTATTGTAAGACGACTGCAAGATGCACAAATTTACAACGTCATGCATTTCTCGTAGAAAGAGTATACTTGGCCACGATGAAATTGTTCTACGTCACATTCGAGACCTAAGTAAAACAAGCGTGTACTTAAATCACAATATTTATAATAAACGAGGACTTAACAAAACAGAGACATGTCGGAGTGACATGTTAAAAGGAATTTTCACAATATTTCACGTGAAACAGGCACAAGGATACAAAACGGCGGGCGAGCAATCGAGGCGGCACGTGCATTGCATGTCTAATATTTGAGAGCGGATTGAATGAAAGTATTGTTCGGGGACAGATAAAAAATAACGAGCGCCGAAAGAGGTAAAGGAATACAATGCTGAATGCCTTTCAAACCCAAGAACAGTTGTCTCTTCAGTCAAATTGAATAAGTTTCCTGCAGCGCAATGTTATTGGGCATTCCGGCGAGGATTTCGCAGACTTAAATCTAATATCGAGCGAAATATATTGTCAAATTATGTTCCTCATCTAGACACGCGGTAGTGTGTCAAGCCAAGTTCCAGCACAACAGAATGGCGAGCCGCACCGTGTGTAATATTACACAAACCATTTGCAGCTACTTTTGACCCCCTCATAATTCAGAAACTATTTCACATAAACGTTTCAAATTTAGCTTATGTAATGAGACTTGCGAGATAAATACATACTTTAAATTTCATGAGCACAGCTTAAATGGTTGTTGAGATATTAACATCCGAAAATCTAAATTTTTATCACTGACTGACTGACCTATAGATCAAAATTCTAACCCAGTTCCAGATGACCTAGAAGGCTGAAATTTGGAATCCAGCTCGATAATTGTGTGTAACCGTAGGGAAAAATCCGAAAAAAAAATTGGTCAAGTGCGAGTCGTACAGAGCGAAAATTGTGTTTTTTGTATGGAGACCCCCCTTAAATATTTATTTCATTTTACTTTTATTATTTGTTATGAAAGAAGAAATATAAGTAAGGATTTTGTGAACATTTCAACTACCTTTTGGCTGCCATTATTGATTTAGAGCAAAAAAGGCCAAAAAATCACGTTTATTGTATGGGAGCTCCCCGTAAACATTTATTTGTGAATTGAAAAAAACTAGAAATGAATAGAAGGTGACTTTATGAAGTGTGTCTTTTTTTCTGTTACGTCTTCACGCCTAAATTGATTGTACCGATTGTTCTTTGGTATGGAGATATAGTTTGAGTCCCGAGAATAGACATAGAATTATTTCAATATTATGTCTGTCCGTTTGTCTGTCCGTCCGTCCGTTTGTCTGTCTGTCTGTTAGACAGCTATAATAATAGCTACTTAACTTCCGCATAGTAAGTTGTACACTGCATTTTCCATTCGCTTGGATTTTCTTTATTTTATTCGTCTGATACTCACGTCTCAACAAGGCTTAGGGGCTGTTTCCCCACTTCCTGATAAGTTTCAGATAGGCTATCCACAACTAATCTGATAGTTGAAGTATCTGCCAGATAAGTTGCGGATAGCATAGCCGACACTTGTCGGGAAGTGGTGAAACGACACATTAAGGTTGCGACTTGCCATTGAATATAGTCGAATATTATGAATGTTTAAACTGCGACGATGAAGGTGTCTTTTGCTCGGAAAGTTTACTTTACAAAAAGTAGTGATATCCCACCAAAAACATAAATGTAAAAATGCTGAGCCAAGTTCCATACAAACATTATATTTCTTGTCTATGGACTTCGCCGTAAAAAGGATGGAGATCTAAATGAGTGCCAAGTTCCATGGAAAATCGAAATAAGTACGTATAGGAACCAAATAACATTATGAACGAATAATAGAGTCTATTTCTTTGCTTTATTGAATGTCTATAACAATTGATGTTATTTAAATAATGTGAGATCTTAAACTAGATTAGATTTTACTTGGCTAGTTTTCATCAGAATTAAAATGTTCTATAACTTTATGAAAAATGACTGACGTAATGAAAACTTGCCAAGTTAGATCTAATCTAGGTTAAGATCTTACATTATGTAAATAACATCAATTGTTATAGACATTCAATAAAGCAAATAAATAGACTCTATTATTTGTTCATAATATTATTTAGTTCCTATACGTACTTATTTCGATTTTCCATGGAACTTGGCACTCATTTAGATCTCCATCCTTTTTACGGCGAAGTCCATAGACAAGAAATATAATGTTTGTATGGAACTTGGCTCAGCATTTTTACATTTATGTTTTTGGTGGGATTATCTATACACGCTTTTGTTTATGTATGAAGTGACATACTTAATACGATATTGAGTATACTTAATACGATATTAAGTATGCTTAATACGATATTAAGTATGTCACTCCATATTATATAAACAAAAGCGTGTATAGATAATAAAGAACAGAATTTTACAATATATTTTGCTCGGATTTTAATGTTGCTTACATAATTTTAAAGAGTATCATTGTGGGAAAAAGTCTGTAGGCAATATCCAAACATTTAGATTTGGAAGGTGTACCAAAATAACAACATGAAATACACAAAATGCATACTACATTCAACAAGCCAAAGAGGCTGCTTAAACCGATATTTCCATATAAATTCATGAATTAATTTTAAAATTCATTGCGGCGGAACTTTAGTAAGTGCGGTGAGACCTGTAAATTTGGTGTGTTAATTACAAAAACATGGCTCCGAGGACGTAATCTAGGTGAGAGTGCACGCAGAGTGCCAAGTTTGTTGGTAATGAGGAGGGTGGGCACCCCATATACTATCTCGCCTCATAATGTAGAGTTATTACATTTTATTATCCCCCTCTAGCCTTTTGGTTAAACTTTCAGGTTGGTGTAACGATGTCTGTTATTTTTACTAATTATTTGTTTCGCTGAAAAGCGAATCGTGCATGCTAAAATCTATGGCAAATAATAATACGGCAAATTGTTAAATGTCTCTTACTATATGTCAGAGACACGTTATAAATGTTTAATAAATATAAAAAAGTAACAGTAGACTTGTAAATAGACAACAATTGAGTCATTAATATTCTGTAACTTATAACACAAATATCTTGCAAGTTTCCATAACTTGTATTAGCCATAAATCTCGCTTGGCAAATTGCAGTATCGAAAACAAAAAGAAATCTTAACAAATTGGCAACGGCGTGCGTTCTCTTGGCATTTCAGCGGCGTCGTCATAGTATAGAGGGTGTCAAAACATGATGATATATAAACGAACTCCGTGGCTCCATGCCAACCTGGTACATTCTCACACAGCGCAATCTAAATTTCCTTTTAAAATTACAAAATGTTTATTAGAATAGAAGAGAAAAAAGGACTTTTATTCAAAACTCACGAGTTTTTTGACAAATCGAAAACTTTTTGAGATAAGTTGAAGAATATTATAAATTTATAATCAATAATGCAATTAATTGAAAAATCATAAATGAATCAATGGAATCGTAATCAAACCCTTTTCAAATCCACACGAAAAATCACGTCAAAATGGTCTCCAGTCGCCATGTTCCTAACTTCAAAATCACTCAGGGCCGGACGCGCACTAAGTTCAATAAGGAGTCAATTTTGCACCGAAAGGCTTTTATTAGATAATGACACGGTCAGTGGACGTTTCAGGGGCGTATTTATGCCGCCATCCGGTCCACCCGGGCCCACTTCCGTGCGACTGACTCCGCCCCGGCTCGCTTCCGTCGCTAAACGACGACAAATGTCCTTTAAATTCTATATGTTAAACATCGGATGTCATGTACATATATCTTGTACATCCTGTGAGAAAATAAATTGTAATTAGATTTGTTTCAGTATATGCGTTTAATTGTAAAATAAGAGAGTTACTATCGTTGATCGTTAATCCATCACCTTACGCCTTTAAAGGCACCCATTTACGTAAAGGATCAGGCTGACCTGATCAGACTCGTACTTACTCGGAAATGCACAAACTGACCCCGATTAATTTGGTGTGTAATAAGTTTGACCGGATCAATCGACCTCGCCTCATATTGTACAAACTTCAATAAAATTTTATGTTGCGAAAAAAATTAATATTATAGTCTTCTGATATTGATAAAGTCGAAGTAAAACTTGATCATTCCATCCACCCTTTACCTCAACCAAAAAGTTCTTCAAAGTATTCCAATCCAGTTTCAATTAAAACCCAACTTCCCGCAAATAGTTACACTAAAATTTCAATAAATCGATATCCCGTAAAAACCCGAATGTAAATAACGGATCTAGAAAGTTCCATTTCTTCACTTAAATGAATAAAACTCTGGCGGCAATTTAAAGTTGGAGACTCCATAGCCGAGTCACCTGGGGAGCCAACTTAAATCGATTCGTTTATCGATGCTTTACGAGCGATTAACCTTATATCGCTGTTTTATTACGTCATTTACACAGCATAGTTTGAACTAGTTCAATTACTGAACTTTGTCATAAAACGACTATGCAATGATTCCTACAGTCGATGCGTAAACATTTTTTATCACTCTGTAAAATATTTTACCATATTGGAAGTAAGAAATCAAAATAACGAGGCCTAAATATTTATACGAAATTTAAAATTTTACAAAAAGTATTTTGCCTCGATTCGCCTTTTGGACTTTAGTGCGATAGTTTACAGATCATAGACCTTGCAACACTTGGATGTATTTGCCATGGTGGCATTTTTTATTATAAAATAAGGGGCCAAACGAGCAAACGGGTCACCTGATGGAAAGCAAGTACCGTCGCCCATGGATACTCGCAACATTAGAAGCGCTGCAGGTGCGTTGGTGGCCTTGCAATGGGCGTTGGGCATTAATTAGAAGTCACTGTCTGTCATAACGTAACAAACAGCAACGCAGCGATGGCTCTGGCTTCAGAGAGACGTCCATCCTACTATTATTGTTTTACCTTATTTTAACACTCAAATATAATCCAAGTAAATATATGACTGGCGCAATGGAGTCAAAAGGAACACGATACGCACACATAGAAATAACCAATAACAGTATAATATGATACGGCTTTATATCAGAAAGTGAACTTTGGATTGAGGTCGGATGAGATGTGTTCAATTTGTCATAGTTACCCTCCAAGTTATCCGTTATTGATGATCCAACATCCTAATTTGCCAGTCACTAACTCCACAGTTACCCTTTTGAAGATGACGCTCCATACATACAGATATTATGTATTCAGTCAACTTGAACAAAAATCGCCAAATAAAAGGAAAAAGAAATTAAAATGTTGCTTATGAGGAAAAAAAAGTTAGGTCGCAAATAATATTACATGACACTTAAACAGTTTTAATTAAATATATTCATAGTGTAGAGTTGTAGACTGTAGTGTATGAACATATTGATGATTCAGGTGCAATAAGTATGTTACATAATATTGATGATTCAGGTTTATTATTTGATTACATATCTTAGTACTTACGAGTATTTTTAACGAGATATAATATTATTATTATAACAGATGTGTTTTACATTAAATGTTATTATTATTTCCTTTTTCTGCAAATAAAACCTTGAAGTACAGATCGTGTTATAATAATATTAAGGTTAACCTTCAATTATGTTCGTGTTTTGTGTACTGAAAGCTAAAATGCTATGCAATAGTAGTATTTTAATTGAACTGTAAAATACTAGTTGTAACTTGTATACCTAAGATACTGGTGGTATAATTAAGTGAACCCTAATATACTGACTGTGTGATTTAGTAGTTATTTTGTTGTATTTAACCTATGGAGTGGGACAATTAATCAGAGTTAATTCTATTAGCTAGGGGCAGTTGTTTATCAGAGCCCGACGGCGGTCATTTGTCGGGCCGGCTATTACCTTTCATGTCAAATATGGGATTGGCAGTTTCTTATTATAGTCCATTATTTTACCGCCGATTTTGTATTTTGGGCCTTATGATGTTGACTTAAAGGTGCGCCAAGGTCTGGACGCACACTAAAGTTAGAATGCATAAAATTGCACACGTTTTGACGGTGTAGTTTATCCAGCTGCCAGCCGGCAACGCACCTGTAACTCTTCTGATGTTGCAACTGGGTGACGGTAGTTGCTTAACCTTAGGCCGTTAGCTTGTGTGCCTTCTAATTTTATAAAGAAAAGTTGCATATTGGGACGTTATATTTTGGTTCTAGTTCACCAGTTAGAAAGAGGTCAATGGTTTTGTACGAATAGAAGTTTAACGAGTATAAGGTTACACCTAGCCTTGTTTTTTTTTCACTTTAAAACTTAAAAAAGCTAACAACGCAATTGTTCGAGACTGTATTCATCCATAGGTTTTTTCGCCGCTGGCTCGGATCGGACTCGAAGACCAAGGCTACACCGGTAATCTTGCAGAGCGGGGGCGTAAATAAAACACACGAGAGTCGAGGAGAACATTGCTCCCGAAACGCGCCTCGCTTACCTGGCTCGGGAGAATGCCGTATAGAGAGCCGCTCCGATTCGCAGTTTGAGACTGTTTTTTCTGTCTCACTTTTGCTATCGGAGACGGCTATTTTTCCCCCATTTTCCCCATTTTCCGTGAGCCAGGCAATTAAAACGCATTTCGGAAGATTCTTTATTCAATTTTCCACAATGTTAAGCTTAATCTAAGTATCACAACTTATATTTTACGAAATTACAGCTAAGAGAATCTAAAAGTTAACACAATTTACTTACATTTTCACACAACTTTTCTTTATATTTTCCAAACTATTTAGGCTACATTACTAATTTTTCCTGCATCTATTAGACAATTTATTAATCCATTAAATCAATCACATTTTACCTCTTAGGGAGCCACAGTTTTATCGTAATTCACTTTTTAAAGTCTATTTGTAAAAACACTGATTTGCACTGAGTCTATTTCTCACATATCACTTTAATTAGTTTATATGCACTCACTATACGTTTTTTGGGAGCGAGGCCGCTGTCCTCAACATCCTCCCCCCGGCGCAGTAGCCAGGGTCTACGCAGCCTTCTCCGGTGACTGCGGGCTCGCTGGTCTCGCTGTCGGCTGCCTCGGTGTGCACGAGCTGGCTGAGCTCGTCGCGACTCGTTCCGGCGACTGCGGGCTGACTCGGCCCGCCGATGACTGCCCCGCTGAGCACGGGCTGGCTGAGCCCGTCGCAACTCGTTCTGGCGACTGCGGGCTGACTTGGCCCGCCGCTGACTGCCCGGCTGAGCACGAGCTGGTTAGGCCCGTCGCGACTCGTTCCGGCGACTGCGGGCTGACTCGGCCCGCCGCTGACTGCCCGGCTGAGCTGGTGATTGCCCGGCTGAGCTGGTGACTGCCCGGCTGAGCACGAGCTGTTTGAGCCCGTCGCGACTCGTTCTGGCGACTGCGGGCTGACTAGGCCCGCTGGCTCTTCTCCTGGCGCCGGCCGCTCCTCCGGCGGCGATTCTTCTATTACCGCCAGCTTTGATGTTGGCCGGCGGAACACTCCGCTGCGAGTACGCACGTCCGCGCAACGCACTCGTCCGTCCGGGCCCGGGTAGACACGGTGTACGACTCCGCGCGGCCATGTATTACGCGGCAGCGCGGGGTCCACGACGATCACTAAGTCCCCCGGGGCCAGGTTGCGGCCGCTCCTCGGGGCCCCGCAACGGGGCGTGAGCGTCGGCAGGTACTCTCTCACCCATCGCCTCCAGAACTCGTCCGCCAAGGCTTGTGCGACCCTCCACGTCTTCTTGTCGGCCTGCACGCACGGCCCGACGTATGGTTGTCCTGTGGATGACCCTATGAGGAAATGGTTAGGTGTGATCGCCTCTGGGTCGTCGGGGTCCACGGAAACGTGAACGAGCGGTCGAGCGTTCACGGAGTACTCCGCCTCGGTCATCAGGGTCTGGAGCACCTCTTCCTTCGGTGATTTCTCGTTCAGTGTGGCGAGTAGGGCGGTTTTCACTGACCTCACCAGTCTCTCCCAGGCGCCTCCTTGGCTCGGCGCCCCTGGCGGAGTGAACTTCCATTTCATGCGGTGTACGAGGCCCAGCTCGGTCATGGCCGGCATCCACTCGGCGTACGCTTGTCGCAGCTCGACGTCTGCGCCTCTGAAGTTTGTCCCATTGTCACTGTACATGACCGCCGGCCATCCTCGCCGAGCGGCCATTCTTCTCATCGCCATCAATGCTGAATCGGTCGACAGCGAGGCCACCAGTTCCAGGTGAACCGCTCGCGTCGTCAAACAGGTGAACAGCGCTCCCCATCTCTTCTCGTGACGTCGGCCGATGGTAACGATCATTGGGCCGAAACAATCGAGACCACAGTAGGAAAATGGTCTCTGGAACGCCCCCAGGCGCTCCGGTGGCAGGTCTCCAGGTTGCGGGATTCTTGGGCGCGCCCTTCTCATCCGACAGAAGGCGCAGTTGTGGATGATGCTCCTCACCGTCGGCCGTAGCTTCAGGATCCAGAATTTCTGTCGTAGATCGTTCACTACTCTCTCGCGGCTCCCGTGTCCGGCTCTGGCATGCTCCCTGGCCACCAGCAGTCTCGTGAACGGGTGTCTTCCGTCCAGGATAATTGGGTTCTTCATCTCGTCCGGCACCTGCGCTGCTCCGATCCTCCCGTCCAGAGTGAGCAGGCCGTCCCTGTACACCGGGTTGAGCCGGTACAAGGAGCTCCACCTTGGCGCCGTCCCTCCGTTTTTCATCTTCTCTATTTCCCGTGCGAAGCTATCGTGCTGGGATTTTCGGTACCATAACTTCTCCGCCTTCTCCAGGTGCCGCACGTCGAGACTGGCCCGACGATCACGACACTTCTCGACGAATAGTAGAACCATCGCCGTACATCTCACGAGGCGCTCGTACTTTGAAAAGCGACTCACTTCTGGCAGACAGTCCATTTCGTTCGCCTCCGTGGTCTGGAAGGCGACGTGCTCCTCTCGCTCCTCGGCTTGAACGGGACTCTCCGCGGGCCACTCGTTCACAGGCCTTCGCAGGAAGTCTGGTCCATTGAACCACGGATCCTCTTCACTCTTCGTGACATAGCCCGTTCGGGTGGCCATGTCGGCGATATTATTTTTCGTGCTCACCCACCTCCACTGGTGCACGGAAGTCAGCTCGGCGATCTCTCCCAATCGGTGTGCGACGTATGGTGTGTATTTTCTGCTTCCGTTCTGTATCCACCACAGAACCACCTGAGCGTCGGTCCAGTAGAAGATCGTATCTGTCTTCCATCTGTGTTCAGCTGCGACGGCGTTCCCGAGCCTCGCCCCCACCAGAGCGGCTTGCAGCTCCAGTCGTGGTATCGTCTGTGTCTTCAGTGGCGCCACCTTAGCCTTGGCTGCGGCCAGCATCACTCGAATTTCTCCATCTTCTTGCTCCAGCCTCCAGTAGACGGCCGCCGCGTACGCGTCTTTGCTCGCGTCACAGAACACGTGCAGCTGCCGGTTCCTTGTGGGGCTCCCCCCGTTGTAGCTCCGGGGTAGCGCGAGGTGGCTGATGTGCTCCATGTCTCTCAGCCATCGAGTGAAGTCTTCGGCTGCCTCCGCCGGCAGCGGCTCGTCCCAGTCCAGCTTCTGACGCCACAGACCTTGTAGGATGACTTTGGCGGTGATGGTGTAGCAGCTCAGTAGCCCCAGCGGATCATAGATGCTCATCACCGTGCTAAGGGCCTCTCTCTTGGTCGGCGCACGCTGCAGCTCTCGGACCTCTTTAGGGACTCTTGACAGAGATGTATTAAATCTCAACGTGTCCCCTCGCGAGTCCCACAGTATTCCCAGGGTCTTCTGTTCGTCCTTGGTGACAGGCTGCGCCACATCATCGGCCAGGCGGTCCACTGGTAGCCCCTTCAGCGCTCGTCGATCGTTACTCGTCCATCCTCGTAAGTGGAATCCGCCCATCTTGTGCACCCGGTCCACTTGTTCCACGACCTGCTTGGCCTTCTCATGGTCTGGATAGCTGTCCACATAATCGTCCATGTAGTGGGCTTCGGTGATGGCGCGGTAGGCTTCTGGGCACGATTCTGCGTGTTCTTCTGCATTTCGATTCCGTACTGAATGTGCCAGGTACGGTGAACACGATGCCCCAAATATCATGACCATCATCTTGTACTTAGAGGGCGGCTCCTCTCGGCCCTCTCTCCATAGGAACATCTGCGCCGGCTGGTCCTCTTTTCTGATCTTCACGCGTAGGAACATCTCTTCTATGTCCGCTTTCACGGCTACGGCTTCCTCCCTGAACCGGAACAATATTCTCGGCAGGGATGTCAGTAGATCGGGCCCCTCCAGTAAGTGATCGTTGAGGCTCACGCCGTTCGTTCTGGCCGCCGCGTCGAAGACCAAGCGCAGCTTGCCCGGCTTGTTTGGGTTCTTGACCGGGAAGTGCGGCAGGTACCAAGTGTTCTCGCTTCCGGCCTCTGTCCCGTCACATTTCTCTGCATATCCTTTTTGTATCAGGTTTTCCATCTGCCCACGATACTGCACCGCATCTTGGGGGTTTCTGTCGAGCTTGCGTTCTAAGTTCTTGAGCCTCCTCAGCGCGTTGTTGTAGCTGAGGGGCAGTTTGACGCCATCCTTGCGCCACAGGAGTCCCACTTCGAATCGACCGTCTTCCGTTCTCTTGGCCGTTCTGCCAAACAGGTCGATGGCTCGCTGTTCCTCGTTGCTCAGCTTCGCCTTAGCCGCTATTCCCAAAGCGTCTATGTCGAAGTGTTTCTTCACCATTTCTTCCAGACGATCATTTCTGGTTTCCACCGTAGATATGTGCAGGATGTTTTCGTTCTCGTCCTGCCTTATGATGCGCTTGGGGATGCTGCCATGTATCACCCATCCAAGCTTCGTCTTAGAGGCTGCAGGCTGGTTCCTCTTCCCGATTCTCAGCTCCCGAGACACGATGAGCTGCCAATTGTCCGTGCCGATGAGAAGTTGGGGTTTCTCGTTCTCGTAGCACATCTCTTCGTTCTTGAGATCGCGCAGGTGAGCGAGTTGCAGAAGGGATTCCGGAACGGATTGAGTTAAGAGATTCAACCCGTTCACAGTCCTCGCGGTGATGTCGTGTCTGGTACCGTCGCGACCTCGTACGCCCAGTTGTACGAGGCGGCTTCTCTCTTCCCTTCTCTCGGCGTTGATCCCGTGCATGCGCAGCATCTTCGGTGGACCGTCCGCGCCGATAGCCTTAGCGACGTCTTCATCCAGCAGAGTCACCGTCGAGCCCTCATCGAACAGCGCGAAGATGTCGGCTTCGCCCCGTGGCCCAATGACTTGAATTCTTCTCATCTTCAGCTTCACTGCACGGTCGGAGGCAACCGATGCGGTGATTACGGCGTCCTCGATCGGTGGAGCGCCGTCGGACCTCTCTTCGTGTAGTAGTGGGTGGTGAGGCCGCTTGCATCCCTGGATACCACACTGCTTCGCTCTGCAGTTGTATCTTCTGTGTCGGCTCGATAGGCACAGGAAACACAGCCCTTCTTGTTTGACTGTGTCCCATCTCTTCTGCACACTCAGTTTCTTGAAAGCAGCGCAGCGAAACAGAGCGTGGCGGTCGGTGCACATCGGACACTTCGTTGGTTCTTCGCGCATTCTCTTTGGCTGGCTGTGGCTCGGTGCGCCTTGGCCCTCTTCTGCTATCGCGAAGACTGGTCTTCTCGTTCTAACTTCGTTCTTGCTGGGAGGTGGACGCGATGTTTCCTTTCTTGCAGCCGGAGCCGTGGTGAATCCGTAGCGCAGCGCTCTGTCCGCTTCTCTCATTAAGAATTCAGAGAGAAGGACGACATCGGGCTCGTTCCGGTAGCGCGATGTCTCTTCTGCGTAGTCGTACCATTTGCTCTTCTCGAACGGGCTGAGCTTCTCCAGGATGTCTCTCACAAGCAACGGATTAAAGAGGTACCCGTGCTTCAACTTCCTCAGGATGGCCACCATGTTCTGGATCTTCACCGCGAAGTGGTTGAGCTCTGCCGCCGTGCCTCCGAGCCTCGGAAGCTTCTTCAAATCTTCCATCATGCGGTCGACCATCACCTCGGGCCGGCCGAAGCATTGCTCCAGAGTCTTCATGATCTGTTCGGGTGGTGTTGCGATGCTCAGCAACGGTGCCACTGCTTCTCGTGCTTCCCCCCGTAGACAGCTTCTCAGGCGCGCCAGGTTCTCGATCGGCTTCAGCTTGTAGAATGCGGTGGTATCTTCCATGGCTGCTTTGAACGGCAGCCATTCCAAAGGAGAGCCCGTGAATATGGGCAACTCCGTCTGATGGCGCGGCTGTCGTTGATTCAACAGCTTGTCCAGGGTGTCGGCAAGCTGTTCCACCCCGTTGATCCCGGCTGCAGGCGGCGTAGGTGAACGAAGACGGCTTTGTATCGGCCGCTCGAACCTCGATCTCTGCGGCTCGCGTCCCTTTCCCGCAGGTGGTATGTCTTCTGGCTTCGGCGCGTCCCCTCCTTCCTCTGGCACGACCCGTTCCTCGGTCGTCTCTTCGTTGTCAGGACCATGTTCGCTTAGCCAGGCTCGGACCCGTTGCTCCACCTGTTCTGAAGGCTCGTCGTCGTCGGGATTGCTGGTTTCCTCAGCAGTAGCGACATCAGCGATGAGCTTCTTCTTGATAAGTTCTGCTTCGATCTGCAGTTCCTTTTTACGGAGTGCGGCAAGCTTCTCTTCCGCCTCGTAACGGAGGCGCGCGACGACACTTGCTGTCGATCGACGCGACCCAATTGAAATAGCCTTCTCCCTGGCTACAGGTACCGATGGCGCGGGTGTCTTGCTAGTGCCCGGCCTCGGCTTCAACACGGTTTGAAGCAGATCCGCCCTCCCCTCGGTCGGCGGCTGGCTGGTTGCGGCTGCAGACGGCGACCTGGGCGGATCCGAGAATATCTTTGGTTGCTGGTTCTCCTCAGCCCCGCTCTGACTCCTCGTGATGACCATCTTCAATGGTTAAATCTTCTATATTGAATCTTCAATCTTCTATATTGAATCTTCAATCTTCTATATTGAATCTTCAATCTTCTATATTGAATCTTCAATCTTCTATATTGAATGTTAAATCTTCAATGTTCAATGTTCAATCTTCAATCTTCAATGTTCAATGTTCAATCTTCAATGTTCAATCTTCAATCTTCAATGTTCAATGTTCAATCTTCAATGTTCAATGTTAAATCTTCAATCTTCAATGTTCAATGTTCAATGTTCAATGTTCAATGTTCAATGTTCAATCTTCAATCTTCAAGGAACTTCAGTAGGTTTTATGACAAAATCTACGAATCCTTGCTTCCCCTTGGTGGTGTAGACCTGTATCTTCGAGTCCAGTCTTCGAGTCCAATCTTCTTCGGGTCCGGTCTTCCCAAATTTCTAAGTCCAGCTTGCTCTTGAAAATTTTCTAAGTGTCGCCTTCAGTGAATTTTTCTAAGTCCAGCTTGCTCTTGAAAATTTTCTAAGTGTCGCCTTCAGTGGATTTTTCTAAGTCCAGCTTGCTCTTGAAAATTTTCTAAGTGTCGCCTTCAGTGAATTTTTCTAAGTCCAGCTTGCTCTTGAAATTCTTCTAAGTGTCGTCTTCAGATCCGGCTCGAAGGACCAAGTTCACTGTTCGAGACTGTATTCATCCATAGGTTTTTTCGCCGCTGGCTCGGATCGGACTCGAAGACCAAGGCTACACCGGTAATCTTGCAGAGCGGGGGCGTAAATAAAACACACGAGAGTCGAGGAGAACATTGCTCCCGAAACGCGCCTCGCTTACCTGGCTCGGGAGAATGCCGTATAGAGAGCCGCTCCGATTCGCAGTTTGAGACTGTTTTTTCTGTCTCACTTTTGCTATCGGAGACGGCTATTTTTCCCCCATTTTCCCCATTTTCCGTGAGCCAGGCAATTAAAACGCATTTCGGAAGATTCTTTATTCAATTTTCCACAATGTTAAGCTTAATCTAAGTATCACAACTTATATTTTACGAAATTACAGCTAAGAGAATCTAAAAGTTAACACAATTTACTTACATTTTCACACAACTTTTCTTTATATTTTCCAAACTATTTAGGCTACATTACTAATTTTTCCTGCATCTATTAGACAATTTATTAATCCATTAAATCAATCACATTTTACCTCTTAGGGAGCCACAGTTTTATCGTAATTCACTTTTTAAAGTCTATTTGTAAAAACACTGATTTGCACTGAGTCTATTTCTCACATATCACTTTAATTAGTTTATATGCACTCACTATACGTTTTTTGGGAGCGAGGCCGCTGTCCTCAACAGCAATAATATCGTGTAAGAGATATTTCATAATAAACCCGTGCATTCAGATCGTGTCGCTAGGCGACAGCTGTCCCTACAGCGAATTCAAATTATGAAGCTGTATTCTTTCTCTTGTTTTGATTCATTTTTAATTTTTATATTTTGGTCACTGTCAGTTTCACTCAGTGTGTTTTTTGTCTTGAAAATTCAGGTTTATTTTTGAAGCTACAAATAAAAAAAAACAAGTTATAAAAATGTGCAATATTATCAGTAAGTAAACTAAATGTTTTATAAATATTACTATAGTGTGAAATATTATGAAATTATAATAACTCTTTAGACTAAGGAAACTAAGGCTAATTTTTGATCATACACTTAACCCTAAAATAATTTAAATTTCCTAAATACCTTCTGGCAACCAATTTACTAAACAACTCAGACTAGACAGACTAAAAACTTTCTAAAACTAGTCTAAAAAATCCTTTGCGTTAGATTAATCCAATATCACAGATCTCTTCTGTATGCAACTATGAAAAACTCTAGTTACCAAAAAGCAATGTGTCGGGATTTTTGAAAAACGACTGTCTGGTTACTTTTTGTATCAAAAATTTCACTTTGAAATACCTAAAGAGCTGCGCTCGAAAGTATAGGTCTACCAGGAGCTGATGGCAAAAAGTGAGAAAAGAAATTGACTAGCAATACCGGGGTAATTGGAACAAAACATTTTGATCCTTATTTTTCCTTATAGCGGCTGATTATGTGTGTGAAACATGCAAATATAAAAATTTATCCAATGATCAAGGATATTTTGGGAAAACCTGCCATCCCAAATTTGCCATCAGATCCTAATCTATTTCTTTTATCAGTTATATAGTTAGTATGTAGTAGTTAAAATAAGGGCCAAAGAAGTCTACTCGATCAAAACAATGTTACTTCATCATAAGATTAGAGAACATCATCCGAACATCGTCCCACGCGAAACACATACCATCCTCATCACCTCGATGAGTGGCAGTCTTCCACAGTGCGTTTTTCGCGTAACTTTCTGCCGCGCACTGTAAAACTCTGGAATGAACTGTCATCAGCAGTATTTCCGGACCTATACGACCTGCAAACCTTCAAGAAAAGAGCGTATTCCCTCTTAAAAGGCCGGCAACGCACCTGCAGCTCTTCTGATGTTGCGAGTGTCCATGGGCGACGGTAGTTGCTTACCATCAGGTGACCCGTTTGCTCGTTTGCCTCCCCTTTTAATAAAAAAAATCCATACAAATATTATAAATATGAATATTATAAATATGAAAGGTGTGTCTGTGTCTCTGTCTCTTCACGTCCAAGCCGCTGAAATTTGGTATGGAGATACTTTGAGTCCCAGGAAAGCATTGAACACTTTTTATCCAGAAAAAATGTACGACTCCCACGCGATAAACGAATTTTGGCGCAACGGTGTTGCGGGCGTCATCTGGTAAGAAGATAAAAAAAAACAAGTTGCACTCTAATAGTACCGGCAGAAGTACACTTCTGCCGGTACTATTAGAGAAACTTGAAAAACAGCCAGGAAGACGTTGCTTCCTCTTCTACGCTGCACCGGTGGTGTACTCTCCTTCCGTCTTGCGAATTTTCGATCGCAAAAGTGCACAACGTTGTTAAAAAGTTTTCGCTTCTTTTTTAATTATTAGTTTCCAAACAGAAAAAAGTAAGTTTGTAGATAGAACTACAAAAGGTCTAATTCCATACAAAACTGCATACACACGTCGAACGAATAGTAACAGTAGAATATTCAATAGGCTTTTTATTTCCGCTAGTTCACCGTAATAATGCTATGGAAGGTATATGTATCTAGAGTTTAGACAAATACGTTGTGCCACACACCGTCCTTATGACCATGGGAATAAGGTTGAAATGTGATAAACCGCAGGTGTCCGCGACTGTACACAGGACCTTATAACGAGGTCGTGGCTGTGCATAATTAGCGTGTACGTGCACTAGTCATTTCCCAGTACATATTAGAAATGTTGGGCATAGTCTACACTGATGTTTCAAGGTAAGTTTCGAAGATATAGCATTTTTTGTTTTGTTTTTTGGGTTGTCCGTTAAAAACTACTGTAAGCATTATGACTGTTAATATTGCCTACAACTCTGATAGCTTTGTAACTATTGTTTTCATAATATAATTTACCAGAATTATCATCATGTCGTTTTTAGACTGACATAATATATTTAAAGAACTCTCAAGCTGTATCATTCTCTATAATTAAAGAGCTCCTGAATTATGTAAATAAAATATAATATTCTGACGAATATTTACACTTCACATGCAACTGGGCCTCGATTCTCATACTTAGAATATTGCGTGGAACTTATGCCATCTCACCCGTCTTGTGACAGCTTGTTTACATGCTGTGTCAAGCGAAATTCTATTATATAATATTTATTTAAGATTTCTTATAAAAATACGTCTAGTCAAATTTACTTTGACTATCTTAAATACCTCAACAAAATTATCAACTTCGATATAATATCTTATATATAAAATTCTCGTATCACAATGTTCGTTCCCGTACTCCTCCAAAACGGCTTGACCGATTCTCGTGAAATTTTGTGAGCATATTGAGTAAGTAGGTCTGAGAATCGGCCAACATCTATTTTTCATACCAAAAATTATTTATATGGCAAAACAACGTTTGCCGGGTCAGCTAGTATTCGATAAAGAACATACTTTTGTGTGCACCGTGCCTTATACTTAGCGGCGCAATGATGAAAAATGTATTAACTTCTTCAAACCGTATCCCGGCGCACGGGATTATGTCCTGAATAGTATCCCTTTGTCATTCCAAAGGAATCTAACTTTGCAGTTCATTTTATTTTACCTTTTCTAAAAATTTTACTCGACTGTCGTGGAAAAGGAAGTATAATATTTTTTTAGCAATTTTAAGCATAACACCTAAATTACTGATCTGATCTGGATGACAATTTGTTACTATAAAAACGATTAGTTACACAATTACTAAAACTACTTGTTTTGGTAATTAAAAATTTGCTTTGTTGGACCTGGCTGTGAACAGCGAAATCTTAAAAAAATATGTATGTTCCAATGACGTCCGTGTACGTGCCAAGTTTACTATCATCCAACCCAATAAGAATGTTTAGTGGTTTTTTTTTTTGTTTTTAGTGTCTTCGCGCGAAAGACTTACACAATTCATACTATATACATAATCATAATTTAAGTACAATATCCAAATGTAAAACAATTTGATTGCGTGTTACAACTACATCACTTATGATATAATTAAAAGATAAAACAGACAGGTAACCCCACAATAACTATTAGGCGTAATCGTGTTTTATATTGCTTAATTAACTCAGTATAGTGTTAGTTTATTGACCCCTAGCGCCATGTGCAGTAAGAAAGCCGAAATATTGTTCCTAATGAGGGTAGCACATTTATGTCAACGTAATAGGTGAACGGAGACCTCTAACAGTATTGTACCCTCAATATTAATTTGTGAAAATGTTATTGGATATTAATTTACGATTTTGTTTGTATTGGAAAATAGGAAGTAGGGTTACTGGTATAATGTAATATAGAAATAGTGTATCGGAAATGATGACGAATACTTTTAGCCACGTCTGATTTAAACAAAAAATAAATAGATCAATATTATGTACATTGCAGTCTTCACTTATGTGCATACCACATACTTGCATGTTTACTAAATTATTGTATACTACAGTGTACACATAACGACGAATAATAATATGTTCGTAGTGTGTAATTATGATTGGGGTAGTGCAATCAAAAGTCTGCCATGAATGTGGCGCTGCGGAGGACACGGCTTAGCATACCCTTGAGGTGTGCGATCGTTGGGCCGTGCAGCGCCATGATCTCGTGGCGGTGCTAGGTGGAGACCTCTCACTCCCGAGCATGGTGCGCTGCATTCTCGAGAGCGACGAGGCCTGGCAGGCGGCGGTCTCTTTCTGCGAATTTGTTATGTCGCAGAAAGAGGCCACGGAGCGGGACAGAGAGAACGACCCCACCTCTCTACCACTCCGCCGGCGTAGGACGGGAGTGCGGAGGCGTCGCTACGCGAACCTCCTAACTTCTGTCTAACGGGGCTCCGGGCCAGGATGGGAACCTGCCCGGCTTTGTCAGTCTCGGCGCCGAGGGGAACGCTTTAGTTCGCCTAAGCATTCCCTTACTTTGGTGGAAGTCCGGTCCGAGATAGACCGGCCAGTCGTGGAGGGAGTCCTGTGTTTGTTAGATCCGGGATTTCCCTCCGTTATACGACTGAAGGCGAACCGCAGGTGGTTTTAGTGAGTAAGAGTCTCACATACCCCCGGGGTACCCAACCCGGGGCACCCATGATGGGTTTCCCCTGCGACATCAAAAAAAAAAAGTGCAATCAAAAGTGCTCATAATATTACAAAAACGATTTTAGATCATACAATCAAAGATCGTGTTACGTGGTGATATTGTTGAACTGTGTGCTTTTTAGTACGAAGACTACTAAAATTGTTAGTCTGACGCCTGAACAACATAACTTGTTCAAATTACGTATTTCTCCTATATTATGTCTATGAATCAATATATGTGATATACACTAAATGAATTATGAATCACCGCCGATTATTCATTATTCGACCGTATATCTTAGTTAATGAATTTCATGAAATCACAGCACACGGCGTTACCTCGATTCCCCATAAATCTCGCGGGCTCAAAGTAAGTGGCCATAAACGTGATAAAATATCTATTTAGCTTTTTCTCCGCGCCATTTTTCCGCTATTACCGACGGAATGTTCGTTTCCGCGCAAATATGCTTAGCTATTTACGCTGAACTGAAAGAACAGAGTTGAATAACGCGGAAAACATTAAACTGTTTTTTTTTGTCTGTAGTTTAGGGTATCAATATACTGTAAAAGACGGTTAAAATAAACTCAAGTTTAAAAAAAATTAAGTATTGCCCCAAAATGTTACCACACCAAACATTGAAATTGGTCTAGTGAAATTAGTGTAAAGAAAAAACACATATAGAGCGCTCTTCTTCTTTCATTTAAAACATTAATAATTAGCTGACTCAGGTCATAATTTTGAGTTAGGTACGCTATGTAATATTATGTTTCAGAGGACATCAGAAGTACACACCAAAACACGAGAATTTCATATTATATCAGAAGATATTAAAGATTATGCTAAGTATTAGAAATTAAAATACTAGTTATTCTTAAAAGGCGTAGACTACGCTACTTGATCTCGTAGACAGCGCTACGTCGTAGCAGTGCTCGTAGAAGCAAAGTGCTCACGTAGAAAAAACTCCACCCTATGTAAATACGCCGGGGAAGTTAAATTGACATTGTTTAACAAACTTTAATGGTTGTCATCCTAACTTTTATCATTAATTAACTTTAAATATGTTCGAATTTTCTCAATTAGGTCGAGCTGCGGACTTGTGGCCAATATTGTGCAAATGAGGGTGAATTGTGAATTTTTCGACGCAAAAGCTCTCGACTGACAACCACATACGTTTCACGGTTGATTTCATGTTAAAGGGACGTTAATTTGGTTTTATTATTTTCAAATGGGAGAAAAATATTACTGCTCATTTAGAAAACTTGTCTTAATTTTTACGCTACGAAACGAACCTAAAAAAGAAATATTTTATGGAATTGAAATCAGGTGTTGCTATATTCTAATCACAATAATACTAGTTTCATAAATGTAGTCATGTTATTTTTTTTTCATGTTAAGTACCTATATATTTTAGACATCCCAGAAATAATTGATACCCTAAAACATCTTTGTACACATTTTCTATCAGCTTTCCTAGAAATCACTATGTTAGTTCCACACAGGCTGTTGAGCGCGAACTATGTGCAATTAATAAAACTCGCACAATATCTCTACGACCATCGAGATACTTCTATGCGCTAGAAAATTTCGTATATAATATTAATAAATTCCAGATAAACTACTGAATGTAAAGTTTTACTTAGTCATTTTTCGATTGTTTAGAAATTATGTTGTATGTTGCTCGATTTATTTGCGACATTGCTTTCTGGTCGCTACAGAACAAAATCGCTAGCTATTGTATGTAAATAGTGGCACGGCCGTGCTCTTATTTAACCTATCAAGCCCCATCATCACCAGTGTTTGCGACAACAATAGAATAACAATAGATTTTCAAAAATCCGCGATCGAAGGATTAATAAATTGTTACACAAAATCCCTTGTGATCTCATGGTTAATAAAACCTTCTATAATAATCCCAAAATTGTACAATACGCTTGTAACAAAAACGTTCACCAATAATAATATTATACAATATTAAAATGCATTTTCCAGTAAACAGCGTGGTTTATTTAATTAAAAATCCTTTTGTTTATCTTGACATGTTAAAACAGCGTTAAACCCCGAACAGGGGTGTGGAATCATTACAGTACTCCAATTACGAATATCCAATTAAAGCGGTATTGACGGCAAGTGTTTGTCAATTAATTTCGCGGATATAAAAATTGTTTTTAAATATGAAACTTGTTTGAAACGATATATTAAATTGAAGCGAAATAAGTGTGATAAAACGCGGTTTAATTTTGGACATTTTTATACAGCAGATAATATGTACCATCGACAAAATTGATTCCTATTTCCTAAGCAGTTGACGGATCAGCGTCATTAATGGTCGGATCATGTCAATTCAATATTAATTGCAGGTTGTGATCTGTCGGCTGGGTTTGACGTAACGGTGCGTCCACATTTGTATCATTTGCGCGATCATCGCGCCGTATCAAGTATGCGTGTCATAGTATGGACGCCTATTAGATCATTCTGCCGATCATGCGAGTATTTGATACGGCATGTATTAGATACGCGGTTAATACCGATCGGGGAGTATCATGATACGCGTATCATTTTGACACGCTTCGATGATACGCGAGATCTGATTTTAATAATTAGTTACTAACCTTAAATGTTTGTGTAGTTTTAGGTTCTCTCAACAGACTTTTTTTATAAAAGTAGTACACCGTACACTTGTTTAAGCATGACCTTTTTCAACACAGAGTCTTTGTCACTCACTGTGACGTTGGCAACTCACCAAAGTTGCCAATGTCACAGTGAGTCATTATCAAAAAAAAGAAGAAGAATCATTTATGGATTTCGAATAAATTTAGTTTGTATTCATAGAAATTTATTAATAAAGCATCTTAAGTAACCTCTGAATCCCGTAAATAATTTTGCTACTTACTACAGTATCAAAGTATGTTACTTCGAAGAGGATGTGGTTGAAATTCCCGAACGCTTTCTATGGGCTACCTTGGCGAAGTTATGTACAACTATACTACACGACAGTGTTTCTCAACCTGTGGGTTGCACCCCCTGCGTCGTCGCAGTGCTTATATTAGGAGGTCACCGGGGGCTGAAAAGGTTTTTTCTGTAGAAAAAAAAATTACAAATTAAGTCGTAGAATTTTAATAAAAGCATATTATATTCATAAATAAATATATATGATAAAAGCAAAGGGTGGGGGGTC
This sequence comes from Polyommatus icarus, assembly GCA_937595015.1. Lineage (NCBI taxonomy): Eukaryota > Metazoa > Arthropoda > Insecta > Lepidoptera > Lycaenidae > Polyommatus > Polyommatus icarus. The sequence continues at coordinate 18,426,967 of OW569325.1, read as the reverse complement.
GCGAAATATTTTTCAAGCCTCACATCATAAAAAGGTTGAAAAGCACTGCCATACAGTGTAACTTCGGAATTACGCCTTGGCCATCCATCGGCCCCAGGAGAGCATGTTTCTTGAACATAACTTTCCCAGTTCACGAAGGCCAATAGCATTTACTAAGAATTGTTACTGTTACTATGAAGTTCGTGCTCCTATTAATGGTACATGTATCTAATGTAAAACGTTATGCAGTTGGTTTAGGTAGCTTATGTTCGGAAAATATAAAGGTAGGTTTATAATGATATTATAAATTTTTTTCTCAGTGATATATTCAGGGTGTAACAAAACAAAGTAGTAATACTTTAGAGTTTAGAGTATGTGATAACTGTGTATTTTAATTTCACAGTGAACAATATATAGGGGACTCAAATAGACCCTTAAGTAATATTTCTTTGTGTTATTACAGCATGTAGATAGAAGACAATGAGAATACAAGTATAAAATATTACGCATAATTAGATGACATGACATGTTCAGGTCCTGTACATGAGCTAATATTATATCAAGTTTTCGTGAAAAAAATGTACTATGTAGTTGTAAATGCGCGTAATTAAAAGACGTAATGGGTGCTTGTCATCTGAACATACCTGCGTTATAACATAAGGACGTGGATGACATCGTCATGGATGACTACATAACAGATGACACTTATTTCGATAAAATTGACAGAAGAACCTCCTTAGAACCTAAACTTATCGACAATGAGACAAACAAACCATATTGTATGCATTGTGTACAAGCAATTTTTTCCTGTAAAAAAGATACAATTTGCTTCAATTTGCCTATCACGTGCTAGTCGAATGAAAACCGCTTTTTCCAGTTGCCACCGGTTAAAACCGGTTTAAACTGCCACTTCTGGACGAACTCTAATCTATCAGCTTACAATCCACGCGTCCACCGTACAACGATTTGGTGTAAATCTGTATTTTTTTTTGAGTCATGAAGAGAAAAATTGTGTATTTTATCTAAGTCAATTAAAGTCTGAATAAAACAAAAATAAAATATTGATGATTAATAAACAATATTATTTAGGTCATCCTTTTCTTTAACTATTAGTCTATTAATTTACTCATAAACTTAAGCTTACTTCTAAAAATCTGCAAGAAAAAAAGTATTTTATTTATGGTGGGTTTCTACAGTTTTTTGACTGTAGTTTATTTACTCACTAACGCCTTTGATAGGCTTAAGTATATTAACCAACCAATAACGATGTACACCCCTTTCTGCCATTGTTATTTCAAAATACTTTTAGTTCACTGTAGCCAGTATAATGATAAAAATTATAACTTCACAATAACAATATTAATTATTGATATTGTATATAACTATGACCACATGATATGTATAACAAAGATGGATACCAAACCACAAAAAGGGGATATATATCATGTGGTCATAGTTATATATATATCGGATCAGAAGAATTAGATGGTCCGGAATCGTTGGCCGACATTGCTTATAGGCGATGGAACGAGCAGCAAGGAGAGTAATTTATCACAAACAACTGATTAAAACGTTTATTAGGAAAATTAAATAACAAAATCAGAATATCACTCTTCACTATATTGAAGTCACTTTCACTATAATTAATCACTTTTTGAAATCACTAGGTAGAGTCACTGGTTATAACGAAACGTTAGACAGTTTCTAGACTTGTGTTCCGCACAACGACTGGTAGAGAAGTGGTCGCTCGACGTCAGACGCCAAGCTGCTCCCCTTCCACCGCCCCACCACGTCGATTGCACGAACTTCAGACTAGACTCCGTCGAAACGCCATATTGTGACGTTTGCGTTTCGTCAAATAACTTCCGTACTATTGACTCATCCGACATATATATATATATATATATATATATATATATATAACTATGACCACATGATATGTATAACAAAGATGGATAGTTTCCCCTTTTTGTGGTTCCTTATACAAAGGGTAAAAACGGGACCCTATTTAAGCAAACTTCAAACGCTGTGACTTTTATGACGGACTTTCATTCAAACTTCCAAGCCTTTTCAACCTTAGGGGTAGAATTACCAGAAACGCTTAAATACCTATCCATTCATTTTTAATCAGGAGACCAAAAATAAACTTTTATGTTTCTAACTTAAGAAATCATGGACTTTCATTTAAACTTTCAACCCCTATTTCACCCCCTTGGGGGTAGAATTTCCAAAAACGCTTAAACACGCATTTATTAATTTTTGATCAGTGACCCAAAAATAAAGTTTCATGTTTCTAACTCAAGAAATGACCGTGGAAATGAAGGACTTTTATTCAAATTTTTAACCCCTATTTCACCCCCTTCGGGGTAGAATTTTCAGAATTCCTTCCTTAGTGGGTGTCTACTCAATAAAACAACCCTACTCACCAAATTTCGTGGCTGTAGCTTTAACAGTTTTTGCTCAGCGATGATGAATCAGTCAGTCAGTCAGTCAGGACATGTAATTTTATAAGTATAGATAATATTATAATATTCCAAAGTCCGATGATTCCAAAAACGTGACACATTTTTTCGTTACTTGTCAAATAGGTTTTACCCCTCGTATTTTTCTCATACCCGGGCGCCTTATATATGAAAATCGATTCCTCCAATAAACTCCAAAACTTTTGTTAAAAATACTCAGAAACCGGTATTCAGACTATATCAATATATTTTTGAGAAAGCCATAACTTAAAATACTTATCTCTATAGATAAAAATGAATTTTAAATGTTGTTAGTCTCACAGTAGTTTTAGCGATTTGGCTTATTTCAATATTTAAATATGTAACGTATTTGTTCAGGGAAGGTTTATTTGCGGATAGAAGTGACTAAAAGTTAACAAAGTCATCTATTCTACTATAAAACGTAAATAAACTGTTTTAATCAATGATATAATAAATAATAACTCAAAGGTTTTAATAATTCTTCGCTCGACTTCTTCAATATATTTAGGGTGGATTTCACCAACTTGGATTAACTATATCTTTAAATAAAACAAAATGTAAAATGAACTGTCAAATCTCTGGTTAAAGTCTATAATGTATACCATATTTGACGATAACCTTAGCCGCTCAACTTTGCTCAGCTAAAGTCAAAATAAACGCTTGCCATGACAAGTTATTTTTTCCTGTCAATTGGTATATTAGATACTTCATTTTTTACAGTCCTGCAACATCTGTCAAATTCTGTGGTCATTGTTATAGTTATAAGTAACTTTAAGTATAACCGTAACTTTCTAAAGTTAACTACTAACTTTAACCTTAACTTTGATCATAACTGTAACTATAGCAAGGCCGGTGCAATCCACCCTAAGACAGCTATAAGATTACACTCATAACCGATAGAAATGAGTGGAACACGCTTAGTAACCCTCCGCACGCCTTCTGCAATATCAGTATGAACACGCCGCAGTCATCCATCTCAATTCCATGGAGCAGCGTGTATCGACGGGGTTAACCAAATATGTATGTGCACCATAAATATTCCCATACGATACACGACTGGATTAATAGGTTATTGACAACCGGATAACATATTCTTGTGAAATGTTTTTATTCGTCATAAAGTCTAAATAAACTTTGACGAAAATTTACATGTGACGAATTTCCGATTTTTGTCGGTTTCGACTTTGTAACGGTTTCAAAGCGGCTGTAAAACTTACAGCCGCTTTGAAAAAACAGTTCCTGGTTTCTGGTACTTTGACTGAGTTTATCATAATGCTAGCGCTAAAACTAGTGTATCAATAACGCTGTTAGATTGACAAACTCTTGTCTAAAACCTCTGAATTCGATAATTAGCAAGAGGAATGAAATAATACGTGCTGCGAACCCTCTACGACTCTACGACGTAGAGCGTCTACACATTTACACTGCTACGAAAATAGAAATTATAACCAAACTCACAGACATCGATCAAGATAGACCAAACTAGTGAAAATTTTGTTGCGTGGTCAATCGCATAAAGATGTGTAGTAATAGTCTAATCCTAATAATTTATTTTTAAGGCTTTCTAGAGAAAACATGTGGTATGTTTTGTTTCACATATTTTTCAGTCAATTGAAATTTAAAAAAATGTAGGAGGTATTTAATTAAATATATTTAAAAATACAACACATTTAAGTTAAAATAAAATAAAATGTAATGAAATCCATATCATAACATTAAATTAAATTATGTAAACTGTAAAATTAATAATTTTTAAACTTAATAACATGTTTTCCATTTCCACGGTGTTGTTTGCTTTGATGAAGTAAATACGAAAACAGGAGGGGTTGCTTTTCAATTGCATATTATTTTACGCACCTACAAGAAAATGGCTGCCACTAAAAATACTCTAAAACTCAATCTCACAACACCCTAACAACGCGAAGTTATAAGACCGAGACCTCAGATACGAGAGCCAAGGAAAGCGAATGCCTTTCTTGATGATAAAAAAATATTATTAAGTCATTTTAAGTTGATATTACTGTTTTATTTTGAAACACAAATCTTTTGGCTAAGGACATCATATTTTAACAATGACTTTATAGCCTGAATAATAATAATAATAAGATAAGCATAAATAATAATTATTATTAAAATATGAAATGATGATTTTAATCACTTTAATAAAATATTGTTACGGCGTAGACGCAGTATTTTAGAAAATATGATTGTTTTCTTAAGAGGAAGATAACTAAATAGTAAAATATAATATAGAGACAGCTCTTAAATATATTTTGTCGAATGTGTGTACCATGAATAGAGCCGCCCGCTACCGCGTCCGCCTCCACACCCGCCTCCGCCTGTATCATGTTAGCAGCAAGATTACAGATACTCAATTAAATACTCATCGCGACAGAATACGAAACTCTATAACTACATTCTGCTATTTCAGCAGAATGTAACCTATAGAGTTTTGTTTCCGTATGTTTGTGTGAACTAGACCACCCGCTACCGCGTCCGCCTCCGTACCCGCTTCTGCTTGTGTTATGTGAGCAACAGGATTATAGACGCTCAATAAAATACACATCGCGACAGGAGCCGAAACACTGGAATTGAATTGTGCCGGCACAGTGGTGTCTTACGTAAATTACCTCGTAAATGTCACTCATATTTTGCATTCATTGTGTTATTATCAATTTCTTTCTTAAAGTATCCGCTAGGGACTATACTGGTTTAAACATGGGAAATATTTTATTTTTACTACGTATAGATGCTTTTTAATACTGATAGTGCTATATTAAAGGCTAAGCCACTGAGTGTACTAATGTAATTCGTATCATAAAATCTCAGTACGCAAACAAACAATAAAACTGGTATTATAAAACAAACCACTAAAATCTTTAAAAGCAAATGAAAAGCGATATCATCTAAGTAATATTCATGTGGTATAGAGTAATAAAAAGAGAGAACGCGGAATACAATTCATAAGAGGTTATTAGAGGTATCAGGTTGATAAATGTGTGCTTGGTGTTAACTCCCTGATTTATGTGTTATATATTTTATTCCAATAAAAGATTCCTTTACATATGAGTTACGATCTGAGGTTAGCGAAAGGAACTTGATTTTTATAGAATTTATGGGTTCTTTAATATTCGTAACTTATGAAACTTTTGAATATTTAAATTACAATTTATTGAGGTTAAAATATAAAGGAATAAAACATGGTATATTTACAATTCTACGAATTTATACAGAGGAACTAATTATAAAATTAGAACGGAATAGATGCCAATGTGCTTCTACATTTTTCTGGCTAGATTAGGTCAGAAAAAGAAAAATACAATCGCACAAAACCTATTTTGATGAAACACAAATAAAGAGTCGATTATGGGAAAGGCTGAATATTAATATTACTATGCTTCTTTATATTTTAGTAGAATTTACGGATTTCAAGGTTTTCGTAAAGTTGTATACAGTCCCTTGTTTTCATTTTATTAGTTATAATTTGCATATTTTACCACGAAAAACTAAACTTATTTCTTTATTAGATTGGTTAACTTGATAAAATAATAACATCTTATAATTTTTTTAAAGAATTGGGTCATATCGAGTCAAAGATAAAGGAATTCAACCCAAATATCAAGATTCATAATCGTAATAATAACAAAAATTCCACATATTCCTTCCACTGTTCCCGGGACCTCATAACTCACTTTCTATTACATTATAATAAACTAGCGGAAAGGGACCAAACTATTTGCGAACCAAAATATTAATATAGAGCCTAATTTTATTACTTCATTCTATAATAAAAATGCTTAGAAATATTTATTTTCGATATCGGATAGATGTTTTATTTTCATTACAATATCCGAAGTTTTAATCAAAGAAAAATATACTTGCAGAGTACATCTTGATACAAAAGTAATAATAATGACATAATATGTGTTCAGTAGTTACTAGTAGCTTAGGTTCAGTACTAAGCATAAAGTTAATATACCTAGCGGAATAGAGAAACAAAGGCCTGAGCAAGCGAGATGCCACTATCAGTATCACCGCGTGGTAAAAAGAGACGTGTGATACATGACAGCAGCACTCTTTTTTTGACGTCCAGTCGGCACGTGCCGCACGTTGTCAATATAATATCATAGAATTCATGTTCAATCATGCTTGTGTAAGTGTATACGTACACATATTTTTCACACTGATGAAAACCAATTTTGGTTACGTTTGACAGCTCGAGATTGTTGCTCTATTCCGATAGGTATATTAACTTTATGGTACTAAGACATAAGCTTATGACATTTCAAAAAATTCTCCCGTGCAGTAGAGCACATTTACTATCACTGTAGGTACTGTTTCACCACTTCCTGATAAAGTGCCGAATCGGCTATTCACAACTTTTTTGACAGATTCTCTATACGTCATCTGTCAAGTTAAGTGGTGGATAGCCTATTCGGTACTTATCAGGAAGTAGTGAAACAGGCCCTAAATCTAATCTACTACAGAATAACTACCTTATAATAATATATTTTAGTAGAATTAGTAAAAAGTAGAATGAGTTATAATACAGTACACAATATATTATCAATATTTAGTATGTAGTGTGTGGTCCGGACATTGTGATAATATCGTTCGAGGTATCCCTTATTAGTAACGTGATAGCTTATACCGCTAGGTCGAGTTTATCCCTTCATCCCAATATACCCTTTATGATCAGTATTACTTTTATTTATGATCTTAACGGTGTTAAAATTTATTTGATGTTTCGTGTTATATTTTAGTAAAATTTTGTTTGATAAAATTGTGTAAAGTATGAACTTATTATATTTTAGGTTTACGGAATTATGTAGGTCGTATTATTTTCTTTTTCACTTTTTTGTATTCTGACAATTTTAACAAGAGAAAATACCGAATACACAAGCATTAAGCAGTAGATTAATCCTTCGATCACGGATTCTTGGAAATCTATGGTTATTCTATTTTTTTTAGGATCATCGATGATCTTATGGGGCTTGATAGGTTAAATGATGCCTTGAGGACCTAAACAATTTTATCAATAAAGAAAAAAATGGTTCACATTTTACCTGAGAACGCACAACGCACTACATTAACATGTATCACTTTTTTGATGAAAAACAAAACAAAAAAAACAAAACCATGCCAATACACTCCAGTAATAAATCCTGACCGTGATCCGTAGAAACACGAACAATAAAGCACAAAATGATAATGGCGGGACAATTAAAAATAGCCGTCGTTTCGCTCCAACCACAGTTGCGAATAATTTCAAAAGCTTATTTAAACATTTTATATGCACACTCGTTAGTAAATGTGGGATATTAAGGATGATTTTCGAATAAACATTGTGGCCGAATCTAGTAAACTGTGCTCGCTGAGTTAATGCGGGCGCGCACGCGATTATGGCCATTATACACGGTCGAGTGTGACGTGTATTTGCATTTTTATTACGGTTTCGACGGCGCTCTTATGCTTCAGTTAATATTGTGTACAATATTTTATTTTATTTATTTGAGCGAGGATCAGGCAAACGGGTAATTAAAAGCGTGGAAGGCACTGATACTGGCTTTATTTATGCCTTTCAACGCAGAACGTTGGAGTGAAACGATCAGATTTTTGTGTACTAAGCTCGTACACGGTTAATTGTACCAGATAAAAAAGGTTTATTACGGCCTGTTACTCGAAATAAACTTTTTAACAGCAAGAATATACAGCAACATTCATAAAAAAGTATCAAAGCATTTTACATTTGTGCTGGCTGTTAAAAGCGCAGCCCCCCGCCAAAACAAAAACAAACACAATCGAGAAAGTTTAAAAGTAGGATAGGTTAGAACTTAGACCACAGAGGGAGCCGAGTGAGCGCAGCGGGCGTGCTGCGGCAGCAGCCGGCGACCGTCACAAAATAAAAGGGGGGCTCGGGGGTTTTGTCCCCGCCAAAACAAAAACAAACACAATACATAAAGTCCAAAAGTATTCATATAGTTCCTCTTATCCAAATTAAGCTACTCACAAAAAATTTGCTTGATAGTGTTACGGATACAGACACCCAGTGCCATCTTGCGTCAAACCAGCGGAACTACTCGAAGGAACGCAGACAGCGTAAATCCGCTATTCGATACTAGATGGCGTTAGGCTTCTAGAAGTATTCCACACTTGTTTACGCGTCTCGTGTTTATTCTGGAATGTTCCGGAATATTCTGAGGAAGATAAGGCTCCTACGAGGAAAAGATTTGGAGCCATGTGCGATAAGTGCGGTGAGAGGGGCCATCTTCAGCTCAACTGCCCGCAGAAGAAGACCCAGATGGCGAGGATGGAAAGGATCGAGGAACAGGTAGAGGAGCTGAGGAAGCAAGCAGTTTCGTCCCCTGCCCGGGATAAGGGGAAACAAATAGAATCCAGGACTAGGTGGCGAGTATTGGAAAATGTGGAGAGATAACTATTACCTCCCAGGCACGGAGCGGAAGAACAAAGACAAATACTTTGGGTTTCTCGGAAAATGATGCTATGAGGAAAGCTCAAGATAGAGATGACGACCTTCGGCACATCATCACATGGAAGAAACGCGGTGACGTAAAACCAAACTGGAGTGAGGTTGCACCCACTGGCGCTGTCACAAAGGCGTACTGGGAGCAATGGGACAGTCTGATACTTCAAAACGGAACACTCTACCGGAAATGGGCTACCGGTAAATAGTTCTATTTCCAGATAATTGTCCCAAGGACGAGAGTACCAGATGTTCTCCGCGAGATACATCAGGGTGTATCAGGGAGTCATCTAGGTGTCAAGATAATGCTGAGGAAAGTGCGAGAACGATTTTTCTGGTTGCATTGGCGAGATGATGTACAGAATTGGTGCCACGAATGTACTTCTTGCGCTGATGTAAAGGGACCGCAGACCAGGACAGCATTGCGCGGCAGTAACAACGATGCTCGGGACGAGCATCTCTAAGAGGGGAGTAGTGTTACGGATACGGACACCCAGTGCCATCTAGCGTCAAACCAGCGGAACTACTCGAGGGAACGCAGACAGCGTAAATCCGCTATTCGATACTAGATGGCGTTAGGCTTCTAGAAGTATTCCACACTTGTTTACGCGTCTCGTGTTTATTCTGGAATGTTCCGGAATATTCTGAGTTTCGATCCGGCCCATATAAATAGTCGGAGACAGTTCGGCCGGCAATTCAGTTTGATCTGAGCGATCTTCGAGGCGACTTCAAAGTGAAAACAAGTGATCAATAGTGAGTGATTGTGATAGTGAACCAAGACTCGGCTACGACCTAGGACAGTGATAGTGCTCAGTGATTTGGATCTAGTGCTTAGTGTTTGGACTTAGTGATTTGTGTGAGCTAGTGTTTGTGAATAAAATCTTCAAGAGAGTCACCAGGTCTTTCTCTCCGAATCCACGAACCCTAGCACGTAACAATAGTAATAAAAAAATTGTTTTAGGGATCCCTGATTAATAGTGTTTCATCAAATAGTTATTTCATATTCTTTTTTTTTTTGTTTTAATATGAGCTCATTATACTCTGCTCATTAGTGTATTTTTCAAAGTGGTTTTAGTATTCGAAACACTTCATTTAAGATTAAATGTCGCTCAGATTAAAAAATACATTTGCCAAATATTGAAAAAAAATGCAGGACGTAACGTTGACACTCAAATAGATATTAGGTCGCTCAAATATTATGAAGCTGCTCATTTTGTATTTTAAGTAAATCAAATAAGTATTTTGTAAGTTGCTGTTTTGTTAATTTCTCGTCACTCACAGTCAGTCGCTCAAATAGTAATTCTATAACCCAATTAATTGATTTTGACACTTCAAACGGTAATTTACAGTCACTCGATTAAATACTGCCCTTTTGTAAATAAGGAATATTATATGTGTAGTACGTTTATTCTACCTTAGGTTTCACACTCATAATATCCCATCAAGCCCCGTAAGGCCCATATGGGCCGCGATAACAAAAGATTTCCAGGAATTGGTGATCAACGGAATATTATTTTCTCACCTCCGGGCGGAAAACGTCAACTTTCTTCCCGCTGCGCTTACCGATGATGCCGTTTTCCGCCTCCGTCGATGAGAAAAATAGTATACGCACCATGGGCAGTAAAAAAGAAAGCCTCACATCACATGTTTGTTGATTTACAATTACATGTGATCTGAGACATTCCTTAATTTCCTGCCCTAGGTGCGTAATCTACAACTCTCGGTTGGTCACGCTTTTAAAATAACGCTGTTGGTCACCTGGGGTCTTTTGAAAGCCCGAAAATTAAATTTTAAATAAATTAAATTTTATTAAGCTATCTAAAAAGCAGAGTTGCTACGATTAATTGAAATATAGTTTTTTTTTCGTCTTCGGAAACTCCGGACTTTTAAAGACCCCACGCGACCAACCGAGGGTTAATTAATCACGAATGTGCTGTCTGTCTACCGTTTTTGAAGAGAAAACTTCTCTAACAGCGTTTTGCACTTGCTTTGGAGAGACAGGCGAAAATTGTACAAACAACATTTCCTACAGTTTTACAAAATCTTGTCTAATTTCATATTGCAAGATAAATTATTACGGGTTTTTACTAAAATTCAAACAATGCTGGTTGTTCCGCCTCAACAAACAGTTGGTACTCACGTACTGGCGAGTAGCGGGGTTGCCGGCGACCGGATAAGTGAATTGCACCACTTGTACGTGCTAGTTTCACACTCTACGGGGCGGGGAGGGCAAATGCCGTCATTTTACGCTTGCTGATAAATTGCGACAAAATAATCAATACATTTTTAACAAAAAAAGTGAAAAGACGGGATGTGAGCAAATACATTGTATAAATCTTATAAATTTAAACGAGCAATTCTTGTATATTTATAATATATAAATAACTAGATGACGCCCGCAACTCCGTTGCGCCAAAATTCGTTTATCTCGCGGGAACCGTACATTTGTCCGGGATAAAAACTATCCTATGTCCTTTCTCGGGACTCAAAGAATCTCCATGCCAAATTTCAGCAAAATTGGTTCAGCGTGAAGAGGTAACAGACAGACAGACACACTTTCGCATTTATAATATTAGTGGATGGATTTATGGATTGGAATCTCGGAATCGGCTCCAACGATTGTCATGAAATTTTTTATATAGGGGGTTTTAGAGGCGATGAATCGATCTAGCTAGGAATCATTTTTACAAAATGTCATTTTATTTGAATACCGAGCAAAGCTCGGTAAAATAGCTAGTAATCTATACTTATAAAATTACATGTCCTGACTGACTGACTGATTCATCATCGCTGAGCAAAAACTGTTAAAGTTACAGCCACGAAATTTGGTGAGTAGGGTTGTTTTATTAAGTAGACACCCACTAAGGAAGGAATTTTGAAAATGTTACCCCGAAGGGGGTGAAATAAGCGTTGAAAGTTTAAATGAAAGTCCGTCATTTCTTGAGTTAGAAACATGAAACTTTATTTGTGGGTTACTGATTAAAAATGCTTGAATAAGTGTTTAAGCGTTTTTGGAAATTCTACCCCCAAGGGGGTGAAATAGGGGTTGAAAGTTTAAATGAAAGTCCGTCATTTCTTAAGTTAGAAACATGAAAGTTTACTTTGGGACTGCTGATTAAAAATGTATGGAGAGGTATATAAGCGTTTCTGGTAATTCTGCCCCCAAGGGGGAGAAATTGGGGTAGAAAGTTTCAATGAAAGTCCGTCATTTCTTGAGTAATAAATATGAAAGTTTATTGACGTTTGTTTAAACAGGATCCCGTTTTTACCCGTTGTATAAGGAACCATAAAAAGGGGAAAACTATCCATCTTTGTTATTATACTATGTTAACGCGGACGAAGTCGCGGGCAACAGCTAGTATTATTAATAAAGATAGGCTGTACAGTGTATAATGTATATTATACACTGTACAGCCAGTTACTAGTTACAGTTACTGTAGTGTATTGATAAATAAAGATGGCCGCACTACCTAGGAGTGGGTACTTGTAGAATATGGCCGCCAGACGGAGGTCTGTCGTCCACTTATTCCAGTGAACTTTAAACTACAGGAAAAGTTACTCCGTCAAAAAAAGTGCACCAAAAGGCTACAAAACGTGATCCGAATACATGTATACTTATGCATGTGTTCGGTACACATTTTTCGTGCATATACATATACACGAGTGACATTCAACCAGGTTGACATGATATTTATTGTCAAACTCATGTTACAATTTGTTTACTTACTTTTTACGTAGCTTTTTACAAAATTTTCGTTGTTAAAATGCCTAAATGCCCTGTGAAATGGTGTAGAAGTCATACAGATACGACTTTTAATACAGGAATAACCTTTCAAGTTTCATCAGTAAGTGATTTGTTTAATTATTCTTAGGTAAAGTTCTTGTATTTTTTGCGACCCAAAAACATACCCAAAAATATGGTTTGTTTAAGTTGGATGCCAGGGTATTTGCGTATAATTAAGCTGGTCTCTTTGTGTTTGTCTTATTAAGTTTACATGTTATTGTAAAAATGCATTAATCAAAAAATAATATATAATTACAAAATTTTTACAAAGTCGCCATGTACAGTGTTATGCAAGATGTAACAATTTAATCATAATTCATAAACGAGGGTCTGACTGACATCAGTATGGAGTATCTTATTTTAATAATGCCGTTCGTACTTCGTTTAGTAAGAAACGAACCGAATTGGATGCTGAGCCAGATTACTTGTTTATGTAGCATATACTTTAATAGTCATGATTAGGGAATGTGTTTTTTACACGAATTATCATATAGACTGTGAAAAACCAAGTTTTATTTTCCATATTTTTCCATATTTTAGGGTTTTACAAAGATAAGTCCATATTTTGCAAGAAAATGTCACAATCGTCCATATTTTCACTAAAATACAAAAAAAAATACGTTCCTGCCACCATGCGGCTGCGTATTTCTTTCCTCTCGCGTTTTATTATTATTTATAATATTTTTTCGGTATTCTGTTTTCACAGAAGATTATTGAAGAAAGGATTATTGAAAAAAGAAAGGAAAGGAAACATGAAACTTTTGAATAACTCAACTTCAGTAACTTTTACAAAATAAAACTATTATAATTATTCTCTGACAAATCAATTAAAAAATATATTATTGGTCTTTTTGTAAACTTAGTCATAATTACTAATAGATGACATAACAAAAAACGAACATCACTAATAGTAGACACCAATATGAACTAATAGTTGACATAGAACATTACATTACATTTTACATTTTTCCTATTATTAGGTCTTTATTTGCCATTTTTCAAAAGATTTCATTTACTTCGTCATAGTAACTACATGCATCAGAAATATTATCCACGTTATCTCCAGATTCTATTCATTCTTCTTCCATGCTAAAACTATCTTTCCTTTTATTTTTCATATTTTTTTCCTAGCAAATTTATTTTCATTCTTTAGTCTCCATGCTTCTTTTGCCACTTCTTTTTTCTTCTTTCTTTTCTCAGCTCTCCTTTTTCTTATTTTTACTGCTAAAAAACTAAAGCAATCGATTTTTAGATCAGTACAAGGTCTAATATTAGACACAATGTCCATTTTTGGTGCAGTAGTTCTAAGTTTTTAGATTGTTAATAGAATTATATTTTCAGAGAATAGTGATTATTTTTGCAGTAGAATAAAGTACAACATATCGCCGCCCCCACCGAATAGTATCGTAATCGACTATTACTATAGAAGTGCTTTTATAACGGATTATTGCTTTTGAAGGCCAATTCCACCTCGTGAATTTTTTTCATAGCGGTCGGACTGATAGTTTTTGAGATAGATATTTTGTAATAAACATACATGTATTATTCGCCTACGCATAAGCAACAAACTTTACGACGAACACTATGACAATAAAATATTACTATTTTCTGAATGACCAAACTAATATGGCTAACTGATATCGCGATCTTATTCCGGTACCAAAAAACAAAAGGCGGCTAAAAACAGATGTCAGTCAGGACGTTACCATATTATTCGGGTAAAAAGTACATTTCATATTTTTAGTAATTATATATTGCGATTTTATGTTCTAAAAGTAATAATGGTTATTATAGAATACTGTCTAAAGCGGACCTACATAAATGTAGTAATGCATCTCACGATAGTACTTTGCGTACATTGCGACAAGGGTTTACTTTACAGGTTGCGACAATTTGCTAATGCTTACATCAAAAAGTACTATACATTGCTCTCGCTTTGTCGGCATATAAAAGAAAGTGATAGCCTGAACCTCGTCACGTGTTTCGAAGGTCAAGCAATAATAATTGCTTACATTATCTTCATTTGTGATTTTGTTTACGGAAGTGCGAAAAAAAATGCAGTTATAAACAATTAAGTAAACATAAAAAGAAGGGCTTGGATTTTTTTTAATATTTCGAAAACTATTTGAGATAATTAAAATTTAAAAATAGATCCTTAAAGAGCAGGAAATTTCCTAAAAAAATCCTAGATTTTGGAACCTTACCAATAATCCTTATAGCTTTAATTGAGCGGCGAAAGTAACGGTAAAACCGCGTGGTTCGGGTTTCGCGTGATTTGCCGCAATCTGCTACGTGAACTAAAAAAATATTTTAAGTGATTAAATATTGATATTAAGGATTAAAAAATTTGGGTACTAAGTAGACATATTATGAATAAACAATAATCCGTTAACAAAAATAAATTATCACAATTTGTTTAATTATTATGCTTTTGTTCATTTGTTAATAGTCACCATTTTAATGTTAACATAAAAACGCTGATTATTTCAAAACAAGAAATCTAGATTTTTTTATTATTCTTTAGAACTAATCTTAATAGGCCATATAAGAGATTCCCGTTGAAAAAATTCATTTTTTTTAATTTTTCACTTTTTTATTAACATTCAAAGTCATTCCAAAATTATTCATGTAAATAAAGCAACTAGGTACTTTTATATCCAATTATTGTTACTATTTTGTTTTGTTACTGTTAGAAGCCAGATAACAATATATATTTTTTTTATTTATAACTAATAAAATTTAAATAATCATTTTTATTGATGAAAAACCCCTAATTTCTATATTTACATGAAAATTTAATGAATGCCTTTGATTGTTCATAAAAAAGTGAAAAATCAAAATTGTTGAATTTTTCCACCGGATATCTCTTCTAAGCCCTTTTAAAATTAGCTCAAAAGAATAATAAAATTTATAGATTTCTTGTTTTGAAATAATCAGCGTTTTTATGTTAACATTAAAATGGTGACTAATAAACAAATGAACAAAAGCATAACAATTAAACAAATTATGATAATTTATTTTTGTTGATGGATTATTGTTTATTAATATGTCTTCTTAGTACCCAATTTTATTTATTTCTTTATATTAATATTTAATCAGTTAAAATATATTTTTTAGTTCACGTGGCGACTGCGGCAATTCACGCGAAACCCGAACTACGCGTTTTTACCGTACTTTCGCCGCTCAATTAAAGTTATAAGGATTGTTGATAAGGTTCCAGGATCTAGGATTTTTTTAGGAAATTACCTGCTCTTTAAGGATCTATTTTTAAATTTTGATTAACTCAAATAGTTTTCGAAATATAAAAAGAAAACTAAACCCATCTTTTTATGTTTACTTAATTGTTTATAACTTTTGCATTTTTTTCAGCCCCTCTTGGAATTTTCATAAAATGTTCTACATGGTATTCTAAATCGAATGAGACCAAAATCATAATTTTCGGTGCACTAGATCAGGTTTTGAGGAAAATGGCACTTGTTAATCAGACTATTAGTTAAAAAAGTTTTTAAATGTTGTTTTCGGTGTTTGGACCTTTTTAGTTATTAAACCTAGATGAGGCTTCGGACACAATAGACATAACTACCAGTAGTTCGACTGCAAAGAAATGAACAGGTTTCAATATCTGTCAAATTCGTCGGGTTTGGGGGTGATAAGTTAGAGGCTGGCGCGCTGGCTGGTATAATTTATTATTAAAAATAAGATTTTGAAATTGAATTCTGACAGTTTTCTTTGCATGTGCCAAAATATAAACAACTTAATTTGTAGGTAACGACCCTAGCGACGACTTTTGTCATAATACGTCAAACTTAAATTTTTTTACATCAGTTCTAAGTCGGCATACTCTATCATTCTGTCTACTCTGCTTCGGAGGTATAAAAAAAGGATAACTGATTGTTATATTACTGTAAAATTTTATATACTTACCTTTTGTTATAAAATTATTAAAATACCTATAAAATAAAAATAAAAAATGGTTTTATTTAAGAATCCAGTTAATTATTACAATATATTATAAGTTTTTTAAATTCTGTATTATATTTTTACATATATAAAGTATGTTTCGCTTGCCATGGAATAATAAAGTTAATATATTTTACGATTAACATGTGACTTACTCTTAGCGTCGAATATATTGGTAACAGTCGATTACAGAGCCAGTAAACATGTCTGTAAGACAGCCAATAGGATCGCATCCAACTATTACTGTGTAGTTCGTTGTCGACAACTTACCCGAATAATATCGTATTGATGTGTTACGGACAAAAATTCTATTTAAATTTCGGTATTATACTTTTTGACTTATAATCTCAGTAAGAAATATCATTATATTTTTTTAAAAACATTAAGATATAGCAAAAAAAATTAGCTTTCTTTTGGTATAAAAATAATTTTCCTGTGTGAACCTGTTAAAAAGTTATGAGCCAAAAACCGTTTTTATTTTTTCCTGTAAAATTTAGATTTTTTGATTACGATTTTATTCGGTGGGGGCGGCGATATTTTAAGTATGTATTGCAAAACTCAAAGATGAGATCCATGTCATCTATTAGGTTTTTTAGATTTTCAAGAACTAATAGTAGACACCCTTTATATTGTTAGGGAAAATAGATAAGAAATCTTAAACAAACATTAATTAGTGTATACAACATGACCATTTTATTATCTAAACCCTAAATCTAAATAAATAAATAAATAAATAAATAAATAAATAAATAAATATATATATATATATATATATATATATATATATATATATATATATATATATATATATATATATAATAATATCAGGACATGCTCCTCCGCCGGGAGGAGCATGTCCTGATCCTATTATTTAATATCCTACATGACCCCCGCTCTCCCCCCTACCTTAAGGATCGCTTTCAGTTTCGTAGTGCAGACCAAAATAAGCGTGTGTTACGCTCTGTTTATAATAATAAACTATTAGTACCTTTTACTAAGTCGGGATACTTTGCGGATTCTTTCGCTGTGAAGGCCACTTACTTGTGGAATGAACTGCCACTCGAGATTCGCGAGTCGCAGTCACTAGCTTCTTTCAAATCGAAGCTACATATCCATCTGAGGAGTAAAGTCTCTTGCTAGTTACTAATATTAACTGCGTGTCTAATTTAATAATATTTATCTTTATTTATATGTTGTATTTGTGAACTATACTATTCTTATTTAATCTTTATTATCATTATTATTATTATTATTATTTTAGTTTTATTTTTGTCAAGCTGTTATTCTTTACCCCGCGTACTCTTTTTAGATTAAATTTTCCTCTTCTGCAGGGTTGCCTGGAAGAGATCGCTCATAGCGATAAGGCCGCCCTTGCCCACATATTGTTTTGTTAAGTTTATAGTTTAAGTAACATGATTGTATTTAAATGTAATGTGAGCAATAAAGTATCGATCTATCTATCTATATATATATATATATATATATATATATATATATATATATATATATATATATATTTAAATTAGTCTTAAAATATTCCTGGAAGTCCATGGAAGTCCAGGGAAGGTTTATAAGTGACAAGAAGTGAACCGGGACATGTAATGTATCTATAACGTTCCAAGTTGTTTAGAATTTCTTAAATATAATTTAGCCGCACAGGAATAGTATCAATCTAGTATATCTATTGACGTCCAAGTATACTAACAACGAAGGTGACGCATAGGAATACTATAAACGCCCAGGTATGCAGCAGGTATGCAGGTACTAATAAAAAGTGTCGAGGTCAAATATCGTTCTGTCTAGCCCCCCTTTACGCCGAAAGCGCGATAAGGAGATTCGCTCCAATTTATGAATTTTCGATAAATATATTAATAAGACTACGGGGAAATTTTGGGAGCTATATATAGGGATATAACGTTTGAAGAGCTCGTGGGACTGGTGAACTATGTAGGTGAATGAATCATTAGCTTAGCAACATGGATTGAATTGATGAAACTAAAGCCCAGTAAAACTTCATGTACCTATATATTAGCTCGTCTGTCAAGCGCCCAAAATGGAACAAAATGGAAAAATGGCGTCTTACTCTGGAACTATTTAAAAGTAGCTATTTCTGCTTTGACCACCAGTTTAGTATTTTGTTTCAAATATTTAACTATAATATGTGTTTGCGCCACTAATGGCTTATTTATTGAAAATTCTAATTTTATAAAGTTGTATATGGCCTTCATTGTAGTTTGTTGAGATCAGTGGTCCCCAACCTTTTTTCACGCGGGGCACAAACATGTTTTGGTCTTGGTGCCGCGGGCCGCGGGTTGGGGATAGCGGGTTTAGATAATAAATTCAGTTTAATGAGAGTAATTGAAAATTGAAAAATTTCGGAAATGATTTGACAGTTCGTGGCAGATGAACGGATATAAGTACACATAAGTCATAACATGCTTTTGGCGTAAAGATAAAACTGACGCATTTAGTGTCTTAATACGTACTGGTATTCAAAATAAGAAATTACTTAACTATAGATGCCACTTATGTGGCAGACGCGCTAAAAGAAATGTTTTCTATAATTAGGGATACCAGTAAGTATAACAGCTGACAATTGTCCGAAATTTATAGGTGTTTATGGTTTGTAAATTTTTGTAAAGATTTTAGTATTCAGTTATTCCATATGCCTTGTGGGCCTCAACAAAATGGCAAGGTTGAAATACAAAATTGCTAAATTTAAAAACTTTGTATCAGTCAAACTGAGAAATTTTATTGGCGAAATGATTTGTTAAATAAAATAGTGCACCTCTTTTAGTTACACGAAAATCTCCAGCAGAATTGTTTTACAGATGTCAGCTGTTTGACTTTAGAGATAAATTATTGTCATCAATATATTAATACATTATACTAATAATAATTGATATAATAGAACTTGGTGAAATGGACTCTGAAATAAAAGATACATACCTAATTAAATAAGAGAGGAAGGATGGTTTAGAAGCTGTTAACTTGTAATTGATTGCAAATTGCAATGCATATTTTCAGTTTTGATATTTTAGGTCATTTAATTTAATTTGTATACGCCTATACAATAAAATCCAAGAAAACGTTGTGTGCTAAGGCTTACTATAAGGTAATTAATTTTCTCAATGATAGCACATCTTGGAAAAAATAAGCTGACAAACCATAGGCCGCTTCTATATAAATGTTCCACATTTCTACATACTATGTGTACTCGTAATATAGCTTAAGCTATTATTGTAATTTTCCACCTTTTTGGTAAAAAGTGGCCCGTGCGAGTTACTTACGCCGTTTCTTCTCGCCGGGTTAGTTCCCGAACCGGTGGTAAGCCTCATATAGACTTTGTGAAAAAACAAAATAATAATTTACTCCTTCAACGATAATGTACCAATGGTACAGTTACTATCAAAGAAGTTGATTCATAGGCAGATGGGGGACCTACGTAGCTTGGTCGCGTTATGTCAAAACCAGTCGACAAATCACGACTAATATTTAATTGACATAACTAATCCAATTGACGGTCCGCCATCTGTCTATGAATCAATTTCCTCGATGGTACAAGCTTAATGGTGTTGTTAAACTACTGTTGGCTAATCAGTTCAACGTCTTTCGTGGTCACGATGTCAATTAAATGTATCATACTTTTAAGGTATTCTTTACTTAGCTTAGCTTTTTTAACTGTAAACAGCGACTAAAATTCAGTCATGGCCTCTGACACAAAGTTGTATGTAATGATGTACTTTACTTGCACTAATATCCGAGCCAAAGCTTAGATTTCATTAAATAAAAACCAGATATATAAGATTACAATATATTCACTAAAAATGTACCTGTATAGTAGAACCACTTGCGGGCGTGTCCTACCTGACTTCGCAACTTCAACACTTGTACGTCATTCTAACTTCTCAGAAGTTCGCCGACATGTCTTTTATTAGTGGAAGGTTCAAGTTGATTCTAATTCACCAGTCTAAATGTCTTCGAATGTAACGAAGTTTCACGTGAAACTTCTATGAACTTTATGCACGTGGGTTGTATGAACGACCGATAAGAATAAGCTTTGATTAAATAAAGCTTTTCAGTCTTGACTCGTAGTGAAATTTTATGAAACTATAAATATATAGGAAAATAATCGGAAAATGGCGCATTTTTAATCTATACTAATATTATAAATGCGAAAGTATCTCTGTCTGTCTGTCTGTCTCGCTTTCACGCCAAAACTACTGAACCGATTGTAATGAAAACCCCGTCTACTACGGGGTGATAATGCGTAAATTTGTTCAAATTAAGTTAGTTCCAAAAATTCATAATAGATGGCGCTGTACGTCTCCTACATCGCGCTATTGCTTCGTCTTTCTATAAGGGGTGGTATCATCTTTTACTTGGTATTCGATTTTTCGACTGTTATTATGTAATATGTACTCTTTTACGTTATTAAAATACTCAGTACTAGGGATGGGGATTCTTGCCGAAAAATATCGATTTTTAAATCGATTCGAATCGAGAGCTGATGAATCGATCCACAAAAAAATCGAGGTCTAAAAAAGCGATTTCCAAAAAGTCGACCTTTTTTCAAATTAGTTTTTACAGTATAAAAAACAAGAGAAATGTTAGAAAAATTAACGATCTTTAAATCAGTAAAATCAGGGAATTCGAAAATAACAATTATTTTATTTAACATATCAAATTAAAGATTGACCGTAAGTAGTAGTTTTATTTGTTTTAAAAAATAAGAAATCTTTTGACGTGACAACGTCTTATAATTCGATATGGGCTGCGCGCACGAAAAAACATGACGCAATATGCGGCGTTACCTCGCTCTGAGGCGTTCCATTTAAAGCTATGACGTTGTCACGTTCAACTATCGTCAGTAAACCGACTTTACAGACAACCGAGATCGAGTCGAGTTCGAGTCGAGTTCGAGTTCGAGTCGAGTTCGAGTCGAGTTCGATTCGAGTTTCAGTCGAGTTCGAGTCGCGTTCGAGTCGAGTTCGAGTCGAGTTCGAGTTCGAGTCGAGTTCGAGTTCGAGTTTGAGTTCGAGTTCGAGTTCGACACAAAACACTACTCTCCAACCGTCTTTTTTGTTACGCACATATTTTATCATTATCATTAACTATCACCATATTCACTACATTTTATCTCGTCTAATTTTTGTCGCATACGCACTCTGTACTTCACCTGTCATTAGAACTCATTTTATCTGTAAACAATTTTTATGTACAAATTTATAATGTCACAAATGCTGTTCTGTTGCTGTTGGTGAGTCTACGAGTATAAAATAAATAAATAAATATATAGTTAAGTGAAAACAAGACTTTTTTTCCTTATTTTGGCATGCACGATTTGTGCGTCAGAGGATTATTTATTTTCTTCAAAAAATTGCAATTTGTGCGGCCGCACATGCGTAGTGATTCGTGCTTGAGACGATACCATTTGTCATTGGACGATCTGCGTGTAACGTCCAATGGACAATGGTATCGTCTCATAGCACGAAGATTCGTGACGATAGACGAATCGCGGCCCGCGGCATCCAAGAAGTTTGTAGGTAAACTAAATGACGCCCGCAACTTCGTTGCGCCAAAACTCGTTTATCGCGGCGGGACCGTACATTTTTCCGGGATAAAAAGTATCCTATGTCCTTTCCCGGGACTCAAAGTATCTCCATGCCAAATTTCAGCAAAATCGGTTCAGTGGTTTGGGCGTGAAGAGGTAACAGACAGACGGACAGACGGACAGACAGACAGACAGACAGACAGACAGCTGTCTGTCTGTCTGTGAGAACTGAGAAGTGAGTCTGTACTCACTTTCGCATTTATAATATTAGTATGGATACTAGGCTGTTATTTATGTATCCCGAACTGGCCACTTACAAGAACAATATTTAAAAAGTAATTACAACATTTGAAAATAGAACTCTTTGGTTGAAGAATACATTTTGTTTCATGTGACTGTCAATTATTTTTCCATTGTGGCGTCATTTTGAAAATTGCGTGTCTTCATTTGCCATGGATTTAACGCGTGAACATTTTCGTGCAATGATTTACTACGATTTTCGGCGTGGGCTAAATCAACAACAGTGCTTTATTCAACTCACCGCAACTTTTGGAGATGAAGCACCATCAAAAACCACTGTTTATCACTGGTACAATGAGTTTAATCGTGGGCGGTCTATGCTCACGGATGAAAATAAAGAAGGTCACCCAAAAACAGCTGTTGTCCCACAAAATATAGATGCTGTGCGGGAACTAATAATGCGTGATCGTCATGTTACATATCGCGAGATAGAGGTGTCCTTAGGCATAAGTATGACGAGCATACATAAGATATTACACGAACATTGGGCTGTAAAAAAAATATGTTCGCGTTGGATTCCGCACAACTTGACAATCGATCAAAAACGGGCTCGTGTCGATTGGTGCAAAAAAATGATAAAAAAATAAAACCGTGGTACGTCAAAAGCCGTTTATAATATCTACACAGGTGATGAATCTTGGATCTATGCATATGACCCCGAAACTAAACAACAGTCAACGGTGTGGGTGTTCCAAGATGAGCCGAAACCAACAAAAGTTACTCGTGCAAAAAGTACTTTGAAGCAAATGGTCGCCTGTTTTTTTTTTTGGAATTAATGGACATGTGGCTACAGTGCCATTAGAGAATCGTAAAACGGTTAATTCTGAATGGTTATACGACCATTTGTTTACCAGAAGTCTTTGAAGAAAATATAAGAAAGGACAACCGACAACGCAGAATCATATTACATCACGACAATGCTAGCTATCATACCTCAGCTGACACAACTCAGTTTTTGGTGGGTCAAAAGATCGAATTGACTGGTCATCCGCCGTACAGCCCTGATTTGGCACCTAACGATTTCTTTTTATTTCCATACGCGAAGAACAAATTACGCGGTCAACGTTTTTCGAGCCGCTAAGAGGCTGTTGATGCGTTCAAAATGCACGTTTTGGAGATACCTCAATCAGAATGGAAAAAGTGATATGAAAATTGGTTCCAGCGTATGCAAAAGTGTGTCGATCATCGCGGCGAATATTTTGAAAAGCAATAAAACCATATTAAATGATATATGTTTGTTTCTTTTTTTAATTCCGGATACATAAATAGCAGCCCTCGTATGGATATGAGTATTAGTATGGATGTATAAACTTCTTGGCGGCATCGCACTTCTCAGCACAGATACAAAAAAAAGATATACAGACGAACATATTTAACCTCCTCCTTTTTGGAAGTCGGTTAAAAAGTCTAAAATTATAAACGTACAAGCTATTGCCCACGGCTTCGCTCGCGTTAAGAAGTATTATTATATTATACAAACTTTCATCCCCTATTTTAACCCTTTGGGGGTGGAATGGATCAAAATCCCTTTTTTAGCGGATGCCTGCGTCATATTATCATCTACCGACTACCTGCATGCCAAATTTCAGTCCGATCCGTCCAGTGGTTTGGGCTGTGCCGTGTACGTTGATAGATCACCATGTCAGTCAGTCACCTTTGATTTTTTTTATTGATGAGAAGTGAGGCGAAGGATACTAAACATACAGCTCACTCTTGTAATACGGGCATTCTAACAGAAAAATCGTAACTCGATTTTAGGGTGTCTAAGATCGATTCACGAGATCGATTCAATGCGTTGGATCGATTAAAAAGATCGACTTTTTTGCTCCAAAAGATCGATTTTGCGATTAATCGATCTCAGATCGCCAACCCTACTCAATACTTTATCTATGCAGTGACGTAACTTTAAACCTATCAGTGATAAATAGTTTATGGCAAAAGTGGTGTAATTGGGGGCTAAATATACTTTAAAATTTGGCATGAATAAAGTTTAATTTAAAAAAATGAAATAAGTTATGTGCATACTGCACAGCTGTTTTTGGGTGTTTTGATTTAAGGGGTACCAGGGTTTTATTATGAAAGCTTTTGACACCAATTTTGTTGACATCACGCGCTATAAACTGAAGTCCACGCGGACGAAGTCGCGGGCAACATCTAGTAATAATATATTGTATGTTATTACTTTCTTGTAAGTTTAGGAAAAACGTTGTCTTGTTGGTATAGTAATTAATAACCTAAAGCACTTTTTTTTTGCGAGTCGTTCGCTAACCACTAAGTCGCAGAGGTCATTGTTGGCCTGCCCAAGGACACCGTGCATTGTATACAACCGTGCATTTTTTAAAAATTATAATGCTCTTGTCCCTGATTTTATTCGAGGGATTTATGTTCTGAATACATTTTATATTGTCCTATGTGTACACACTTATAATTTTCTATTTCTATTTTCTGTTCTGTCCCCGTAGACAAGTGGCAAAACGCTAACGCTACAAAATGTATGGATTTGACATTAGTATTCGCTAGCGAAGCGATGGCTTATGTCAAATCGCATACATTTTGTAGCGTTAGCATTTTACGTCACATCGCTTTTTATGCAAACAGAGCTTTACATCATGCTTCACTCTTAGATACAAATTACCTAACCACTCCAGGACCTAGGCCATCACAAATCAAATTAGCCTAAAATTCCTGATATTTCAGAACCAATCATCTCCGATTCATAATTCAATCGGTCGACGTCGGAGTGCGAACGTAATAATTTCGCCTTTTTCGAACTTAAAACGTTCGCTAACGACGAATTGGAAGTTTCGGCAATTCCAAAACCCGTTTACCGGCAATCCGAAATCGATTTAATCACAGGAATCATGCGAAGTTCCAACAAAGTTTGTTTAAACTTGGAATTGGGACAAATTGAAGTTACACGCCCTGCGGCCAAATATTAATGGTGGTACCCTTTGGATATTTTGTGTGATATCATATTGGACGCACGTTCCATCTAATAGTTCTTTGGGGTGGTTTAAATAAACAGTCATGTTTGTGTTTTGGTTTGAAGTGATAGGTTTTTTAATTTGAATTTTAAATAGACATTTTTAACCCCCGACCAAAAAGAGGGGTGTTATAAGTTTGACGTGTCTGTCTATCTGTCTGTCTGTCTGTCTGTGGCATCGTAACAACCAAACGAGTGGACCGATTTTGATCTAGTTTTTTTTTGTTTAAAATCTGACATGACTGAGAGTGTTCTTAGCTATAGTTCATCATCATCAGCCTGCTCATTGCTGAAATATCACGGTTTATCTGGTTCGTGATAGGGCGTTTAGCAACTTGCAGTCGTTTGATGGGTTTTATATTTTGCATTCTGGTTCGTGACACTTATGAATAGGTTATATACACATCGTGACACTTATGAATAGGTTATGAGTACATAATATACTCGTATTATGCAGTATACACATTATCGGGAAGTTGACCTGGTGCTGCAGCATCATTTGGTAATCAATAGGATACCCAACTCCTCACCAACTTAGAGCAGAGGTTTCGTGTTTGGGCTCATTTTAATTACGACAACCAGTAAGACGTAGATAAACAGTAAATATTTGCATGCTGGCACTGCTGCAGCATCACCTGGATTCTATAGAAGCCGAGCTCCGTATGAATCCAAAGTGGAGGTTTCATTTTTGGGCTCATATTGACGGCCTCATCAAGAGGACATATTTTATAGATGGTATTCATTGGGATATCATCCAGTTGATAGGAATTATTCTGCACAAGTTTAAAAAGCATAAAATAAAATTAAATTAAGAAATTTAAAAAAACCCCCGCCAAAAAACTTTAAAAAGTAATGAAATAATATTTACTGACTTTAAGTTTAAATAATTCCAGAGTAAAGTAATATTTTAGTCCATAAATGTTGTCAAGGTGTGTCGGGGGACCATGTTTGATTTCACATAACATTATAGTTTAAGGGTCAGTCACAGCGATCCGAATCGTCACTGTTGTGGTACGAGTAGTTTACTAGGCGGTCCCCGACACACCGTGACAACATTAATTATGGACTAAAATATTACTTTACTCTGGAATTATTTAAACTTAAAGTCAGTAAATATTATTTCATTACTTTTTAAAGTTTTTTGGCGGGGGTTTTTTTAAATTTCTTATGCAATGTTAAGTCATTTCTATTGTTACATGTAATAAACATCTACAACTCTTCCACATCTCAACTTTTTTTCTTTGGAAAATGAGAAACCAAAAAATTTGAGTAAAATATTGATATGACTACGCAACTTATAGATTAATAATTAATTATTTTGGGCATAATATTATGATGACAAATTCGGCCTGAAGTTTTATTTTGGTAATAAGTGGTACAATAAAACTGCATCATTAGTTTTACAAAAAATTAATTATCTTGTCGGGTATCGAATCCATATTAATATTATTATAAATGCGAAAGTGTGTCTGTCTGTCTGTCTATCTGTTTGTCTGTCTGTCTGTTACCTCTTCACGCCCAAACCGCTGAACCGATTTTGCTAAAATTTCGTATTTGGGTCTTGTATACTTTGAGTCCCGGGAAAGGACATAGGATACTTTTATCCCGGAAAAATAAACCGATGAACGAACGAATTTTGCCGCAACGGAGTTGCAGGCGTCATCTAGCCAACTCATAATTTTATAGTGTTGCAGATCAGCATAAAACCTCGGAAATTAATCCGATATCATAATATCGGAAAACTTTAGGTAGCTCTAAAAAAATAATTATTGACGTTCAACATCCACTAAATAAAAATTTCATAGCTGTTTGGACGCTGCGTCGAAACAATCATACTCGTATTCACATTCAAAGCAACCCTCACTGACGCAATCGGTTAATGAACCCCACAACAATCTCAATAACGTAAATCCACGTCGGTAAGAAGCACAGATTTATGTTGTACCGTGTCAGATATTAAATAGCTTAATCCGTCCGTTGGTCCGGACGCCGGACACGAATTAAAGCGACAGGTGGGATTTATTGTCTAGTTGTTGAATGTGAC
This sequence comes from Polyommatus icarus, assembly GCA_937595015.1. NCBI lineage: Eukaryota > Metazoa > Arthropoda > Insecta > Lepidoptera > Lycaenidae > Polyommatus > Polyommatus icarus. The sequence continues at coordinate 18,399,396 of OW569325.1, read as the reverse complement.
CAGCGGAATAGTCCGGATTCGGAATCCATTTTAAATCGCCCGTCGGATTTGCGGACCCATGGGATGGTTTAGGAACTTTAGTGTACATTTTTGTTGCTTCGTACTCGTATGAACGAGGAAAATAATTTTGTCCTATTAATAGGACAAAATTATTTTCCTCATATACATTTATAATTTAAATTATAATATAATAAATTGTTGTTTAAGTTGGTGTTTTATACGTCACGAGCTTTTGCCCGCGGCTACGCTCGCGTTAAGAAGTATTTTTATATACAAACTTTCATCCCCTATTTAACCCCTTGGGGTTGGAATTTATCAAAATCCTTTCTTAACGGATGCCTACGTTATAACATCTACCTGCATGCCAAATTTCAGCCCGATCCGTCCAGTGGTTTGGGCTGTGTGTTGATAGACCAACATGTCAGTCAGTCACCTTTGAGTTTTATATATATAGATATTGGAATCTGATGTATCATCTCACACCTCGATCGCGGATTCTTGGAAATCTTTTGTTCTCGCGGTCGCATGCGACCGCTTGGGAACGAAAGCGTTATTTGTTTGGTAAAAGCTACGAATAATAAAAACAAGTTTTTATTATAGGGTAAAAGGTTCTATCGTTAAAGAAAATCTTTCAAGAAGTACAGAATAAATGTTGGCTTATTACTGATGATGATGTAATATTATAAACAAGGTGAGCGATGGTCTTTCAAACATTTGCATACTAATGAGACACCAAGGATGCATAAGATGAACATAAGTTACGTTACAGAAGTGCGATCGTCCTGAATTTACATTTAATGAAAAAAACTCAGGTCGGAGACACCGAACCTCTATATTGGTGCTTGATTTGCATCTTTATGAAAACTTCACCTTCACCCGAATGACGCTAAAGTTTCAAAGTTAATTCCAATTCTTTAAACTGAAACTTTGTAACGATATTTTAATTTAAAATACGGCGCTAAGCATTTTTATGCATCAGCAAAGTTTGCTTATTCATAACTAGATGACGCCCGCAACTCTGTTGCGCCAAAATACGTTTATCTCGCGGGAACCTTACGGTTTTCGGCATAAAAAGTATCCTATGTCCTTTTCCGGGGCTCAAAGTATCCCCATATCAAATTTTAGCTAAATTGGTTCGGTGGCTTGAGCGTGAAGAGGTAACAGACAAACTAAGATACTATAACTAGTAAGCTTACAGCTGTATGTCTATTATCTCTTCACGCATAGACAGACACATACATATAATTATATTAGTAGAAGTGTGGATAAAAGGTATTCTATGATTAAATCCTAAGAAATTAATTTTATACTTCACTCGGCGAAATCTCAAAGTATAATTCTAACTGATGATCATAGATATAGCACGCTAACTAGACACAGCCAAGACAAACAAAACAATCCAAGAACGCGCATCTTATTAGCCTGTCCTCACCTGCTTCTAATTGGGGGGTCGCAAAACGGATTAAAGTCTAAATCAGGTTAGTCAACATTCAACAAACTCAGCCTCTCTTAGTTAATTTCTCTCTTGCGTGAATAGAAGCTTTATAAGGCACTTAACAGACGAGCTAATTCGAAATGCAATGAGGAATTTCGGCGCTCCATTGTTTTATTACGGGCTTATTAACTTACTAACTGCGTGCCGTGGATTCACCAACTAATGATTAAATTTACAATGCTATAATAACATTATTGTTATATTGCAGTAACTGTTTAAAATTGTGTATGGTGTATTACTTACTTTTTTAACTTTTGTGGCAAATGGGCAAACTTATGACGCTTGGACTAAAGTGCGACCGCTTTAAGTGCGACTCTCGTAGCATACTCGTAGCATACATTTAGTATGCTACGAGTTTGCTACGAGAGTCGCGCTTAAAGCGGTCGCGCTTTAGCCTATACAATTCACAGAAAAAAATGTTCTTCCAGAGCTTCTACATTCACAGTAAATTATACATAGGAGACACATACACACCCTAAAGTATTCAATTTGTTTTGTTACACCCTGTATTATGTAAATGACATATTAATGAAAACAAACAGTGTCGTGTAATCCGTCTATCTGCCGGTCGCACGCCGTTAGCCACTAATTTGATGGCACTGATGACCTAATGATTCGAGACACTAGCATAATCCCGGCTTAGGATTACGACAGATAGCCTGGACACAGCCTGGACATGGATATCCTGGAATGGACACTAAATAGCTGTTTGTGCAGGTAACAACGCTAATAGAGATAATGAACGTGCAGGGTATTGTGAGGGAAAGCAAAACTTAATACGTACGTTAAACAAGAACGAACATTCCTAGGGTCATCGTCAGATAAGTATGGTCAAAGATCGAAGACTTTTAACATCTATTTCAAATTTGATTAGTAAGGTACCTAATTATAATTATTAGCATTTAGCACTTCAACTGCCTCACTCAAAGATGAATAATAATAACTTAATTGTTAATAATTATAAAGGGTTTGACATAAGCCCCTACAGTAACTATTAAAAATTTAGTAATTTGTGGCCATACATTTTCTGTCAAACTTTTTGTTAAATGGAAGTTTGTTCATCTTTAAACGTGTTAATGCGGCAGCAAGAGTTCTGAACACTTCATGTTAACCTTAATTAATCCTTCGATCGCGGATTCTTGGAAACGCTATTGTATTATATTATTGTCGCGATCACCGGTGCTCTTATAGGGCTTGAAAGATTAATATAATATTAGCATTTCTGCTACTCAATACTCGTGTTACGTCGGGCTTGTCAATGACTGATAACTTTCATAATAATCTAACGCGCAAGTTTAGATAACATTGTTAATGCTGAAATTATTTCACATACAATAATTACCAACAGACATGCCATTACGTCATTTATTGAAACAAATTAATTAAGTCCAAATCCGTAGGATTAATATTATTGAATGAAGCTACGGCTTAACCGCAAAGTAAACAACACTATGTCGCATTAATCCATTTAATTACTACCAGTTTACATTGTAATAATTATAACTTTATTCAATTATAATATGGTTTATAATCGAAACTAAATATTTATCAAATACAATTTAGGTTCCATTACCGTTGTTTTCATTCATAATTAATTGTGAAGTCAATATTTGTGTTTGTAATTTATATACCGTGATTAGTGTTTTACTGAATAGAATGTTCATATTATAATTATTAATACTAAATAATAATATTATCTGCAATAGTATGTCCGTTCTCACTCCAGGAAACTTAATTCGTTAAAAAATCCATTTATCGGGCAAAAACCTTACAATAAAATCGAGATTATGATTTAGCCGGCACTCTTATAATATTACAAATCCTGATTAAATTATAGAAAAAAGGTGAAGAGGTAACAAACAGCCAAACATACCGCTAGACCAGCCTTTTCTAAAGTGGGCAATAACGACCCCTTGTGGGGGCTGAAGATCTAAAAGGGAGCAGTGTGGAACCCAAAAAAAATAGGGGGTGATTTAATTCATCTGGATGCATTTTAAATTGAAATAAAACATAATTTGTTCTTTAAGTGGGCGGTGAACAAAATAAGTTTGGGAACCTCTGCGTTAGACGGAGAGAAAGACAGACAGACACACTTTCATATTTAAAATATTAGCATGGATTAATAATATTAAATAAAGTAAGTATGGAATTATGGTTATTTAGAACTAATCAACAAATGCCTTTCATTCGCAGTACAGTGTATCGGACCTGCAATCAGGTGAAACTGCGGGATGGATTACACGTGGTAATCGGATAATTTCAGCCAAAATCTGCAACGCGAGTGCCGGCGAATAATTACGTCGATTCACTAACGGACCGGCCACGAAGTACGTGTATGCGACGGCACGCGACGTTAAAACGCTTCCTTTTAAAATTTAAATGAATATGCCAATTGATGTTTTTAAAATAATTAGTGTTAGAAGCAAACAAATTTTTGCCAAAATTGTGAGTTTTTTAAACGAGTTCTTCCGGCGAGAAGAAACGGTGGACATTCTAAAAGTATCAGTTTTTAACCGATTTATAAAATAAACTTCATTCACTTCACTGATTATTATTATAGTTTAATATATGAGTATGAGCAGCTCATCGTACAAAACGACCAAAAATGAAATTGAAAATTTCAGGAGTAAGCACTTATTTAAGTTTATATTAACTATTAGTTTATTTTACAACCTGTCGCATGCAGTTACAGTCATAAAAGCAGTCTTCAGAGTTTTTATAAATCTACAGTTTTGATTAGTAAAATTCAAATTTGTATAAACTCGACAGTCTCGACTTATTTTTGCTATCGCAGACCGCTGAGTGCGTGGCCACTCATCCAGTCGCCTCCATTAAAATCGGCCATGTTGCCTAATCATTGGGCACATATTGTAATGTACTCGTACTAATTAGAATCTCTATATTCTTTGGCCAATTTAGGCTAATAGAATCTAGTATTCCTAATAACAGTATTGATTAACAATAAAGAGCCTAGCCTAGCTTACGTATCTAGAACCGTATATTTAGGTTTCGTTACCTACGAAATATATTTGTGTTAGGTTTTGAGCGTACTAAAGCTAAAAGTGAAAAGTTTTATAGCATATGTTAAAGAAAAAAGCTTTATATAATTCCGAACGAACACGTTCTCCACATAAAATATTATTCTTATACATTTTTAAAATACAATTTTAAGAGAGCTCCCAGCGGTTTATTTTAGAAATATTAAGTTGATTTTTCCAAAGAAAATATCCAATCTTTATTCAAACCACAAAGATCCTTCTACTTGAAAGATAGTATTTTTATAAAAGTATTCGTATGAGGGAAAATATGCATTTAAAAATTTTATCTAAACTGTCACCCGTGGAATATGTAATTTAAGTTTGAACGTAAAACCCCCGGGAAAAATTCATGACTGCTTGATAGCGTTTACTTTGACGATCGCGTACCTTCGTATAATGAACTGGGAGTTATTTACACATTATTTTACTTTGTAGAAAAATGCAGTTGAGATTTAAAATAATATACATTCTAACATTTCAAAGTCATATTTCACCCTGCAAGCTGACGAGCGGATACGCTGCGATGAGATGTACTTTTAACTATGCTCCTAAAAACTTTATTTACTTTAAAAAAATCGGTTGTCTGTAAAGTCGGTTTACTAACGATAGTTGAACGTGACAACGTCATACGTTGTCACGTTCAACTATCCTTAACCCCTTAACCCTAGCTTCCGAAACTTTATAAATAGAAACAAACTTTTTCGACTGTAACCTAAAGTTATTTCGATGTATTTCTTTCAAATGATTGTCTAAAAATATTTATAATGAGTAAAATAAACTATTCGCAGTACAAAACGCTACCTACATACATTCGTTAAATCCAGTAAAATCTTCGAACAAAGCACAAGTCATACCTTGACACGTAGGAAATAGAGCACAATTTTGAATAGCCGAAATAATACTAATAGCTCACAGATTATATTTTATTTTTCATTCAGAGTGTGGTCAATGTATGGTGTGGTCATAGCTAACCAAACTTCTTCATACATAAGTATTCTCTAAGTCATCGAAATACGTAATATAATCGAAACAAAGAGCGCGGCCCAGGTGAGCCTTGCTGAGAGCTGTCAGCGAGGTAACGCCGCATGAACTGTCATGTTTTTCGGGCGCGCACCCCATATCGAATTGTAAGACGTTATGATGTCAAAACTTTTTCCAGTGAAAGTGCAAGATTGTTGCAATTTGGATGGACTTTTAAATAAAAAGATCCTATTATCACACTATTTCATCAATTATAAGAGCGAAAAATAAGAAAGTGGATAATAAAAACTGGAATAAGTAGTTAGAATGATGCTAAAAAGTGTTTTGCTAAAACAATAAAATATAATATTAAAAAATTGCAGGTGTTTAAACATTGGACTTTGGACTGCTAGTTCAACTCACTATAGTAAACAAGCAACCCGGAGCAGCTGCAAGTGAAAGACAATTGCGACAGTTACGTCATCGCTCTAGTGGCGTAGGTGGACGATACTAATGACTCCAACCGAAGTCGTAGGATCGATCCTCACTGGGGGCCGTACAAAAATTTCTGAATAGCGAGAAATTTTTCACGAGATTACTAGAATATTGATTCAACTCCGAAGATGGAAGAGGTTATGGCCGCTCTTCGAAAAATTAAAATGGATATAGACGAACAAAAAACATCTATACAAAATTGCGCCGAAATAGTTACAGAATAGGAGATTGACGAATGACGAACGCTGCCGAAGTCTGCCGAACGCAAAGGCCGATTGTGCTTCCTTGTCGCTCGTTCCGGGCTCTCGCTTGCACTTCAAGACTTAAATGGAACGCCTCAGAGCGAGGCAGAGCCGCATGAACTGTCATGTTTTTCGGGGGCGCGCCCCATATCGAATTATAAGTCGTTGTCACGTCAAAAACTTCCGGGTAGGCTTATCCAATTTAGAATGGGTCATTTGAAAAAGCATCGTCTCGTCACGTTGCAATAAATCTTATTTGTAAAAATTGCTTTTGCTTGATCCGTCCGCCCATCTAACCATCTTATATGAACCATTCTGAAAAAGTGTGTTTAAGCCCCAGATTCGCCACGCCTTAACTGCAGCTAAGCACAGACTCATAGACTTACTACTTTATTATAACTATCCGTCCATCCATCTAACCACCTTATCAATATTAGCTACTCGTTTTAACTCAGAGCTTACAATGCAAAAAATCGGTTATACACTTATAAACTTAATTGTTTATTTAAATTTGTGTGATGATAATCAACAGGAGTGTGCAGATACCCAACAGTGTGTTGTAAAATATTTTATACCTATCTTAAATGAGCATGCCCAGGTATTACAACAAACAAGAAAGTCCGTAATTAATGAAACTCTAAGCTTATGAAACTAAAACTATTAGTAACAAAGTAAATAGTGTTTGCTGCGAGGAAAACATTAAAAAAGCCAGTTTAGTAAGAAACTTCGCTGATTACGGCTTAATGTTTCGCCTGGAACTTGCTGGCTTATCTCGACACTGTTGCATACAAACTCCTTACCTAATTTCTATTTTATATACGTACATAAGAGGTTTTGTTAGGATTACCAGCGAGCAAGTTTATGTTCAGCTTTTACGTTCCATACGTATAGATTTACCCCTTTTATAATGATACTTTCACACGTTGGCAAAGTCAGTCAGTCAACAACAGAATTAAAAACTGTTAATGTGTTCGTCAAAACGATGAACAAAATATGCGTAAGCGAAATAGAAATATATCAATGAAACTTTTCAAAATGTTTTGTGTTGTTTTAAAATTATTTGCAATGCCATACGGCTTCATTATTTCAAGCTGTCTCACTGCCGCACTCAGAGTGGAACATTATTTAGTTAAATGTAATTAATTCAAAATTTTGACATAAGCCCCATACTTTATCTGTCAAACTCTTCATTAAATTGAAGCTTAATCATAACTTAATGTCTCTGAGTACGGCGGTAAGTATAATAATGTGAAAAATACGATGGTATAATCATTATTATTCATAGCTTTAAATTGGCCATCGCCATTATAAACATGAATAGCTAGGGGTAACAACTAGTGTTAACCAAATTTTGGTACAATTTAGCTCTAGATTTGATTAAATATTAATAACACGCCTGATGAAGCACCCTCGTCGTACTAAAACTAATTAATTACTTATACTAATACCTACGTAGTACCTACTAAGTCTTAATGAAACTCCAAGTGATTTAGTATCGGTATAAATCAGTAGAACAGGTTTTCACATTTCAAATAAACTCAGTAGAATAATATAAAAACGACGGTGAAACAGCAAATCATGTACAGGAATGTTAAATATTTCTTTCTTCTTTCTTTGACAAAGTCTGACAAGTCTACTTTCCGATCTTAGGGATTTTTTATTACTTTTTTATACATCCCAGAAAACGTACAACCCCGTTTAAATAATTGCAGTTAATCACAGTATTATGACAAATTTGATTTCATCGAGCCTCATAATTACAAATCCGTTCAAAAACTTGTTTTTTTTTATAAAATAAGGGGGCAAACGAGCTTAACCAGCCACCTGATGGAAAGCAACTACCGTCACTCATGAACACTCGCAACATCAGAAGAGCTGCAGGTGCGTTGCCGGCCTTTTAAGAGGGAATACGCTCTCTTCTTGAAGGTTTGCAGGTCGTATAGGTCCGGAAATACTGCTGGTGACAGTTCGTTCCAGAGTTTTACAGTGCGCGGCAGAAAGTTACATGAGAAACGCACCGTGGAAGACTGCCACTCATCAAGGTGATGAGGATGGTATATTTTTCGCGTGGAACGATGGCAAAAAGTTGCAGGTGGTATGATTCCGAACAATTCCTCAGAGCACTCCCCGTGATACAACCGATAGAGGATGCAGAGTGAAGCTACATCTCGGCGTAATTCTAAGGGGTCCAAGCTGTGATGAAAAAGTTTATAATATTTTACAACACTCAAAATAGAATACACCAAAGATTGGTTGGCACTCTGCAGGTTTGATAACTATCGCTTGTAAATATGGACGTTAGAGGTCGATATTATCACTGTTTTTAATTACAAAGTAATGTTTACACCAAACATTACCTCGACCCCGGGTACAAACCTTGACAATTAAACGTGAGCATTAATTAAATTGACCCTACCGCCTTCGATACCCGAGCCCTGCATTAATTCTCTTTTGCTTATTCAGTGGATTACCACCGATGTATGAACCTAGATAGATTTTAATGTATACCAGATGAAATTGATTCCTAGGCAGTTGACAGGCCAACGTCATTTTGTCGGATCATGTCAATTCAATGTTAATTGTGATCTGTCGGCTGGGTATGACGTAACGCAACCAAACTACGTAGGTCCCCCATCTGCCTAGGAATTAACTTCTCTGATAGTACGTATGCTTCGATCTTAATTTCATAGCAGGCTAAGTAAGTTGTTAGATTGTAGAAGTTAGATGTTAAAGATATTTACGCATCATAAGCACCATCACATTGCGATGCGTTATGTCAAATTCCATACAATTTTAAAATCAGTCTGACAGACTATTAGTATGGGTTTACATACATTGACTTATGGCCTGAATTCACTTAGATTTTTATTATCTACTAATCACTAACCACCTGCACTTATTGCCTCCACACGCACTAATCAAAGTGAATACAGGGCCTTACGACAAATAGGGGTTTGTCTGAACTTTGATGAAGATCTTGATGACCCTTTCTAGTTATGATGATCACTTGGTAATCACTTGCAAGATATAAAAACCATTCCTTATAATAATATAATTGTATAATTCGATCACAAAAAACGATACTAAACTAACGAACATCAAAATCATTTGATAATAATATGATTAAATAACTTTGGAACGCTTTGCCAAGAGATATAAAAATGACCAAAACGCTAATTCGGTTTAAGGCCTTGGTCAAGCAACACTTCCTTGCTATCGCTTATAATGATTATAATAATTGCTTAACTTGAATAAATTCTTACTTGTATCGCTCACCATAATTTTTATAATTCGACTATTGATATTACGTCACACAAATATAAATGTTCCATCCTTTTGAAATAATATTTATGTTTGTATGTATGTACCTACATAATATTATTATAGGTGTGTATTGTATGTATGTATTTTAGACTAGGTAGATAATATGTATATATCTGTGTATTTATTATAATAATATGTATCATGTATATGCATTATATAATTATTTATTTGTTTATGGCACATTCACCTAATTTCTTATAAATATGTTTCCTCCACCTGTGGTTGCCTGGAAGAAATTACTAATTAGTAATAAGGCCGCCATTGTGTTATACTTGTGTTTTATGTTTTTCTTGTTTTTTTTAATTGTAAATATGTGTGCACAATAAAGAATATTTATCTTATCTTATCTTATTAGGAGCACTGGTAGTGGTAGGAACACAACAGGTTATTATGTCATCTCAAGCTATCCTATTCATCATCATTAATTTATTCCATCCATACAAAATCGTAATAAACCACTATCAATATGTGACCGATGCCCATAGCTAGGCAAAAATACTAGGTATGCTAGCTTCACTCGCGACAACTATTTTCCAGAGCATAAGGAGAAAAATTTATCAGTTGTTGCACTGTACTCTAGGATAACGACTACCACTCGAACATTTTTTAATTAGTGGTTCGTAGACGTGATTTGGGTTATCCACTGAACAAGAGATAATTTATTTTTTTCGTACAAAAGTAGATGCATTCGTAATTGGTTCTATTTTTAATATACTCGTAGCATGTAACTTTTTTTTTATTAAATAAGGGGGCAAACGAGCATACGGGTTACCTGATGGTAAGCAACTACCGTCGCCCATGGACACTTGCAACATCAGAAGAGCTGCAGGTGCGTTGCCGGCCTTTTAAGAGGGAATACGCTCTTTTCTTGAAGGTTTGCAGGTCGTATAGGTCCGGAAATACTGCTGGTGACAGTTCGTTCCAAAGTTTTACAGTGCGCGGTAGAAAGTTACGCGAAAAACGCACTGTGGAAGACTGCCACTCATCAAGGTGATGAGGATGGTATGTTTTTCGCGTGGGACGATGGCGAAAAGTCCCACTTCTTTCCAATAAAAAGTAATAGTAAGAAAAATATAAAACTAAAAAATGGTCTGGGTGTAACTTCAGCCATTTAAAAGTGTAGCTATAACCCAATGATAAGTAAACGAGGTGAGTGAAGTAATTCAAAAATAGCTTCGAATGGCATTAAATTTAAAAATTGAATTGAAGGCAATCAATCGCATTCATTCCGTTCGCAGAATCTCACGAATTTCGCTAACTCACTAAAAATATGAAAAAGGAGCCCGCCGTCACACCGGAAAAATATCATCGCTGATTAGATTCGAGAGCTGAAATTATTTCGATTCATTTTGAAATTTAATAACGTCAAGTCGATAAATAAATCTTATCACTCTCGAGAATTTTCCGAAGCGTATAAGAGACGCGTAATTTATCAGAATAACGAGCGTTTTCGAATCTGCTTTGGGTGACAGTGGGTTCATTTATATTTTTTTCTTATCCAATTCGGCTCGATCGTGTGTCGGCATTATTCACGCGTCAGGCAGCGTCAGACTCGACGTTATCGCTGACTTATCTTGACGCGCGAGGAACTGTTTGTCACAGAGGTATTAAGCGTGAATTTTATATGGGAATTTGTTTATAGATTGACTCGTGTACGGACGTTTTGGTCCCCATGTTTTGGTAGTACTATCAGAGAAGTTCGTTTATAGGCAGATGGAGGACCACGTAGTTTGGTCAAGTTATGTCAGAATTCAAACAGATCACGACTAATATTGAATTGACACACGCCGACAGGATAACGTGGACTCCGTCAACTGCTTATGAATCAATTTCTTCGATTCGAAAAAAATTAGTTCAATATTTGTATTATTTATTTATTTTATTTATCTATGGACGCTTCACACCACGTCAGTCTGGCCCCGTGCTAAGGTGCGAAAGACTTGTGTTACAGGTACCAGACAACGGAAATATATTTAATACTTTTATACTATACATATATTTAAGATTTTTATTATATTATACACATATTTAATACACATCCATGACCCAAGAACATTGAAAAACTTTTTGTTCCGTCGGCGGGATTCGAACCCGCGACCCCGGCTTGAGTTGCCACACACTCTAACCATTGAGCCACGGAGGTCATCGTTCTATTGAATCGTCTGTAATTTTTTTTTTTATTTTTTTTTAAATTAAGATGGTGTATATACTCGTAGTTTATTACTGATATATTATAAATTAATTACAGTTAAGTGCTTTTTAATCGGTATTTATTGACTGAACAACAACTGAATCTAGTATTAAATTTATAAAAAAATATATTATTAATAATTAAGTACTACAGGTTTATTGACAAAATATTTCAGGGTATTTCATAACAAAAATGAAAAATTAAATGAACCTTAACAAGTAAATCTATTCTCGGAAAGTTAACAAAATAAGTACAATTACTGGCGTAAAAACTATTCTTAGAGGGCGTAAGAATTCTCAATATTTCTCACAAATGACAAAAAAATACACGTCTTATTGACTTACTAACCGATTATCCAGCCAAATCTCGTGACTCGAAGGGGATTCAGTTCCAATTATTATAATCTTTCAAAAGCCATGAAAATTACTTTATGAATCGGTGAGTGTTCGCACCAAAGCGGATGATCTTACCTTTCGGATTTAGGATATAATTATCATACCTTTCTGAATTCCTTTTATATTTTTAGATGTTACTATTATTAGTAAATTGTATTAATTATTAGTTAAAAAACTTTTAAATATTATACTCATTAGTCAATAATTTCGGTAATATTGAAAAGATTGTTTTTAAAGGAAACATAAACTTTCTTAAAGATTCGAACCAATTATTCTAAGTTTGTAGTGGAATAGGAAATCCAGAGAAAATTAATAATAAATGAAAAAGTGTTATTAGTCTTCCGACAATAAATTCCGACATTTTTGTGAAATATTAATTACACAATAATATTACAGTTAGTAAAAGAAGAAGTAAAAGAGCAAAAAAATAATTGTGTTAGTCAAGTGACCCAATTCGGCGCTAAATTACCGCTATTGAAATAATGTATACCGGCCATAAGATATTTTTATATTTGTTATGTGACTATTTAACATGAATTTATTGTTATGAGGTTAATAATTAAATTTATTGTGATCAAATGATTGCGTTCATATTGAAATTAATATGTTGTGGTCACAGGGAAACGAGTTTGTAATTACTCATTGTTTGTGGTGTTCGTTTGATGTACAATAGCTGTAGCAATTAATTTATTTATATAATAAATATAAAATAAAACAATACTACACGACCCATTAAACTACGCATGACGTATTATCTCCCTCCTAATTAACCTTTCCTGGACTTTCACGATTATTTCAAAATTCGTGAAAGTCCAGAGAAGGTTTAATTCTAAAATAAGCCAAGTCGGTTCAGCCGCTTAGAATTTTAGCAAGACAAACAACATTTGAAATTTATTTTTACTTCATCTCCAGTATTATTTACAATACAATAATATACCTATATTACACAAATACAATATATTATCCTGACTTTTTTTTTTCATTCCAAGTAAAAACAAATATTCCCACCATTATAACATCCACGACATAAAACCTGAATTTTACAGTACATATCACACCCAATCGTCAGAATAATGGTAATCCAAGAGATATTTTATGCTCTTGATTTCTAAGCATCATCATAGCAGTGCACCCTTATTTCGAATTAAATAAGGTTGAATTTGGCGCCGAGCTTGATTAAGTAAGCCATAATTAGGAATTCATGTATGTCTTACACGATTTTCATGAATTTATTGTTATTATATAAAGGCAATTAGAGACGATGCCAGTCGCGGACTATTAAGAACAGACGCTTTCGAGCCCTTTAATTAATTGTTAAGTCTGAACCCCCGTTAAGGGCCCCCTCTCCCTAAATTAGCAGGTCGATTGTCTGTCAGTGCGAATATCGACGTAAATGGCATTAAAATAACATTCATAACAGCGCGCCTTGTACGGTGGCGGTTACGACGCTCGCCGCGTCCATGATAGGGCGAAATAGGAGAAAAAATCTTTTTAAGGCTTAATATAATACATATTTCAAAAAAGTAAAAAAACCAAATTATTAACTTATGTATTGCAAAGCAGTAGATATTTTTTTATATATTCTTTTGATAAATAATGAAGGAGTAAAGTGGTTTCATTCAACGATTTGGAGGTGATTTGGTTTTTTATTTCTTTATTATGTGATACCGATAGAAAAAATATGGCATAACCAAATTACGTATCGTATCATGTAGATTACTATTTATTTTTTTCAGATATAATTTCTCTGTTAATGACGATGAAAAGTTGTTTCATCTACACGCTTTTTTCGAAAGAGCAGCCTTAAATAACGTTCACGGTACGCAAACGTTTTCTCGCAATGATGTATTAGGTAGTACATCATAAAAATGGCTCATTTTAGATGTTTCTTCATCCTTTTCTCCGTCATTTTACCAGCAGATGGAGAAAATTATTGTATTTAGAGCCATAAAAACGTTACAGATGTTTTGACGCATATATTTATATTTTGCAGAAATTAGAATATCATCGGTATAAAAAATAATACGAAGGACGACGTTAAAGTCCGCTTTTTATGTTATTTTAATAAAGTAATAAACAGTGTCAGACACCAGCTGGCCGGAGTCAGCTTGCACGGGCGATGCTTATAAGAAACCCTGTTAACAGAATTCACTATATGAAAATATGATTTATTATTTTCATTTTACATTGCTCTGTTATGATTTTAAAATTTCAGCTCTTTCCCCGCGCTGCACAAATATCGCTTGTATTTTATATTTTGCGGCCGCGGACATGTAAACTTGTGCAAGTTACTTGCAAGGTGCAAGTTCCAAAGATTTGTTATTGAGAGCAAGATGAGCGGGAAGATATTCAGAGAAATTGTTTTATGGGCAGATGTCGGATCTCCATCATACTGTCGGGCTATGTCAATTCAACCAGTTATCTGAGCTTGACACATCCCGACAAAATTACATAAATGTCGGCTGATGAATAAATTTCTCTAATAGCATCAAACATCTTCACCAGGTTCGGGATAGCAAAAATTGAGGCAGATTATTTTCGCGGGTTTTATATTTTGCTGCAAGTTTTATTTTTTTGAACTGGCAACATAGCTGCTGTTACTGGAATGAAGGATGGATTTCGTAAAGCAATCTACGCAATAGCTGCGAGCGATGATGTTATTAAAGTAAAAACTTTTTGGTGGCGTCTTAAGCTTTATTTTTGAGATGAGTAAAATGTTAACTTGCGTTAAAACACGTTATCTGAACAAATATTAGGCCGCGTTCCACTGAAGCGGAGCGGAGCTTAGCGGTGCGGCCGGTGCCCGAATTGACCAATCGTGCTATTCCAGCGGAATGACAGCGAAGCGGAGCGAAGATTTCGAGCATGGTGATTGGTCAATTCAGCACCGCTAAGCTCCTCTCCGCTCCGCGTCAGTGGAAACACGGCCTTAATTGTAAGTCATTATACCCATTATCCTTTCTAACATGTTTTGCGCTCTCTTCACGTTGGCCTATGGATCCTGACAAGCGTTAACGAACGTGGATAGGGGCAAGTAAAGCAGCTGGACACTTGCCCAAGCGACTGGCATATGCAAGCAGGTCTTCACAGATATCGCCCGTATTTTATATTTTAACCTCTGTTGAGGTAACCTCCTTTCAGACATGACTTATGAAGTTGAATGGTTGACGCTAATGCCGTACCTGTGTTGCGTTTAGTTTTGCGATTTCGTATTAAAGTATTCCTAAGCTTTCTTCTAGTGTTATTTCATCCGACTTTTAAAAAAAGGTTATGTTATTGCGTTTTAATGAAATGGGAAATATAAGTAGAACGCTCTCTGGTAAACAATTTTCGCCTTTCGTGTACACTTGACACTCACTGTCTTACAAATAGCTAAATAATTAAACATTGTTGTTTTCCGACCACCTGGTTTTGGATTTTGTTTGGTATATAATATCTTATCTTACAGAAAAAAAATATTATGTATAAATACAAAACAAAATTACTATTCTTAAACATAAACTGAACTAAGAAAATAATGTTTTCAAACAAAGACTAAACATTTGTAACAAGTACTTCTATGAAAATATTGTACTTTTTATTTCTAGTCGAGTATTTGAAAACAAACGGTAGTGAATTGAATATAAATGAGCAGTTTACTCTTTTGTCGTTCCGGTATTAAACACAGCGAGTTTCATTTCGATCCAATATTGTATTGAATGTTTGGAAAATAATGACGTCATTTGTTCAAGTAAATAGAAAAGGCACCGTATCTATCGGGATCTACAGAACACCTCTTCTATAAACCTAACTTAAAATCGACAAATCGAAAAAGTAACATGTGGCGTTCCACGCAAATCAATTTGGCACTCTATTTCCAAGTTTTAAAGTATAATTTTCGATGCAATTCGGGTTTATATAAGTAAAAATCTGAGGGAAAATGCATGTGTTACGACGAAGGTTTATTACAATTTAAGGGATGTAACAAATTGTAAAACGTGCAAACGTGAATTCCCCACACGTCTCTACTTTGTTTGTAGCTTTCCCCCCAGAAACGTCTAATACGGGTTAAAGTACAATCACTTATTCAAAAGAAAGGAATTTTAATTGTACTTCTTTTCGAACTTTTAATTAATTCTTCGATTGCCGTTTCTGACAGTTCGTTAATTTTTGACAAAAACTTATTTTGTATATAAGCCTTTTTTGACGAGGTAAGAAAGTAACAAACTGGAAAGGCTTTGATCGTGCCTTCTAACTATAACATTATGAGAAACTGAATTTCAAAGTTATTTTATTACTAGATGACGCCCGCAACTCCGTTGCGGCAAAACTCGTTTATCGCGCGGGAACCGTACATTTTTTCCAGACAAAAAGTATTCTAAGTCCTTTCCCGGGACTCAAAGTATCTTCATACCAAATTTTTTGGTGTAAAGGGGTAACAGACAGACAGACATATAGACGGACAGCCAGATAGACACACTTTCGTATTTATAATATTAGTATGGAAGTATGGATCATACTTTGCCACGGCTGCTTCCAGACTTTACAGTTACAGAATAACAACTGTAACCGAAAAGAGTTTTACTAATAACAGAATTCGATAAAGTTTTTCAATCAGCAGGCCAAGTAGTACACCGAAGGTCGAAGGATAAAAAAAGTAAGTCGTTCAAAAAGTTATCGCTCAAGAGAACCCGTTGATTGATAAACTTTTCTCGTTTGCATCATTTTTTGGATGAATTTTAAAATTAAACAAAGTATATTTTCGCTCTAAATTCGATTACAATCGCCAGTTTCGGAATTTCTCAAAATTAAATTGCTTACCTTTTGTTTATTTCACTTTTTGTTTTATATTTTTATTCAATGTATTTTTTTTATCATAATTTTTAAAATGGTGTTTTTTTATTTTAATTAAGCTTTTATTCAGTTTTTATTGACAAATGAACAACATAAGATACTAGGTTCTTTAAAAGATTTATTATCAGCAGTTTTGTTGTACTAAAAATATTATTTAGAGTCTCGTCAGTCACCACTAACTACATTTTGATACAAAAACCTAAGACAACACAAATCGGGGTACTGTTTATTCATTTTAATTAACTTTATCGTTATTTTTAAACGCAAACAATATAAAAAGGGTTATTCGAAGATTATTTAATCCTCATTTTATGGCGGTTTAACGGCCTTTTTAAGTAATCCCTTTTACCCAAAACCTGTATTAAACGTTTAATATTCCATCGTGAAACTTACTGAACCGTCCCAGCCCATAGCAAGATGGAATCCTTTAGGGAAAGTATTAGAAAAATATATAAAGGATATGATTATAAAGGTGCTTTCAGAATGGAAAATTTTGACTAAAGTACGAATAATTAAAATTATGTTTGATGTTACAAATGTGATATATAAAAAAGGGGTAAGAATATAATTTTATTATGATCCTCTATAATATTGGTAATGCTCCAGTGTTATACAATACAGGATCTTAATCAATCGCAGTTGAAACTGATTAGGAATCTGTCTTACTAAAATATATTATGCTGTAACACAAAATTGAAATAATATAACATAACAAGTAAAGTCGTGGAATATCTGAGATTTTTATTTTGTATAACTTTTATTCAAGTCTCGCCCCGTTTAGTTTCAGTGTCAGCTGACCCTAATGCGTGTTTAAACTGCAAATTTTCAATGTGAAAAGCCCTTTAGTCTGATAGAGCTCATCGTTAGAATAAAGTATAAAATCATATGGTAGAGTAACATACGCCTTGAAATCAAACTAGATTAACACAGAGACAGGCAAGTGCGTGCGATGGACTGGCGACTGCAGCGTTTTCTTGACGTTTAGGGTCAGTTTAAATTAAAAATGACGCGTTTGTGGGATGTGATGTTTTTTTAAAGGAGCTACCCAAAACTTTTTTCAATAAACAAGACAACACTCATTAAATTGACTACTTGCTAATCGCATTGTTGAGCTGCTGCGCCTCTCCAATAATGAATACCTTATTAAAATATATTGCACCTACACCTCACATTGCATTGTGAACTGATACCAAAGTATACGTGCGCCCGATTTACATCTAATATGAAAATAGTATTATTTTATTCTTCTTAACTCTTTCCCACTTTACGTAAGGTCGTCTCTCCTACTACATTAGTTGATCCAATAACTTATATCTTGGGTCGTCTATTTAGGCAATTAATTTACTTACAAGTAGTTCTTAGGTCATACTAGACCACCATGTGTAAGGGGGTCTGCCTCTAGCTCTCTTAGATTCAGAGAGACTCAATGTCTTCTGGTGCTCATGCTATAGTATGAAAATGGTGTACTGTATTTTATTTATATTGTGGTTATCCCGTCTGAGTCTCCTGGGTGTCCGACTCTCCGGATATTTTACGGTATTTTAACAATTTTAACGAGCTGTCATATTTACTTCAATGCACTGCTTTAAGGATAGAGTCATATTAAAATGTGACTTTCTTTGTTAGTTTAACCCAAATGTACGTTAAAGACGTACAAAAAAATGTTGAATCTAAATTCAGATCAGAATTTAGATTCAACATTTGACTATATGACTTATTCTTGTATTTAAGTTTATGTTATTTTAACTTTACTGTATGTAGAGAACGAAAAGTAGAGATACTTTTCTTTTGTATGATATCAGAAATCGGTTTTCTACACACCCTGAAATTAAAGTTTTGTTTTAAAAGAGGCCTTTTTTCTCTTCTAGGTGTACTATAGTTTAGTATTAACAACATAATATTATTATCTCCCCTCTTTACAATATTAGTAAATACGAAATATTATCATTACTCATATTTCAATAGTTTTTCTATTTCCCCATTCGTGTAAAATTTCTAATCTAAAAAATCCATACTAATATTATAAATGCGAAAGTGTGTATGTCTTTCTGTCTGTCCATCTGTCTGTCTGTTACCTCTTCACGCCCAAACCGCTGATCCGATTTGGCTAGAATGGAGATACTTTGAGTACCGGGAAAAGACATAGGCTCCTTTTTATCCCATAAAAATAAACGGTTTCGCGCGAAAAACAATTTTATTACTTAATGAGGATCTCAGTAATATAATGATGTGGGCGCAAAAAAACAGTTTATGTCTTAATCCTGCTAAATCAAAATACCTGATCTGCGGTTCCGTTAAACAAATTAGACATTTGAATCCTAGTACTCCTGTGATTATGAATGGTGCACCAATAGAACGTGTGTATGTGGCACGTAATCTGGGATTACTATTGGATTGTAATCTGCGGTTTCAGGAACATTTAACCTTGCCTGTCTTTTATTTGGTGTGTTGAAGCATGGGGAGCCTATATATCTGTATGAAAAACTTTCACGAACGACCAGCCTTAGATCTTGCGGTTCAAGGCAATGTTCAGCTCAATTGGCCGTTGAGAAACACCAGACAGCATCATTCAGAGGCAGTTTTCGATACTCGGCGACCAAATGTTGGAACAACATACCTCCGCCTATTAGAAATTTAAACAGCCTTGCATCTTTCAGAAGACAACTAAAAAGCTTTCTGTTACATGAACAAAAAGCACAGGAAAACTTGCGCCAAGATATAAGTGTGATATAGGTATTTCGCGGTGGTTATCTCTGGCTTATGGCTATTACAGATTGAGGTTTACTGACTGATTTCAACGTTGTTACATTCGATTGGCATCATCTTATGTTTTACCTAATAATGTTATGTATCCTGTAATGAAACTTTTACCAAAACGTTATAAATAGGATAGTAATTTATACCACTAATTAAAAAGTAATACATTACAACTGTAAACTTTAGGTGATTGTTTTGATATCTTCCTCGCCTTCTTTTTTATTTATGATTTTTGTCTTGCTTATGTCCATATTTTTTTTTGTTTACTTTACAAATGCAAATGGTTTTCTATTTGGAATGTTATGACTTATGATATTCTATGATTGATAGAGTAAAATAATAATGCTTAAAATAATAATTAATTGACAGTAATACTAATGTTTAATGAATTTTATTTATTATATTGTTATTAAAATTTCAATTAGTTCATTTCAAATTATTATATTAAATTATTATTGTTGTAATTTTAAGTATATGTAGTTAAATTTTGATAATTATTGCATGTTTACCTGATTCTTTTATAATGATCCTTATTTATGTTGAAATAATGGAGACTTGGAACGGCTGTGAGGTCACAGAATGGGTCAAGCGGAAGATCGGCGTTGGATACCTGTTAGGTGTGCCGACACTGCCGAGCTTGGTCCAATTTGCGGCTGATTATTTGGGAATATTAATGTTATTATTTTGTTTTACTCATAATTTAAGTTTAGTATATATTCTTTTTTATCTTTGTTGTATCTTATAGTATTTTAGCTGCAAATAAACAATTATTCTATTCTATTTTATTCTATTCTATTCAAAGGTGACTGACTGTCTGACTGACATGGTGTTCTATCAACACACAGCCCAAACCACTGGACGGATCGGACTAAAATTTGCCATGCAGGTAGATGTTATGACGTAGACATCCGCTAAGAAAGGCTTTAAAGAATTAAAATGGGGATAAAAGATTGTATATAATAATACTTTTTAACACGAGCGAATAAATATATTATAAAACACATTTATATTAATATCAATACGCCGTGCGAGGGGCGAAGACGTCCAAAAATTCCCAACGAGATTTCCCCAGCGAAATCATTCACGTTCTGGAACCGAAAATATAACGTTCGTGGATATTTTACGTGGTTTTTAATTAAATTCCCTTTATTAAATCCTTTTTACGGCGTATGAAGTTGCTCGTATATTAAAGTATTATGGCTTTACAAAATATAATATAGATTTTTTTACTTGCGAGGTTTTGTTTTATTTAACAAAAAATATATTTAAAGTAAGTGAGAAATATATATAGCCATTAGCCACAAAAGACTATAGTGCGTTAGCCAACAAACTTATGTTCGCCTCGGCAAAGAAATAATACACTTGAGTATTATTTATTTATCTAATATTTCCCCGAGTAGCGTTATAAAGCAAAGGCATTGTTTGGTGAAATGTTTCCAAAGCAATTTATCTGCAAATCACCTGGGTCATCAATCTTAAGCCCTTGAGGCTAGTTCCTCGGCCCAGTCTTGGTGGACCACGGAGATATATTTTAGAAGACGCCAAACATTCAGTCTTCACTAGTGTTTAGATAATAATATCTACTAGAGGATCATAGTATTATGACATTTAAATGATACTAGCTATATGACCGAGCTTCGCTCGGTATTCAAAGAATTCAAAAAACACACATAAAATGACATTTTATGAAAACGATTCCTAACTAGATCGATTTATCGCCCCCGAAACCGCCTATATACTAAATTTCATGAAAATCGTTGGAGCCGATTCCGAGATTCCAATTATATATATATATTATATATATGTTACGCTCAAAGACCGAAAACGCTCAGTGAGCGAAAAAATGGCTCCTTATGATTACTCCTGCGTAACACGGCTTGGTTTCAGAACGCGTCGTGGCCGTTTTCGTCGTTCGCGTTGGGGCCACAACATGAATTCGCGTCGTGGCTGTTTTTAAATGCTCAGAACGCGTCATGGCTTTACTCGATTACCACAACGCGTTGTGGCCGAATAGCCCTACAGCCACGACACGAATTTCGGTTTGTGGTATTTCTGTGATTACCTACCAGAACGCGTCGTGGCCGTTTTCACTATTACCACAACGCGTTGTGAGCCATTTTTTCCCTCACTGAGCATTTTCGGTCTTTGAGCGTAACATATACATACATATTATATTTATACAAGAATTGCTCGTATAAAGATATAAGATTGTCAAAGACGTCTGCTACATTCATTTTAGATGCATGATGAGCAACACTTGATACTTTCACATATAGTATAATAAAATTACGAAATAAATAAACATGAACGAACACAGTTTGAGGATTTTAAGGATCGATAGGGGGGTGTATTCTTAGCATAAATTCTAATTTGAGGGGTTCTACTGAGGTCAGCTCAAGGTCATTTCGATGGATACGCGTTTAATCCGATATCTCGAGAATAATCAGTGTTAGGAAAAAAAAGTAAAGACCTTTTCTCTTCCAAATTAAATTTACTAACTTTTTTATGTGAATCTTTTTTTAACATTAATATTTTTCAACTTTTTACTCCCCGCAAGGCAAACATTTTACTTTTTTTTCTATTTTTCGTCGTTTTCTCCCCAAACATTCAATTTAATTAAATTTTACCGATCATCAAAGTGTACATATTTTAATAATGAACAATTTTTTCCTTCAACTTTTCTGTAATGCCAATACCTTCGGAGTATTACTTTACCGATCGAAATCCGCGCCATTATCGCAATATAAAAAGGTCAATCGATTAAACTATGTAAAAATTGTACTTCATTCAAATATTAAATATTGCAATCATTCAAATATTGTACTTCTTTAATTTGAGTATCTTTTCTATTCAATGGGATAATAATGTGAATGAGGATTACAAAAAGAAGTAAATGAATAATTATAACTGTTTCACATGTTTATTGATAAAAAAAAGGTTATAAAATTCTTCAAGTTAAGCACCTGAGGTCGATGGAAGTGTTTCCTCAATATTAAAGGCCCTGACGGTATCGGGGCATATGTCGTCCTCGTTCATTGCGTCAAAAAAAACATCGTCGACAGCATTGGCGACATTAGAACTAGAGAAAAGTTCTCTTGGCAATTAGTGCCTATCACTGAGTAAAAGAGGCCGGCCTCTCTTCATCCGCACGCTTTGCCGTAGTTGGTTTTGCATTTGCAAGAAATCGATCTTAGTAAATTATCCGGAGCTGGTTTCAATGACATTGTTATCGGCCTCCAATCCACGGGGGGTGTGATGCTCAGAATACAACTCCCTATCGATCCTTAAAATCCTCAAACTATGTTCGTTCATGTTTATTTAACCCATTTTGAGCCGTAATTTTATTGGAATAATAGAAAACGAAAGTAAGGGTGGAAAAAATAAAGTTAAATGCTATTTTTATACACGGCGCCATTATCATAATTCATAACACAAAACGTACTTAAGTACCTGCTACCTATCACAATTATGCATGTCATTTTATTTATTTTTTTCGTGGTTAAAAAATAAAGCCAAATTGAGTACTTAATTACTTTATCAATTAAACACACTAAATACATCATGTCACGATAAACTCTCTTCACTACTTGATTTTTACTATGTACAGACGAATCATCTTCCTAAATGTATGTCTGTGTGATCATATCCCACCTTTATTGCCCAGCTGAGTCGGATTCGTTAGCTCAGTAAATAAGTTATTGAGAACACGAACAGTTTTGTGAAAATAAATGGACATAACAAGCTTTGGAAATTGATAACGTATTAAACTATCTCGGACGATTCATTTTTTGTTACTTTACTTGGCTGGATATCGGATTTTTCCACTGAAAGGTTCCTTTAGGGTGGGTTGTACCAACTTACTTTAACTATAACTGTAACTTAAACTATAACTACAGTGCAAAATGTCAAATCTTTGGTTACCGTTAAATATGGCGTCCGACGCCTTATTTAACCATCATACTAAATATCAAAAAAAATTCGTGAAAATTTACTATATTTCACAGTGTTATATTTTTCCTATCGATTTTTACAGATAATTCAATTTTTTATACTCTTAATCCCATTACCTGTGGCTATAATAAAAAATAAACGCAACAGACATCTGTCAATTTCTGTAGTCAAAGTTCTATGTCAAAGCAGGCCTATCTCACTTCCATACAAACGGCGCGGAATCGCCGAGATATTTACCTACTATTCTGGAAAACAACCTAATTTCAACCTTTTGCATAGCGCTTAGCGTTCGTAGTACAATAACTGTCTGCTGTCTCGTTTCAATCTGCCAGGGCTGCTCTAGCGAGCGGCGCGGCAGCGCGGGGCCGGGTACTATTACTTTTGTTTCGCGGATATTTGCGCTGCGTATGCGACAAAGTCGAGCGAGTGCCAGCCTATCGAGACTAGTCCGGTGACCGGACGCTTGCGTTTATCATACCTAAACTCGGGAGTGAGACTTCTGTACCGTAAGGTACTATTATGTATTCTGTGGTCAAAGTTAAGGTTAAAGTTAAGAATAAAACTAAGTTAGCCTTAACTTTAACCTTAACTTTAACCATAAACTTAACCATGCCTTTGGTGCAACCCACCCTTAGAAAAAATATATTTAGTTTATTGATAATAAATAATGGTTAATATCTATTTCCACAATGACTTTACTATATTATCGGGGATAAAAAATGCACGAGCATCATGTCGGATATTCGGTTTCATCAGCGCTCAGTGCGAAAAGCCCTCCGTTCCCTTGATATCCAAAAGTCGAGTGGGCCTGACGGAATCCCGCCTATTGTGTTGAAAAAGTGTGCTCCAGAGTTGGCTCCGGCTTTTTCGGCTCTCCTATTCCACTGGCATCGTCCCGGCTTCCTGGAAAGACAGCCTTGGTGCACCCGATCCCCAAAAAAGGTGATCGCTCAAATCCTTCCAACTACAGACCAATCGCTATAACCTCTCTCTTTTCGAAGATAATGGAATCCATTATCAAAAGCCAGCTTCTTCGATACTTGGACGGCCAGTGATTACTAAGCGACAAACAATACGGGTTCCGTAAGGGTCGCTCGGCTGGTTATCTCTTGGCGTACCTGACTCATCGTTCGACTCAGGCAATTGAGTCGAAGGGAGAGGCATTGGCTGTTAGTTTGGACATTGCGAAGGCCTTTGATCGGGTTTGTCATAAAGCGCTGCTATCAAAGCTTCCATCATACGTGCTGCCCGAGAAATTATGTAAGTGGGTCACTGGTTTCTTAGCAGACAGAAGCATAAAGGTCGTAGTTGACGGCGAATGCTCGGAAACTCAGTCTGTTGATGCTGGTGTGCCTCAGGGCTGTGTGCTATCGCCTACTCTATTTTTACTGCATATCAATGACATGTTGCAGACCAGCGGCACTCATTGCTATGCGGATGACAGTACAGGTGATGCTGTATATACCGGGCTCCCCCAATATTTTTCGGCAAAATGTCACTGAGAGTCGAAACGAACTTGTGTCTAAGGTGGAGAATTCATTGGAGAAGGTCTCTGAATGGGGTAGACGTAACTTGGTCCAATTCAACCCCGCCAAGACACAAGTCTGCGCGTTCACCACTAAAAAGTCACCAATGGTCGTATATCCTCGTTTCGAGGGCACATCTTTAACCATCTCCCCTAGCATTGAGATACTTGGCGTCAACATATCGAGCAAAGTCCAGTTCCGATATCATCTAGAGGTTAAGGCCAAATTAGCCTCGAAGAAGGCTGGTGTTCTTAACAGAGCGAGACAGTACTTCAGTCCGGATCAACGCCTACAACTCTACAAGGCGCAGGTTCAGCCTCATATGGAATATTGTTCTCATCTTTGGGCAGGGGCCCCAAAATACCAACTGCTCCCTCTGGATCGTATCCAACGAAGGGCCGCTCGAATTGTTGATTGCCATAGTGTTTCAAACAGCTTGGACCCCTTGGAATCACGCCGAGATGTAGCTTCGCTCTGCATCCTCTATCGGTTGTATCATGGGGAGTGCTCTGAGAAATTGTTCGGAATCATACCACCTGCAACTTTTCGTCATCGTCCCACGCGAAAAATATACCATCCTCATCACCTTGATGAGTGGCAGTCTTCCACAGTGCGTTTTTCGTATAACTTTCTACCGCGCACTGTAAAACTCTGGAACGAACTGTCACCAGCAGCATTTCCGGACCTATACGACCTGCAAACCTTCAAGAAAAGAGCGTATTCCCTCCTAAAAGGCCGGTAACGCAACTGCAGCTCTTCTGATGTTGCAAGTGTCCATGGGCGACGGTAGTTGCTTACCATCAGGTGACCCGTATGCTCGTTTGCCCCCTTATTTAATAAAAAAAATGTTTGTTACATCAGCCGGACAACTCGATTATAGACCGTTCAAGAGCGAGTCGGTGTCGTGCATGCAGGGTTCTGTGCCATTACATATATAGTAGTTTAAATATCGAAAAAAATGCAAATACGGAAATGGAACCCTTAAAAAATAAACTGTTAAGTTTCTGTACAGTACTAAATATTATATTTCGATTTTCCATGAAGAATCTTAGATAATAATAATATTATGCAGCTCTCTGACTTTAACAAGATTATAGAATATTTCTTCCATTTAATGTACGGTGATATTTCTAGGAATCAGTGAATAGTAAGCTCTATTGTACGGAAGAATTTTCTTCAATGATAATAGGATTTTTATACAAACACATTCAAATCATATTATGAAAGGCTTTTAAAATTTCAAATATCGAAATTCACCAGTTCATGAAAATTCTAAATTTAAATGTGCGATAAATTTTAACATTCTATTCCATGTTCAAAAATAACCAAACCGCTTTTTGGTCCCATAAATCTTTAGAAGACAAACTACGTTAAAAAACGTTCAAAACCTGACGTCACGAGCGGCGAATAAAGTGCAGGCAATTTGAAGCGAAACGAAAAAAAATCTCATGTTTTACATATCACTTTAATGCACTGTGAATGACGGACATGTGAAAATAATATTTGGTTAACTTTCTACCTATGGCCCCAGCGCACATTGTATATTAAACAGTTTTGGCAATATTTTTTTATTGTTTTTACGTAAGTCCATACGAGGAGAGAGAGTACATAGGATAGTCATAAATATGCCCAAAAATCCCCGCCCGTGAACAGGCTTTCGATGCAACGAAATTGACGTTTTAGGCTAAAACTGAAAAAAATCCTGCTTGATACCTATTTGCATTTGGTATGTACATAAAGTTAGTTAGCCATGGCATAGGAAATAGATAGAAGTCTAAGTCAGTCGTAAATAGAAATTTACATATAGAAAAGGTACCCTCAAAACATACCCTCTGAACTTTTTCAAGTTTCACACAACACAGGTTTTATCTTATCTTTAGTGGTTTGAATATTGATTCCTTATTATTTTAATTTTATTTATTTTAATATTGGAATTTTATTTTTTTTCAGGGTTGTTAGATTAGGGGTATATGTCTCCAAAGGAAACGTCAAGTATTTGTGTGTTGTGTCGTGGTGCTCAATTAGTTTTTATATTATCGAACTCTAGTAAGATATAAAAACTAAATTCAGTCTAATGAATGACCCAGTAAACTTTTTATCACTTTCCTTCCTATATAAACCTTCCCGGGACTTTCAGGAATACTTCAAGACTAAAATTAGCAAAATCAGTTTAGCCGTTCTCTAGTTTTAAAGTGACTAACAAAATTGAAAATTCATTTTAATTTATACATAAAAAAAGTTGCTAAATTTTCAACAAAACTATGGGCTTCAATATCGACTATAGTGTGCACTTGCTCTTGTGTTTCGACGTTCTGTCACTAGCACACTCTAACTTTAAACCATGGCTATTGTTTTAATGTTTCACAAAAAAATGCTGCACTCTCTCCCAGCGTTTTTATTTAAATTTTCCTTTAAATGTCTGTTTGATGCACAATTTCAGTATTTGAATAACTACTGTGGGTAATGGGTAACACTAGGTTGTGCTATTGCCGAATCTTTTATTTATATTACTTACTTCAACTTTGATATAGTTTTTAGATACTATAAAACACACTTTTTTATTCAATGACGCAATCTGTTGCACCAAAGATTATTTTAACGCACAGTTTCGTACTGGAACCGATAATTTTACTGGGACATAAAGTATCCCATTTCCTTTTCCGGGACTTAAAGTATCTCCGTAATCCTTTCCCTTTCTTTTTATCCCTAAAAATGCACGGTTCCCGCACTATAAACGCATTTTGGCGCTACGGGTATGCGGGCGTCATCAGCTATAAGTCATTTACTATAATCCACACTTCCACACTAATATTATAAATGCAAAAGTGTCTCTGTCTGTCCGTCTGTCTGTTACCTCTTCACGCCCAAAGCGCAGAACCGATTGTGCTGAAATTTTGCATTGAGATACTTTGAGTCCCGGGGAAAGGATACTTTTTATCCCGGAAAATGTACAGATGCCACGCGATAAACGAATTTTGGCGCAACGGAGTTACGGACGTCATCTAGTACAAATACTTTTATAAGAATACGTCTATGGAGGTTATTTTAAGCACTTCAAGATTTTAACAAGTTTAAGTATTCAAAGCACGAACATAAACAATTTGAGCGCATAATATAAATTCTATTCCGACTTACGGACCTAAAACAATAAATGTTATCCCATAAAACACCGTTTACTGTCCAATAGGTGCTGTACTCTTTTCATACAATATTTATGCTACGGCCTAGGGGTGGACATTACTAGAAAATCTACCCAATTTTTAATTCTTGATGCCATTTTCTTAGGATTTTAAAAACCGAACAATGTAGCCTACTTAGTAGGTGATTACTTTTAGGGTTCCGTACCCAAGGGGTAAAACGGGACCCTATTACTGAGACTTCGATGTCTGTCCGTCTGTCCGTCTGTCTCCAGGCTGTGACTCAAGAACCGCTAAAGCTAGAATTCTAGAATTTTCACATATTGTGTATATCTGTTGCCGCTATAACAACATAATATTATTATATTAACCCGTGAGTAGGCGCGCTATGAGCAATTTGCTCACACAAAAATTATTATTTTTTTTTTGTGATATCAACGCCATAACGTTCTAAGTGTCTAGGTACCTTCCTAACTATTCATCCTCTCCCCCCTGACGCAATCTCGTGTTGGTCAGTTCCATTGCGACCGCTCAGCGAGGCGTTTTTGGTGACCACGTACCATCGTGCGGCAATTTGCTCATCACGCGCCCATCCGTGTAAGTATTTATTTTTCGAATAAAATACATTATTATTGTGTTATTGATATGTATTATATAATAATAATAAGTAATAATAAGTAAATGATCTGTAGTGATATGTACATAACATTTTTTTTTTATTTTAGCTTCAATACAGAAAAAAAAGAAAGATCAGCGCTCCAGATTGTAAAACCACATATTTCACGCCGCATTTGCATGACAAACATAATATCATCCGATCTCCAGTTCCTAATGAAACGTTTTGTTCCAACTCCAACCCATTGCACAGCCTACGTCAAGCCTATTTTGTTCTATATTGTGTCCCAGGCGTAAGAATAGACGCTCGAAAAAAGCATGCACTTTGTGCAAGCAATGACTCTGCACGGAACATGTTACAGATATGTATACAATGTGTTCTGATAGTCACACCCGTGGACATCTTATGGAAGAGTAAATTTTTTAAGTATATTTTATGTAAGATTTTTTAATGTGATTTTTATGTAGACTGATAAAAATAAGAAAGTATTATTAAGTTGTTTTGTAATTTGCCTAAGAAGTTGATTTATGTTTTAGATGTTCAATTAAAAGTCTTAATTTCTTGTTGATTAAACCCTGTTTTATTAATTTACATCAATTATAAGCCAATAACTACTGAAACACTAGATTAATAAGTATTTAAAGTAGCGTGAGCAATTTACTCGCGCGCGCCTATCCGTGTAATAAAATAAGGCGCGCCTTATCACGGGTTAAAAACAAAATAAAATTAATATTTAAGGGGGGAGTGAGTTCCATCAGATATCAGCTTTACATATCTATCACCGTTTACACACGTCTTTTATAATATAGCTGGTATATTGTACTCATCGAACTTCGTCACGTCATTATTTTTCAAACATTTTTCAGTTTTACAAACAAATAGGTAAAAAGGGTTACTGACTAGAAAAGTTTTAGAAATATTTCTATTTATAGATTCGTCTGTTTGCCACCCCTAAAACAAATAAAAGCAATATTCACATCGTTTTTACTGCGCTTAAATTATTTATGTGACTCCCAAAGAATGGTAAAAAGCAGGTATACGGCCAAAACTCAGATTTATTGCCGCTGTCTACACTCTACTGGCCTATTTTGTATACTGGAATAAAGGTAATACTGTGTATGTATAATATTTATATGAGTGAAGTATTAATTGTACTTTTGTACATGAGTCCTAATGATTATCCTAATAGGATATGGTTGCCACTTGCCAGCTAACAACCGCAACATTATTTAAATAATTTTATTATAGACGAGCTTTTACCCGCGGCTTCGCTCGCGTTAATAAGTATTATTATATACAAAGTTTCATCCCCTATTTTAACCCCTTGGGGTTGGAATTTATCAAAATCCTTTCTTAGCGGATGCCTACGTCATAGTTACACACATACTTATATAATACATAAAATATACTTAGTAAATACGTGCAATAGTCAATAGGACTAGACTTTATATTAAAACCGTTCCTATCAGCTAGAAAACAACAAAATAAAACAGGAAAGTATTCGTTTAGCTCAGAAAATGCATCGACTAAATATATTTCCCTAAGTGGTTCTGTATTTTCTCTTATAATGAAGGAAATTTACTTCTCAGCTGCCGTCCGAAGATTTATTTGTCTTATCTTACCCCTTATTGTATTTAACTGCGCAACTATGTGCTGACTGGTTTAATAAGAAATCCTTTGAAGAATAATTCTCCAATTTACTGTAGAGTTGGCATAATTAAATATTCTTAATACTAAATTTATTACAGTATTTATTTATGGAGCAATAATAATGATTACTAATGATATGGTAGATAGGCACTACATCATAAGTCCATAGCATAGTAACAAAAAACAAAAAAGCTGGATTTTTTTAAGTTTAACAGCTTAAGGGGCCGGGTACCCTCGAAATTCTCATCCATACGTAATTCCAAAATCATTTTCACATACGAAAATATTTAACATGTTTGAGTTGTTTTTCAGTTTAAAATAGTAGTTACCTAGGTTCCTGCACAAAAATTTACGTATGTATGAGAAATTCCAAGTGTACCCGGCCTCTTAACAAAATCGACCTCATAGACTTGGTATTATAAACCCTTTTTTTTTTCAATGTGTGTTTAGAATCTTAGGCCGTAGATTAATTAGGTAGGTCTATAATAATGCATTATAATAATAAGGCATTAGGTAACTAGGTATTCAATTCTTAACATTATACAAAATTAAATGAATAATTATTTTGCAAAAAAAACAACATTATCTTCTTAAACTATCAGGTGCTAAATGAGATTCCATTGAAATGACTTAAAAAGCGTTTTTCTGAGTCGTTGACTCCTAATGTTTCGTAGAAGAGCCACGAACGAGCGTCTATAATGTCTAAACTTTGTTGAGTGGCCGAGTTTTATTAAACCAGTGCTCGTTGAAACACCTTATGTGCATGATATTACTTTACAAAATAATTTAAATGAATTAATAAAATAACATTTAGAAAAATATAATTTTGTGATAAAAATGTTTTGCAATTTAAATGTTTCTCTGAATCTCGAGAACAGCTGCATCAATTGCATCTGAAAGGTTAAGAGGTTTTGCACATCTTTTACCAGAAATATTATAAAGACCAAGACTATAATTGCTCTCTAATACTGGAAGTAAAATTATTAAAAAAACGCATTCAAATTGAGCACATTATAATATATTCTACTGAAAATATTATTGGCGAAAAACAATATATTATTATGACAACTGAAAACTCTTATAAATACACTTTACAGGTTCAGACAAATAAACTTTTATACATTTCCATTTTTATTTTATTTTATTACAGGAATTTTACGTTATATCAACAGCTGTTAAGGGTGAACGCAGATTTGGCCGCACCGCACGCACCCAGTCGCCGCATTTCGAATTCTTCATATAAAAAATGTAGAAGTTGCGAAGACTGCGGCGCGGGTAGGTACGAGTATGCGAGCTTGCCTATAACTTCATATAAAGAATTCGAAATGCAGCGACTGCGGTGCGTGCGGTGCGGCCAAATCTGCGATCACCTTTAACAGCTGTTAATATAACGTAAAATTCCGTGTAATGTGATACAATTTTAAATGCATTTTATTAAAGTAGGCAAAAACACGACACGTCTAGAGCTAAGCGACGAGGTTTATAGTCTGTTTCAAGTTTTTTTACCTTGAGTTCTATGAAAATGATTCTTATATCGTTACCTTAGGGTTCCTTGTGAGATTAAATAACTCTGAATACATTATAGGTGGAACTCGTGAGAATTCTAGCTGCTGCAACAACACTGGGAATGCTTAACTCTCCCTTGTTTTTGCTTTGTCCACCGCTAAATTAGCGATCCCAACTATGTTTTCGTTTGGAACGGCGATTATAAGGGTTATCGCATATTCCTCGAGGTATTTTTAGGGAGAATTTTTGGAATAGCTGATGCGTAGACTGAAAATACTCATTCGCAATTTGGTTAGAATTTTAATGTTGTACAGTTGTGCCTAACGGCCGTACTAAGAGACATTTAATAGTGATTAAACTTTAATTTAATGCAGAGTTTGACAGATAATATTATATGGGATTTTTGTCAGAAGCTTTGTTTAAATACAGTATAGTAAATAGTAATTAATATTCGTCGTACGGCAGTTAGTGTTATGCGGAATATTGAAGGTACGACTTATAAGTCTCGCAGAATTTTATGATCGTTCATTTAAACTTGAATCGGCGCATTAAAGCGATAGGTAGGTATCACTCACATCTATCGTATCACTGATATAAATATCAGTGTTGTTCGTTCCTGCAAGGAGACCTGTTACATACATATTTAAAAAAATATCTTTCCATTCTTATAAAGCGATATTAATTATTAAAGATTCATTACCTATCCACGTACTTGTACTCCAAATTCCAAGACTTCGAATAAATCGAACAATACTCGTAAACACAAAAGAAGGAAGTAATCAAGTCGATAATGAGAATTTAAATGACGTCTAATTACATCGAACACTAAATTTTTCATTATGTTCGAGACCTACTTAAATCTCTTTGTTGTTAAGTAGATCGAAGTCCCGATGGCCTTTTCAGTAAATTTTAATCAAGATCCGATCCTCCTATATTCATAAAATTGGCTTCAGCCTTGAAAATTTAATCTCATTGTGTAATATCGTTTTACAACATATTTGGAGCGATTTAACGGCACAGTTAAGCGCAACCGTTTCAGCTACCTTTACAACTAACGATAACGTACACTAAATAAGTAATTTAGTATTTACGAAACGTTTTTATAACGCTGATGAGTCACAAAGTTTAGAAAAGCTTTTTCTCACCTCCGGGCGGAAAACGTCAACTTTCGTCCCGCTGCGCTTATATACCGATGTTGCTGTTTTCGCTTCCGTCGATGAGAATAGTAAACGCACCATGGGCAGTAAATAAGAAAGCCTCAGATTACATAATATTGTGATCTGAGCCATTTCTTATTTTCCTACCCTAGGTGCGTAATGTACTATTTTTGACCGACTTCCAAAAAGGAGGAGGTAATAAGTTCGGCTGTATGTATCTTTTTTTTTGTATGTTCCACAATTACTCAGCCGTTTGTAGTCCAATTTTCAAAATTCTTTTTGTGTTGTATAGGGTTTAACTCGAATTTGGTACCATGTTCATAAAAGTGGTGATCTGATGAAGAGATCCTTGAGGAATCGAGTGGACTTCTTGAAATTTGAACTTTTGAATGCTTATAGGTACAGGTTCGGGGATTTCGGCGTTGTTTAAACAACTGAAAGCATAAGCTAATACATCAATTTGATTAATCATCATCATCACAACCATAATTATACCATGGGTCATCACACTATGACCCAATTATTGGTACTTTTCGTGATATTTTGCATCAAAGCAGCTGTTTTTGATAATGATTTCGCTGTTTGTGGAACGATTTTCAAAATTCTCATTTTGTTGTATAGGATATAATATTAATTTTGTATAATAATTACGAAAGTGGTGAGCTGATGATGGGATCTATGAGCAATCGAGGAAAATCCTTGAATTTTATCAAAACACTCATAGTGGTTAAAATGTTGTTTCTAGTAAGATAAACATACGTTACGAATAAGATAAATTTTATACGAAGGTGTCTCTTGGTCCAAAGCACTGAACAGAACTCCTGAATCTTTAAAGATAAAGATTCAGGAGGATCAGCAAAGAGTATGGAAATTGCAGCATCGCTTAGATAACTGCAAGCATTTACCACAATTTCGCTTACAGTGACACAATGTGAATAGTAATTAACATTCGTTATTTACGCATAAAGCCTAATTTTGTAGAAACTTAACTAAAAAGAGTGAAATTATTATTTTTAACAAAAAATTAAAACCGACTTCCGAGGTGAAGACAATAGTAATATGAACTAAAAAGTATTAAATAACTCTTACTCTTTAATAGTGCCTTTTTCAGAATTCGTCTAAATCTCAACTATTTCTGTACTGTATACTACAATCTTCATTACTTTGAAGTCGGTACCAGTCCCAAAAGTTTCAGATAATCTGACATTACTGAACTCTCGATTAAATTAGCTGGTACCGACTTCAGAAATAGTTGAGATTTAGACGAATTCTGAAAAAGGCACTATTAAAGAGTAAGAGTTATTTAATACTTTTTAGTTCATATTACTATTGTTTTTACCTTGGAAGTCGGTATTAATTTTTTGTTAAAAATAATAATTAAATGTATTGTCAGATTCTTAACAATATATTATGGTTATCCTAATATATTTTAATGAATCAAGTAGTAAATAAATTATTTCAAATCTAAAAAAAACTACTTACTTAAATGAAGAAAGAAAGCAATTCAAATAACCACGCCAAGTAAATAACCCAAGCGATAGAATTAAATGTTTTAACAGAGGAACTTCACCGCAATTGAAACAAATCTTGTGAACTCCGGTGAGATTTGAGCTCTCTCCACCTATCCACTAAACAAACAAGGACGCCCACAAAAAACGTTTCTATGCAAATATGGGCAAATAAACCGCGTACAAGACGCTTCTACATGGAATAAGAAGAGCTGGAATGGACAATGGAATAATTATTGTCAACCATGGAGGCAGATAATAACCAATAGTTGTTAATAAATATTTAAAAGATTGTCGTTATATATTATCATTCAAATTTCAATGAATATTGTAAAACCTAAATCATAAAAAAGGCGTAGGAAACAAACTTACCGAGTACTTAACCCTTCGACTCAAATTGTGAAATATTATAACAATTAGTGGGATCCGTCACCGTCTTACGATTGTGCAACTAATAACCACGCAGTAAGTACGAATTCCAGTCGGAAAGGGCCCTCAAACCATGATTTGGTAATAGGGATATTATGCAAAGGTCGGAGCAGATGGTGCCACTAATACATACAGTCAATAATCCAACCGAATCTGACGTGTTGTCATATCAGAATTTTTACAGAAACGTTGTCAAACGTCAAACAAAACTGGTTTGCTGTCTATACTGGTGCTGCACTCTAGCGTGAAAATACTACAGCAATATTGGTTCCTAACTTGAATCGACTTAAGACAAACTTGACTTGATATAAATCTTCAATTTGTCCATGGCTTCATGTCTTCATGCCTGTCGTTTCCAGCAAGCACATACCTCCCAAGTAATACCCACTCAGCCTCCCGCGAGATCGCATTTTCGGCGGCGTTTTATTCGCAACGCACGCTTGGTTTCCACCAGCTATACATATTTATGACATCACCGTTTTCCTACCGAAAGGAGTTTTACCGCTACATGGGTGACCATATTACCCTATGTTTTGTTTATACGGTACTTCCCGAGGAGTGCTCCCTGTAACTTTTATTGTCGGTATAAAATTTTTACTTAGATTTAATGCTCCGTATAATACTAAGATCTTTTACGTTTAAATAAATATAAAATGTAATTGTATGGCTCGCATGAAAAATAAAAGACGTTACATAAAAATAAATGTCTAAGATAAAGATAATTTTGTTTTAAATTCGTCTCATATGTAAGCTGTAAGTATCACAATAAAATAGATAACTATAGCTATAATTTTCACTGATAATAATTTTTAAATAAATATGAAAAAGGTCATACTTTGTCTTTAAATAAGTAACATAATATTCAAAGAGTAAAAGTAAAGTTATTTCAATTTAAATATTTGTTTCTTATATCTATAATATTACGCTCCGTGCAATTAATTAGTAATTAAAAGGAACACAACAAGCCATAATTAAATTGGCATCCCAAAATGCTGAGTCAGACCGAACTTAGTACTAACTCTATCGCGATCCTCTAACTCCAATTGATTGTGCAAACTTCTACTGACTTCGGTACGTCTTACTGCTGAAGAACATACGTTTTATATAGAAACATATTATACATTACCAACCCCAATCATAACGTTCAATTTACTAGGCAACATCAAAACAATGACCGCATTGAAATAATTTCCGGATTTGGTTTCTTTATCTGCAGTTTTTCTACAAGACAAAGCAGATAAAACAACGCTCGCTTCAAACGGCGAACAATTCATTTTGAATTTGTATCGCATCATGAATCAGAATATAATTCACAATACGAATCATAATACTGTTACGGATACGGACACGTGGTGCCATCTAGCGTCGGACCAGCTAACTTACCAAGGGAACACAGGCAACGTAAATCCCCTACTCGATACTAGATGGCGCTAGGTATATGTACCTACGAGTAATTTCTATAAATATCTCATACTTGTTTACGCATATCGGGTTTATTCTGGGATGTTCCGGAATTTTCTGAGATTCGATCCGGCCCGTATAAATAGTCGCAGACAGTCCAGCCGGCAATTCAGTCTTATCTGAGCGATCTTCGAGGCGACTTCGAAGTGAAAACAGGTGATCAATAGTGAGTGATTGTGATAGTGAACCTGCGACTCAGCTACGACCTAGGACAGTGATGGTACTTAGTGTTTGGACTTAGTGATTTGTGTGAGCTAGTGTTTGTGAATAAAGTCTTCAAGAGAGTCACCAGGTCTTTCTCTCCGAATCTACAAACCCTAGCACGTAACAATACGAATCATAATATGATTCACAATATGAATCATAATATGATTCACAATACGAATCATAATATGATTCACAATATGATTTATTATATGAATCATAATACGAATCATCATATGAATCGTAATATGATTTCATAAACGATGGCACATTTTGGGAGTAGGATAGCTGCTTGCAAGGCTACTTCTACATTATTATATGACTTACAATAATTATGTAAGTAATTTAATTATAAATTGATATTGTATAATTTTAAGTTAGGTACAATTGTACATTACCAGTAAGGTTCGGTGGCCTGGGAATACGAAAAACATCAGACACAGCTTTACCGGCGTTCTTGTCCTCGGTCCACGCAAATCGCGCAGTAATAGCCAAAATTTTAGAACCCTCTTCTTGCCCACTCGTCATTCCCTTTGCGGACGAGGCCAAGGACGCCTGGGACATAGCTAGTGCCGGCAGCGAGGTCCCCAAGAACACATCCTCCCAAAGGCTCTGGGATGAGCCCATCTGCGGGCTGGTGCGTATAAACTATTTAACACGTCTACCGTCGCCGTAGAACGGGCTCGACTTTTGGCCGTGGAGAGGTGGGAGTCGGGAGCTTGGCTGCAGGCACTACCATCTAAAAATACAGGAACATTGCTGGACCGTAATACATTCCGTCTTGCCACTGCCCTGCGTCTTGGTGCCCCCCATGTCGTCCCCCATCAGTGTGTTTGCGGCGCGCACGTAGACAGCTACGGTCACCACGGGCTGTGCTGCTCGCGAAGTGCTGGACGCTTTTCGCGGCATCACAGCCTGAATGACCTCATTCGCCGGGCTCTTGTCACTGCCGGCGTGCCAGCGATACTGGAGCCCTCCGGTTTGGCTCGTGACGATGGCAAGAGACCCGATGGAATGACCCTGGTCCCCTGGAATGTGGGACGGGCCCTTGTGTGGGACGCTACTTGTGTCGACACACTCGCCTCGTCCCATATTCAGGGCACCTGGAGTTGTGCAGGCGCAGCCGCAAATCAAGCAGAGAACCTCAAGCGGCGCAAGTATGAGAACCTCAGTGGAGATCTCATATTTGAACCGTTTGGGGTGGAAACTCTAGGCGCATGGGGTCACATAAGCTTTTTAGAGGAACATCGAAGAAGCGTGTTGAAGCCACCCGAGACCCAAGAGCTGGGAGCTACCTGGCACAGCGGATAGCAATTGCCATCCAACGTGGCAATGCTGTCAGCTTGGTGGGCACTCTGCCAGATGGGGACGACTTGGGCAAGTTTTTCCTTTTATAGTTTATTATTTAAAATTTGTATATATCTGTATATTTTAGATTATATTTATAAATGTATTTAAAAATAAACGGTTATATGATTTAAATTGAGATGTGAATCTCATGTAAATTTTATTTTAAAAACATTAATTTTTTTCTCACTTTTTTGGTAAAAAGTGGGACACCTTACGAGTTTCTTACGCCGGTTCTTATCGCCGGTATAGTTTGCAAATCTATTTATTTATTTATATAATTATACACAAAACGAATCATAATTCACAATGTGATTCACAATATGAATCATAATTAATATAATTCATATTAATTAATATGAATCATAATATTCTATTTCATATTGTGAATCATATTATGATTCATATTATGAATCATATTATCAATCATGATGCGATACAAATTCAAAATAAATTGTTCGCCGTTTGAAGCGAGCGTTGTTTTAAATCTGCTTTGTATTGTAGAAAAACTGCAGATAAAGAAACCAAATCCGGAAATTTTTTCAATGCGGTCATTGTTTTGATCTTGCCTAGGTTGAAAGGAGCCGAAGTTGTGTCGCAAGTCGCAACCACTAATCGCGTACAAAAATAAAAGATTTTTTGCGGCATTCGGCCCATATATCGGTTTAAGGCAGTATGGGCAATATGTAGCTTATATTACGTAAAGTAATATAATATAACTCCGAAGGTATTGGCATTACAGAAAAAAGTTTAAGAAAAAATTTAACATAATAATTAAAATAATTATCTAAACTTTGATGATCGGTAAAATTTAATAAAATTGAATGGTTGGGGAGAAAACTACGAAAAATAATAAAAAAAAGTAAAATTTTTGGCTTGCGGGAGTAATAAGTTGAAAAATATTAATGTTAAAAAAAAAATTAACATTAAAATGTTAGTAAATTTAATTTGGAAGAGAAAAGGTCTCTACAATTTTTTGCCTAGCACTGAGATATCGAATAACTATTCTCGAGATATCGAATTAAACGCGTTTCCATCGAAATGACCTTGAGCTGACCTCAGTAGAACCCCTCAAATTGGAATTTATGCTCAGAATACACCCCCTATCGATCCTTAAAATCCCCAAACTGTGTTCGTTCATGTTTATTTAACCCATTTTGAGCCGTAATTTTATTGGACTATTTAAATAAAAGCCTATAAAAAGGTCATAAAGTGGCGTGTGAATTTTTGTCGGTGACGTCCCGCTGGACATATGGCCTAAGAACAATAAAAATAATAGCACCAGTTTCATTGAAACGAAGGAAAATTTCATTGAAACTACTGGGAACTACGAAAAGATTTTCATAGTGTCCAATATGTGTCTAGAAATAGAGCACCCACTTTATTTACTCTCATAAGCCTGTGTTCAAAACCAATTTATCTTATTTAAAACCTTCAAAAAAATAAATCAATCTTTTTTGGAACGAAGTTCCTTATCGCGCTTTGCTAAAGGGGGCTAGACGGAAAAAGTTGTAACGACATGACACAAAAGTGTCGGTATATTATAGCTAGAGTAAAAAATATGCTTGCTTTTTTTTGTTGTATAGTGCAACAGTTAGCAAAGTATTCGAAGAGCAACATAGCAAAGTTTATGTTATTAAATAAAAAATTTATTAAATTTCTCTCATCGCATTTTTGTTTGAAACAAAATATAAAATAACATAATATTATTATCTCTTAAATCAAAAACTGGAACATGAATTTAGTTGTTTTTCTTATTAGCCATTCCGACTTTATTTGCCTTTCCCCTTTCGTAAAAGTTGTTTGTTACAAGAATGCAAGACACGGAAAATAAGGAACATAATATGAGTATGGGAATTCATAAAAATAAATGGGTATGGTAAATGTTTTATACGGAAACATCGGAACTAAGCTTTTGAACGTAACAAACCGATATTTTTCGTGTTCAGATAATAATATTATGAATAAGTAATGTTAGTAGTACAATATTGTAAGTAACTCAACGTTGGCATATTTGTTTATTGCACAGGCAACGTACTTTTTGCCGGCGGAAATGTCTGTTCCCAAGCCTCTACGGGTGGAACGTGTGGAGGAAACATACAGATAAACGGAACAACATATTTTTGGTAGGTGTATGTTCAACTAGATCAGCCCATAGTGGCCATAACGCCCCCTTGTGGTCGCTAAAGGTCTA
Source organism: Polyommatus icarus (assembly GCA_937595015.1). Taxonomy (NCBI): domain Eukaryota; kingdom Metazoa; phylum Arthropoda; class Insecta; order Lepidoptera; family Lycaenidae; genus Polyommatus; species Polyommatus icarus. The sequence continues at coordinate 18,358,980 of OW569325.1, read as the reverse complement.
CAGGGGAGCGGTATGGGACCCGGAAAAAAATGGGAGCGTTATGTAGAGTGTGCCCTTTTCATCTGGATGCATTTTTAATTGAAACAATGGGGGGCGCTAAAACAAAATTTGTTCTCAAAGTGGGCGGTAGACAAAATAAGTTTGGGAACTTCTGAACTAGATGAAGCCCGCAACCTCGAAGCGTCAAAATTCGTTTATCGTGCGAGAAACATACATTTTTCCAGGATAAGAGTATCCTATGTCCTTTCTCGGAACTCAAAGTATCTCCATACCTTTCAGCAAAATCAGTTTGGCGCTTTTGGGCGTAAAGAAGTTACAGACTCTTTTGCATTTAAGATAACAGTATGGAAGTACGGATGATCAAGCTTCATTACTGCATACTTGTCTGTTAATTTAATGTCTGAGCTTCATTAATTTGAGTATCTGAGACACAACAACGTAATCATTATTTCATAATCATTTTATGAACAACAATTATACGGCGCTCAATTCCATTAAGTTCGCTGCAGTGAGCCCTAAATGCTAATTACAAATTATTCAACGACTATTAATTACAACCCGTATTTATTTGTAATTGCATTCGTATTTATACAATTTAATTTGTAAAATTATATTTTAACGAGCTCCAAATTACACAATTTATGTAATTATACGATAACTATGCGAAAGCTCATTTCGTTACGTAACTAATATAGTGTACGCACTCCCGGTTCTCTTTCTGTTGGCCTATTCAATTCATATTACAGTATAAGCCAAAAACAATAATGCTGTTAATAATTATCCTAGTATGTAATAGATTTCTATCCTCACCTAATTTAAGAGAGGCCCGAATTCTACTAGACATAATATATTTTGATTTTATTGTAAGTAGTATCTTATGCTGTGATTTTATATTTTGTTTTATAGAGGTGGCATAGTCGGTCACCGACAAACCCCCTTTAATAAATAGATTAAAAAAAACAATTTTCCTAAACATTTTCCCAAATATTATGTATTCTGCTGCTATAACACAACATGCATTGCCGTTTTAAGCCTCGTCTGATCTTATTTTGGTGTGAACTGAGTCACGATGTTTATTTTCTGCTCATACTCTGTACGTTCTAAAGCTTGAGAATGAGAAACTTCACGTCCATCTCGTTACGTAATTTATACCCTTTTAGTAGGAGATACGGCCATAGAATGACCTTCACCCATCGTATTACGGGATGAAAATGATTTTTTTATAAAATTAAATATGTTAAAAAAATTATTTACAGGAGGTTGTCTGAAAAATTTGGTGCAAAGTGTAATTAATTAATAATTAAAAAATGTTTTTTTTTTAAACATTACATTCATTCCCTTACGCAAAAAACTGTATACTAATCGAAAGCATGTAGCTCATAGAATATGCAAACGCTGGGTTGACTTTTTTTTTCCGGTGCAATTATGAGGTAGGCAGCTATATACAGGTAAATCGATACTAGTAATTTGCAACGATCCAGTTACGCGATAAACCTTATATCAAAATAAAGATAATTTTATTATGAATATAATGACATAAGGTTGGCTGCAAAAAGTTGGTGCTAAATCCCGGTTGTTGATTTTTGAAAATCGTAATATTCGTGCGGTTGAATACGTGCGAAACAGAGGTCCGAGGAACGTATCCAGTGCGATAGAAAAGGACGCAGCATTGCAGCTGTGTGTCGCTCAATCGTTGTCAATTCTATGTGACTTCATGCGACGGATCCTCAATCTGTTAAATTACAACCTGAAAATTGTGGTTGGTATCTTGATGGTTATCTACAACCAACAGGATTCATTGGGGACCAAACGCCTTTAACAGTACAAGATATTGCTGAAATGACAGAAGACGAAAATAGTGACGAATGTTGTGAACTTGAAGATACAAGTTTTATTTCCGATGAATCAGACCTTGAATAATGTAAATTAATAAAAAAAAAATTTAATCTAAATATTGTATTTATAATAAAATTAAATTTTTGTACAAAATTAAAGCGTTGTATTTCATGTTTGTAATTTATGTTTGATTAAAATTTTTTTCGGAAAAACTTTTGATTTTTTGCTTTGTCCGACAGTTAGCGCTTCAACCAAATTTAAAAAAAATACTTTATATACTTAATATGGCAAAGAAACGTTTGCCGGGACAGCTAGTATATATATATATATATATATATATATATATATATATATATATATATTTAATTTACATAAATGTACTACATACATAACTTTATCATTTTGTACAAAAATGCATTGCCGGATGCTCCGAAATAATGCTCAACACTTACTGTAGTCTATCGCTATCTTCCTCAATTTCACAAACAAAGAGCATGCGTACTCTCTTTCTTTCGACGATTGAGCGACACACAGCTGCAATGCTGCGTCCTTTTCTATCGCACTGGGTACGTTCCTCGGACCTCTGTTTCGCACGTATTCAACCGCACGAATATTACGTTTTTCAAAAATCGACAACTGGGATTTAGCACCAACTTTTTGCAGCCAACCTTATGTCATTATATTCATAATAAAATTATCTTTATTTTGATATAAGGTTTATCGCGTAACTGGATCGTTGCAAATTACTAGTATCGATTTACCTGTATATAGCTGCCTACCTGATAATTGCACCGGAAAAAAAAAGTCAACCCAGCGTTTGCATATTCTATGAGCTACATACTTTCGATTAGTATACAGTTTTTTGCGTAAGGGAATGAATGTAATGTTTAAAAAAAAACATTTTTTAATTATTAATTAATTACACTTTGCACCAAATTTTTCAGACAACCTCCTGTAAATAATTTTTTTAACATATTTAATTTTATAAAAAAATCATTTTCATCCCGTAATACGATGGGTGAAGGTCATTCTATGGCCGGATCTTAGACTATTTAATTCGGACATTGTCATCCGGTCTACCTTTCTTTATCCCAGTATATACAGGCATGAGATGGGTCAAAGGCTGTAATTGTTAGATGTGTCGCATGGTATAACTGACCAATAGACCTGGCAAAATGCTTGAGCTGTTACAATAATATTGTTAATAATAAAAAAAAACTGTTTAACAGGCGACATCTTATCCGGCCTTGGATGATAAGATGCAACACAGGAATTGTTTTTAATCAGGATCATCATATTTTATCACCATCTTTGTGTCGCGGTTAAAAACCTTAGCTTTTGTTTAGTGAAACTTATTTCACCTTCGTTCTTTTACATAAGTACGAATAATAATTCACTTTCTTTTCGGATTACCAGGTAACTTTTTTCTAAGTAATCCTCTATGATAAAAATATTGGCATCCACAACTATTTTACATTGCGTATTTCGTCAGTCAATAGGGCTTCCTGCCATATCTACGAATTTAAATCTTCTCTGGGGGTAATCTTCCGAAAATTAATTACGAGCAACGCCTTCAGGGAACTACGTATTACACAAATTACTCGACCTCCTCGCCTTAGGACATATTTTACTTGAATTTACAGTTGCGCCATACTAGGGGATTCGTATTACGATTAAATGTTACGTAAGGGTCTAAACACACTAGGCTGAATTACGCCGACGTGAATTCCGCCGCGTTTACGCCGCGTTTCAAATCCATACAAAATATGGGCGGAACGCGACAGACGACACACTATGCAGAAATACCGTAGTGAGCCGAATTCCCGTCGAGCCAAGTCGAGCGTAAAGTTCGGTAGCGATTCGGCGGTAATAATAGGGGAGGTAGTGCTTTTGTTTACTAAGTGATTTCATACCGGCCAAATTTTTGTCCAGCGGTAGCATTAATATTTATCAATCAATATAATCAGCGTCAGTCGCCGCACCCGTGGTGGAATGTTAACTGAGAGTATTTCAAAGTTGTAAAAAAAAGTTGCGAAAAGTGATTTTATACCGAATGAAACTTTGATGGATGATTATTGAGGTCATGTTTAACCAAAAAATCACCGTCAGCCGTATTGCAGACGGGGGATTCAACGTCAGTCGCGTTACTGAACATGTAAAAAATTTTTGAATATAAAGTCATTTTATACCGAATAAAATTTATACAGGTGAATAATTAAGAGGTCAGTCGCTTATACGATGGTGGAAAAGCCGTCAGCCAGCGATGTAAGTTTTGACCAATATAGCCCTACTATCGCACTCAATGTATCCGAGGGAGTCGCGTTGACGACATTTCCACCTGCAAACTGTTTGAATTAACCATAAAATTATCTCACATAGCTATTTTAAGTAATTAATTCGATAGTCAATATTTGTGAAGAAAAATTATATACATATTACTTTAAAAGTGTCATCTGTTGTTATATACTAAAACTACACCCATCGAACCTAAACGTGTATAATCTGGATATGCACCTTTATTGGGCGCGAATTAGGATCTTTTTAATGTCAATTCAATTCGATTCCCAACAACAACTTTGAGATGCTTTCAATTTTTATTCCACCGATTTTGAAGAGGCTGACGATCAAAGCTAACAGCTTTGATCGTCAGCCGTTACAATAATAGTAGTGGAATACTATTATTGTAACGATTTTCGCTCGATATGAAATTACTTTTTAAACAGAGCGCGACCTCCCCTACTATAATGTTTTGTATAGCAACACACTATACGCGACGAAATTATCAAAACCGAACATAGGAAATCCATCCAACCTTATCTCCAAAGCGTTAACGCACACATTACATCTGAGAATTTTAAATACTCACTTCCGCGCGCGTTCCGCAACGGAAATTACGCCGCGCGGCTCTTCGCGTACTTTATAGTGTATCGCATCAGACGTAAGCGGCTGAACGTAATTTCGGCCACGTAAATTACGCCGGCGTAATTCAGCCTAGTGTGTTTAGCACTAACACTCATTACACTGTATTGTAGTTTATTGTGTTACTGTGTTAACTTTGGGATAAGTTTCTCTTCGAATGTAATACTCATTTGAAAATCATACAATAATACCCTAGTGGCTTGTTCATCACGTTTGCAATAGCTCATTAGAATGCGAAATGATTATTATCAAATAATTAGCTTCAAATATTGAATTAATTTATATGAACACAAATTCGAAGAAGTAATAACGCACTGTATAACAAAAAAGCTACTAACTCATTCCTAAAAGTTTATTGCTACAGTAAAAATAATATGAAACTTAACATTCAAATATTGATGAAATGTACCGGAAAGTTCCGAAGCACTGGAACTATTTCAGTTAAAGTTTTAATAATTCACTTGATTTAATGTAATTTCACGGAGAAACCGCAAGTGAGCTTACTTGTGCGGTGGCGGTGCTCGCGGTATGAATGGCTCGTTTGACACTGTTTTTAAAAATCAAATCTCGTATATTTTCATCCAAGGTAAACAAAAGTATAAGTTGATTCATCTCCAAGCTAAACGTAACCAGTACTATTGTAAAATTGCTAAGAATACAAAAAAATCGGTTGTCTGTAAAGTCGGTTTACTGACGATAGTTGAACGTGACAACGTATGACATTGTCACGTTCAACTATCCTTAACCCCTTAACCCTCGCTTCCGAATCTCTATAAATAGAAACAAACTTTTTCGACTGTAACCTAAAGTTATTTCGATGTATTTCTTATTTTCGACCTATGCAAAGAACAAAGTTAAATATCACCAAAGTACTTTTATTGTATTTTTTACTGCTATCGGATCTCTACATTTTATAAAAAAAAATTAATTTAAAAATGTTACGTAAAAAAAATAGTTACTACAAGTGTCACCTCACTACCAACTTCGAGTAGCAAGATATCGACAATTGCAGCACTTACGTCAGCGTCTTGTTGGCCCAGCGGGACAAGCTAGATATCACAGCGCCAAGTTCCAGGATCGCGTCCACGCGGCGGCAATACTTACTTTTCACTTTCTTTAAAATATAAGCATCGCTCACTCAAGTAGGACTTAGGAGAGAGACGGATGTCGAACGCTGCCGAACGCAAAGGTCGATTGGTGCTTCCTTGTCGCTCGTTCCGCGCTCTCGCTTGCACTTCATGCCTTATGTGGAACGCCTCAGAGCGAGGTAACGACACATGAATTGTCATGTTTTTCGGGCGCGCACCCCATATCGAATTATAAGACGTTATCACGTCAAAATATGTGACGTATTAGTATAATTATTGCATTATATCGGATCATACAAATAAAAATAACAGTACAAACAGAGATATGTACTATTATTTTGACTCGTGATCTAAAAGCTTTTTTATAAATATAAGTTTTTCTCGTTTTTAATTTTACAATTTCACTAATATAGTATTGAGATAAAAAAATCCTACCCAAAATAAGCTTGATAATATTAATTCAATATATTATGCTAAAAGCTGAGGTATCCAAATCAATGACATCAACGCAAACATGACCCCTTCCAGGCCCCTTCAGAGAGCATGTATAGATTCTTGGAGGCTTTCGGCAAAAGGGTATGTGGTCAAATATACACAAGAGTACCTGAGGTGTACCTGGAGAGTGTAGAGCCAATCGGTTAAATATTTACGTACCGGAGTGGATCGGAGATGCTTTTAATGTGCTGCCTGGCTCGGGCGTACATATTTAATGACGATGTAATCACTGCTGGATCCGACGAGACAATTAATAATGCCCGTAATCAGGACGGTAATGTAAAGCATTATATTATTAGCGGTTGTTAATAATATAATGTATTAGAATAATAATTATTATTGTCACACAGACCTAATATTACGATGGAATTGTCCGTAGTTTTTCGTTAAAGCAACTTTTTTGGAAGCATGCAATAAACATATTCTGGGATTGGAAATTCGCTTTGCTATAGCAAAGCGAATTCTCACCGTAGTTTTTTCACCTTTGTGCGATCGTGATGATATTTTTTTGTAGATGTGCTATACACGAATGTATTAAAATATAGTTTTTACATCATTTTATGCAAAAACAACATGAGGTGCATTCATACTTCTGGCTTCTAGGCGAACATGCATTTCGAATCTCGTAAATAGTAACAGTTGTCACTTATTTTCCCAGTCACCTTCATCACGCGACGAGTCGATGCGATAAATCAAACGTCCAGTCGCTGGGGACCATAAATACCCCGTCTGACGGTCTGCGAGACCCGAGGTAATGAGATGAGGGAGTGGGCCTGCAGTGACAGGTTATGCATATATCATACACGTTACCGAGCAAAAGTTGACTTGGGCGCATTGGGAGTGTGTATGTTGAAATCGGGGTAAGTATTTTATATAAAAATTATGATATATTTTAAGGTTCTAATTCTGATCTTGTTATCTCAGTTATGGCTTCATACAGTAGAATAATATAATTGTGTTGCATGTACGATTTTTTGAGTTTTTCTCACTTTGTTTGAAAGAGCCGACAGTATTATTCTAGGACAAGAAACAAGAAAAATAAACGACAGCCAAACCATCGTAAAACAAATTATTTTTAACGAAATTCGCATCGTTTCTAAATAATAATCACGAAGGCTATCCGTAACATTATTATTCGAGACTGTGACAAAGCTATCTAAAAAGTTAATTAATTTTGTATGTAAATTGAGTGAAATTTTATAATGGAGCTACGGGCGGAGATAATGAGATTGTAGAGTTCGCGTAACTCGCTAATTCGCCATTCAAATTATTTTCACGAAAAAATTGTAAAATGTCATTATCAGTTTAATTAAATATTTGTATCTCACTGTTTTTTTTTTCGGGATAAAAAGCTGCTTGATTAACCTGCCAAATTAGTATATTTTCAAACTATAATATTATGTTTGTGTAATTATAATTCGCTGAGTTACTAATACGTAAATGAATGTTGCCTGTCTCCCTGCATATTATAATTATCTACTGATAAATTTTCTTAAAAAAATGTCGTGGAACATACTTTAGATAGGTTACAGGATATCTTAGGATCGAAGATATTTTTACGATTAATACGCACACAACCCAAAATTCATATGCCTGCTAAAAATATCAAACATGAAAATTCCATAACCAGTTTACGGCGCGGCGGTTTTGACCCCACCATAATTTTTTATATGTATCGTTTCATTTCCGTTATACATACGAATGTGAGGAGAACGCGCTCGTTACACGTCATTAAGCGATACTTTACAGCAGACGGTCCTTGAGACCGCCTCCCCTGCCTGTAGTATCGGCTCACATACAGCCACTGGAAGGGTTAACCGAAAATCTTATGTTATGCAAAAGTTTTGAGGAATAGAGGGTTAACCTAGGCTGTTGCTATAGTTTGTAAATTTTATAGACCATGTTCGTTATATAATGAAAGTAAGGTATATTATAAATACTGATGGAAATAGGAATTATAATATCTATAGATATCTCCAATGTTTGACGATTACGAATTGCAATAGAAAGCTTTAGAATCGCTTGATGAAATAACTACTGGGTTAGATGCACTCTTAGTCAATTTTCTTTCAAGCATTAATTTAATACTACCATATTTTACAACAATATCCATACTAATATCCATACTTAATATTATAAATGCGAAAGTGTGTCTGTCTGTCTGTCTGTCTGTCTGTCTGTCTGTCTGTCTGTCTGTTACCTCTTCACGCTCGAACCGCTGAACCGATTTTGCTAAATTTGGCATGGAGGTTTTTTGAGTCCCGAGAAAGGACATAGGATAGTTTTTATCCCGGAAAAATGTACGGTTCCCGCGCGATTAATGAATTTTTGCGCAACAAAGTTGCGGGCATCATCTAGTATATATTATATAATCGACAAGGTTCAATCAGCACACAGTGACTTTTGAAACTAATTTTGTTTGTATAGTGCACTTGATAGACATTAAACAGCTGTTGTATACAGTATTGAGACCTTTTAACAATGTCACCAATGTGCCACAAGATTGACCTATTCCAGTGCTCTATATCCGCAGTGCAGGTTCACTAACGCAATTTTTGTAACTAAACGTATGGCACATTAAATAAAATTCGCTCCGAGCTAATTCATGCAAATGGTATGTCGCCCTTTATTAATTCAGCCCAACTCCTAAATTCAGATCCAATTAAGCTTCGGCCACGTTTTTAACATGGATTTTTAATAAATTATAAGGTTCTAATATATTTTAATCCAAAACAGTGTAATAGAAAATCCGCAGATCCTTCAGCTTTTTGAAAACTAGTTCTTTTAGATTTTTTGAAGAAGTAATAACAATAATTGTTAAAAATGCAGCCTAGCCTTGACGGAACGGCTGTTTAGAAGACTTTCCATCGTCATGAAATATAGGGGGTTTCGGGGGCGATAAAACGATCTAGCTAGGAATCATTTTTAGAAAATGTCTTTTTATTCGTGTTATATCGAATACCGAGCGAAGCTCGGTCAAATAGCTAATAATAATATTAAACATGGCCGGCTTCCAAACGTATGAACGTATAAACGTTTTTATGTAAGTTTTCTGAGTGTTGAATAGAAGCCCTATCAATGCACGCCCTAAGACCTTTTTTATCAAGTTATGTGTAACAATATAATAATAGCTCGCGCACCGGTTTCAGTGACAGTGGCCGGTTTCATTGAAACCAGGCCAGCTACGCAGGAGTAATTTTACAGTGCCCAATTAGTGTGTGCGCAGTACACAAGAGCACTCTCTATTGCTTTACTCTCATAACCCAGTGGGACGGCAGATCGACACGACCGGCGAGAGATCAGGCGCAGGATAAACTTTTTACATGTCCATCCGACGCATGGATCATCTTACTTGTCAGACAATCAGGTGATCCGCCTGTAATGTCCTAACCAAACTTGGAAATATCATGTTTCCAACGCGGGAATCAAACCCACGACCTCCGAGCCAAGAGCCGCACTCTATACCACTAGACTACGGGGGCGTGTGACAATATCCTATGTAATGAAAATACATACCTACAATGAAACACATAATACTTATTCAATTTTCTTTCGCTTCTGGACAATGAAAGTTGTACAATGTTCACAACACTGTCATTAAACCTAATATGTTACGTGTTTTATAAGTTAAAATAGAAAAAAAGCGACATCATGAAAATGTGACATAGAAAATGCACAAAGGAAAGGAAAAGTCCTTTGGAATGTAAAAAAGTTTGTGACGAATTTTCTTATGCGAGGAGAATAAAAAGACACTTTAAATCTAAAATAAATAAATTTTAAATTTCTGGTGTGGCAATTCATCACAAGAATCATACAATTCTGCGAGACTAAAACTATACTACACCCTTTCCTGGTGCTCAAATAATCTGTAAAGAACAATGGCAAAATCGTACCAGGTGGGCGGTGGCGTCCCGATATGCCATTAGTAGCAAAAATAAGAATCGATGCCTAATATTTTAAGGCATCGAAAATCATTAGAAATGTATCTATAAATAGCCACAAAAAAAATCAATATATTTTAGTTTCGTTATGTTCTGACAGTCGGCAATCATTCGCATTCGTTCTATTTTTTGGGTAATACTCTAGGAAAAATTTAAATAATTAGAAACGAGATCGCCGAATATACACTTGTAGGCTACACCGTACTCGGGAAAAAGGTAGTTCTTAAGTCTAACCCCAAATAATTATTGTAAACGTTATTAATTATTATAAAAAATCGTGGCTATATAGACATAATTCTCAAACGGAATTATGTTTAGAGCATAAGAACAATCAAATCTAACTATAGTTTATTTCGGGACATCAAAAATAAAAGTCGAGTCCAGCTCCTATACAAATTTAGCCATGATTCTTTAATTAAAATCGGTTTAGCGGTTAATACTTACGTTAAAATGTAACACAGAAATGTTACAATTTATAATATTATTAATTCGCTTACAACATAACCTTTGTAATATGTAAAATAGTAAGTTTAAACCACAGTAATACTGGGCATAAAACACAATAATCGTAGTTAAAAATTTCACCTAAAGGCTTTGTTGTGTATTAAGTACTACGAAATTTGTACTAAAACTAGTGTTTTATGGGCTATACTTTTTTGTGGCACAATTCCGTTTTAGCTTTGATACTGTTTATATTTTATGCCAAGAAATAAAAAGGCATTGTGCAAACAACACGATATCATTCTATATTATGACGTACATAAAAAACACATTATATGTAAGTCAATTAGAGAAATTACAATGAAATAAGAATAAAAAAGTGTTTTTATTACATTGTGTGTTGTGTTCGTTGCGTTTTTAGTGTAAGTACTAAGAGAAAATAGTGTTTTAGGTGAAGGAATATTAGCTTTATGATTTGTTTTCCCTTAGAGTAGACGGATATTTTGTAAGAGGACCTATTATTTCTTTAATCTTTTTTAAATATCATCAAAAAGTAAAATAATGTGCAAATACATATTAAATAGCGGCATTACTGGCTAAGGATCAGCGCTGCATCAATAACTAGCATCAAGAAGCTGTATTTGTAAACATGTTTTAATCCAGACCCACCCGAAAGAAGTCGGAGCTACTGCGGTAATGTATAATGTATAATATTATATGCATTTACAACTTTTGACTGCACCAAGAATTAACATTTAACGACTATAGTATTCAATGTAGCCATTGATAGAAAACGTATAAATTTTACGTCTAAAACTTCAGTAAGCAAATCCTCAGGCCCAATTTCACCAACGTCTGTTAGTGCTAAGAGCTTGTTAAAACGTCATTGCATGTCTTCTGTTTAATTCCTATGAAAAACGAAAGAAGTGTGATACTAATTCGAGTATTTACTTTAACAGTCGTTGATGAAATTGGGCCTTACGTAATGATTAAAGTCTGAGTGTCTCACAAGTTAAATTGAAGACACCGAAGAGTATTTTTGCATGTGACAAAGGCCACGCAAATGTTCGGGGAACTTCGCTGTCTTGTCAGAGCGGGTCTTAAATTAATATGAATCTCTAATTTGAGCGTCACACGTGTTGCGAACTTGCAACTTTCCAGACTATGCCAAATTGGATAAACATGTACGCTGTTAGGCTCCCCGACTGCGAAATACGTGGCCGAACTCGCCAAACAATCGTCAGCGGTCGCGGCAAAAAATTTTGTAAACAACCTCTGCAGCTCGCTTGATTTAATTTTATTTGATTTCTGATGAAGGTTGTCTTTTTAGGGTTCCGTAGTCAACAAGGAACCCTTATAGTTTCGGTCTGTCCGTCCGTCTGTCTGTCTGTCTCTCCGCGGTTTTACTCAGAGACTATAAGACCTACAAAGCTGTAATTTGGTATGAATACACATATTAATGATGGCAACAAAATGGTACATGAAATCGTAAGTTTTTTGTATGGGAGCCGCCCTTAAATTATTATTTTATTTAAATATTATTTCTAATTGTTAAAGTACACATATAATTAAGGCTTTTGTGAAAATTTCAAGTGCCTACTTGTTGTCATCGTTGATACCGAGCAAAACATGTTTGAAAAATTACGTTTGTTGTATGGGAGCCCCCCTTAATATTTAATTTATTTTGTTTTTAGTATTTGTTGATATAGCGGCAACAGAAATACATAATCTGTGAAAATTTCAACTCTCTAGCTATTACCGTTCTTGTGTTACAGCCTGGAGACAGACGGACAGACATCGAAGTCTCAGTAATAGGGTCCCGTTTTTAGGGTTCCGTAGTCAACAAGGAACCCTTATAGTTTCAGTCTGTCCGTCCGTCTGTCCGTCTGTCTGTCTGTCTGTCTGCGGTTTTACTCAGAGACTATAAGACCTACAAAGCTGTAATTTGGTATGAATACACATATTAATGATGGCAACAAAATGGTACATGAAATCGTAGAATTTTTTTTTTTTATGGTACCTCCCCTACACATCAAGCGGGGATGAAATTTTTTTTCGCGCCCACTCCATCGTGTAGGGAGTCGTTGAATAGGTTTCTTAAAAATATTGCGAGTATTCATAGATCATTTTCCGATTTAGGGATGTGTTTGTGAAATATTAAGTTTTAAAGTGGAAGAAATCGTTAGAGTGCAGTGTCCCCTCCTTCTACCAGCTAAACGGTTGGTTCTGGAAATGTGAAAAAATTCACGGGAGTAGGAAATATGCTGAATTTAAAAGGAAAACTATCACGGCTAAGAAGGCTTCATAAGTTATTGAGTAATAGTCGATCAACTAAAAAAATGTATTCGGCGAAGTATACTCGTAAATTGAACTTTTCGTTCAAATTCCTTTGAAAGTAACTGAGATGATGTTGTTAGTAGTGTAAAACACGCTATAAATATACGTTCATTGACCATAAAAAAATTGACAAAAACTAGCAGTACTACGGAACCCTATATTGCGCGTGGCCCGACACGCACTTGGCCGGTTTTTTCTTCATCGTGTTTTCGTTTTTTTGTAAGTGTGTAGACAAAATGTGACTGTTTTTCTAAAGTGCACAAATTATAAAATATTTCATTTTATTTTAATATATCTACTTAAATATATTTATAACAGGCATTGTTACTGTATCAGAAAGAGATTCACGTAGAAAAGAAAGCTCCATTCTAGGAATTAATCAAATTATTGTGGATTACTATAAAATATAAATGTTAAATCTACAAACCCAGATGAGTTTTCTAGACGGGGAATCAGATTTTAAATACATGCGATTGAAAATGCATTAGAATCCCGTATAGTGCGTTGCAGCACAGCGCGTTTGCAAATGAACGCGACTATAATACTAATAAAGATTGCATTGTTGCTGCAATGCCGAGAAACGTTAAAGAAACAGATTTTATCCGATATTATTATCATTACTATTATAAGCTTATTTCTATTCTAGTAATGTGGAATTCATTTCTATGCAAAAGAATTCACGTTTTACAAATCTTATTAGCGTACTTCACTGGTATTATTTTCGTTACAGAATATGAATATTATCCGAGTACTATCCGAGAAGTTGGTTCATAGGACCTACGACATAGTTGACGGACCTTCGTCATTTGGTCGGACTAAGTCAATTCCATGTTAAATCGTGATCTTTCGGCTAGATTTGACATAGCACAACCAAATTACGTTGGTCTGCCGTCTGCCAAATCAACTTCTCCGATAGGACATAACTCGACAAGTTGATTTTACAACTTTTAGTAGTGCCGTATTCAACCAATGCGGGGCCCGTAGCACGAGCTACGAGCGGTACTACGAGTACGATGACATTTTTTTGACTGCCAATTTATATTTTATTCATATGATATTTAAACCGCCAGTCCACCGCAGCGCACGGAGAGACTACGCACGTGCGTCAAACTTCGCTTTGCGTACGAATTGACGTAGTCAAAGTAATAAAAACGTGCGCCGCGGGGCCGTGCACAGCGTGCGCCGCGGGGCCGTGCATAGCTTGCGCCGCAGTGGAATAAAATAATAAATAAATAAATAAAAATTTGTTTATTATCTCACCACAAAATCAATACAATGTTATGTAATACACACTAAACAAACTTGTGTTAGATTTATGAAATTTATTTATATTATTGACTGACATTTTACAACATTTTTATAGCTTCAAGTCATATTATGATTTTTAATTTTAATCAATAATTTTCATAATTATATCCTAAAAAAAAAATGTTTAATTTTATTTTTAAAACAAATAAATTGCATTAACTATTTTATTTATTTTAGTATAATTATTTATAAAGATTTGTTGGTTATTATGTAAATAATTTAACAGGAAGTTATACTTATTAAAATTGAAATTAACTAAGAATGTATAATTGTTTTGTACGTGTATATTATAAATCATAATTTATTCTGTAAAGTTATTTTGACATGAGTAATGATTTTTGGAACAAGTGTTGGGAAATATTAAATTTAAATGATATTGGAATGTCATATCCGGTAACAGATCGTTGGAGGGAAAAGTGAGGGGGAAATACTATAAAAGTTCCTGCTTCGCCACAAACGGAGGTTCTTTCATCCTGAAATTTATGGAAGTCGTGTCTCTAGTGTACTAGTGCTTAACAATAAAAGTTTAACAGTATTAATTAGTGTATGCAAGTGAAAACAGTGAGTTAATTGTGACAACGTGAATTATAAAGTGAGAAGCAATTAATAAATGAATAAAGTGTGCAGTGTGTTTGGCTGTTTTATTTCAATTCAGAAGCGGTACGCCACAAAGGAAAAATAATCCTACGTGGTATCTCACGCCCGAAAATGTCGGAAGAACGAACATCACGGAGCCCCAGCGTTATATTAGGGCGATCAGGACAGAGGATTTCCAACGCTGTATTTGGGGTATCGGCTTCAAAGAATCCTAGTGTTCCGGAAGAATTCACCAGACGCAGCCGAGCCAGAACACGCGAGAGGATGAATCGTTCGGTGGTAAACTCTCATCACCGAAACAGAAGATCGCCGTCTTCAAATTCGCAAGTCGGCAGTAGAAGTTTTCGGTCCAGGTCTCGAAACAGGTCAGCCACTAATCATAATGAACATCGTGAGCATAGATCTGTACACCGTAATTATAGAAGACATGAACATCGTCGCTTAGAAACTCCATCTAGAAGTAACGATAGATTACGTAGCCCAATTAGTCATCGGTCTCGAAGTACAAAATATTATGATGAGTATTGCGATGATGAGTATAATGGTAGCCGTAGCAGATACGAATATCGTAGATTAGAAACTCCAATTAGAAATAACAAAAGTAGATCACGTAGTCCAGTTTATAATAAAAGTCACTATAATTATACTAATGTCGAGTTACTTAAATGTATTAAAAATTCATTAGAAACTATTTCGGCTACAAATCCTCATGTTAAAGAAAGATTTACTAATATAAACGTAGTTCCAGAATTTGATCCGAAGGTCAAAAATCAATCCATATCCACTTGGCTAAATAAAGTAAAAGAATGTTCGGAGATTTATGGTTGGGATAGTAAGCAGATAGCTCATTATGCTCTTCCCAAACTAGCGGGTACAGCAAAGAGATGGTATGAAGGGCAACCATCTTTACTACTTTCATGGGAAGAATGGTCTGTGAAGCTTAAATCAGCTTTTCCGTCTTACGAAAATTATGGTCATTTACTTTCTGAAATGTTATCAAAGAAGGCTAAATTTGGTGATGATCTTGAAGAATATTATTATGAGAAATTGAATTATTTAAATCGTTGTGGCATTACTGGAAAGAATGCTATCGACTGCATTGTTTATGGTATTGAGGATAGGTCAATACGGTACGGTGCAGAAGCAGTAGGATTTGAAGATGCTGATAAGTTGTTAGGTTATTTAAGAGGTGTTAAGCATGAACGAGTAGATAATAAAAAACCAATTCGCTTTGTAAATGAAAATTCTCGTAAGATAATAAAAAATGTAAATAGAGAGGTAAAATGTTTTAACTGTCATGAAATTGGACATGTAGTATCAACGTGTAAAAAGCCAATTGTCAGATGTCAAAAATGTAACCGTGTTGGTCATGATAATCCACAATGTAATAAGCCTCTTTGGTCAATGAATTCTGAAGTTAAGACATTATGACTAGATGAAAGTGATAAAATAGATAAAGACAAAAAGTTTATTAAATCACTTGAAGTTAATAATACATTAACGTTAACAGGATACGTAGATTTTGGAAGTCAGTGTACATTAATTAAAGAGTCTATTATAAATAAATTAATTTCATCTAAAACATGGAAACTAGACAATTTACCATCACTAAAGGGTTTCGGAAATACTTACGTTAGGGCTTTAGGTAGAAGTAATATAATTTTAAAGATTGATAATGCTAAAATTGAAGTAGAGGCAATAATTGTTCCTGATCATTATTTAAACTATGATTTACTAATCGGTCAAACTGCTACAGAGCAACCACACGTGTTTGTATTTAAATCTAGCACAAAGTTATTTATTACGGATAGTCAAAATTCGGACGGTCAACGATTTATTTTGAAGTCTCTTCAATCGATTAATATATATGGCTGTGTCTCAATCAAGGTGTTTAGTGATGAAGAAAATTTTTCTGGTACAGTTTTTGTAGAAAATGGTTATCGATTTAATTTTTCTGTTGAGGTTGGTGCTTATGAAATTAAAAATGGTTATGGTTATTTAACTATTAACAATTATGAAAACAACGAAATTAAATTAGTTAAAGGTCAGATTTTAGCTCGAGCTTTTGTTAATAACATTAAATATATTAATAAAATACAACAGGTATTCAATGAAGCTCCTTTGGTATTAGATGATCTTAATATTAATGATAGCATAAATAACCACCAAAAATTGCAGTTACTAAACACTTTGAATGAATACCGTGATTGTTTTGCCCTGAATTTGACAGAATTAGGACAATCAACAATATCTGAAATGGATATTCAACTATCGAATAATGAACCGGTTGTTTATCGCCCATAATATAGACTTAGTCATTCAGAAAGAGAAGAAGTTAGGTTATTAGTTGAGGACTTACTAAAAAATAATATAATTAGGGAATCTCAGTCTCCATACGCAAGTCCAGTGTTGCTGGTAAAGAAAAAAACCGGTGATAAGCGTTTATGTATAGATTATCGAGCCCTAAATAAAAAGACCATCAAACAACACTATCCTTTGCCGCGCATAGAAGATCAGATTGATCGTTTAGCTGGAAATAATTATTTTTGTGCTTTAGATTTGGCGTCAGGTTATAATCAGATTCCTTTAACGGAAAACAGTAAAAATAAAACCGCATTTGTTACACCCGATGGACAGTTTGAATTCAATAGAATGCCTTTTGGACTAGCAAACGCGCCTGCAGTTTTCCAGCGAACTATCAATTTGGTCTTGGGGAATTTGCGGTATAACATTGCATTGGTATATATGGATGATATATTAGTACCAAGTAAAACATTTGAGGAAGGAATCGAAAGATTAAAAATTGTTTTACAAAAATTTAGAGAGGCCGGGTTAACATTGAAGCCACAAAAGTGTTATTTCTTTCAAAATAAGGTTGATTATTTAGGATTTGAGGTTTCTAGTGAAGGTATTAGGCCAGGTAATAAAAAAATTGAAGCCGTTAAAAAATTCCCTAAGCCTAAAGATGTTCATAACGTAAGACAATTTATAGGACTCGCTAGTTTCTTTAGGAGATTTATTAAAAATTTTGGTGAATTGGCGCGACCACTCACGTTTTTGTTAAAGAAAAATTCTCCTTGGTTATGGTCACAAGCTCAAGAAGAATCGTTTGAAAAATTAAAACATGCACTTGTATCAAGACCAGTACTGGCACTATATAATCCTAAGTACGAAACTCAAATACATACAGACGCTAGTAAGCATGGTATAGGAAGCATTTTATTACAGAAACAAATTGATGGACTTTTTAAACCGAAAGCTTTTTATAGCAGACAAACATCTCCAGAAGAATCCCATTTTTCATCGTATGAATTAGAAACTCTTGCTGTCATATCGGCATTATGCAAGTTTAGGACATACATCTTAGGATTAAGTTTCACCATCGTTACTGATTGTAATTCATTAAGAGCCACTTTTCTTAAACGTGACATGATACCACGAGTTGCACGATGGTGGAGCTTGATTCAAGAGTATGATTGCAATATAGTCTATAAGTCTGGGAAAGGTATGATACATGTAGATGCATTAAGCCGAAACCCCATGACAGAAGATGCTGGAATAATTAATAATATCGATTCTCGTAATATTATGACTATTACAGATGATTGGTTAGCGACTGCGCAATCGGAAGATAGTGAAATTTTACGTATTAAAAACATTTTGTCTAGTGACGATTCTAAAAATGTTGTAGAGATATGCAAAAATTTTGCGTTAAAGCGTGACAGAGTTTATAAAATAACTGATGACGGATTAAGATGGGTGGTACCGAAGGGCTGCAGGTGGCAAATACTAATGAAAAATCATGATGAGATCGGACATTTTGCATTAGAAAAGACATTGGATAAAATAAAGCAAAATTATTGGTTCCCACGAATGCGCAAATTTGTAAAAAAGTATATTAATTCTTGCTTAGAGTGTGCTCACAATAAATTACCAGCAGGTAAAAAACAGGGTTTCTTACACCCTATACCAAAAGAGCCTGTGCCCTTCCACACCATCCATATTGATCATGTCGGACCGTTTGTAATGTCAAAAAAAAGAAATTGTTATATACTTGTAATTATTGAATCGTTCACTAAATTTATTGTACTAAGAGCTGTTAAAAATACTAGAACAAATTCAAGTATTTCGGTTTTAAGAGACTATTTTGGAACATTTGGTGTGCCAAAAAGATTAATAAGCGATAGGGGAACATCATTTACTAGTACTAAATTTAAAGATTTCATTAATGAATTAGGTATAAATCATATTAAAAATGCCGTCGCTACACCTAGAGCCAACGGACAGGTAGAAAGATATAATAGAACGATCTTAGATTCAATAGCTTCTCTAAACCATGGTAAAGATGAAAGACTTTGGGATGAATGTCTTTTAAAAGTACAGTGGGGATTGAATAACACAATCAATAAGGGTACAGGTAAAACTCCAACAGAGGTACTATTTGGATTAAGATTAGAAGGTGTTAGTGATAGTAAATTAGTTACAGAAATTAATGACGACATAAATGATACAAATGATAAAAATATTAATAGTGATACATTGACTAAAATAAGGGAGCAAGTAGATAATCACATAAAAGACTCGCAAGAAAAGCAAAAGAAACAGTTTGATAACAAAAGAATAACCCCTAAAAAATTTAAAGTTGGAGATTTGGTTAGGGTAGAAAGAATGACACATACTACAGGGAAAAGTAGAAAACTTTTACCAAAGTGCTTAGGGCCGTATAGAGTTACAAAAGTTCTAGACCATGATAGATATGAGGTAGAGGATACTCCTATTACAAAAAAAGGTTCATCGAAATACACGGGTATATTCTCTATTGACAAAATGTATCCTTGGCTTTGTTTTAATAAAGATTGTGATTCGTCAATGGACAGTGATATGATGATTAAAACATTTTACTTTTTGCTTTAAGGAGTATCTTAGAGTAAATAATAGTTTAAGAGATAGGAAATTAATGTTTACAGTATTTATTGTTGATTATATACTTAATTGCTAAGTTATGATATTTGAAGATGTAGGATAAAATTGTATTTATAATCAAATGGCAATGATTTTATGTTGATTTTTGATGTGATTTTTGTTTATTAAAATATTTTTTTATATTAAATAAATTGTAATGTTTCTTTGGTCATTGATTGTAAGTGTGAAAATTAGATTACATGCTAAATATTATAATAAAAAAAAAAGCACAGTAAATGATAACTTTATTCGCAGGTAATGCTATTTTGTATGAAGTAAATTATAAATGTAAATAAATATATTAATTTCATTGTGCTTATGAAGTTTATAATCATACAACGAATATTTTAATAATCTAATTAGATTAAATCATAAATTGAATAGATTTATCAGCCACGGATTTTTTTTTGTTTTAATGAAAATAATTGTGATGGGTATATTATATGCAAGGTGCATAATAATTGGTGCAAGGTGCACATAATATGGTTACAACTAAGTTTGCAAAGCAAAGTGTATAATGTACAAAATATGTGCAAGGTGTACATATTAATATAAATGTGAACGTGCAAGGTGCACATAATGATTTTATTATTGAAATGTACAATGTGTACTCCTAATAAATAATATGTTCGCGAGGTCGCGACATTTGTCAGGATGGACGAATGTTAGATTTATGAAATTTATTTATATTATTGACTGACATTTTACAACATTTTTATAGCTTCAAGTCATATGATTTTTAATTTTAATCAATAATTTTCATAATTATATCCTAAAAAAAAAATATTTAATTTTATTTTTAAAACAAATAAATTGCATTAACTATTTTATTGATTTTAGTATAATTATTTATAAAGATTTGTTGGTTATTATGTAAATAATTTAACAGGAAGTTATACTTATTAAAATTGAAATTAACTAAGAATGTATAATTGTTTTGTACGTGTATATTATAAATCATAATTTATTCTGTAAAGTTATTTTGACATGAGTAATGATTTTTGGAACAAGTGTTGGGAAATATTAAATTTAAATGATATTGGAATGTCATATCCGGTAACAGATCGTTGGAGGGAAAAGTGAGGGGGAAATACTATAAAAGTTCCTGCTTCGCCACAAACGGAGGTTCTTTCATCCTGAAATTTATGGAAGTCGTGTCTCTAGTGTACTAGTGTTTAACAATAAAAGTTTAACAGTATTAATTAGTGTATGCAAGTGAAAACAGTGAGTTAATTGTGACAACGTGAATTATAAAGTGAGAAGCAATTAATAAATGAATAAAGTGTGCAGTGTGTTTGGCTGTTTTATTTCACTTGACACTGGTTTTGTGGGAGACTGGTGCCTAAACTAGGCGAACCTGTATTTCAGGACACCAGGATAATGAATGACGGCTTTATCTTAAAATGTCCAGCTCGGTGAAGGTTGACCAATGACGGGATCTCTTACTACGAGTATACATGATGTAACAAAACTGAGTGATAATACTTTAGGATTTGCATTTGACCCATATAAAGAGCTCACTGTGAAAATAGCAGCGCTGAAAGAGCAATTTTTTGTGATTTGTATGTTCAAGCGCCCGAGTGTCATACATTTCCCTATACAAAAGTAAAAAAAGTTATTCTTTCAGCGCTGCTACTTTTACAGTAAACTTTATACTTGGGTCTCATACACACCCTAAAGTATTATCACTTTCTTTTGTAATGTCCTAATGTCTAGCCAGACCTGACCTAAACTTATTTTCTGGAAACTAAAAAACAAAACTAAACTTGTTTTCTACCTGCGATCATTATGTAACCAAGCGGATCTAATCTTCAGACGCGTTTTAATTTTATTTTAGATGTAACATTTTAGAGGGATTTAAATAAAATTAGCGGGTAATTAAAAGCATCGCCGTGGAAAGTCAAGCTGCAGCTTAAATCAATTAGATCCACGCCAGGTCAGGCCACATTGCTTCATCGCGTTGCGTTGTTGCAACAGAATACGCAGTATAAAATATACGTTGTCACATTTGCGTTGCGTTGACGTGTAATAAACTAGACTGACAGTGCAGCGCGCTTTTGTAGTTTTTACACTTCTTTAGTTTCTACTTCTTCATTTCACGTCCATTTCTTCAAAACATTACAGACGACAACGCAATCGCATCGTTGAGGCATAGTATCACAAAACATATTATATTATACAAAACGTCAATGTTGATGATAAAGTCATGCCGCAACGCAATGGAGGAACGTAGCCTCGCTCTCAGACTTGCAATAAATCTGTTTTAGAGCCAAGACGAATCGCGTTAAGATCGCACTGAAAAATTTACTAATTCTAAAGTAACGTTGGTTCGCGAGCTGCAATTTATTCTCATTAGCTAGCGAGGATTGCTCAAAACAATCATAATAATATTATGATACGACACTACTTCTATATAGTACATATTAATGTAAGTCTATCGATCGAATTGATCAATAGATTTTTAGTTTCAGCCAATTAGAACTCCCATATTTTATTAACATTATAAATGCGAAAGTTTGTCTGTCTGTCTTGTTGTCTGTCTCTTTATTACCTCTGCACGTCAAAACAACTAAAACGATTTTGCTGAAATTTAGTATCGTGTATAATTATGGTCCCGGGAAAGGACATAGGATACTTTTTATCCCGAAAAAATGTACCGTTCCCACGCGATGTTTGGCGCAACCGGAGTTGCGATTGTCATCTAGTTAATCATAAGTTAAACGTTTACTTTGAGTGTCTAAATACACTAGGCTGAATTACGCCGACGTAAATTCCGCCGCAAATGTCAAACGCATATAAAATACGGACGGAACGCGACGGAATAGTGTGTCGTCCCTCGCGTTCCGTCCGTATTTTGTATGCATTTGAAACGCGGCGTAAACGCGGCGGAATTGACGCCGGCGTAATTCAGCCTAGTGTGTTTCGACACTAACAAAACAATATGAAAGCAGTACTAACGTTGAATTAAAATGACAGCAAAAATATTTCACGAACCGTACTCAGTCTTGTCTCAGAGACACAGACAAACGTTTAGATGAATTTGCCTGCATTGTGCAATTGTCACGATTGTGATATTTTGCTCGTCACAATCTTATTCATTGTGCTCGAAAAGATAACCCTTTTACTGCTGCTACTTTGTATGAAATTACTTCTAAAATGTGAATTGCTTTACACTAACAAAGCCCGATTAAAATTTACTTGATAAAATCGTCCCTACTAATATGATAAATGCGAAAGTGTTTCTGTTTGCCTGTCTGTTTTTCACGTCAAACCGCTGAACCAATATTGCTGGAATTTGTCATTTGAGTCCCGGCATTTCCAAATAATTTCTTATGACTATCTACAATAACTAGATTTTACCAGCACCTTCGTTTGCCGGTTAAAAACCATGCCTTACTATGATCAAGTTTTTCCGTAACTGAAAGACCGACACACTTTTAAAATATGTTCTATATTGTTTTCGATTATATGTAACATATTGTATTTTGAAGTGAAAACTTCTTTAGCGGCGTTGAGCACTTTTGTGGGATGGGTAAAAACTGTGAAACTCGCGTCAGATTCTCGTGCTGATCGAAAAACCTTGGAAAAACCGTAAGACGGTTGAAGAGTAGTGTTGTAACATCGAAATTGATTAATCGAACAATCGATGGTTTCTTTTTCGATTGTCTTTTTTTTTTTAATCGATTGTAAATTAAAAAATTCGATTTATTAAAGAAATCGATTTTCATAAAAAATGGGTTAAAAATTTAATCGATTTCAAGGGTTCCGATTAGGTAATTAAAAAAGTCGATTTTTTTAAAATCGATTTTCATAAAAAATTGGTAAAAAGGTGTAAGGGTGTTGATTAATTAAAAAAATCGATTTTTTTAAAATCAATTTTCATTAAAAATTGGTTAAAAATTTAATCGATTGTAAGGGTTTCGATTAATAAAATAATAGATTTTTTAATAATCGATTTTCATAAAAAATGGGTTAAAAAATGCACAACGTTAATAATAATCAAGTTTTCACTTCTGCCGGCACTCCCGGAGTGCAACTGTCTTTTTTTTATTGATTAACTGTTAAGTAGCAGCTAAGCTGTATGTATGGTTTATCTTTTGCTTCCAAATCAAGGATTTTTTGCATTAAACTTTTTTAACAGTAAAATTTTCCAAATGAGAATGGCCGTAAGAAAGTAAAATACAGTAAGAAGGCTGAGTTATGTTACGCAGGTGCAGGCAGGCTCCACTAATTAAGACAATCTCTTAATTGGATACTTGTCCCCTTCAATTAAAGGTTATGTACTGTTTCCCATAAGCGACATGTATTTTGCATAATATTTTATGCTCAAAAAATATAACATTTCAATATATAATTTAATATAAAATAAAAATCTAGTATACTCAACTTAACTACCACTTCAACATCAAAATTGAAATATGTAAAATAAATAATAATTTATACAATAAAATAAATGATGACAAGTATGTAACTAACAAAGCTCTATCAACTACTGACCAACATCAAAAGATTTAAATGTATAGTTCCGAAGTTATTATAATTATTATTATTAGTCTTTATTCAGAAGAACAATGTTACATATTTTATTTTACATACATGCAAAATATTCTGTTTCTGTGTGCCTCTTGGCAAAAGCCTCCCCCAACAGCTTCCACTCACTTCTCTGACATGCCACTCTTGTCCACATTTTGCCAGCCATTTGTAATATTTCATCTTCCCATCTTTTTAGAGGTCTGCCCTTTTTTCTTTTAGCCCCTCTGGGATACCAAGATGTTATTATTTTTGTCCATTTGTCTGGCCCTCTCAAAACATGTCCGGCCCACTTCCATTTAAATTTTTTAGTTTTATATGTTACATCCGTTACACCTGTCCTTTTTCTCAACTCCTTGTTTTCTATTTTGTCTATCCTTTTCTTTCCAATCATACTCCTCTCCATAGCCCTCTGCCCAACTTCCAGCATATTTGTATGAGCTTTTGTTAGTGCCCAAGTTTGGCATCCATATGTTAGAATGGGCAGGATGCATGTATTAAATAGTTTTCTTATGGTGCCTATGTTTATACTTTTGCATTTTACTATTTCTTTAAAGGACCAGAATCTTTTCCAGGCATTGCCAATTCTTTTTTGTATTTCTTTGGTTGTTGTATCATATATTGAGATGAGTTGTCCTAGGTATACATATTCAGTAACATATTCGATCACATTATTAGCTATAGTAATTATGTTAGTTGTGTTTCCATGGTCATAACTTTTGTTTTTAGGAAGTTCATTGACAGTCCGACTTCTTTACTTACTGTGTTGAGTTCTTCAAGCATGCGTTGCATTTAACTATGAGATGTGGCAAAGATTACAATGTCATCTGCAAACCTAAAGCCCGTCACAGACTTAGCTATAATATATATTGATATATTTATAGCAAGGCATATTAATCTATACTAAATTCACATGTCACAGTAATATATATTATAGCTGAGTGTGTGGTCACGCAAAAATTAGTATAGAAAATATATATTAATATGCCTAGCTATAAACATATTAATATATATTATAGCTAGGTCTGTGACGGGCTTTAGATGTGTCAGTTTTTTGCCGTTAATATTGAGGCCCTGGTCATTCCAGTCGAGTTTTCTGAACGCTTATTCGAGCACAGCCGAAAATAATTTAGGCGATAGTGGGTCTCCTTGCCTCACTCCTCTCTGTGTTTTTATTTCTTCTCCTTCTTTTTCTAGTTTTATTTTTGCAGTGGTTCCTGTGTATATATTTTTAATCAGTCTAATATATTTATGCTCTACGCCTTGGTTTTTCAATGCCTCCCAGATTTTTGTATGATCTATAGAGTCAAACGCTTTGCAATAATCTACGAAGCAGAAGTAGTAGGTCATGTTGTATTCCTTGCATCTTTCTGCTACCTGATTGACCACATGTACTATATGATCTATCGTTGAAAACGTACTTCTGAAGCCTGCCTGTTCTTTAGGCTGGTTTTCGTCTAAAGTTCTGGTGATTCTTCCTAATATTATAATTCTTGAGAATAATTTATATATGCTGGACATCAAACTGATGGGCCTGTAGTTCCCAATATCATCTCTATTGCCTTTTTTGTATAGCAGTGTTATTGTTGAAACTTTCCATTGGAGTGGTATTTCTTCTGACCTTACTATTTCGTTAAAGCCTTTGGTTAATACTGGTACGACAAGATCTTTATTTTTGTTTAATACTTCGTTGCGTATAGAGTCTGGACCAGGGGCTTTGTCTTTTTTTTTTGGGTGGTTATTGCTTTCTCAACTTCCCGTTGGATGATGCAGGGTACCTCACTTGTGTCCAGTAGATCGACGTCCACATGTGGTGTTTGTTTGGAGTACAGGCTCCTGTAGTATTCAGTGGCTATGTGGATTATGTCCGGTCTTTTTGTTTTTGTTTGTCCTCTGCTATCTGTGAGCTTGGATATCCACTCTTCTTTTTCCTGTAATAGTTCCTCATCCACATTGAGAAAACAGGAGGTACCAAAAAGGTAATAAAACCTTCCGTTCCGAAGTTAATTGAATGTAAATTTTAAAATAAGCAACTTTCCGACATGAGGGAAAAAACATATAACATAGTAATTGCAGATTTACCGCTAACATTCGCATTTTATATCGCCATTATTCGTTTCCCTTGACATTAACAAGTACAAGTAGCAATTATAAATGAAACAAAAGAAATCCACAGAAAAACAACGTAACATTTTTGACAAGATTCCGTGATGAAATTATAATTTTATTCGAACGAGGAAAAGTGAAAAACATATTGTGTTAATTACGTACAATTTTCTTGCCACGAATAATAGTGGAGTTCCCATGAAAACTTTTCTATATGCCTTATTGTATCTTTTGTGCAGAGAATTCCGAAAAAGGTCCCTTTTGTCGAGATTGAATATTTGAAAGCTACACAAAGATGAAAGCGATATCTGTTGTTTGTTTTTAAAAGCTGACAAATTCCTAACAATCGTATATCAATACAGACTTGGTCCATTGTCACCTTCTATTTGGAATCGATTTATACGACGCTTTGACATGTAAAAGGAAACATAACAGGGCATTTGTCGCCGGCACACGGCGCCCGCCACCGATAGCCTCTATGTAGAGGGGTTGCACACTGAGTGATCACTGTGGAAAATATTTCCAGTGTTTATTTTTTTACGGTTGCACTAAAAGAAATTTTATGGTACCTTAAATTTTATGAAGATTGTAATAATATACATATTATGTGACACTATTTATAATATAAAAGATAAGTTATTTAATAGCCTATTGGCTTTTAAATAATTTATCTTTTATTTTTAATATTTTGTTAATATTTGCATAACAATATTTTAATAACTGTGGATCTGCTATTGATATTATTGACACCTCGTGGTTTAAAAGCCTAGCTGAGACTAAGGGTTGTTTATTGGTGAACGTAGATTATTTTTTTTGTAAGAGAATCCTTGCCATAGAAACTTTATATGCAAAGTGCAAATTCTGAAGAACAGTAACAATTGCATTGTTCTCAAGAGTACAGTGTAAAGCCTGTCACAGACCTAGCTATAATATATATTAATATGTTTATAGCTAGGCATATTAATATATATTTTCTATACTAATTTTCGCGTGACCACACACTCAACTATAATATATATTTCTGTGACATGTGGATATAGTATAGATTAATATGCCTTGCTATAAATATATTAATATATATTATAGCTAAGTATGTGACGGGCTTTTGAAGGATACAAAAAAATAACAGGGAATAACACATTTAAAATCTTTGCCTATAGTAGTCTAGTTTTCGATTAAATTATTTTAAAAAAGTAAGCATATAGCGCCAAAAAAACGTTTTTGCCTATGGCCGAAGCCTGGGAATGTTCATGGTATACCGGTAAAGAAAACCGTTTTTCTCAAAATCTTTTCATCAGATCATTCCCTGTTCTTTGCCTGTACCCTTCAATTGTTACAGTCCTACAGGGTTCCGTCACTACAGGAATGAACAAGGTCCTTTAAATGTATATGAATATTGTATGAACTGGCCCGTGGGAGACGCTCCGCGGATAAACGCCTGTTTTAGAACCTAAACGTAAATGTTGGAATTTTTCAGTGCACATCGAGACACCTTACTGCGCACTATATTCTATTTGATGTCAGGTAAAAATTTTAACCTCCTTTTACTTACCTTATTTAAAAAACAAAGCTCAAAAGCTGTTTTGCGCTCGGTAGCCTTTTGTGTTACAAACATTTTCATACTAAAAATAACACGTATGTTATTTGAGCATACATTTTTATATTATAATCTTGAAAGGATAGGTGAAAGGGAAAATTACTGCACAAGTTTTCCAGGTAGCTTTATCTGTAGTATGAAGGTATTTTGTATAATATTATACTTAAATAGGTAAATATTTTTTCATTTTATCTCGTCACTGGCTAAATTGGCCAATATTTGTCTCAGTCATTATTAGAAATCTTCAAAGCAGTAAATATATATTTTAATCCTTCAG
Organism: Polyommatus icarus; assembly: GCA_937595015.1. Lineage (NCBI taxonomy): Eukaryota > Metazoa > Arthropoda > Insecta > Lepidoptera > Lycaenidae > Polyommatus > Polyommatus icarus. The sequence goes on along the minus strand of OW569325.1, from coordinate 18,330,546 downwards.
GCCCCGCGCGAGCACCGGTGATCACGAGAACAAAAGAATACAACGGGAATTCCTAGAACCTCCGATCGAAGGACTTATTTATTTAATAATTTATGTACACTTGTCTAGTTAACAGAGAAAAACCTTAAAATAAGAGATACATTTTAGTACAAAGGTACTACTTATTCCAATTGGAATCTCTTCCAGTAGACTTATTACAGGAAAAACTTAAAAAGAGGTAACAATAAGTAGTGCACACGACAATTTAACAATAACGTACATAATAACAAGTATAACAAAATAAAATATAATGTAAACGTAATGCTTAATAATATTTATTTAATTATTTTAATAGGATTTAACAGACAAAGTGGTAAAGTTCTTGATGATATTGCTAAGTACATTTTTCTCAGTGTATAATGGGCATACTAAATTTATTGATTAATGATTAGTCTATTTCTCTCAAACGCCAGCATGGGCCAACGTAGAAAGGCTACATATGTATTTATACTCTTCGTGACATATCGTGTGATAAGTCAATGCTATTTTTGATTCGAACTTTGTTATCATATCGACGAAAAGGATCCTGCGGAATAGAGGCATTAATTAATAACGATGTTATTCGACACAAAGTGTAAACCAGAGGGCAAAGTAATCAGAGTTACTTTGTTTTGATACAAAATATTTTTCAATACGTCAATCATTTCCGGTGGAATTAATTGATCGCGATGTTCTGGATACTTCAAACGAACTTTTGTAATTAATTTCTTTGGAAGTTCGCATTTTAACGAATCGTTATTTAGGTAATTGAGACGTTTACGAGACTAGTCTTTTAAGTAGGCACTTAAAATATTTTGTAAACAATTTCTTTGAGATCATTCACGGTTTCACTTAAGGGGGCGACTAACCCAAAATGTTCGATTTTATAATTCATTTTTATAATTGAAAATGACCCCTGAATTGTTTTATTTTCTAAATGGGCCATTCTAGTTTTGAGCCGAAAAAATTAAATCAAAATTTTTTAGTGAAATTTAACATTTTTATTATTTAAAATTAATAATTATATTGTATTAAAACTATTAAAAATAGTTTCACAGATCGTTTGCCCATAATTATTTAAAAAATCAATAATTTGTAAGTTTATGCTTGATAACGGAAATGACGCTGTGCCTAATAGGAGTGATGAACATCAAAATAAATCCAAATTATAAACATTTATAACGATAATTCTGATGCATATTTCAAACCTGTTATGTAGATAAGCGATAGTAAAAAAAAACAGATTTAGCAAAGCTCTAAAATTTTAGGAGAAAAAAATTATATCGTTATGATAACAAAAGTGATGCACCACTTCTGTTATCAATATGATGGGGTATTTTAATTTACTAAATATTATAATAAATTTGATTCATTCATGAATACATGGTACAAGGTATAGACTCATAATATCATAGACAATGCTTTACGTGTAATTTTATACATTTTCAATATCTGAATTTGCTATCAAAATTAATGGTCTTAATATCCTGAGCCCCGCTTTCTTTATCGCTTCTTTATAGAATCGCCTATCAAAAATGTACGGAATTGATTTAAGCATTCGATAATATTATGATGTCGACATTCGACTCATTACACATTTTGATCACCGATTCTATAAAGAAGCTACAAAGAAAACGTGTTGGCTAGGGGCTTTGTTTTGTAATAAACTAACCATCAAATCCAAAATGGCCGTATCTCATATAGAATGGTCTCGAAGTTGTATGTTTAACATCGAGTTGGTCTCCCAACTTGGAGAAGCTCGATCTGCAGTTACCCACTGCAACACTCCACTGACTTCCCACTCCGTCTTCGTTAATTTTATAACTGAATAAACCCGATGCTTTCGTTGTTAACTATTTATTATTTTCTTTAACTCATATAATTTAATTAATGTGTTGTTGTGATGATATTATATTGATTTTATTAAGTTTCATAATATTAATCGAAGTCGAGGTTTTACACATCCAGAGATATTTCAAGGACGGTCTGGACTTATGAATTACATAACGTTAAATTAAGAAATTTAAAAACAGACCTTACGAAATTTAAGTAGATCAAACTCAAATTTTGCAGAACTGAGCGGCTGATGATGACGAGTGTCAGGTTTCAAACAAAAAAACTAGAACAAAATCAGTCCATTCGTTTGGATGCTACGATGCCACGGACAGATACACACATAGACAGATAGACAGACAAGTCAAACTTTTTTGTTGGGGGTTAATAAAGACAGATCTTTCTACATAAGCTAGTTACGGACGAAATGTGGGGCAATCTAATTAACGGTAGCCTCCAAGCAAGATTTAAGAGATTTAATCTCGACTATAATAATTACACTATAAATTAAAATAGCAATTTAAACATGTTGCGTGGCGTCTGCGACATTGTTTATGCATGCCCGTGTTGGCTTGGGGCTTCAGACACCCTTTTAATCTCAAAAGTATATTGTTACGGAGCAATTTAGATCCCATCTGAGGGGAACCAAGATCACAGCGAGGTGAAAGGGTTATAAGTGTCGGAATGTGAAAAAAAATCATAAATACTAAAACCGTCTTCAATTTTTACATCAAGTTTTTTTTTTATCATAGTGTGTAAGATATTAGGTTCTTTTTGTGGGTTAAAACGTGGTTAAAACATTCCAAACTGCTTATTATAATTACTATTGCTTTAACACTGCTTTAATATTTCCGTTAACCTATCAATCCCCGTAAGTCCCAAGTGGGCCGCGATAACAAAAGATTTCCAAGAATTAGCGATGGAAGGACTAATCACTAAGCAGTTTGTGGGATTTGATAAAGTGATCCCAGAAGATTATTTTTTGTCGCTGGTTGATCCATAAACTGAAATTGAATGCGAATTTGACATGAAATATTATTTTAAAAGGATTTTGTATCAAAGTAAAAGATTTTGTATCAAATTTAAAAATACAACCATAGCCGCAATTGCAACTTGTTTTTAAATGGATTTTAAAATTTTACATTTTTTCGATAATTGCTTTACACACAGAGCATGTTCGTTTTGTAAATAATAATGATGGGTTAGCTTGGCCGCAATGAAAAATTCAACCAAAAAGAATTGGAATCCAATAAAAATACATTTAAAAGGGAATGGATAGGAATACAGTTACAAACTCAATTTGTGTCGCAATCATAAAAATTGATAGCGACCAAAAAAAACACAAAACGTTCACAGTTAATACTCGAGTTTTTTTCTACACGTTATCGAAAAACAAAGGCAGTCATCAGCAGAGACGAGTGATATCAAATTCAATTTGAGAGGTGCGGATTGAGGAGGGTCCGATGATGGGACGACATGCGTCAGTCCTGAATCCTGATACTTAGCGCGTCATCATTCAATTTCAGGTTTTAATATGGGCAAATTAGTCTGAAATAAAGTTTTATTAAAAGTTATCCTACGATTTTAACTAAAATTGATTTCATAGGCAAGATATTAATAATTTAAACACATTTTATTATTATCTTCTCAGTATAATATTATAATGAATTAAAAAAAAATGCAGTCTCTTAATAATACCGTACTCAAATACTTTGATTAGCCGACTTCAAAAAAAGAAGGTTATCAATTCGAGAATATAATCCGTCCTCACTTCCTCACCTTAACTCATAAACATAGTGTTTTTAAAACCAGATGAAAAAACCATCAGAAATCACATGCTCTACTAACCTCTGTAATTGCAGTTATTCATTTCTGCGTTTATTATATTCATGAATGAATATTCAAATTGAATGGACGCCATAGTTTGTTCAGCTGTCTATAACTTTTTATTTATTTATAATATTTTATTTATACTTTATTCCTATAATGATAAGAGTACTAAAGTAATATTAAAATTGATATCTAAGTATTTATGGCACATTTTGCAAATAATTATATTTGTCCTACGCAGACTTTAAAATAATTGTAAAACACGAACTTTCGTATACATTGACATTTCGTAGACATGGGATAACTAATAATATTACTAAAAAAACGCGAAATCGATTTTCGTAAAATTATGTTATTGCCTATTGACTAAGTAACTACTAATTAACAAGATTTTGCGCCGATATAATGTTCTTCTTTGTCATTTCATTGTCTCAAAGAAAAACTGTTTTATCTGAATAGTGAATCGCTGCAGTAGTTAAAGATTCAAAAGAAAATTTTACGTAAAACGTACACAATAATATCACTTGAAACATATTAAATACATTATTAAACGAGAACTAATTTAAACTTGATAAAAATTCTAGATTAAAATTAAAAATTCTTTTCGCTCGGAATGTCCCTCACGTCTACTGAATTTATAATGCACTTAGACTCCTAGATAATGTATATTGTACTGCACATTATTAACTTTCATAAACCTAAAAAAATTTAATCATAATAATAAAGTGTGTACGGAAAGCTCTGGATCATATTTAAAACTGACTAAGAAACTAAAATTTTGTTTATTGTATAATTGCATAATTCATACAGTAATTTACCGAATGTATGCTTGCTAGGTGACGCATTTTTAACCTAAGGAATTTTTAGAAAAAAACTAACACTGTCAAAACTTTATAACAATACTAGCTGTCCCGGCAAACGTTTCTTTGCCATATTATAAAGTATATCACCCGTATTATTTTATTGAAGTGACTAAATAAGTATTGTCACCATGACAACGTCGATCGCTATCCCGTCGAACAAACAATGGTTGCCGTCAGTCTCAGGTTGAAATAATAATTTACTATTATTTATTCAACAAATGCATTTATCAATATATAGAGTACCGAGTAGCCGATTCTCAGACCTACTGATATAATATTTGGTAAAAATCAGTAAAGCCGTTTCAGAGGAGTTCGTGGACTAATATTGTGACACGAAAATTTTATAAATAAGATCATCTCTACCACCAATTCAGGAATAAGCCTAAGGAGATATTAATAAGCATTAAGCAGCGTAATAATCTCGTCTGCAACCTTTAAAAAATTGGGAAGAAAAAAAAATATGTCTTAAATATTTTTTAGACTGTAAATAATAATTATTATTGTATATGAGAATAAAACTAAAACTAACTTACGAGAACCTTACATAAAGTAACGACGTATGAATAAACTAAACTCTAAAATTAAAGTCTTAATTTGTGAAACAAACAAAATATAAACTTAACGGTTAGAACTTGTAAGAGTAGGTAATTTAACCGTTTTAATAGTTAAGAACATTTGCACCATTCGGGCACAGACTAAGAGGAAATTCTAATTAAGTTAACTAAGTTGAACGTGGACGAACTTAAGCTTGGACACTAATAGTATATCACTTTTGGTCTTTATAACACAAAATAAACTTACAGGATTTCATTTTGCTTTTTGTATCTTAGGTGGAATTTCTAAAAGTCTGAAAATTGAAATTTTTGAGCTACCTAAAAATACTGTTTTTCCAAATTACTCTCAGATGTTTTCAGAGATCTTAGATCACTATTAAGTTCCTATACGGGAGTTCATTACATTATTATAATGCCAAAGCATAGAGCAGCTGTTATGAGTTTATTGTACAATCTCAAGATAGTACCATTGAGGAAATTGATTCCTAGGCAGTTGACAGACCAACGTCATTTGGTCGGATCATGTATAGTTCTTGCAATCTAAGAGTGCGCTTCGCCCTTAGTTGTGTGAGTGACCATATCTATACACGCGTACATGGCTCGCTCGCTACTGACTGCTCCGTCGGGTACGCACACTAACGAAAATGTCTATTCACATTTCCAACTACAAATAAAGGCGACGCGCACTCTTAGATTGCAAGAACTATAAATTCAATTTTAATTGTTATCTGTCGGTTGGGTTTGACGTAACGCGACCAAACTAAGTATTTCCTTCATCTGCCTAGGAATCAACTTCTCTGATAGTACAATAAACACATCACTAAAAGTATGGCTTCTAGATATAAAAGAACGAAAACAATATTTTTACTCAGTTATCATGAAAGCCTTTATAAAGAATACCACAAAAGTGTTAGTTACAATCAACTTACCCATACTAACGAGGAGTAATAAAACATGCCTACACGGTGCGGTGTAATTTCTTTATCTCCCAACGCCAGCCAGCATTTGTCGCTCTCATCATAAAGGGGGATATGAATTATTATTGCCGAGTGAGCGCTGAAAAGTTTCTGTGCTGAGCGACTTGAGTTAAGATCGTCATTTGTTTTATTTATATTAAAGCGAATGGAATGTTTTACCTTTTCAAGGAGTGATAGCGTGAAATGTCGTCATGTTGATTTTTTGAGACATGGATTCTGGTTCCTAAGAGTCGAAAAAAGGACCTACTCTTACTATTTGATATCAATATAGCATTTCAATTTTGTGTACTTAGAAGTAAAATGAGTAAAATGTTTGAAAACATTTTCAAAAAGCATAAGAAAACTAACTGAAATATAAGTGCGGCCCACATACATTCAGGCACAAAAAATTACAACGTCAAGAAAGGCTTACACAGCTCTCAGACGGCTGAGGTATGCCCGAAAAAAATTAATGATTGCAAAGAGAAAAAACTTAGAAGGAACGGGCTTCGTCTTTCCGAGTTATAAAAGGTAAGAAACAGCTGCATTTAGTGAATGCCCATTCACAGGCGGGCTTCAGCGACCGCGCTTTCTGAGTGCTTTACGAATGCAACTCTCTTTGAAGAGTTTTCTACTTTTTTCGACAATCAGACTTTTTAAAATATACCAAACGTTTGAAGGAAACTTTATATAATTTGAATTTCTTAGCCGATCGCTCGCTCATCGGTTTTAGCTAAGCTGAAATCTGGATGAAAAATGTAGCTCGCCTTGCGATTCTTGTTTCATTTAAGTCTCTAGTTTTATATGTAAAAGATTACTTAAACATAGCTTTCGTATATAATATTTTTTTTTATATATGCGATACACGTAAACACATACTTTATCAGCTTTCGCATAATATAGTATTTTTTACACGTAAATTCATACTTTATCTAACTATCCTGATCTAAAAAAACTGGCAATCAATGCTAATAGACAACATTTACCTAAATTGGCGACATTTTAAAACGAAATTATAGTACTTTTGTAAGTTTTTTATGACTATTTTATATATTCTAAACTAAGACTGTGGTAGCAAGTCTTGAACTGCATCCGACCGTCTTAAGAACCTCCACTCGAGGTTTTAGTAAAATTCACATCAAAGCCTTTCCGAGCCGTTGCTCGAATTTTCCATTATACTTGTTCAAAGGTGAATTTACATTAGCTAGTTGCTGTTTGATTCAAAGACCCGAAACCACTAAAGACTAGTAACATTAATAAATTTTACGAAGCCTTAGTAATAAAACTGTTTCACTGAAAAAAAGGTTTTATGGAAACATTCTTAAAATTATTTCTTTCATCCTAAATTCTAGGAGCAACGGCCTTATTACATTATCGTTACTTAAAGTGTTATTTGGGCGTTCAATATTGAATATAGGTTGAGTGATTTGATTTGTTCTACTTAGCCCCAAATATTTTTCCTAATTGACTTGAAAGAAATATAGTCTTTTGAAAACCTTCGATCTTCATATATTGTTCCATATATCTATACGTCATATTATAAATATGACGTATAGATATATGGAACAACGGACGTCGTGGACTACATCCAGAAGAAGACGACGTGACTGCGCCTGAGGGTCGAGCGTCTGCAGTCTCGCCACAAGGTTAACTTTAGCTCCTTTGTGGTGAGAGTACCGACGAATCTTCTTTTGGTCTACGAGGCTTCGAGTCACGTCGCCGTCACCATGTGACAAAGTGTAGTTTTAAATATATAAAATTAATAATAATATATATGTTAGTTTGTAAGGTATTTATTATAATAATAATATGTATGCTAGTCTTTAAGGTATGTGTATTATGGGCCTAGATGCCTGAAATAAATGGTAAAATAAAATAAATAAATAAATAAAATAAAACAAAGTCTCTTTTTTCCCTCATGTCCCTTTGTTCCCTTTAATCTTTAAAACTACGCAACGGATTTTGATAATTCTTTCAGTATTAGATAGCCCATTTATCGAGAAAGGCTATAGGCTATAATTTATCATGCTAAGACTAATAAGAGCGGAGAAATAGAGAAAAATGTGGAAAAAACGGGGAAAATTATTTGAAAGGGCTAACTTGAACGCGTTAATCTCAGGAACTACTGGTCCGATTTGAAAAATTCTTTCAGTGTTAGATAGCCCATTTATTGAAGAAGGCTATAGGCTATATTTTATCACGTAAAGACTAAATATGAGAATATGGAAAAAACGGGTAAATTATTTAAAAGGGCTTATCTCGCGAACTACTGGAGCAATTTTTATGTTATTTGGCACAGATAAGAAGTAGACGACGTGAAGGATAGGCTATCGATTTTAATCATTTTTTCAGTGGCTATATATTTTATACCCGTGCGACGCCGAGGCGTGTCGCTAGTTAATTATTATAGAAAAAAAGTAACATTATATACGGTCGAATTAAGAAACATCCTGCTTTTTATAAGACGATTAAAAACGAGGTTATAGAAAAAGCAATTGAGTAAGCTGAACAACGATATTATGTATTTGAGTAAGTACCACGCTGCATAAAAATCTTTATTATAATAGCAAGTGATTATTTTTGAGTTTTTCTAGACTTCATCCGATATTCTCTTTTACCTTATAATGTCTATCTAGTCCAGCTACGTTCTAGACAAAGCTGGAATAATACCTTCAAAACACTCGGTCGCAGACAATCCGCTAATAATTTCCGTTTTGACGGATTAAATGGCGGAATTAAGTCGCATCCTGCAAAATGATTCTTAAGGTGTTGGATTTCTTTTGAATATTAAGTCTTCTTAGATTTTAATTTAATGGTAATGAAATAATAACTTGCTCGTTTTATTATGATTTAAATGAGTTAAAACTCTTAGCAATAAGCTACCATGGATTGCTCAGCTGTCTTATTTTAACACAAATTACTTCAGAGAACCATTATTAACTCTCCTACAATATACACAAATGTCGATTTGCTGATGGGCAATCATAGAAAATTTAAATGTGCATTTCTATTGCAGGTTTTATAATCTGTTCATAATTTTGGGAAAATGTTGAAGACGCATAATTAAAGGATTTGAACGTAAAACAAAACGTATCGGTGAAAAGATGAGAGAGTCATGAATTTTTGCGTGTGCATAGTTAAAATACATTTGAACAAAAAGTTTTAAATGAAAAGAAGTATTCGGATTGGCGATACCGGTTCGGACCGGATTCCGATAGTTTTCAAAAAGAAATTCTCGGATGGTGGAATTAGATTTGCGAAACTGAGACGTGCCTTCACTAAGAACGAATGAGGATACTTCCGTATCCATGTTAAATATACCGTCACATGTTTTAAAGTGGAGCTAAGTTTAAGTTTTATTTCAGAAATTTACTGTGCAATGTAGGTAAAAATAATGCTTCATTTTTTTATGGATTTGGATATTTTGATTGACACAGTAAAGTGATTCATATAGTAAACAAAATAATAATAGTGTGAAACATATTAAAATGTCTATCATCTAAGGTCAGGTTCACACGCCACAATGCTGCACGTTTCTTGCATTGCATTTTTGCAGTATACGTCTTAACGAATAAATTTATAGTGGCGCATATTATAATGTGTATATAGAAGCATTCACACGTCGATTGTACTGCACGACTTGTTGCAGTACAATCGAAGTGTAAATGAATGCTGCAAAGAAAAAATTCGGAACGTGTGAACCAAGCCTCAAGGTATATATAAAACGTTCTGTTTTCATGCCTTAAATAATAACAAGTAGGTTTCTCGGCCTACTCAAGCATACTCATCTGCACGTCTCAAGTAGTGCAGCTTTAGCTTACAACTGTTAATAGAAACTGCAGCTTAAAGCACGGAAACCTTCATGCACGAGTCCAACTCGCACTTGGCCGATATTTTTAATACGATTCATTGTTCTCATATTATTAACAACTAGCGACCCGCCCCGGCGTCGCACGGGTATAAAATATATAGCCACTGAAAAAAACATGTCTATAGCCTTTCTCAATAAATGGGCTATCTAACACTGAAAGAATTTTTCAAATCAGACTTCCTGAGATTAGCGCATTCAAGTTAGCCCTTTCAAATAATTTTCCCCGTTTTTTCCACATTTTCCTCTATTTCTTCGCTCCTATTAGTCTTAGCGTGATAAAATATAGCCTATAACCTTCCTCGATAAATGGGCTAACACTGAAAGAATCATTAAAATCCGTTGCGTAGTTTTAAAGATTAAAGGGAACAAAGGGACATGAGGGAAAAAAGCGACTTTGTTTTATAATAAGTATAGATACATCTCACACAGATACATTCGTCTTTATCAAGATATAAACTTGGAAATTGGCGCAGACTAGCTAATCTTGAGATGAGCCAAAAGCAAAATAGAAGCGTTACAAGTTTTAAAAACTGTAACACATTTTAACATGTACAAGAAAATCTATACTTATAAATCTGGAAGTGTATCCATGTGTCTTTAATCTCTTGTATTAATTTAAATGAAATTATTCAATGAAGATAGTTTAAGGCACGGGATAGCTCAGATGATAGCTTTCATCAAATCCTCTACTTACATATAATATAAAAAACTAAATTTAAACTTGCCGGCATTTATTTTTGTTAATGACTTACTAATATATTTCAAGCTGTGTTCTGCGGTGTTACACACGGTTTATTAGGTAAAATAAATTGTGACATTTTCCCATAGCAAAGATCCTGTTTATGCATTTTTTTGCGACGGGAAATGCATTGACGCATTTCGGGGGGGATTGGGGACTCCCCCGCGAGTATGTAACCTAACTCCATACCAAGTTTTATTAAAATTACTCCAGCCGTTTAGCCGTGACGTAACAAACATACAAACTTTCGCCTTAGTAATATTAGTGTGATTTTAATATACTTAATAGTAAATAGGTCATCAAGTATAAAAAATTGACAACTCATCACAATCAGTAAGACGAATTAAAAAATCGATACTCTAAAACCATTATCATAATCTACCACTTGCTGTCGCCTGTGGCCCGTAAACGCTGGCATCCAATTACGTTTCAGCTGACGTGTTTGCTACGTGCGTAATCTCTGGCAATTACTGCAGGCCCTTCAGCCAAGACGTTTTCTTCATCGGTTCTCTATGGAACCGCCGATCGAAATATTGTGTAGAATTGACATTACATAAGTCGAATATCGACGCGTTGACGTACGCGTTAGATACTATAAAGTCAATTTTGATCGGCGAAATAATAATCGGCGGCTATAAATAAGCGATAAAGAAAACGTCTTGGCTAGGGGCTCAGATCTTTTAGGTGGGAGTCAATTGAGTTACGCGGTTGCTCGATCCTGGTCAGAGCTGGATTGATGACTGGTTCCTGAGCGTTTTGACGTGATAACGTCTTATAATTCGATATGGGGTGCGCGCCCGAAAAATCATTCCTGCGGCGTTCCCTCGCTGACAGCAGCTCTGAGGCGTTCCATTTACACTTTCAAGTCTTTCAACAACCGTAAGGCCCACCTGGGCCGCGCTCTTTGTTTCGATTATATTACGTATTTCCTACGAATAATAAAAAACTAAAGAAGAGTAACTCCGTCAAAAAACATGCTCCAAAATACTTGTCAAAAAAGTGTACCTTAGGTTCACTTTTCATACATTTGGTGACCTTGAGCGGTATAAAGGCTGACGTTACATGACAGTTCGAATGGAACCAAATTTAAAACTGTATTAGTATGGGAGTTACGTTTCTTGGTTTTATTATTCGTAGCGTATTTCGATGACTTAGAGAATACTTTTGTATGAAGAAGTTTGGTTAGTTATGATCTTTGATACATTGACCACACTCTGAATGAAAAATAAATAAACAATCTGTGAGCTATTAGTATTATTTCGGCTATTTAAAATTGTGCTCCATTTCCTACGTGTCAAGGTATGACTTGTGCTTTGTTCGAAGATTTTACTGGATTTCACGAATGTGATGTGTAGCGTTTTGTATTTCGAATAGTTTATTTTACTCATTATAAAATATAAATATTTTTAGACAATCATTTGAAAGAAATACACCGAAATAACTTTAGGTTACAGTCGAAAAAGTTTGTTTCTCTTTATAGAGATTCGGAAACGTCATACGTTGTCACGTTCAACTATCGTCAGTAAACCGACTTTACAGACAAACGATTTTTTTGACAGGAATTTATCTACTTGCTAGCGCTTCTGATTGGCTAACGTGATTAACAACCAGCCATCATGTAGATCTTTGGCTGCAATTTTTTTATCAAATTAATAAATTCATCTCATTAGTGACTCTCCTCTCAAGGTAAGCTTGCCGATATTAAAAGGAAGGTTTTTTTCGAGTCGTGACAATTACTTTTATGTCTCGGCGTATTTACATGTGCTGATGTACACAACATACATGTCGTTGATATATAATATATATGTAACACTTTATAATATGTAAAGGTTCCTTGTTCTTTTGAGGTTTTGTATCTTAAATAATATCACATCACACTACATGCTCCAGTGAGTTTATCCTCAAGAAAATTTCACGTTTTCGTCGTCACTCCATTCTTATCTACAAAAGGTTCGACAGAGATTACCCAACGTAAATTACCTCAAAAAAGTCAACGCCATACGCCCTTACGCCCTATACAATATAATAGGATGTCGTAATAATTCAATCTTAGGAAAACTTTCCGCTACATTTTTGTTACTTCGAAAATGAATATTTTATCTGCCATGAAATTAATATTTTCTTCATTTACAACAATGTTATGTAATTTTATTAACAATTGCTAATATCTTATTATTCTTTGCATAACTTTACCTTCATCGTCAATATTTTAATCTTATTATTTTGTTTCGGCACTACAGTTTCACATAATAATTTAAAAGTAATGCTACAATCTACATGTATTCACAAAAAAATGCACAAGTTTTCTTTCAGGCTCTATTTACATTCCTTACATAAAAATATTTCCACGAGTCTTTAAAATATCTATTAAGGTAAAACATTTCTTGCGACAAAGTTTTATGGTTTGTAAAATATTGAGGGCATAAATAAAACAGCTGTCATGTATAGCACGTCCTCGCGCGCCGTATTTTATCTCGGATTCTCTTATTCGGGAAATAAAAAATGGACGGCGGAAAAAATTCAAACGCATACAGTTTAAAACAAAAGTCCCTGTTCTAGTGTTGGTACCGTTAATTGGAACGTTCCTGTGACGTCACGTGACGCCATCGCCCGCGGCTGTCTGCGTTGTATGTGAATAATAGAAACGATATTTCAAGTTATTCATTCCAAAGAAACTAGTACAAAAATATATCCGCGGTAGTAAGGTTTGCAAAACTAAATAATAAGTCTATACTACAATTAATATAAATAGACTAGCTGTCCCGGCAAACATTGCTTTGCCATAATAATAAAGTATTTCGCCCATATTATTTTATTGAAGTGACTAAATAAGTATGTCGCCATGGCAACGTCGATCGCTATCTCGTCGCACAAACAATTATGGTCGCCGTCAGTCTCAGGTTGTAATAATTTACTATTATTTATTCAACAAATGCACTTATCAATATATAAAGTACCCAGTAGCCGATTCTCAGACCTACTGAATATGGATATAAAATTTGGTAAAAATCAGTAAAGCCGTTTCGGAGGAGTTCGCGAGCTCACAGCTTCCTTGCGCCGAAATTCTTTTATAGCGCAGGGCCCGTACATCTTTCAGGATATAATATATCCAGTGACTCAAAACGTCTCCATACCGTATGTTATTAAAATTTGTTTAGCGGCTTAAGTGCGAAGAGGTAACATATAGACAAATCGTAGCACTGTCAAATAGATTATCCAATTTTAAATAAATATCTAAGGATCTGTAATTTTTTTCTAAAAAAATATTTATTTATTTATTTTTACGTTACAATAATGCCATGCAAACATAATAATTATTGTGATCACTTTCAGATGTATCTGCTACGTACAGAGTAGGTACATAAACCCTTAAAGAATCGGATATCATTTTAGTGGATAAGCTAACAGTATTTAACCCTTTCCACCCCATCTATAATACCGCCCCTTAAAGACACTCCGTCACGCCAAAGATCGCGAAAGTTTATTACAACTTGCCAACAGTTGTAGTTAAGAAAACCGTACAGTAAATTTCGAGCAAAAAGTTAAAATAAGTTGTGAGTTATAACGCCATTTCACGTTATTATGCCACTATGATTTACGTTTGTAACTTTAAACTTATATTTATTTGTATGGAAAACGATCCAGATGTTAGGGGAAATTAAATTAAAACAGGAAAATTAAGTAAGAAGTTGGTAAGGTTGCAATTTGTTAATTAAGTAGATAAAATTAGACCCCCCACACTTAAATAAAATTGAAACTCAAAGAAAATTATTTTCGCACTGACATTAAGAGCCCGTACTATCTTTTCTACTGCTCTCTTCACACTCACGCCCGTCTTTCATATGCCAGGTGAAAAAGGACGATCGCCAAGTTAGCGGGCAGTTATAGTTATTCTGTTTTTTAAAGGGTTTTTTATAGTAAAGTGGTAAAAAGTAATTCCAACATTGTATAGACGACTTTCTCAACAGTATATTGTATTTTTTTCATACCGTTAAGACGTCAATACAATCCATAAAAAGGTGATATTCTAAAACTTTTATAGCAAAAATCACAAAACTGTCGCGGGTCTGAGTTGGATTATTTAAAGATACTTAAAAAAAAAAATCTAGCTGCAACATTAGATTACAATTGAAATTATCTTACATGTTGTGCATTAAAACTTATAGAAATACTGTATTTTAACTGTTAAGTGTTAAATCACGTCTGTTAAATCTCTCACAGACTCTTAATATAAATTCTAGAACAAGATTTGGAATAATAAGATAACGATTATTATTTACAAAAATATCCACAGCCGGACATATACCCTCCTCGTTTTTTGGAAGTCGGTTAAAAAATTAGCCATCTGCTAGTCTCGCATGAAGGGTTCCGGCAAAAATAGACTAAACAATTATGTATAATATCTTTACACAACAATCATGTATTAGGGCCCCCCCTAAAATATTTATTTTATTTTATTATCAAATATTAATGCACTGATGATACGTGTAGCCATTATTGATATTGAGCAAAAAATAACAAAATAATAAAGTTTGTTGTACTGGAATATTTGATTTATTTTGTTTTTAGTATTGGTTTTATATCGGCAACAGATTCCGTTGCCGATATAAAACCAATACTAAAAACAAAATACATAATCTGTGAAAATTTCAATTCTCTAGCTAACACTGTCATAGACAGACAGACAGACAGACATCGAAATTTTAATAATGGGTCCGGCAATAATTGTTCTTAAGGATATTCGTATGAATGAAAATAGCTGATATCAACTTAATACCCTCTCTTTAGTATTTACTACCTTACTTTACGATGTAACTCATAATGAAAGGGATTGACCGGCATATTTACATAGGGAAAAATTATTATTACTCTTTTTACAACTGTCGGCAATAAAGCCGTAATATTAACTCATAACGTTTCAATGATTTTATTGCTGCGTCTTCAGAATATTGTGTCATAAAGTTAAATGAAATGTAAATAAATAAAAAGTAACGTATAATATTATGATTTAATATCATGAAATTATACTGAACATAGTAACTAGGTTTGTCCTGTCGCGTCAATTTGGTTTTATAGGATTGTACTCGTACCCAACTTCTATTTTGACTTACACGGGTTCAAATTAAAATATAAGAATAAGTGATATAATTGAAATACTTTCCTCGCATTTAGAATAATCCATACTTAATATTATAACTGCAAAAGTGTGTCTGTCTGTCTGTCTGTCTGTCTGTCTGTCCGTCCGTCCGTCCGTCCGTCCGTCTGTCTGTCTGTCTGTCTGTCTGTCTGTTACCTCTTCACGCCCAAACCACTGAACTGATTTTGCTGAAATTTGGCATGGATATATTTTGAGTCCAGGGAAAGAACATAAGCTACTTTTTGTCCCGGAACAATGTACGGTTCCAGCGCGATAAACGAGTTTTGGGGCAAAAGAGGGGCTCATCTTGTAAAATATAATTTAAAAAAAATCTACTTACAAATAAAATAATAATATTATCTTGTACCTTTGTACCTTTATATTATGGTTTCATTACTATCGATTGCCATAGAATAAAATACAGAAACCGGATATCTGAATGATGAAAAGCGCTTAAAACTTCAGACTGTACCTCGCTTAAATAACAATTTCACTTCTCATCGTCTCCCAACTTCGGCATGATGTCGTACTTTGGAAGTATTTTAATTCGAAAGAGCAAGTCTTAAGAAGTTAAACCCTCACCGGTTACCGACAGAACGCGAGATTTACATTTTTGTCAAAGCATGTTACGATTCAAAGACGTATTTATATCGACGATACGAGAAATATGAAATAGAAAAATATTGCTGTATTTTGAATACGTTGAGTTTAACAAGTCAAACAATGTAATGTTACCTTACCATTATAATTCGATATGGTAACAAATAAATATATACTTATTATAAAACAAAGTCACATTTTTTCCCTCATGTCCCTTTGTTCCCTTCAATCTTTAAAACTACACTACGGATTTTGATGATTCTTTTAGTGTTAGATAGCCCATTTATCGAGGAAGGTTATAGGCTATATTTTAGCACACTAAGATTAATAGAAGCGAAGAAATAGAGGAAAATGTGGAAAAAACGGGGAAAATTATTTGAAAGGGCTAATTTGAACGCGCTAATCTCGCTACTGGTACGCTAAGACTAATAAGATAAGGTGGAAAAAACGGTGCAAATTATTTGAAAGGGTTTATCTCGCGAACAACATTTTTATGTTATTGGCACAGAATATAAGAAGTAGACCACATGAAGGATCGTGATAGGCTATCGATTTTAATATTTTTTCAGTGGCTATATATTGTATTCCCGTGCAACGCCGGGGCGGGTCGCTAGTTTAAAATAAACGAGAAGTTTAAACTAAGGTTCTATATTTTTAAAACTTCAGAAATTAGCTTTTGTACTTTTAGTAGGACAGAATCGTATGATTTGACATGAAAAAATTGGACATTACGCACCTAGGGCAGGAAAATAAGAAATATCTCAGATCACTTGTCAACAAACATAATATTGTGATCTGGGGCTTTCTAATTATTTACTGCCCATGGTGCGTATACTATCGACGGAGGCGGAAAAAGGCAACATCAGTAAGCGCAGCGGGAAGAAAGTTGACGTTTTCCACCCGGAGGTGAGAAAAATGTATTTCATACACAAAACCATTCAAATCAGCAAGTGAAACAAAACATACTGTAACATGATTACGTTACAAAAACGTGCCCACCGATGCAATCTCTTTAAATTCTTTTGGAGTAACCAGTGAATCGTACAAAATAAAAAAGGTCTTACATATGCGAAAGACGCTTCAAGTGAAATAAGGAAACCGGGCTTCGTATAAAATGTTTAACGTCTGGACCGTAACGCTTCTAGGACGCACGGATCTATTCATCCTCTTTTCTCTCGTAGTATTTTATTCATGTTTTCCCACTGCATCGAAGCGGATCTGCAGAACGCGTGTTATTCCGAATTCACTGGAATTAGGTTACAATGTAAGAATTTAGCATGTGTAAGTAACATTATTGACCCTGTTAACACAGTAATGACAGTTAAACTTACTTAGGAGAGCAAAAGGCGCAAAGAACGAGGAATATAAAGAATAGTATAGAACAGGGGTGCAGGAAGAAATGAGACAGCAGAAAGCCGAAATGCTGGAAATGAAAGAAGAGTTAAAGAGTACGATTATTAGCAATATAAGTAACTGAAAGATTCCAAAATTTAGAAACTAGAAATGAAATTTTAGAGCAGCAATTAGAAAAACAAAAAGAAAAACTTAATAACATGGAGAAATTTATTCGGCGAAGAAATTTAGTCTTCTTTGGAGTAGAAGAAGGCGAAAGGTCCTATCAAGAATTAGAATTGAAAGTTGAAGAAATAATATCAAATACTAAACATAAAATACAGTGAGAACATCATCGAAACGGCAATAAGAGTAGGAAAAAGAGGAGAAAAAATTTGAGCTATCATAGTAACTTTTAACACATTAAAGATGAAAATTGATATATTAAGAAACAAAACAAAAACTTGAACAGACACCATATTACATCAAAAAAGACTTATCTCTTGAGGTACTGAAACAACGCAAAGAATTACAAAAAGAGAGAGAATTAGGCAAAAAAGCAATCATTAAGTATGACAAGATCGTATAGTATCTCAAAAAGACATCCAGACAAAATCAAAAACCGCCTGAAAAGATTGCCGAACAAGAGAAGAAAGACAAAAAAAGAAACCTTTCACTATTGCCTGAGTTATCAAATAAAACCTACCAAAACTGTCATAAAAATAAGCTCAACAAGACTATTACAAATAACAGTATTAACAACTTCTTAGCCAGAAAGCCAACACTCACACTCAGCCAATCATTCTCTCAACAAACTCAAGAAGAAGATCTTACAATTACCCAATAACAATTACCACGAACCCCTCTCAACCCCCCAAGATGGCTGGTCACCGCGGGGGCTCCAGACCAAAACCCTCCAGATATAACATTAGAACACATCGCTCAAGCATACAGCTCTCAAGAAAAATGTAAAAATATAGAGATGAAAAACATTATACACATAGCTACCTACAATGTAAGAACTTTGTCAAACTACAGTCGCCTATACGAACTAAAAGAGACACTATCAAATATAAACTACGACATAGTCGGATTATCCGAGACGAGAAGACTCGGAAACTCTATAGAAGCTTACGATGACTTTATATTATTTTACATAGGAGAAACCCCAGGTCTCTATAGAGTAGGATTTATAGTTAAGCAAAAATGGAAAAACCACATAGAAAGCTTCCAAGGCTTATCGAAACGCGTCGCACTACTACAGTTAAATATCAATGACCTCAAACTAAGCATATTACAAGTCTACGCCCCGACAGAAACAGCCAGCGAGGAAGAAGTTGAACTATTTTACGACACCATCGACAGGGCACTCAAACTGTCAGGGAAAAATGTTAAAGTGATGGGAGATTTCAATGCAAAAGAAATCACCGAGGCGATCGACTTGTTAAATTTGCTTTGGAATAAAAACTCGCCATTACCGACACTTTTTTAAAGAAAAATCCTAAAAAGCGCTGGACCTGGAAATCACCAAACGGCAAAACGGCAACACGAGAAACGAAATAGACTTTATTCTTACAAATTTGCTGGACAGAATACACGACATGCAACTACTAAATCTAACTTACCCCACACATCACAGAATGGTCAGGGCAAAACTACACCTGGATCCATACAAAAAAAGGAGAGCAAAATTTAGCGCGAGTCAGCAAAACTGTCTAAAATACGAAAAACATAAAAACAATTATATCACATCGCTAGAAACCTATATGGCTCACACGTCAACAGAACAATGCAACTCAGTGCAAGAACTCTACAATTTTATATCAAGCTCTATCCAAAACAGCCTAAAAGAATCATATTCAACGAATCAAAATGAACAAGCCGACACGATCCTATCAGATCGCACAAAAAAGCTCATACAACGAAGACAAGAGCTACATAGCCAAAAAGTAGATCGACAAAAAACGAACTGAGAGCACTATACAAACTCATCAGTAAATACATAAAACAAGACTTTAATTAAGCATCATAGAGCTGCTACACTAGAAAAATATCTCGCAACTACAGGCGGAGTCAAAAAAGCTTTCAAAAAATGGAAAACCCATAAAAATTGGATAGTGTTTACGTGGGAGCTCAAATACTAATTCACATAATAGAAAAGACATACTAGACATAGCTACAAAGTATTACAAAGAATTATATAGCTCTCAATCCCGAGTAATTTTAATTAGTAATGAAATAAAAGGCTTTTTTTTATTTTTTTACTTATTTATTTTATAGACAATAGAATGTTTCATTGATATGCAAGCTTTAAAACTGTCAATCTTTTGCTGTGTTTGTCAATGCTGAACTGATAAACAATAAACGTAGAAGTCATACAAACAAAAATAAATCTATAAGACATGAGCTTTACGTTTATACTAGTCTATGTTTTGCCTTTGTGTGCAGTTTAATTATTTATATTGTACCTGTATATTTTGTAATGTTATCAATATGTGCACAATAAAGTATATTTGTTTGTTTGTTTGTTTCGTTTGTTTCTGTATGATAAGTACGTTATACGAAAGTTACATAATAATGTAAGCGTTAGCCAGTAGACTAGAGTACCTAAACATCTTTACTAACATCTAACGTTTAAATAAATGCTTTTCAACACATTCGTTTCCCAATTAAGATTTCACAACTAAAACGCGAGTCTTGTCATAACGTTCTAATTATTTTTCACTTAGCCACTGATATCTTAGGAAGTGCGCACGATACAGTCTCGAGGAATTTTTAGCATTAATAGAACACTTAGCACCGGAGCCAAAAGATCCTAGAACTTAAGCAATTAGTGAGGTCCCGTCAGACAGCAATTAACGACAAAACGCTATTTGAACGGGGAAAAGGTAGAAATAATTCAGGCAATAAAGGAGCGGGTGTTTCGTAGGCAAATTATTCATTGACTACTAATGACAGCTATATATTAACAGGTGCTAATGCGCGAGACGGGAATTCTTTGATTTTAATTAAAGACACGTCTGGATTAAGCTATGACCACATTATGCAATTTCATCTTCAATTTTCGTCATCTTCTTTTTATTCAACTTTCGTTTGGCATATTCAATAATTGAATGCGTCAAAGTCCACCCGCGTTGAAAGAAAAGTGTCATAGCGAGCGCTACGATTTCAACGCGCGTTACGGGCATGCCTCACATTCGCTGTTGACGCATGCCCTTGATGAACAAAAAAAAATGCCCAGTGTGGACAAAGTTAATAGCATGTATTTGTCACCGTAAGATTGTAAACATCGCGAGATTGTATATAATATGACGAAGTGATGGATTGTAAACTAACAGTTTTCCGGTGATTCTAAATAATTAATTATTTCGTATTTAAAATAACTTCAATTGCCTGAATATTTGATGCATAACATTGAATGAAATTTAGATATATTTAAAGTGAAGTTTGAATTACAAATTAGGTTAATTTTAATAACCGAACATTCAAACAGCACCTTAAATATATCTAAATTTTATTTTATGTACATCTCTTACCATGTGGCATTGAAGTTATTTTAAAAACGAAATAATTAATTTAAAATCACCGGAAAACTGTTTGTTTACAATCCACCACTTCGTCATATTACAATATTATTCACTTTGATTAGTGATAAGTGCAGGTGATTAGTGATTAGGAGAAAGTGTGGACAGCGACTGATTAGTGCATGAAGTTGGCTGCGTAGTAACGTGCGTGTTCTTTTTTTGCGAGCGCAAGTGCAACACACCCTTCTAAGTTTAAGTAGGTATGTCTTTGTATCGTTAAATGAAAATTAAGTAAAGAGTTTTATAGACCCTGAAGACAATGTAAATTTTGATAAAATTCTATGTTCTGCGATTTTAAAATTTTGAAATAAATTTTAAAATACAAGACGGAAAACAAGTCTCAGTAATCTTGATTTATCGAGGAAAAGCCCATGTCTGATTCGAGAGTTTATATCATTAATATTCATTAGCAAATCCTGGCCTGTTGGTGTATTTATTTTGACAGGATTAACATTACCAAACAGAAAATTACCTTATCAATTATGATTTTTACTCCTTGTTTTTATCAAGAACTATGTATACAAGATGTTTGTGTAAACACCGTTGTCCTTGAAACCATCAAATGAGCCCGTCTAATGAACAACTTTTTCTATGAGAACAATGCTGGGAATTAAAAAAATATGTCTTCATACCCATACAAATTGCCGATCCGGGCATCCATGTGTTTACACAAACACACTGTATTTGTGTCCTCTTTTGCAATGTGTTAGAGCCGACGAACTTATAGACCAGGACCAATACCTTCAAAAATAATGAAAAGTGAAAAGAAATCACAGTAGAATGAAACCCATTACAAAAGGAGGAGAATATTATAAAAATTAAGGGAAAAATAATTTACGGGCGATCTGAGTTAGGGAAAAGTGTGGGGGGAGGTTTTAAGGGGGGAAAACGGTTTATCGCGATTTCTGGCAAAACTAATATTCCTATGAAAAAAAAGTCAAATGGCAAAGTTGTAGGTAAGAAAAAGATCTAAAACGTTTCTATTCACACTTTTTCTCCATTACCTCAAAATTATTTATGTGCAAAATTAAAAAAACCATGTTTTTGGTTTTTTATTTATATCTTTTACAAAAAATTTTTTTTTTCACGAAATTTGGTGATAACTTACATTTTTAAGTCCCGAATACGCTGTCATTTACTTGATAAGAAATATTTATTTTTTCACCTTATTTTGAATTTATATTGAAAAAAAATTTTATGAGTATAGATTTACATTTATATTTATATATAATGATATTTTCTATGACAGAAATGTAATTATAATGAAATAAATCCACTTTTAAATTAAAACTAATTGCAGCAATCACATCTTATATATAAAATTTCCCTGCCACAATGTTAGTTACCGTACTCCTCCGAAACGGCTTGACCGATCTTTATGAAATTTTATGTGCATATTCAGTAGGTCTGAGAATCGGCCAACATCTATTTTTCATACCAAAAAACCCAAAAAATATTTATATGGCAAAACAACGTTTGCCGGGACAACTAGTTTTTATATAAAATTAATCATAATGATTAATAAAGAATTTTCGAATTTGAGTTTTTTTTAGATTTTTTGCGTTTTCTGAGAAGATTTACTAAAAATCTAAAAAAAAACTCAAATTCGAAAATTCTTTATTAATCATTATGATTAATTTTATATAAGAACTAGCTGTCCCGGCAAACGTTGTTTTGCCATATAAATAATTTTTGGGTTTTTTGGTATGAAAAATAGATGTTGGCTCTTTTTTATAATATTCTCCTTCTTTTGTAATGGGTTTCATCCAATTGTGTTTTTTTTTGTTTTCATAATTATTGGTCTTGGTCTATTAGGTTAGGGGTATACGTCATTGTACATAAATACATATTCTAAAAGGTCCATTGAATCGATTAGATGGCCGCCCAAAGAACTTGTAATAAAGCTTTATATGTGAATAGATTATTATTTTATAAAGTCTAGGTATAATAGACTCAGCCTAGATTAATATCAATTCTAATAGACTAGACTAAAATACAGTCTCAACTGGCTTATATAAATTTCGTTTACGTAATCTCGAGCTTATACCGGATCTTAGCCAAATTGAGTACAAAATCTGATAATACGATATAGACCTAAGATCACGTTGTGCTTTATCGTCATCTATATATTTATAGGCTTATCTATTAGTAATTTCTATGTCTAAAGAAAAAATTTAAACTTTTTTAAACACTTTTTGAAACTGAAAACTATTTTGAAGAAGGGAGATTCTAAAGAAATAACAAGTTATAACAATTCTATTTCTATTAATTTAATTTCCTTTAACAAGATTAACTGCCGCACTCAGACATTTAATGATGATTAAACTTCAATTTATTGAAGAGTTACACAGATAATGTGTAGGGCTTATGTCGAAATCTTCACTAATTTAATTACAGCTTTATCGAATCGGGCACATATTTTAACACTTATAACTTTGTGGTCGTTTCTGCAGTAGTAGATAAAAATTTAAATATTATGCTGCTATGAGGGATAATATTAATGTATCAAAGTTACCCGAATGAAATAAACTGCAGATTTCTCTTTAGCAAATGTATTAAGACTACTATTAAGATATTTCGGGTAGACATTTTCTTTCACATCGGCTTGCGACATCGTCAGTATTAAATAAGATTTTTACGTTGAATATATCTGTCTGTGTATTGCACCTGTAGCAACTAATTTTAAAGTAAGTTACATCGTGGGACCTACTCACAAGTGCCGTAAAAATCCATTTAGTTTTAAATAATGATTAAAACGTTTAAGAAGAGAACGAAACAACTAGAAAACCAGAACATACCAGTTACTTTGCCACGAAATGATCACACATTACAGCTACCCAAACTCTTCACCACATCGAGAACTTAATTTCAACATTCAGTTGTTTCAGTCGTTATAGTAATTTAAATGTATCTAATTTTCAACGGAACTCATGTTAAAATATTGTAAACATCGACGAAAACCAATATTTTATTAATATTTTAGTGTTCTGCAAAAATATGTGTTGCCGAACATACTCGCTGGGGAAATGAAGCGATGTTGGCAATATGATCAGCGCTAACTTTGTTACTTTTTAGTGTAGACTCGTATTCCAAAAGTTATAGCAGAAAATATTGTCAGAGAATCTAATTTATAAGCTGCAAACAGACAAACAGACATGTTATTCGACTATGCAGTGTTGACAAAACTAAACTTATCAGCTCTTTTTTTTATTAAATAAGGGGGCAAACGAGCAAACGGGTCACCTGATGGTAAGCAACTGCCGTCGCCCATGGACACTCGCAACATCAGAAGAGCTGCAGGTGCGTTGCCGGCCTTTTAAGAGGGAATACGCTCTTTTCTTGAAGGTTTGCAGGTCGTATAGGTCCGGAAATACTGCTAGTGACAGTTCGTTCCAGAGTTTTACAGCTCATCAAAAATCCTAGATAATAAATTATTTTCTTTTGAAATGGTCCGATCGGTTTAAATGGTATTAAGTATGAACCCATCCCAAGCCCCGTACGAGCACCTGTGATCGCGACAATAGAATACAATAGCATTTCCAAGAATCCCCGCTCGAACCCCAGTATTAAATTAAAAAAACTATATTTTTCCAGAAAATAACTAGTTGGCAAGTCAATTTGCGGACAGCCGTAGACATTTTATTTGCATTTTTATTGGAAGAAACAATGGGTACGCGGCGAACCAAGGGAGTTACTGCTTCCTACTCACTTTCGTCGATACGTCTTGTTTCAGTGAAAAATTCGGTCGGCAAATTTAAGTAAGTACCTAAATTTATGCGATATTTTTAGCTGTAGTAGTGATCATATAAAATTGTATTTTATAATAATTATTGTTATATTATAATCTTAACACTTGGTCGACAGACCAGGTTTGTGGGGACAATTCTGTAAAACTATTATAGTAATCACATTAATATAGTCCTTAATAAATTAATAATAATAATGGCTATTCGGTTTTATTAACAAATTGGAGCACATCTAAAAAAACGAAAATATAATATCATCATCTGAGCCACGTACTTCAAATTATATTCTCAGCTCCATATTAAGCGAGAATCACGCTAAAATTATTCCAAGCGAACATCTCCTGCTTAAATTTCACTTGCAGAATGCCGAGCAAAAACACGTCTTTCGCAATATAATATTACAAAGGGACGAAATGTTTTGAGCATTCGGATATAAAATCCTAAGCATTTTGTAACCTCGTACCATTCGTACCTGAGGAACAAAAGTCTCCGTCTCGGTGCACTGCTATTACGTCATTCTCATAAACGGTGACTTCTTTTTGTGACTAAGCAGTGGCGTAGCTACCGAGTGGCAAGACGGAACCCCGGGCCTGCCAAGATCAGGGCACTCTCTGATTTACTAGCTATAAATTGTGGTTGTTAATGCGTTGTTTTTTCCTAAGACATCTTTCAGAATAGACGTTAAGAAATTAGAATTTAAAGTACAAATTGGCATGCTATGCCGTCAGATCAGAGAGATCTTAATATGTCCTAATTTGTCTTAATTCCTATCGTTGGATCCTCTGATCCGACGACTCACATAAGACTTATAGACCAGTTGTATATTTTAAGACCCTACATTATTTTTGCCACAGAACCCTCGACTACCTAGCTACGCCACTGTGACTAAGAGGGAGACTTTCTTCTATTTTTTTTAACTGCCCAAATAAATGCAGGGTTGTTAGCTAGTATTGTCCCTCACGAAAGGACATTTCATAATAGACAACGATTTAAACATGAAATGGGAAGCATTTCGTCTGCTTTTCGAGTGCTTGAATATTATGCACTTTAATTCGAATTTTGCTTGATAACTACAAACTTTTATAAAGCACTATAGTACTTTAACTGTTATACTACTACTATACAATATTTAAATATGTTAATTTCAATATTTAACAAGGCCGTATTCATATCAACCGATCCAAATTGACACAAAAAGACGACACGGCGCCGTGTCGTGTTTTTGTGTCCCGGCCCTAAATCCGATATCGGACCAACAATGACAAAGACATCAGAATGACAATGTCAAAATAAAACAACCTCATTTTACCATTATGAAAGCGCTAACAGCGCCATCATAAAAAAATCACAACTTGTATAAAAATACAAGCTTCACTCTATAGCAGAGTCTATAGCTAGCTGCTGGCTACATAAAGTAGCTTAAGCCCGCGCTAAGCAAATTTTGAAATCCTGTTTTCCTCACGGTGGTTCCGATTAAGCTCGTAAGACGGTCCTCATTACTCGAGGACGCGGCCATTGTTGCACGTACAGGCAAATCCGGCTGAGAACTCTTGTCTTACTTTTTACGTCCAGCACAACGTAAGAGTTATTGAAGAAACTAGGTTCCGCGCGTCCGTTGTTTTCGGAATGTTTTGTGCTAGGCTGTGCTTTTACATATTCGGAGGATGTTTGTGTGCGATTTGAATATTTTGTAATGTTTGCTTTGTTAATGGCTCGCTCGCTGCTGACTGCTCCGTCGGGTACGCACACTAACGAAAATATCTATTCACATTTCCAACTACCAATAAAGGCGACGCGCACTCCTAGATTGCAAGAACTTTATAGTTCTTGCAATCTAGGAGTGCGCGTCGCCTTTATAGTCCTTAATAAATGTAGGTGTTATTAATATATTGTTATTTTGTTCGAATATCTGTTTGAGTTCTATTCAATTATTTGAATAGAACTCAAACAGAGATTCGAACAAAATAACAATATATTAATATTAGTAGGGGAGGTCGCGCTCAGTTAAAAAAGTAATTTCATACCGAGCGAAAATCGTTACAATAATAGTATTCCACTAATACATAACAGCTTTGATCGTCAGCTACTTCATAATGGGTGGAATAAAAATTGAGAGCATCTCAAAGTTGATGTTGGGAATCGTATTGAATTGACATTAAAACGATCCCAATTCGCACCCAATAAAGGTTCATATCTAGATTATACACGTTTAGGTTGGGTAGGTGTTATTTTAGTTTTAGTATATAACAACAAATGGCGCTTTTAAAGTAAAATGTATATAATTCTTCTTCACAAGTATTGACTATCGAATTAATTACTTCAAATTCCTATGTGAGATAATTTTATGGTTAATTCAAACGAAAATCGCCGTCAGCTGAATGTTTGCAGGTGGAAATTTCGTCGACGCGACGCCCTAGGATACATTGAGCTCGAAGTAGGGCTATATTGGTAAAAATGTATATCGCTGGCTGACGGTTTTTCCACTATTGTATTAGCGACTGACGGTTTTATTTATTATTTACAAAGTAGAAACATTCACCTGTATCCATTTTGTACGGTATAAAATGACTTTATATTCAAAATTTTTTTACATGTTCAGTAACGCGACTGACGTTGAATCCCCCGTCTGCAATACGGCTGACGGTGATTTTTTGGTTAAACATGACCTCAATAATCATCCATCAAAGTTTCATTCGGTATAAAATCACTTTTCGCAACTATTTTTTTTTTTTACAACTTTGAAATACTCTCAGTTAACATTCCACCACGGGTGCGGCGACTGACGCTGATTATATTGATTGATAAATATTAAGCTACCGCTGGACAAAAATATGGTCGGTATGAAATAGCTTTGCATACGCTAGCACTACCTCCCCTACTATATGTTATTGCAGACCACTTGATATGAAATCTCTTATTTCGCAAGACAATCGAAAACAAGAACGCTAATACGATACAACAAATAACAATATTTCGTACCACTAATAAAGATCAAATCAAGTAGGTTATATTGTAAGGAAAAGTAGAGGAATTCTTTCATGATTGTGCCCTATTCTTACTGCTTTATTGAATAATAATTTTACTTTCATAATAATATGTATTTTGTGTTTTATGTGAAGTTAGTATTTCGACGCTTTTGAAATGTGGTGCTGGTGCAAAATGCTCGGCATCCCTTTGACCGCACACCAGACAAATACTTCAGCAACTCAAAATTACCACTCACCTATCCACACTCCACGCTTTGTCTACAACGATCACTCTCCTTTTTTAGCCACATAGCCCACCGGGAGCCTAATAATCTTGAGAGTCTCATACTAGCTGGGCAATTAGAGGCAATTAGAAAAGAGGCAGAGGCAGAGTGGCTACACGATGGACAGACGCGATTGTCAAGACTGCACGTTCCAGGAGGCACTTCGTCAGGCCAAAAACAGAGACAAGTGGAGAGCCCTATCCCAGAAAGCTAATTTTGGTGGTCACGTCCCTCAGCCATGAGGACACGACTAGGAAGAGTAGGAAGAGAGTATTTAACATATTATTATACCACGAGTAAAAATACTTATTTCTCGTCGAACGTAGTAACTAGTACCTAGGCACTATTTTCAGCAATCTTATCTTAAAATTTTGTGCGGTCTATATCCACATAATAATTTTACATTAAAATCTAAACGCTTATTATATATTTAGGCTAACAAATTTATTATTATTTTGTAAAAAAACTTAAGTTTGCCGTTAGTAAACTAGGTTATCAGTGCTATGAAACTTAATATTATACAAAATTTATTGACATACTTTTAAGCTTACTCTCCGTAAATGATGTATTATGAAAAAATATTTATATGTCATTTTAATTCGCACAGAACTCACCCTTTTTACCACCGGTTTGACAATGAACTAAAACAAAAGGCTTTCACTATGGGCACGAAATTTCGCATGAATATTATTCACCTCTTAATTTCGAGGCAAAAAAATAATTTGGAGTTTTTGCGAACGCGAGAATACCGAATCCGGCGCTCGTTAGGACGATATATGCAAAGTCGACTGAAAAACGTTAAGAGCCGAAAAGAAAAACCCGTACACCCTCGAGCCTTCTTGAGTCTACGTTTACATACAAATGTCCGTTTTCCTCCGGCTATTGTCCTTTACATCCTAAGTGTTACCGTTACTTTTGATGCAGGTACGTTGTCATTATTTAAAGTGTTCTTCAAAAGCGGGGTTAGATATTTTCACGCCTTGTCCTTACAAGGCCGAATAGCGGCTATACATAGTACATACTCGTACAATCCATACCATATTTTAGGTCAATTTCAAACAAATAAATTGGTTTCATGTACACCAAAATATATAGGTAATAGGAAACAATCATTTTGTCGAATAACGGCAACATTAATTATAATAATTAAGGAAATAGAGGCGACGATAAAAGTTATACGAAAGTCGAAATTGAAACCGTAACCATGATGCTGTATTAATTAATATTAATTATGCATCATCGCATTACGATTTACGTCTCAACATATTTTGGTGTGATCTAACCCTAAATCGAGAGGATTACGAATAAGTCAAGAATTCAAATTTTAACAACCCCATTTAATCCCGAAAAACGGTTTAAAATATATCGTGCAGCGACATTTTGTTTTGAAAAAGCTTTCACAAATCCATTATCTTGGACTTAATTCTCTTATCAAGTTATTATGGCACTTCGCTGCGAGTTAACTGGTGCGAAGTGAAAATCCTTTAGATATAATACGCTATCATAATTTCATATTACTTTAATCCGGCAGGCATATACAAGTTTGAGAGTTTGGCGTCAGTCCAAGCGGCTTAGGCTTATTTACATATCAGATCCCGTGGCCTTGAAAATGTTATTATCGTTTAAGATTTAATCTCGTTTCATTTATATTATGTTAAGTAACAAGAAGAGGTCATAATAATATTATGAATTTAACTTAGTTTTCATTCAATATTATTATACCGACAAAATATTATAGTTTTTTGGGCTTCGTTACTTGTTAGTGAACAATGTTCGCATTTACCACTATTTATTTACTCTTTAAATAAATAGTGGTCAATGCGAATATTATTGTAAAACTTTTAAATATATTAAGAGGCCGGGTACCCATGGAATTTCTCATACAAACGTAATACCAAAATCATTTTCACATACGAAAATATTTAACATGTTTGAGTTATTTTTCAGTTTAGAATAGTAATTACCTAGGTTCCTGCACAAAAATTTACTTCAAAATATTTAAACACAAAAATTTTTTTTTTGTTTTAATTTTTTTTTTAGTAAATTTACTACTAAATATTTAAACTCTAAAAAATATTTTTTAGTATTTAAATATTTAGTAGTAAATTCAGTATTTATGTATATATTTTTTAGTGTTCTACTCTATTTTTTAGTGTTTCAATATTTAGTAGTAAATTTACTAAAAAAAAATTAAAACAAAAAAAAAATTTTTTGTGTTTAAATATTTTGAAGTAAATTTTTGTGCAGGAACCTAGGTAATTACTATTCTAAACTGAAAAATAACTCAAACATGTTAAATATTTTCGTATGTGAAAATGATTTTGGTATTACGTTTGTATGAGAAATTCCAAGGGTACCCGGCCCCTTAAGATAAAATTGTACGTAAATTACAGTCACACCAAATTATTTCCTACCATAATAATCTTAATATATATAATTCTTCTGTGAGTGTGTATGTCACTGAACTTCTCTCAAACGACTGGACCGATTTTGATGAAATTTTTTGTGTGTGTTCAAGGGGATCTGGGAATGGTTTAGATTCACAATTTTGTCCGCTGGACAATGTTTTTTTAATTAATTTTTAATTTATTAGTAGTTGTTGATTTTGGAATGTTTTGGATCCGACAGACGGCGCTACCATCACAGTGTCAAATTTTAAATAATATTCGAATTCGAATTTTAATTTTAGTCTGTCCCGACAGTTAGCGCTGCGATCAAATTAAAAAAAAATACTTACTTTATATACTTAATATGGCAAAGAAACGTTTGCCGGGACTCCTAATATTATAGGTAACTAGCTAGTTACCTATAATATTAGGATCCTCGCTGGAGAAAAGAACAAGCACTCACCTGGAAAGTTTGGACCAGAGGTATCACCAACGTCGGGACTTCGCTGGCCGGCTACAAAACTCACTTACACTCAGTTACACTCACACACATTCGCTCACAGGAACTTTCACTTCAACACACAATGTTCACAAGTATTGATAAAGCACAATAAAGTCAGTAAACCTCTATCAAGGTTATTAATCTGAGGGCACGGCAGTGCCCCAGCCAAGTTTTTTAGCAAAGGTACGGCCGTACCATACTTTTCTCGAAGCGGTTCGCGGCTATTTCACACCCCCTTTATCTTCGATGTTAACAAAGCTAGAAATTTAGAATTTCGGTCACTAGGAGCAAGTATTAAAACTAGCTTAGCCTCCAAATTACATGAAATTTTGATAAATTGTTTAATTGTTACGGAAGGTCAAATTTACTACATTTTGTCACTCACTGATTGACAGATCATCAAAATTCTATGGTACTTCTAGCAGACTTAAAACCATGAAATTTGGTACCCGGATAGGTCTTTACTCATAAAGAAAGGAAAAATTATGAAACCGGCCAAGTTCGAGTCGGACTGGCGTAGATAGGGTCCCTTTAATAAAAGGTTTATTTAATTTTTATTATTAATTATTAAATTCAAATACCATTGAGTATTTTCTGAAATTTTCAAAAACCTTGCAGTTACCATTATGGATATAGAGCAAAAAAGGGGAAAAAATCGTGTTTGTTGTATGAGGTCCCCCATTAATATTTTATTTTATTTTATTTTAATTGGACTATAAGCTTTTATAACGACACAAGAAATACATTATTTGTGAAAATTGCAACTATCTAGCTATTGCGATTCTCGAGGTCCAGCCTGGGGCCGTACCACGAAAACGTTTTGGGGCCGATTCACACCGGAATGGCAGAGGCGAGGCGAGCAGTTTCAGTGTCATATGATTTTAAACTTTATCTTCCTTATTGTAATACATATTACATAGTATCGCTTGAGAAATCGACGCCGCCGGTGGCCACAAGAGGCCACGAGCGGCCACGAGCGTCCACGGGCGGCCGTAGATCCCGTTTTCATCCTTTAGGTAGGGAAACCTAAAAACTGAAAAATAATATTAGTAATAATAATATAATACTTTATTAAATAAAAGAAAATAATATTTTTATGTTTGTAGCTTTGCAAGAACAGTGTGAGTCTCGACTGCATATTTATTTTACGTATAAAAGGCTTTAAGTTAGTTATGTACTTAATGAAATTAACGACGTTAAAAATGAAAAAATAATTAAATTCGATTAAAATAAATATTTAATCAGTACTGCGATATACACTCCTTACTCGCTCGATGTATTATGGGAGTTTTAAGTTATCACATGATAAAGGTGTGCTCCTTTCTTGCTGCATGCATTCAACGATAATGCTAAAAATTATCACCTTCAAGTATTAAAGCTTACAAGTCAATAATATTATATGAATATAATTATCGACTCAGAACTCCGAAATATTTACGTTACGTTGTCTTACGAAGCCTCAAAGAAAAAATATAACGGAGATAGAGAAATGGTGCTAAGCGAAGCACAGAAAAGTTATAACGTGACCTGAAAAGAAAAGGAAAAAAACCTTCAAAAAAGAAATGAAATCCTATCAAAAACATTAAATGTAAAAGGAGCCAAGCAAAATACTGCAAAGCTATTCAATACTTCTGTCGTAAAAAGTTTTCAAATCACATTCAAGCCAAGCCTTCAACTTATTTTGTAATTTAAATCAACATACAGTAAATGTATCAATATATTTCTTTATTGTATAATTATTATAGTAGCTTGGCAATGAGCACTAGAGATATGATCAGCGACTAATTGGATTTGTTGAGCACCATCGGCCACATGCGTCGTTACGTACTAATTAAACACTACGCTTGCCGTCTGTGTAAGTATGAACTATGTTCTTCTAAGTATGGACTCCAAATATGCAGTTTTAGATATTTTGTTTCTCTTGTGCTCATTGCCAAGCCACTATAATAATTATAAAATAAAGAAATATATCGATACATTTACTGTATGTTGATTTTAATTACAAAATAAGTTGAAGGCTTGGCTTGAATGTGATTTGAAAACTTTTTACGACAGAAGTATTGAATAGCTTTGCAGTATTTTGCTTGGCTCCTTTTACATTTAATGTTTTTGATAGGAGTTTATTATTTTGAATTATTGTTTCAGAGACAAACACTCGCGTAACCACAGAAATAAGATCTAGATAGGATATCTGTGCGCGTAACCCTTTAGGCGGACATTTTTCTAGTATGCGCCCGCGCTGTGATTGGTTGAGTGGCGGGTGCATGCAATAACGCAAATATTTGAATATGGAATAGGGAGTGACAAGATAAGCTCATGCTTACAATAATGTTACCTTTTTGTCTCATATTTTATTCTTGACTTTCAGGTAATAGCAAGGCTACCTACGTAATAAATAAATATGAATTTTGACGTAGGCAAACTCATATATCACAAGTCAAGGGTCCTAATTATTATTCTATTTAATTTTGGCTCTGCCCTTGTAATTAATTTTATGTGGCTTTACATTTAAACATAAACAGAGATTTTAATGAGATGAGCATAGCAGACTTAGGAAATGATAGATAGGGCAGTTTTTCAATGTCTTGGGTCTTACCATAATTGTATGGAACGGTCGTACCAGTAGGATGTGAAAATGGTAAGTTTAAAGCCTTTTCACCTATCAGTTAATACCTAGTTTAAAGCCTTTTCCCCTATTTATTATCGAAGTGGCTAACCGTACTCGCACATACATTTTTGACCGACTTCCAAAAAGGAGGAGGTAATACGTTCGGCTGTATGTATCTTTTTTTTGTATGTTCTTATGGTCAACACTTAACCTACCGGTTTGGCGAAGGCATTCCTTATATTTTAATATTTAAAACTACCTGTAATTTTAAGCAACGATGCAATGCTATTATACGACAAAAAAAAAATCCTGCCTATAACTTTGTGAACACAAGTAAAATTGGCCGTTCTTAATACGTATTAAATAAAATAGACACTGTTAGTTCTTCTTGTACCAAAAGCGTAGCCAGCAAATCTACTCCCCAAAAGTTGTTTGCCGCTATACTATGTCATCGTCAGTACAGCGCCTACAATGCCACGTCTATCAACTTCTTGAGTCTTTAGTCAAGACGCTGTTTGCTCCTAAAACGGATGTATATTAAAAAGATGTTTATATAGATAAAGCCTTTGGATTATAGGCTTAGAGACGAAGTTTGGGTGGTGAGATGAAACGTATTTAAAATCAAATGAAACTCAAGTAAAGATTTTCATCATAAATAATTTCGGAAACACTTGTATATTATCATTTTATGAAAAATGTATATAGAAATGGTTGAGTTATGTTGGACCACAGCATTAATAAACTCCTTTTATTACTTTTGGTTAAGTGTACTCGCATCCTACTTTTAAATCAAAGTGATATATGTATTTTTTTTAATTTATTTATTTAAGGTCCCTTTAACATCAGGGTCATTAGCGACCACAACAAAGAATACATTACAGAAACTTAAATACATTTGTACACATTTATCATTTTCAAAAATTTTAGAGTTTTAATACATCCATTTTCATCATTTAAACATTCTTTTAGATCAGTAGGTAATTTACAATAGCTTTTTTGAACTATGGTTTATTATACAAGATTATAATATTAAAAATACTCTCACACAACAATAATAGGTTCTGTTTATTTCAACACCACACGAGCCTGTCAGTTTTAATCAAATGACATAACGAGATTGAAACCACATTCATCAGCGCGGCTTATAAACTTTTTTAATTAACGAAATTATTTTTAATTACATTAAAACGAAACGAAACCGTCGCCTAGTTCATTATCTGTGCGATTCCTTTTCTAAAAAAAGGCTTTCAGTAGTTCTCGGCACACGTCGTGAAGGCCTCTCAAAAATTCATCGCCCGTCTGAACCCTCAATGGGTTTTAGTACACCACTACCTGCGTTCACATTATCTGACTAATAAGTCGTATAGCATAAAGTTGTTTAGAAACTTTTAATGAATTCGCTAGGGTTTTAGGAAAATGTGGATTTGGGTTTTAATCACATATTTTCGATAATAATAAAACTTAACGTAATTTTGTTGGTATATTGTAAGTAATCATGAATAATTATTATCAGCACACATAGTATTAAAATTAATATATTTGTCATATTGTTGTAATTTCCATGGAACTACGAAGATGGCCTAGCACTAGCAAAATGATTTTACCGTCATCAATAGCGTTTGAATTAGTATAAATATTACGTCTACGGCTGTCACTTAATTTAATAACTGTAGTTTATAACTTTTCCAAAATATATACGAGGTATTAAATATACGTATAAAGCACGCTTATGAACTCCAGACTCACAAAGAAACGTTTTCAAATTAAGCATACAAATTTTAAGAACCCTCCAAATATTCACTACTCACGTCCCCTTATTTGTGTCGGTTATTAAAAATCTTAATTAATCCCGCTTAAACCGGAGATACGTCGCGTCAAAGCGTCCTATAGTAATATATTAAGCGCGTCGAAAATGAGTTTCTTTTTGCTTACGACGCGACGCCACAGATTTCATCCGAAATATGCGGCTCATACGGGCCCTCAAAAATTCAACGACACGCGGTCTCGCGGGCTTATTCTGGTTTCGCGTTAATAGAATTACTTACTGGGGATATCAAATATGCTGTACATTTTTGGATTTTATGCCTTTGATTCTTGTATCTGAGCTTGTTTTGATGTTATAAGCTTGTTTTGAAATAGGATACGTAAAGTTTACACTGTATTTTATATGTTGTAGGCCTTTTATTGTTAAAAATATTCTTCGTTATAATATATAAACAACAAAACGCAATTCATTGTAAAAATTAAACATATAAGAATCTCCTCAAAGAAACATTACAATTTAGATGACAATTGTCTAATCTTCTCTTATTGTTTACCTAATCTAAAAACTTCCCGTTTTAAGATTGACAGAACATTTTTTTTAAGCTTTAAAGATTGCAGAAAAAGATTAAAAAAATATATATTTTCTTGTTATATAATGGTACAGTAACGACAATAATTTATATTCTGTACATAAAACACCGTCGCACGTCTATCATTATATGGCGACATAAAATGGAATAAATAATCAGAATAAGACCACTCAGAGCCACGTTTTTGGAGACTCAGTCTCCCCAGACGATGCTTGATGAATATTTTACTTCATTATAACAGTCTGCCCTAGGTTTCTTTTGTAATATTAAATACGATGACGCAACAGTCGACAGAAAACATCCATTGTATGAACAAATTCTTTATTCGGGTATGTTATGTTTTCATTGTGATCCCTTCATGATAATACCTTTGTCACTAATTACACATAGGTTTTTCCAAAAAGCCGAGATAAATTGATATTTTCTTTTAATTTAAACTTCTCTTGAATTTCTTTTTAATACTCCTTTGTGCCAACAAAGAAAACGCAGACAAAATCTAATTCTTGAAACTAGGTATGTCATGTAACTACAAATGTGCAAGAGGAAAAGAATTATCATTTTTGGCGTAGTAAAGATTATTGATGTAATTGAGCAGAGTCAGCGTCTCGGGCACCCTTTTCTCTTACATTTTGAGACTAAAAGCCTTGGGACTCGGTTTAAGTTAAGAGTTAAAGCGTGAAATTGATCGATATACAGTTTTAAATATTGCCACAGGTACCTAAGCCAACAACTACCTATAACAAATAATTTAAATATAATATGTGCTACTTTGCATAACATCGACAGCGCAACAGCTGTATCGGATCGTATTTATTACACGATGGGTATTGATGAACGTTAAAGCAACTGATAGGGTCATAGAAACCAGACTTCGCCAAAATCAGAAGTAGCTAATGATCTCTTAAAAGTTGTCAAAATTATTTTGAATGATCGAGATCATAATAATTCTTAATTATTATTTATTTGTTTGTTGCTTTCTGATTCTGTAATTAGTCGTAAAAAACTGTTACTCAGTGGCATGTTCATTATTGAATAAGCTCATCAAATAAATATTAAAAAAAACAATTGCTAAAGATATATTATAACATTCCTAAA
Organism: Polyommatus icarus; assembly: GCA_937595015.1. Classification (NCBI taxonomy): domain Eukaryota; kingdom Metazoa; phylum Arthropoda; class Insecta; order Lepidoptera; family Lycaenidae; genus Polyommatus; species Polyommatus icarus. Next base: position 18,293,287 of record OW569325.1, on the reverse strand, counting down.
GATATTCAATTGCATGACATTAACAATCCGGTAATTTTAGATTGTAATATTTTACCAACTGATTTAGCTTCGCCTGTTAATTTAATATTGCACTTCAAAGTAAAACGCTTGATCTTATGACTTACTTCGCCAACTTAAGACTGGAAAGGTAGGTACGCGTACGTAAATTTCATTTACCGCTAGAAAGTGCTGAGAGACGGGCTCCAACGCAAACTCCACTTAATTACGCACATAAATTGAAGTGCTCTTCCTCGATATACACATTACACATGTGGGTACAATATTCTAAGTTCTAGAAGGAACTAAGACGCTCCTATATGACTTAGAACTATGAAAAGTGACATTTTGGCTGGTATAAACAAAATTACTTAAATACATTATGAAGAACCTAAAATGTTTTAAGAAAGCAAATAAAAGTGATAGCAAAAATAATAGACGTAGCTTTCAATTGAAAATTAGGATACAAATTGGTTCTTTTTTGAGCCTCGATGATATACAGAGATATCGTTATATCCCGTTTACGAGTATTTTAAATAGGTAATAATAATCCTACAATATGCTGTCAAATCATTATAATGTTATAAAAATATTAAATGATCCTTTATGCAATTCTGGTGTGGCGTCTCTGTCGCACCTTTTAGCTTAATCTTAATTAATACTAATGCTTGTTAATTTGTAATCATCAACCTTGTTCATAGACTATGTCCATATCGCATATATCCTATTTTTAGAATTTAGGCTGGAGAGAAAAAACATTATTAAAAAGACAATTGGATTGACAGAGGAATGTAAAAATTTAGATAGAGAAATGGTATTATGAATTCAGCTAGATTTTAGATATTAATTTTACGAACACGCATTTTGTAAATATTATATTATAGTGGAGTTCAAGGTTTTGTGGAAGTTTCATTTAGCAATATCCGCCTACCATTCAACGGACTCCAAACTGGTTTGCCGTTCCAATGTTGTTAAATTTTCATAGATTTCGTAGTCACTTTTGGCTGCCCAAAACGTGCGTCGGGCTTATGCATAAAAATGTAAAAATCTAAGCATTAATATTATATGTCCATTTGCGTTGCATTTTGATGCGTCCGAATTTGCGGGCGAGTGCGATCAACCCAAAATTCACGCGCCGATGGACCCAAGTATTAAAAAAGTCTAATATCAATAAAAAATATAAAGTAATCTCAATAATTTAACTGATTTACGTTATTGCACTGAAATATTTAGGTACCACCAGATTGTGTCTAGAACTTTGCTATGCCGAAAGTCAATATGTTATCAAAATTGGTCAGCTGTTAATCCTTCGATCGCGGATTCTTGGAAATCTATTGTTATTCTATTGTTGTTGCGGTCACCGGTGTCCTTATGGGGCTTGATGGATTAAAGAATAGAAAGACAACCAACCTACAGATTGACACTTTCGCAATTATAATCTGGTTTTATTATTATATTTGCTCTAAAATTTACATGCAACACGGTATAGTTACGTAAGAATGATATTGTAACAAGCATTTTTTGAATGAGCATTTGAATTTTTGTCCATCGAAAACATAATATCCAAGTTTTCCAATCAAAAATTCATGACAACTCACACAATTTTTAGACTGTTCACTTTACAGAATGCCGAGATACATCTCGATTTCGGTAATTTTTACCTGGAAATTAAGTGATAATTTTGGACAGACTGGGGCACTAGTAATTTGGCACAGGAATGAAAACGGGTCAGACCCTTGTGCCAAAATTGTCGAGATCTTCCTTTTCTTAATTAGCTTTAAGTAATTAGTCCTGGACGTCCTCTGAGTTTTGACATTCTGACTGCTTTATAATGGGCTTAGGAAAAGGTTAAATTGGCTGGCTCTGAAACTTGATTAGATATTTTGTTTTATTTAAGGCAAACATTAGATGATATGTCTTTGTCTTGTTCTGAACGTGTATTACGTTACCAACAAATAAAAAATAAGTATAATATAAATTATAAAAAGAAATTAATAAATAATTAATAAACTGAAGTTGAGCACATTTACCTATTAGATATCGAAGCGAAAAAAAGAAGCTAAGCGAAATGAAAAGCAGAAAAATTATTTAAAAGATATTTTGTTTTGTCGTCCATACTAATATTATATATGCGAAAGTGTGTCTGTCTGTCCTGCAACATCGGACAACGGTCCTAAAATCTACAAATTGAACTCAAAATAAACTGAACAAGTTTAACCCTACGACGGAAGTTAGCTTGATAATAGTACCAAAACATGTAGTTAGACATCTAGACAAACATCGCATACTGTCTGAAAGTTAGTCGTTGCATAATTATCGGGGTCTTTGTCCGGCGTAGTTCGACAAAGCCGAGACATCCGCCACTCATCTCGAGTTTGGCAAGAGGTCTTCGTCAGCAAACGTTACGCCTCGTACACAGATGCACTGGTTTTTAAGCAATAGGCTGGGATTAACCTGTTAATGAGACTGTGTTTTTAGTAACGTAAATGTTAACGTGAGGTCTTACATGTAGAGGAAAAAAATAAGTTAGTGATTTTTGGGTGCACTGTGGTTTGTATATTATAGTAATTACAAAATTGACAAAGAATATTTACAACATTTGAATGAATAGAAATATGCATTTTAAAGTATAGTAAAAAGTATTTATTTGAAAATATGTTTTATTGATAAACATAATTTATCCTTCAATAGATACTTGTGACATTAGATAATGTGGTAAATATGAATCATGGATATTATTTATAAAAAAAGACGTTTGCAGAGTAGTGTTTTGTGTCGAACTCGAACTCGAACTCGAAAATATTAATTAGTTTATTGCACGGTTATGGCAATACTAGCTATTTGACCGAGCTTTGCTCGGTATTCGATAAAACACGAATAAAATGACATTTTCTAAAAATGATTCCTAGCTAGATCGATTTATCGCCCCAGAAATCCCCTATATACTAAATTTCATGAAAATCGTTGGAGCCGATTCCGAGATTCCAATTATATACAAGAATTGCTCGTTTAAAGATATAAGATATGAAAAATTCGTGAAAATTAGATGCATCTTTGTGATATTTTCTATCGAGAAAATTTTAAGATATCGTGTTTTCGCTAGGTAAATTCTCGGAAATTTATAATGCAGTATCTATGTTTAGAAAATGAAACAATACTGGGCTTATTTTGAAGTATAAAAATTATGAAATCGACAATTTAGGGTTAGTCGCCCCTTAACTCGTTCGCCGCGCTCAAAACCCACGATAAAAGCGATGCAATAGCGTAATAATATGACTTTTTAAGATTCTTCATAGTTGTAGTATGAACGTGCACGACGCTCGTCCGCACGAGAGTCATCTAAACAGTGTAGGGTCCTCGACCTTTCCCAATATAAAGGAACTCTGTTGTAACACTCTCCATCATACTTGGCTGTTTATTGATTTCTATAATAATAAGCTACTGATTTTTCCATATACATTCATTGGGTTTTTTGTTATTAATAAGATATCTGCGTATTTTAGCAATTAAATAACGTAGTACATGCTGATGGAAAGATATTTATTTACAGTAAAATATAAAAAGTTCTATACAAACACCACAATCGATAATCATTTTAAAAAGATAAAATCGACTTCAAAATTGTACGTAATTTAGAATTAAAACTCCCTATCTCCAAAACTACAGAACCGATTTTAATGAAACTTGCACTGTTCCCTAAGTTGAACAACCTAGTAGTTACAACAAAAAAGAATTACTGAATTAGGAATAGTAGTTCCAGAGATAAGCGAACACAAACATAAAAACATACAAACATAGTACATACATTTAAACATACATACACTTTTGAAATTTGGTACATTTGTTCAGATGCTGATATAGACTAACATACCTATACGAAAATTTGTTATTTCTGGAAATATTATATACATACGCGTCGAATTGATAACCTCCTTTTTTGAAGTCGGCTAAAAATATTTCCTATTTTTATCTCACTTTTTCCATCCATACTAATATTATTAACGGTAAAGTGTGTCTGTCTGTTACCTTTTTATGCCAAAACTCTAAAGTCTATACTGATTTTACTGAAATTGGGTATGGAGATACTTTGAGCCCCGATAAAGAACATAGGATCCTTTTTTTTCCCGGAAAAATTTACAGATCTCTCGTGATAAACGAATTTTGGCACGATGTTCAGGTCATCTAGCTGTATCAATGTTTATTTTGTAGTATTCAGACAACATTGTAAATGTTACAATGTTACGCATTATGTCAAGCCGTAAAGAAAACATTCTACGTAACGTAGCAATTACTGCGATGACATATTCAGGTAGAGTGTTTTATTATCCCAGGAGAGTTCTTGAGAGTTATGTATTTTGTTTGACGACTGTCAAAGTTAATAGATATTGCTTTACTTTATTTCTATTATATTGATAAATAAATAAATATCATTGCTTGCCCGTTAAATTTATAAGCGTTGCCCGAGTAACGATAGTTGCAGCCGTGGGTGCCAAAAAAAAGCAAATTTTAAATTATACTTTATTAATTAATACTTTTACATTAATCAAATTAAAATTAAGAACGAATTACAATTTAAAACAAGTGATTCTCTACTGAAGTTGAGTGAAAGAATGATGTCCTCCGCTGGTCGCACGATGGTGGTGGCCGCTTCTGCTTACTTGGATATTCCCCTGAATTGATGTTGAAATAGTGCACCGTGTGCGGTATTGCGCGGTAAAGTTGTGTGCACACTTGGGTTTAAATAAAGGTGCGGATACACTTGCGTTGATGTGTATCATAGTTAGGACGGTGTAACACCTCCCCCCGTAGAACAGCGCCTGTTGAAGACTGTTGTCGTAAACTGCGCTGGAGGATGATCAGGATCTATTTTTCTAGGTCGAGCGTAGACAGCTGGCATCTCTATCTTGCTATTGTCATTCGGATTTGATGTTTCAGCCAAGGATCTAGTATATCTCTTCCATAAGTACACGCTAGTGAGGGCGCATGCACTTAATAGTATCAATGCATACATAGGTATTGTAGTGTGATAGATACCGTAGTTGTCTTCATTTTTCAATTTTATAGGTTGCTGCATGGAGATTCTTGTATTGATTTCTTGTAGATTTTTCAGGCTTACTGAGTTTAGTGTAAGAGGAGCCTGTGAGTCTTCTTCAGTAGTCGTGTAGTTGGGCATATTCAGTAGCTTGAGCGCCTGGCCTTTTAGACGATCCTTGGAGTTCGAAATGGTAAATTCTGGTGCCTCCATAAAACATTGCTTAGGGATGATGACAAGATAGCTGCCTTGGAGAGTCTCGTACTGGTGACGTTCGCAGAACATGTGGACTTTTGTTGGCTCAGGAAAACTGACAGTGTAGTGCTTCTCATCCAGTTCTTCAAATGCTGCGTGGCTCAGGGTAACAGTGATGGGCTTGCACGAAGGGCTTCGCTCCTGGGTTGATATTAGTCGCTGCACGCAGTCCTCTGGCTGGTTGAGTGGGTTCGGCTGTTCCTTACATATATGCCACTTGTTGGCCTTCGGGCATTCTGCCTCTATGTACCTGAATTCTTTCTCATGGATAACAAGGAATGGAAAGGTGGGTTTAAGGATCTCATGGTGCTTATTAGGAACTATAGATAACTTATATAAAGTAAATATCCTAGCTAGAAATATTGGAAATTTAAAAACTAAAACTACTTCATTACCCACATAAAATGAGCCTACTCTAATTATATCATAATATTCTCTTACATCTAAGTTAAGAATACGCTCACTGCCGTACAATGATGACAGTTTGCTTAAAATAGAGCGTATGCTAGCTAGATCTAGAGCCGAATGGTGTAAAGTGGAAGTTTTAATAAATGCTAAAATGTTCTGCAACTTAATTATTTCCTGTGAAATGGAATCTACATTGTCACTCAATATTAAGAGTATTTGAGTGAGACGAGTATATTTCACTAAACTGAAATTCTGCTTTACATTGTTATCATTGATTTTATTCACCATATTCATCAACTTATTCTGATTATCTTTAATAATTTCTATAATTTTCGAATATTGAACTGTCCAATTTTTAGATAAGCTAATATGACTGTTTAATTCATTAATCAAATTATTTTCGTTTTCCTGCAAATTTTTAATAGCTTCATTGTAATGAATAGCATCAGTATAATCTAAGTTGCCAGTGACACTTTTGATTACTGAGCCAAGGCCATCAATAAGGCCTCTTTTAGCACGGTTGGACACAAACGTCTCTAGCTGATTTAAAACACTAGTAAGCTTATTTTTAAGGTATGCTATATGGGGTTCTAGGAAAAATTTAGTTTTATTCTGAAATTCTTGAGTAAAGGAATCTAATTGGGTATCAATAGATTTAATTTGGGACTCTAATTCTTTAAGGTTAATTTTATTTAAAAAGGTATGATAGTGGGAAATGATCCTAGTGGATCCTAATTTAAAAGGTAAAATTCCAGGTCCATCGTTTAGGTTTTCAAGTTTTATCTCTTGTGCTCGGACGACGCTCAGGAGAAGAAAGAGGATCAGCAGTTTCCTGTAACAATTGTGCCGATTTAGGTACTCTTTTGAGTCTATTTTTGGCGATTGGGTTTCGTTTTTTCCTTGTATATATATGAATAGGAAAGTCAGCCATAACTACATCATGGGTATAACGTGGGGCTAGTTTCTGTCGTGAAGCTGTTGGATTCTGTATAAAAACTGTCTGTTCAGGTAAGTAGTTAATTTTAGGTTCCCTATTTCTATTTCGGTTTTCTATCATATTTTCTCGAGAGTCATTAGATATGTCTTGTATTGTCTTGTATGCTAAAGTCATTTTGTCTTTATGATTAGTCATGTACTGTTGTAGAAGCTGGGCGGAAATGTCTATATCAAAAGCATCTCGTGGGTCAAAGTGTCCAGTAATTACTTCTATAGGTCTACTCTTAGTTAAACTATGTATACTACTATTATATGCGAGGAGTGCGTAAAGCATTAAGTTAACTATTGATTCAGAAGTGTGGCTTAATTTTAGAATTCTAAGGTGTTCGAGAATAGTGGAATGAAAACGCTCAACTATTCCGTTTTCGTTTGGTGCGTGAGGGGCTGTTTTATGATGTTGTATTTTATGTAATTTCAGGAATTCAGCAAGCAGCTGATTCGTGAATTCGGTACCATTATCGCTAACTATTGTCATCGGTATGCCATGGTGAGTACAAAAATTAAGTAAACCTTGTAAAACGCTGACAGCAGTAGAGTCACGCAAGTGATAGGCTTGCGCGTACTTCGAAAACGCATCTACGATCGTGAGAAATTTTTCGTTTTGGATTGTAAGTAAATCTATGTGCACTATTTCTAATGGTTTTGAGGCAGATGGAACTAATTGAAACTGTTGTCGTATGGGATTACGGTCGTATTTTGCTTGTCCACATATGGTACATGAGTTAATGAATTTCGTTATGGTTTCCTTCATTTTTGGCCAATAATATCTATTGGATAGTGCTAAATAGGTTTCAGTAATACCTCGATGGTTCGTTTTACCTTCGTGGTATTTTTTTATTATATCCTGCTGTTTTAAATATTCACGTACATTTTCTACTTCGCGTTTTGTCACGGTCAGGAACATAGATGAATTTTTAAAAGCTCTTTGTATTATGGGAATTATTTTGTACATAGCTTCATACGGATTTATTAATAAACCAGTTTTAATTTTGGGATTAACATATTCTTTTATGGAGTTGATAACGTCTAACTCTAAACTGGATTCTGATAGCTGAATAGATGTTCGCGTATGGTTTTCGAATGGTTTGGTGACAAGGGTGCGGCCCTTAATGTCGCCTACAACGGTAAGTACTATTTGTCTAGAAAATTTATTTAGTGGGTCATCGGAGATTGGGATATTTAATATGGGTTCCTCGTTGCTAGTATGTACAGTCCTTGAAGAGGATTCGCTAGCAGTAGCTGTCCTTGAAGAGGATTTACTTGCAGTGGCGGTCCTTGAAGAGGACGCACTATTCGTAATAGTCCTAGATTCATCTTCTGGATCGTGAGATCCTTCTGACACATTTACTATTATAGAGTTCGTTTCATCATTATGCAATTCAATTCTGGAAAGTGCATCGGCATTAGTATTAATTTTACCCTGCTTGTATACTACAGTAAAATCGTATTCGGAAAGCTTAAGACGCCATCTCGTAAGACGCGAGCTGGGTTCCTTTAGGTTCATAATCCATTGTAACGGTTTGTGATCAGTGATGATTTTGAATTTACGGCCGAATAAATAAGGTCTGAAGTACTTAGTAGCCCAAACTATTGCAAGCAATTCCTTTTCTATTGTGCTATAATTACATTCACTAGAGTTAAGGGTTCTGGAGGCATAAGCTATTGGTTTGTCTGAACCAACTGTTCCTTGCGATAAAATTGCACCGATAGCAACATTAGATGCGTCGGTAGTGAGAATAAAATCTTTTGAAAAATCTGGATACTGTAAAATGGGATCGTTTGTCAAGAGAGTTTTGCAATATTCAAAGCATTCTGTATAGGTTTTATCAAAAGTTATCTTAGAACCTTTTTTAAGACATTGAGTTAGTGGTTTTGTTATACGTGCAAAATCCGGAATGAACTTTCTGTAATAGCCTATTAATCCTAGAAAACGTTTAATTTCGGTTGTGTTTTTTGGTATTGGATAATTTTGAATAGCATGAATTTTATTAGGGTTAGGCTTAACACCCTCGTTACTTATTACATGGCCTAAAAATTCTGTTTCAAGTTTAAGAAATTCCGACTTATCTAGCTGAATTTTGAAATTGGATGAACGTAATTTATCAAAAACCTTTCTTAAATTTATAATGTGCTCCTGAAGGGAGGTACTGAATACTACAATATCATCTAAATATACTACACATATTTTATTTTGCAACCCGTCTAGAACGTTGTCCATGACACGCTGGAAAGTTGCAGGTGAGTTTTTCAAACCCATGGGCATACGCAAAAATTCATAATGGCCGTTTTCAACATTGAACGCGGTTTTGTGAATATCCTGGGGGTCCATTTCAACCTGATAGAACCCACTAGCTAAATCTAAAGTAGTGAAGTATTGGCATTTTCCTAGTTTGTCTAGTATGTCAGATATATTGGGAATGGGGTATTTATCATTTATGGTTTTTTCATTGACCTTCCTGAAATCTATTACAAGACGCCACTTAACTTTGCCGGAAGCATCTGCCTTCTTGGGTACTACCCAGATTGGAGAGCTCCAAGCAGAATTGGATGGCCTAATTATATTTTGTTCTAACATTTTTTTAATCTGGTCTCTTACTTCTTGCCTATGAACATAAGGATACCTATAAGTTTTTGTATGAACTGGAATTTCATCGGTAGTCTGAATTTTATGTTTTATTTTATTTGTAAATGTTAGAGACTCGCCTTCAAGATAAAATATGTCCGAATAACTAATACATAAATTAATTAAATTTGCACGTTCCTCTGGATTTAAGTGATCTGTCCGTAAGCGAGATATTACTTCTTTTGCGCGTTCAGATATGGTTTCTGTCTGGCTCTCAAAATTATATAATTCTGCTTCTACCGGTTTATTCATAGAAAATATAATGTCATTATGCGTAGGATTGGTTACTTCAACCCATCCTCGATTATTAGTCACTTTAGTTAAACATTCGGTAATGTAACAGTTACAAATTACTTGCTTTTCAATTAAAACATCGCCATTTAGAGAGTTAATAGGTAATCTTATTAATTTTGATGAGTTGGCCGGAATAACCTCCTCGTATAAATTCGCGTTACGTGAGTCATACATATGAATAGGAATTGTAGCATTACGGGTAATTAATTTTTTATTTTTAAGATCTATATTTGATCCAAAGACATCTAATAAATCAAAGCCTATCAAACCGTCAAAGTAGTTGTGAAATTTGTATACGAACAATGTTATATTACTATTATCTTGAAATTCTGGAAAACAAGGTAAAGTGATGGAATAATTATTTCTACTGGTAGCGTGCACATTTGTAACTTCGAAAGGATCATAATTTAATGGAATATGCCTAAAATATTTTTGTACAGCGTCCGGGCTAATAAAAGACTGATTAGCGCCTGTGTCTATTAAAAACTTAAGGGGTGGATCGGATATTTGAATGTAACCTAATTGTCTCTGAATGTGAAAATTAACTTCTATTTTGGCTTTTCTAATTTCGGGGCCTGGTGAAAATTTATATCGTCGGCAGTATTTTGGTTTTCAATTTCGGTCACCTGCACTGTTTCAGGGTAGGGATCCTGGTTTTCATAGTAGTCGGTTTGTTCACATGTCAAATAATTTTGGTCATGGTCAGAATAGTGATAGTCTTGGTCATAATACTCGTATAAGTCATTATATTCATTGTCAAATTCATTATAATTCATTTCGCGCGATTTTAAATAATTAGTTGGTGGGGGATTGCCGGATTTACGCCAATCGTGTCCACTAAGGGTTGGTGGCAAAACTTTCGGAACAAAATGACTAACGCCACTCATGGGACGGGGCTGATTATGATGATTAAAATTATTATTATAATTCTGATGCATGAAAGGTCTATTTATTCTGAACATATTACTTTGGGGGTTGTAATTTGGGGGTGCGGCACGCATTATTTGCTGCGTACGTGTGGGACCACGCTGCTGCTGCATTTGGGGATGGTAATTAAATTTTGAAGGACCCTGAAAATTATTCACAAATTGTCGCGGAAAATTATTAGGCGTATTAAAATTAAATGGTTTGGGAACAAAATTATTAAGAGGCAAATGATGGCTATGCTGGTTTGAATTATTAATTTCCTTTTTGCTCGAATGACTGCTATCATTTCTATGTTGCATGTATAATGCATTTAATTCCTCCTGTACATATTGTAATGCTTTTTCCATGGATTCCGGTCGCATACACCTAATTCTATAACCTAAGGGGTCTTTAAGGCCTCGCAAATAAGCTTGCAGTGTTAATTTTTTATATAATGTGCGCTTAGCCTCAATAGTAGTACTGACATTTTCATGTAAAGAAATATATGTCATAATCGTGCTAAAAAGATTTTGGCAACGCTCATAAAATTCCTGTGGTGTACTGGAACCCTGGGTCTGCATCGAAAGGTCACTATAGAGTGCTGTCTCGTCACGGTGGTCAGCGAAATTATTTATGAGAGCATTTTTTATGCCCTGCCAAGTTTCTGGTATGCCACTTGCATTTATTAATCTAGCTGCGGGACCAGTGATCTTATTTAAAATACCATTAAGTAGCGCTAAATTACCTAAATTATGTTCTGGCTCGGTACCTAAGTGAGTTAAAACTATTTGATCGCAAAGATTTATAAAACGATTTAAAACGTGAGGGTTCCCGTCAAATTCGGGTAACATCCTCATTGATTTATAAATGTTATCTAATTCGTATTGAGACATATTTTCTGAAAAATTCCTGTTCTCGTCAAAAGCACTATTCCTACTAGAACTACGTTCACTTAACCTACTATTACTATTTTCTCTCGGATGAAAAATTTTGAAATATTAAATCAAGCACTTTAATTAAAAAGAAAATGTGTCTTATCCTATTATTCACACAAAAATTATGCGATTTAATTTTTATGTAACGAATAATTCTACCTACTCCTATATAATTAACACAAAAATTAAACGATTTAATTTCTGTAAAAAGAATAAATCTACCTAATTTCTAAAATTCACACAAAAATTATGCAATATAATTTTATGGTATTAAGGAATACTTAAATTTAATAGGAAACTTATGGATAGGTTTGGTAAGGAACTTGAAAGATTCAAGGTACTTACATTTGCATTTTTCTCAGCCGAATCAATGTCTGGATTCCCCGTAGGCTGCAACCGTAGGTTCTTCTACCACACGGGTGGCACGCGTCGCGATGATGATTATCCCGAATTTCGCGAACCGGCCCGCGAATAGATCCACAAGACTGCGCCAGTAACGATAGTTGCAGCCGTGGGTGCCAAAAAAAAGCAAATTTTAAATTATACTTTATTAATTAATACTTTTACATTAATCAAATTAAAATTAAGAACGAATTACAATTTAAAACAAGTGATTCTCTACTGAAGTTGAGTGAAAGAATGATGTCCTCCGCTGGTCGCACGATGGTGGTGGCCGCTTCTGCTTACTTGGATATTCCCCTGAATTGATGTTGAAATAGTGCACCGTGTGCGGTATTGCGCGGTAAAGTTGTGTGCACACTTGGGTTTAAATAAAGGTGCGGATACACTTGCGTTGATGTGTATCATAGTTAGGACGGTGTAACACCCGTTTATAAGCGTAAACTTGTTATTAGCTCTTAGTTGTGTAGCAATGTTAGATATTGTTGTTATGTAGCTGTAAGTTTTCCTAAGATACTTATTAAAATCTTAGGAAAACCTAGGAATACCTTTTCAAAAGTACCGGACAAGTACCATCGAGGAAACTGATTCCAAGGCAGTTGACAGATCTACGTACCATTTGGTCGGATCATGTCAATTTAATATTGATTGTAATCTGTCGGCTGGGTTTGACGAAACGCGACCAACCTACGTAGGTGGGGACCTTCGTAGTTTGGCAAGTTGATTTCTAGGCAAATGGGGGCATCTGCGTAGGAATCAACTCTTTTGATAGTACAAAACGTGATACTTATTATTCGGGACCTAACACGACTTATACTAGTAGTAATGCTACTACATACTTTTATCTCGACGAATAATATGTATCAAATATAATGCAACGCGAAAGTTTTAAAGTTCACAGTACAAAACGTGGTATTATATTGGTATATTTTGATTGAAAAGGATAACTTATAAATTTTAATAACATTACAAATGATGCTAATGTTACATTGATAAAACCTACTAACTAAAAATGCGATCCTCCTAATGCAAGGTCGAATGGCAGTAAAACAAAGAAGTTTATTGCTAATTGTATTTAGGGTTGAGTTAGTCCATGCCTACGAGACTGTAGACCGCACATCGACAACCAATAACATGTAATTAACGAACAGTCCGTTAGACGAAGGTGATGGCCTAGTGTAGTAATGTTAGTATGCTTACGTACTTGAGGATACTGCCGGGCTTAAATGGTCGCATACGAGTAGCAACTCTTCTCATTCAATTCACAAAATGAATTGTCGAAACTGTCAGAGTCACGAATGTAAAATTAGTACGAATTTAGACCAGTTGAATTGGTCTAAATTCGACATTCGTGAGTTTGACAGTTTTGACAATTCATTTTGTGAATTGATTGAGAGGAATTGCTATGCGACCATTTTAGCCCCGCTGGTCACTGGTCAGTTAATAATTGTATTGCGAATATCTTGTTTATAGACGCAGGTTTGGTACAGACAGCTGGGACAAAAAGGGTAAAAATACTGAAACAATAAAGCAATTTATTCTTTAAAAATACTGAAAATCACGTAAAATTAATAATAGTAACAAATTTCTCACCGGCACTATGAGATAATATTATAATCATAAATGTATACTGTGTATATTTTAATATTAGGTCTGTGCCGGAAAAGGTGAAAACAAAGCAGCAGAATAGACATTCTTTTCGTCGCTCGGTAAACAAAGACATCTTACTTCCTTTCCTACTCCGCGCCGGTGATCTACTTTTCCCCATCTTACGAATTTCCATCACATAGCGACAAGCTATTAACATTATCCCAAAAACGTTCACAATGCCGATAACATAGTTTTCACTAAAAAAAAGTGTGTCAGCTCCGACGCACGACTGGAGTTTACTCCTTAAGTACGAGTATCTAACCATACGCAAAAAGAGTTTATTCAACTGAAAAAAGATTAATATCATATGAAATCAGATGTTCCGGCATTATTATCTACACCCCTTTCTGCCATAGTTATTTCAAAATACTTTTAGTTCACTTTAGCCAGTATAATGATAAAAATTATAACTTCACAATAACAATATTAATTATTGATATTTATAACAAAAATCCAGGAAGAACAAGCCGAAGAACCCCATATCCAGGACAAACAGTTGCCAAGTTATAAGCACTCAAACTTTGACATTGACAGCTCGGCTATCAAACATCGAACAAAAGCGGCCATAACTCCGCTTCATATAGGCCTAGCTAGAGGAACGGGGTTTCTTCTAACATCAAAGGAAATACCTTGGCTACCCCCTCCCTGAATTTGAACTAAATCAGAGACATCAATTTTTTTTCTCAATTCTAAGGCCAGAATCGAATAGAGGAGAAAAATCCAGGAAGATCAAGCCGAAGAAACTCATATCCAGGACAAATAGTGGCCGAGTTACAAACATTCAAACTTTGACATTGACAGCTCGGCAACTGTCAAACGTCGAACAAAAGCGGCCATAACTCAGCTTCCAATAGGCCTAGAGGAACGGGGTTTCTTCTAACATCAAAGGCAACACCTCAGCTACTCCCTCCCTGAATTTGAACTAAATCAGAGATATCAATTTTTTTTTCTCTATTCTAAGGCCAGAATCAAATAGAGTAGAAAAATCCAGGAAGATCAAGCTGAAGAAACCCATATCCAGGATAAATAGTTTCCGAGTTACAAGCATTCAAACTTTGACATTGACAGCTCGGCAACTGTCAAACGTCTTACTAAAGTAGCCATAACTCCGCTCCCAATAGGCCTAGAGGAACGGGGTTTCTTCTAACATCAAAGGCAACACCTCGGCTACCCCCTCCCCGAATTTGAATTAAACTACTCTACTACTTTTTTATCTGAATAATGTGTACATTCTATATTATGTATTCCTAATATTTACCCGAGAATACCCACTCTTTAAACTTTAAATGATTGTGCATTCAAATCTTGTTAAAACAAATTAGAAAGTTGCGCACTAAAGGTGCGCACCAAAAACGTGACACGATTTTTCGTTACTTGTTAGTAGGTTTTACCACTCGGATTTTTCTCATACCGGGCGCCTTATATATGAAAATCGATTCTTAAGGAGTAAACTCCAAAAAGTTTCAGTACTTGTCCTACCGTTTCTCTGCCCTACGTCCCTAGTGTAGGGCCTCTTAAGGGAGCAGTGGCTTCAGTCACGTCCACAAACGTCGGCGTCTCGCTTCCCAGTCACGATTTCAACTTATAACTCATTGTCTTCAGGCCCCGGGCCCTTAATTACTACATCTTTATATAAATTACACGCTATTTCTCCCTTTTTATACAACGCCTTTTTTCTTGGTGATAAAAATTGTGTTGTTTCTTCGTTATAATTTTTTTCTATAATATGTTTCTGTATAATATGCGAGTATTAGCGAAGCTTTAATGTAAGGCTTTTTATTACTTTTATAATAGCTTTAAAAATTATACACTGAAATAATTCAACTTGTCAAAGACGTGAATTTCTTGGCACAAATTATAATTTAAAAAAAACTACGTAAAAACGTAAACGAAAGCCCAAAGGTCCTAAATATTTACAACATTTAATTTAAAACGCCTACGACTAGTACCGCGTAACTTTCTGCCACGCACTGTAAAACTCTGGAACGAACTGTCACCATCAGTTTTTCCGGACCTATACGACCTGCAAACCTTCAAGAAGAGAGCTCATTCCCTCTTAAAAGGCCGGCAACGCACCTGCAGCTCTTCTGATGTTGCGAGTGTCCATGGGCGACGGTAGTTGCTTTCCATCAGGTGACCCGTTTGCTCGTTTGCCCCCTTATTATATAAAAAACCTATAGTTTATTAAACACATTTTTGGAACGGAGTTCCTTATCGCGCGTTGCGCCTTGGGCTAGACTGAAAAACTTGTAACGACACTTTATAGTATTCCTTTGCGTAAACCTGATGGCGTGGTTTCAGAATAAACAGTGACGCGTTGTTAGTATTTCTGGACGTCAATAGATGGCATTTTTTGAATAATTTGTTTGAGTGTATATTGTGTATGCAGGTTTTTTGAACATAAGAAAGAACTTCGTTCCGTTCGGGTGTCCCTTGACACCTCTCTAGTTTTTTTTTTGTTTCAACATGGAAAATAATTTATACTTTCATATTTTGGTACATCATACTCAGTATCTCATAGGTTTCCAGGTTACATTCAATTCACATTGCAACGTCGCGTTGCGATGAATTTCATATGCGCTATTATGATTTGGAACAGGCAGCCGGACGACGCGCCGCAAGTGGCAAATCCATTAATTCAGTGTGGTTCTTCATGTACAGCAAATAAAGTTCAGTTTTAAGCCTCGACGACCTCTGTGGCTCAATTGGTTGAGTGTGTGGTAGCTCAAGCCGGGGCTCGCGGGCTCGAATCTGACGACGACGGAACAAAAAGTTTTCAATGTTCCAGGGTCTGGATGTATATTAAATGTGTGTATGATATAATAAAAATCTTAAATATACGTAAAGTATAAAAGTATTCAATATATTTCCGTTGTCTGGTACCTGTAACACAAGTCCTTCTGGTACTTAGCACGGGGTTAGACTGACGTTATGTGAAGCATCCATAGACAAAAAAATGGCTCACATACGATGCATTCGACTCGTCATATTACAATTTACTAACTAACCCTTAAACTACACCTGTATCAAGGTAATATAAGTCCAGGTAAAGCAATAGGTACCATAAATAATATGCATAAGACATTTTACTACCTGCTCTAGCGCTAATACTTAAGTATCGTATCGCAGTTAAATTTTACTATACCTATAAATATTTCAGTTAGTGCCAGTAATAAATTGAAAGTTTTACGGTAGTTAATTAGACGATAAAGTTGGACATAAAACCTGTAATATTTTGCAGGTGTTATTATAAACAAAATTTTAAAACATCAAAAAAGTACATGAAATTAAAGGTCAAGTAAGAAATTTCAAAATACTGAATACAGTATTTTGAAATCTCTTACTATATAAATATTTCTATAAAATAGAGCTGACAGTATTTTTGAAATAATAAAATATAATATTGCAGAAAATCATGCAAAAGACGAATAAAATAAAGAAACAAGTCAAGATAGCATCTACCGTAATTTGAATATGAGAGATTGCAAAGAACTTTTGCAGAACTAGCATGATAAAGTAGAACTTCATTCTGTTTGAACAGCCGGGGGAAAATCTCGGGAATTCAAGAGAATAATTTATAAAAACCGCGATAGCGTGACACGACGCCCGACACCGCGTCCCGAACACCTTGAAATAGAAAAATTCCGTATAATTCGTAATGTCACACTACTCGCCCTAGAGCGGAAAACCTCCGCACGGAATCCTACGAAAACGCTAGTAACTCAAGTCTATAAGCCTGCGGTTACCTCAGCTAGGACATCTATAATATTAAAATGGATCTGTTTAAGAGGCCCGAGGGTATGGCCGGGTGGGTGACGTCTCCAAATATTACCATTTAAACAAGTTTTATGTAAATCGCCCCGGGCTTCGGCGAACTTATTTTCGGGTGAAATTTTAAGTTGCGTTTTTCTTGGCGAGCTCAAACACGGAAAGTCGGATGATTTCCAGACGGATTAAACGAAATTAACCTTCGTTCAGAATTCATGGGCTTCCCGAGTATTTATAAGCGATTAGTCTTTCGTTTGTTTTGTTAATTTAAATAGACTTTAGAGGTTTTAATTTAGATTTAAATAAAATAAAAAAGTGAAGAGTGCTTATTTAAATATTGCTTAGTTTCGTCCAATTTAAAAATATAGCAATTTTTTAATAACATCAGATACAATTTTGTTGGGGTTAGATTGAATTAAATACAAGCAAATCATATTATTTTCTTCATTGTTTCATTTATAACTTTAAATATTATTTCATGTTTCGAATAAAAAGATGGAAGCTCAAATAATTGCGCATGAATATTCTTAACTACCGCGAAGACGCTTTCAGACTTGTCTAAACGGAACTCGGAGTTGTTCTAGAAACTCGAACCACTTTTTCATTAAACAGGCTAATGGTTTTCCACAGTATCTTTAAGTTATAAAACTAAAGTATACTTCAAAAGGTTAATTCCTCCAGCAGTTCGCAACAAAGGAACATTCTCAATATTTCTCAAACTATCCGTTCTTATTAGTTTGCCAATGCAATTAAGGAGTGAATTTCCAACGTCTCTCATTTACAGCGCAGTATCGTTTGCCACTTAGAGCTGTCGTTTCTTCACTGGGATATTTCGTAAGTGTATTTTGAGACACTGCTATTAATTTTAGACATAAGATAGAGATAATTAAACTGTACTTACGTTAACAGCTTTGTAGTCATGAATTTGTATTTTTTTTTTAATTCTACAATCTACGCTCTCTGTGCTACGCCATAGAATATATTGTGCTACGCCGTAGATGTGCTATGCCGTAAATGTGCTACGCCGTAAATGTGCTACGCCGTAGACGTGCTGCGCCGTAGCGCGCTACCCCGTATTCGAGGGTACCATAGTCAACCAAGTTTTACTGATTACAGAACCGAAAACGGAACCCTAACCAGCTGATTTTTTGTATATTGGAAGGTTAATAGTTATATTATTTAAGAGTAACATTGTCCTACAAATAGAACAATCCATATTTTAGGACCATCAAATCAAAGTATGACTTTGAAACTTTTTTGCAGGTAAAAATGTTGTTTGTCTTATCAAAATGAAGCTACTCACAAAAAATAAGCTTGATTAGTAATAAAAAAAAATTGTTCTAGGGCTCCCTTACTATAAACTTTGCTATATTTTAACGACGAAGTATGGGTTTGCGACTTCAAGACAAAAACAGGAGTAAAGTAATTGAAGACATGAGTGGATAAAATGGGTAACTAACAATTTGGAAACTGACAGTTTTTAAGGACCGGAAAATTATTTAAAAAAATGTGGACTCATTGTAAAGCTAGATAATATATTAGCTAGATGATGAAGTAGATAAGTTACAAGGTTTTTTCAACACAAAGGCAAAAATTAATGATTGCTTTTATGTTGTAAAATGTTATCAACCCATTTCAACCACCCATGTCTTCAATAATTATAGTCCAACTAGAGGACGCCCGCAACTCCGTTGCGCCAAAATTAGTTGATCGTGCGGGAACCGTACATTTTTCCGGGATAAAAACTATCCTATGTCCTTTCTCGGGACTTAAAATATCTCCATGCAAAATTTCAGCAAAATTGGTTCAGCGGTTTGAGCGTAAAGAGGTGACAGACAGACAGACAGACAGACAGACAGACGGACATACAGATAGACACACTTTCACATTTATAATATTAGTATGGAAGTATGGATTATGTTAATTTTATAAAATAATTATTTATTACATTCTATAACTTCCAAAACATTTGTTAACATAATATTTAGGATTATTTTTAAATCTTTAACGCAAAAACAACAGATATGTTGTCGATGTAATCTCTTCTATTATAAATTAAGCTAAATAAGCTTTTGATTCCTAATATACAGCGGAATAACATTTAAATCGCAAAACAATATTTGGTTATACAGTTTTTTCTACTATAAAATAAGTATTTCAATACTTTTTTTTTCCGGAGGGGGAAATGCATTACGCATACCACCCAGGCGCAGGGGGCGACCCGAGCGGTGATGTGGGACTCCCGTAGCTAATGAGACCACGGTATACCCACTAAACCCCCCCCCCCCCCCATCTTCCGCCACGCCGCCTTTTGACGGGGCCACAGGAACGATACACACATCTGCGACCCCGCCAGCGGCCCGAAGACTCCACGATGGGCGCACAACACGTGCGCCCTCCTCCTCGGCCCCCACCAGGGCTGTAGCAGACGCCCCTGAGTCTGCTACTTGGAGGCCATGTGGCAGATCAGGTCTGTGGCTCTGCCACCGACCACACCTCGGCCACAGAGGATAGGGCAAGCGGCGCACCGTAATACCTACTTGCCTCTTCCTCTGCGGCCCCACCTCGGTGCGCATCCGCAGCGGACTCCTCCAGTCCGCTGGGAGCGCCCTCCTCGGGCCAGGCGGCGACACCGGCCGGCCCTGGTTGCCTCTTTGCTTCACCGCGGTTGTCCAAGCCGCGGTTACTAGAGCCCCACCGCCACGACAAGGCGAGCAACCATCGGGGGGAAGTATTTCAATACTAATTTAACCATTTCTAAAGCCTCATGATAGTGATGTCTGATAGTAATCAACATGCCGCAACACGCATCAAAAACACGTAAATTCGATCCCGTAAAGCTATCAAACTCCGTAAGATTAGGCACTGACTTAGCTAAGCCACAATACAAACATATACAGTAGAATATTTTCTACAAAACTACATGAATAGGGCGCACGCAAATAAAAGCATAATTAAATATTGATTTATAGAGCAGAACAATGCAGTTCAACGTTCCACACATGTGAAACTTGTTTCTATGTTATCTCAGTTTGGTTTCAAGACAATAGCTGAGTTACTCTACTGTACATAATGTATATATTGTGTCCTACACTCGGCGGCCATAAAAACTTGCTGCGTAAAATAACTTTAATGCGAATCGCGAAAAGTTTTAGTGGTACGCAGTAAATGTGGAAATTTCTTTTAGAAGTGATCCACACGGAAAACATGATTGTGTGACAATGTTAAGGGGCCGTTTTGATGACGATCGCACTCAAAGTGATATAATGTTTATGAACATTTATGGAGTTATATTACAATCTTTGTATAATTTTATAACGACTGTAATAAAACTTCATAATTTTTTTGTCAAACTCTTTATTAATTTATCTTAAATTTAATTTAATTTAAGAAATTATCAACATTTCTTCGAGTGCGTCCCTAAGTTTCTAGATACGGAGAATCTTTTCGTTTGTTCTAAGTCAGAACGACTCTGATGATTCAGACACAATCTGACGATTTTGCATACAGAATCCGACGTTTTTGCGTTTAATATGAGTCATCTTTCTCACAACATTTTTTTACAAGAATCTTTTCTAGAAATGGACAACAAATACCAGTATGAATAGCAAATGTTTTGCTTTTGTAAGGCGTGCTTTTTAAGGTGTGAGTCATTGTTTGTCTAAATAAATATTTAAGAAAAAAAGTGAGTCATAGCTTTCGTTTCTATCAGACATGAAATCAGTTTTATGCGAATTTTTTATATAGTTGGACCTATATTTCTTTTGTCTCATCATAATATTTTGTCGTATAAAATACACAATATAATAACAAGATATTATTCTAGCATTGTGTATAGGTATGTGTGAGCTACTCCGGTGTGTGAGCAACATAAAACTCTATCTAATAAGCCCAGCTACGAAATGTTGAGTATTCCGGAAGTGTTCGATATATTTCGTATTCTGAATTTCTGAAATTCATATCGCATGGATTCAATAAACATAATTGTATTATTTAAATAAAAGTAATGATGACCTACTAAAAATAGAAGTTATATAGTTACTATAGAATAGGTTGCCTTTGTACACTAATAATAATATAAGTTCAAGTTTGCGTTATTTATATTCCACATATTGTAGCAATTAATATGTTGCGAAAAATGTATTATTTTGAATTCCTTTTAAGGAAAAATATGGAGCTTTTCCTTTTTTTCGTTAATAAATTAGTATTGTCGTTTTATCTACATTAATAAAACTGACGATTAATCTTCTAATATTATTAAAAACTAGATGACGACCGCAACTTCGTTGCGCCAAAACTCGTTTATCGCGCGCGAACCGTACATTTTTCCCGGACAAAAAGTATCCTATGTCCTTTCCCGGGACTCAAAGTAACTCCATGCCAAATTTCAGTAAAATCGGTTCAGCGGTTGAGGCGTGAAGAGGTAACAGACAGACAGACAGACAGACAGACAGACAGACAGACAGACAGACAGACAGACAGACAGATAGACAGACAGACAGACACACTTTCACATTTATAGTATTAGTATGGAAGTATGGATTACAAAATATATCGAACGTTTACATAATACTCCCCCAAGACTTAAGACGGCGCGTCGGAGCCGTGAATATGTAAGGAGCGCGGACATAAATTCCGAGGCACAACTGAAGCCAGCTGTTCCCTTGTTTTGGGAAATAAATACGGATTAGACGCCACTGCAAACTCTACAAACGTAAATTATTGATATAACAAAAGGCTTTACCTTAAGGCTTCTTTATCCCACATTTTTGATCCTGCTGTTGGTGAGAAAAATTTGAAAATACCGTTTAATGTTTATGTGAATATCCCCTTATTTATGATAGCAGCGTGGAAACAGTTATACAACTAACAGTGTTGTGCATTTACGAAATCTTAATATATATATTTCTTGTGTGCGTGTGTATGTGACTGAACTCCTCCTAAACGACTGGACCAATTTTGATGAAATTTTTTGTGTGTGTTCAAGGGGATCTGGGAATGGTTTAGATTCACAATTTTGTCCGCTGGACGATGTTTTTTTAATTAATTTTTAATTTATTAGTAGTTGTTGATTTTGGAATGTTTTACATTGGATCCGATAGACGGCGCTACCATCGCAGTGTCAAATTTTAAATAATATTCGAATTCGAATTTTAATTTTAGTCTGTCCCGACAGTTAGCGCTACGATCAAATAAAAAAAATACTTTATATTGCAAAGAAACGTTTGCCGGGACAGCTAGTATACTGTAAAAATATTTAACATGATAACGAAAAAGAAAGTAAAAGTCGCTTTAATATTAGGTTATTGGAAAACATTCAGTAGATCTTGATGTGATGCGCATCAGATGCGTCTTTATAAATGTTTTAAATCTACCTGAACTATTTCATTCATTAATTTTTTTGACTTGAAACTATTGTAACTGCAATCAAAATTTTTTGTATATATAATAATATATATCTACATTTCATACTTTTATTACTTTTCTCGAAGCAGTCGCGGCTATTCACACCCCCTTTATCTTCGATATTAACAAAGCTAAGGATTTAGAATTTCGGTCACGAGGAGCAAGTATTAAAACTAGCTTAACCTCCATATTACATTATATTCTGATTAATAGTTTACTAGTAACGGATGGTCAAAGTTACTACGTTTTGTCACTGACAGACAGATCATCAAAATTCTAAGGTACTTCTAGCAGACTTAGAACCTTGAAATTTGGTAACAAGGAAGGTCATTATCCACAATGAAAGGAAAAATTATGAAACCGGTCAAGTGCGAGCTGGACTGGCGTACATAGGGTTTCGTACCATAAATTTGTATGGGAGACCCTCTTAAACAAAAAGTTTATTTACTTTTTATTACTTATTTTTAAAGTTGAAATACAATTGAGTATTTTCTGAAATTTTCAAAAACTTTACTATCACCATTATGAAGATAAAGCAAAAAAAGGCAAAAAAATCGTGTTTGTTGTATGAGACCCCCATTCCTTAATTATTTTATTTTAATAGGACTATTATATTTTATAGCGACAAGAAAAATACATAATTTGTGAAAAATACAACTATCTAGCTATTGCGGTTCTCGAGGTCGAGCCTGGTGACAGACAGACGACAGACAGAAAGCGAAGTCTTAAGACTTTATTAATATGGTAGAATAGTTTTAACGTGGCCTGAAAAGAAAAGGAACCTTAAAAAAAGAAATGAAATCCCACCAAAACATGAAATGTAAAAGGAGCCAAGCAAAGTATTGCACAGCTATGCAATATTTCTGTAGTAAAAAGTTTTCAGATCACAATCAAGCCAAGCCTTCAACTTATTTTGTAATTGAAATCAACATTTAGTGAATGTATCAATAGTTTTCTTTATTTATAAATTACTAGCTGTCCCGGCAAACGTTTCTTTGCCATATTATAAAGTACGGTATATCGCCCGTATTATTTTATTGAAGTGACTAAATAAAGTATGTCACCATGGCAACGTCCATCGCTATCATGTTCGTCGTTTTTCTCGAGTTGTAATAATTTACTATTATTTATTCAACAAATGCACTTATCAATATAATAAGTACCGAGTAGCCGATTCTCAGACCTACTGAATATGCATATAAAATTTGGTAAAAATCAGTAAAGCCGTTTCGGAGGAGTTCGTGGACTAACATTGTGACACGAGAATTTTATATATAAGATGATAGTGGCTTGGCAATGAGCACTAGAGAAATAATCAGCGACTAATTAGATTTACATGGGTCCATACCATCGACCAGATGCGTCGTTAAATAAACTACTACTACACTTTACGCTTGTCGTCTGTGTAAATATGAACTCCTCCAAATATGCAGTTTTTTATTTGTTTCTCTTGTGCTCATTGCCGAGCCACTATAATAATTTATAAATAAAGAAAACTATTTATACATTCACTGAATGTTGATTTCAATTACAAAATAAGTGGAAGGCTTGGCTTGAATGTGATCTGAAAACTTTTGACTACAGAAATATTGCATAGCTGTGCAATATTTTACTTGGCGCCTTTTACATTTCATGTTTTGGTGGGATATCCTTTGTTTTTCACTTAAAAAAAAGGGAACACATTTATTTTCATAACTATCATGGCAGTATAGGAATGTATCACTTGCAGACATTATAGTAGTTATTTGAAAACTGTTAAAATATTTAAATAAATTTCAAAATGAAAAATATTAGATACTTAATATTTCTTGATATTTACGAAACTTCAAGTCCAAGATGTAAAATATACCTTGTAGACAGCAAACAAGGATAATATTATTCATCATAGATTTCATAGCAAAGGCAAGGTTAATTAGACAATGTTTAGTATTCAATGCTGTCTAGTAATTTAAAACGTTAGACCCCAGAACACCTCGGATGCATATTAAATCACAGCGTCTTCACAAAGACCATCTTATCCTAGATACGAACTCAAGATTTAAGGCTAATAAATACTAGATATGAAGTGGAATATTTACTAAGTTTTAAATATCCGTTTAGATAAGGAAAAATATGTTGGAAAACTTGTGTGAAAACTTCTTCAAAGTTCTTTGGCAAACGTTTATTTTTTTCATATCGCAAGACAAGCTAAGTAGGATTCTAGGGAATAATCAGCATCATTATTAAGAGTTTTTACCCAAAAATCACATAAAACAGTCGTATAATTAACAAATAAGTTCAATCAATCTTTTCAATCAAGGCTACTTACGCAACTTTCATAAATACAAAAAAAAAATACGTATGGCACTCGGGGAATGCCACGGTAAAGCTAATGCATATAAATTTTTATCAACTTTAGCCAATATAATTCGCATACACCTAATTGCACGTACACAAACAAGGTTGAAGTGGAGGGTGTTAGGTTTTTACGTTACGGTATTTCTTGATCCGGTCGCCGCGTTTAAAACTCGCGATAAAAGATATACAATAGCATATAAATTAGAGAAGTCAACATGTTAATAATAGACGCAGGTTCAACTTTAACACAGGTATGTCTGGTGTTCAAACTATTCTTTATAATAATAACAAAATAATTATTATACAAGTTCTAATATAAGTTAGAAGCCTTAGAATCTATGAATTCTCCACTATAATAGATCTATGTTAAGACAACCCTCCATCTTATAGAATTACATAAGAAAATGGCGTCGATGGGATTAGAGTCAAGCTCTAGGGTAAACTACGTAGGCTTTAGTGCAAATCCACTGTAAACTCGGAGTTTATCATATTAATCAATACAAATGAGCCATAAACAAGTTTATACATTATGTTATAGTGAATGTGCATTTAAATTACTACATAATGATGTTGTCCTCAGAGAAAAGAAAAGCAGACGTTTCTATCTGTCGGTGTGTAAATGTGTCGAGCTAGCGGACGGTCACGCTCCATGTTATGCACACGCAGCTAATATTAATTAATATTTTCGCGAATCGCGCGGCTGATTGCCGCTGCACGTCACCATGGCGCTCGTGGCGAATGAGTTCCTGGCGTTCATCCAGCACGCCATCGACACAATGGACGCGATCAGCATACTGCAGATCTGCAAATACTTGTTCACCAGCGAGGAGATTGCCCAGGGAAAGCAGTTGCTGTACGAGACGCTCGGCCAGAGCGCGAATATGCCATCGCGTCGGAGGTATGGAACCGAAAGAAGCGTGCAGGATATAATATCCTTGCTGAAGCAGACGAATCCGGATGAGGTGCCGGTTTTTGTGGCGAAAAAACTGCACAAGCTGCCGCCCGTGACGCTGGACCACGTCGACGTCGTCACCCTCTTAAAGGACATCAGGTTCCTGAAAGAAGAGTTGGCCGAAGTTCGAGGTAGACTGCAGGCATCAGAGTCTACGATCAGCGATCTACGTAATGAATTATCACAATTAAAGAGTGGTTATTCAATATGTAGGTCACCTGATGCCGCATTCGTCAATTGCCGACGCGGCACGCAAGCGATCACGTTCAGCCCGTCAGCACTTTCAGACGGGTCAACGCACGAGCACGTCATCGTCTCCCCGCGTTTCAAAAACAAAGGGAAAAAGGAGGCTCCCGTAAAAGTGTGTCCTCTCTCTAAAAAGGACCGAAAGTGCGATGATGACGGGAGAGGAAGAAGAAGAAACCCGTCGTCCGCAACCATCGCGGCACCGCACCCGAAGGACCCAAGCAGCTGTTGCGGCGTGAGACTCCCGCGACGCTGATGTACGTGTCCAGGCTGCACTGGTCCACGACGGCCGAGCAGGTCGTGGACTACATCAGGAGCAAGACCCACTTCGTCCTGAGGGTCGAGCGTTTGGAGTCCCACCACAAAGTCAATTTCAGCTCCTTTGTGGTGAGAGTCCCGACGCATCATTTACCGACCTTCGAGAAGGAGGAGTTCTGGCCGATTGGAGTCGTCTACAGGAGGTTCCGAAGACGACTTCCGAACACGTCGCGCCCCATGTCGCAGACAATACGTGTTTAGTGTTAGTTTTAGTTAATATATTGTTATGTATGTTAGTCTATAAGGTATATAAATAATATGGGCCAAGATGCCTGATTTAAATAAATAAATAAATAAAATTACCTGTTTGGTATCGATCATGCTAAAACTATAATATTATGCATTCGCTGCAATTTTTATCGGGAATTGACCATACATACCCAAAACTACAATACTTATAAGCTACAATCGACAGCGGTAGCCTACACGAAAACTCCTAATTCGATAATCTTTTTTTTCGATATTTTTTCGAAATTCGATATAAGGCGACGCCTTGATAAGTTGGCTGGAAGGGATTCCTATTTTGCCAACGGAGGAGAGTGATTTAAGCTTCCAAAATTTGTACATAGATTGGTTCAGGCATACACTTTAATTTTACACGTAAGCGACAAAATTTAAATTTAAAAAACTTAAATTTTGCCGCTTACGCCCTTTCCATTTTTGCTGTTCCATTGCTCTTTTTTATATGAGAGGCCGGGCCGGCTTCTCATAGAAATCAAGCTATCTAAAACATATCCAACACGTTTTTTTACTTAAACGCGGCGTCACCTTAATTGCCCTGAGACTTATACTTGTTTAGTATAAAATAAGATAGGAGGAAGTACCCTGATTTCCCCTTCCAAGCAAAACCTCATGCTATAGTACAAGTGTATAGTGTATGCTATTGTATACTGTATAGTGTATGCTAGTTACCTGAAGTCTAAACAATATACACAAACGCATACAACATAATTAACACCCGCATGCTCATACTTGCTTTGATTACATGCAACTAAAATATTCAACGCTCGCCCCGCTCCACAAACAGGATCCTCAAGATTAAACTTTAAACAATCTTAAAATATGACGCTAATATTCTTTCCAGCAGTTTTTTTTTTTCACTTAATAAAACTAAAGTAAAGTCAATACAGAATATAATATAAATATTATACTTATTTGCTAAATAGTTTTAATTTTTATTCGCTTTAAATTATGTTGTTTCGACACTAAATATTAATTTAGAAGTTGGTACAAGTCAACTTTAACATGGGTGCTGACTGCTAGGAAATCAATTCTCGGGATTTATTTATATTCAGAGGTATTACACGGCTATGATCGCTTGTATTTCTCCATCATGGGTCGCGTGGAGAGGACGCTTAAAACATGTCAACTATCTAATATAATATTAATGCAATATTAGCCAGAGACAGCACTAGTATATACAGTAGAAATAAAGTTTTGTTCGACGATTGACAACGTGTCTGTCAATATTCTTTCTGTCGGATTGTGTACTAATATTTGCTAGTAGCGCCCTCTGTTCCGGCTTTTGAGTAATATTCTCATACATCTATATATATAAAACTCAAAGGTGACTGACTGACATGTTGATCTATCACCGCACAGCCCAAACCAGTAGGCGGATCAGGCTGAAATTTGGCATGCAAGTAGATGTTATGACGTAGGCATCCGCTAAGAAAGGATTTTGATAAATTCTAACCCCAAGGGGTTAAAATTGGGGATGAAAGTTTGTATATAAAAATACTTTTTAACGCGAGCGAAGCCGCGGGCAAAAGCTCGTATTACATAATATAGTTCTCTAATATGTAAAGCTATCGCAACCTTTCTGTCACTTTTTATCATCGCCTTAATCTTGTTAATGAAGGCCACTGTCACAACAAGCTATTCGTTATAATTAACTTGGACAACTTGTCCTTCTGGCAAATGTTTGTTTTAATTACGCGTTGTTACTTCAGTTTTATTTGTGTTACCATCATCATTATCAGCAAGAAAGTTTTGGGTCAATGGGCATTGTCCAAAAAAAATCACATGTACTTTTTATAATTTTTTTCATTAAAATAGGGTATTTTAAGAATATAAATTAAGTAATTTTGAAATTCATTGGCTAGTTTTTTCTCAATAAATTTTTAAAGTTTCTCTCTGACGTCATCGTCGGCGGCCAATTGACCTCTGCAGTATGTTTAAATTTCCTTTCAATCTTATTATAATGGCTGGTTCGTCAAATGCAAGTTCTCATTATGAGAAAACTGATACGAGAAGCTTACCAAAAGTTCGAAACGTGATGTTGGTCGAATTTATTGCTAATTTAACGCCATTGAAGGTCAAACTAAGGTTAAACATATTTGTTCAAAAATATAAGTAACTAATGGGTATTTTTTTCGTTTATATACAGAAAAACGATCACTGACCTTAT
Source organism: Polyommatus icarus (assembly GCA_937595015.1). Taxonomy (NCBI): domain Eukaryota; kingdom Metazoa; phylum Arthropoda; class Insecta; order Lepidoptera; family Lycaenidae; genus Polyommatus; species Polyommatus icarus. The sequence continues at coordinate 18,264,355 of OW569325.1, read as the reverse complement.
TCCTCGAAATGTTTTTGTAATGAGCAAAATTAAAAAAAAATGGACAATCCCCATTGAATTTTAGAGGTTGGCTGCCTACCCGCGAACATATATTTTTATATTTCTCCCCAAGTGGCACCCGGCTGTCGCATAACAATTGAAAATCTGTTGTGTCTACGATTCCCACGATCGAGGTATTACAACTATTTTAAGACTGGGCAAAAGTCACATTCAACAGGGGCTTTATGACAGGAAGGCTACAGAAAGGCCCCACTTAAATATAGTTGGTCCCATTATTATCTTTAAGGAATATCCTAAATCCCCATAAGATTTAAGGAAAAGATGAGATGCTCTTATGAGGTAGAATGTTAACCCACTTCATACACTCAAGTCTTCAATTTTGAACTTTATACCCTCAACAAACCACATATCAACCTACGTATACCAAAATGATATCGTGGTTGACGCTCCGTCAGTCACGACGAAGTTGGGCGTAATTAGTGGCAAGTGTAACCGTCTCCCTGACTAAGTGCAACTTGCGGCCACTCGATATTACTCTACATTGTGTAACTTGGTGTACAATTGACGTGGTTGCGGTTGTGATTTTATGTAGAAAGTTTGGTCTCAATTGAATAAGGAAAGTCTTTAGCGTACCATGTTGGCACTTAAGAGTTCGTCTATAGAAATGTATAATAATTATTGTCATTTTTAGTATTTTCAAACAAATCTCTAAGGTGCCATTTTGTGATGGGTAGTTTTTCGTGTATGGTTGTTTCATGGAATTAGGTTTTTTATTACGTATAATTAAGAGAGAAGAAAGTTTAACAAGCAACTTTTTAACTGCTTAATAATGTATTGTCTAATTTGATATATAATTCTACTCTTAACAAAACTTAAACCTAATAAATTGAAATTCTTAAAGAACCATGCGTGCACTTACAAAACTTAACAAACCCTAAGAAATTCAATTGGAAAAATCTACAATCTTCTTTACTACTACTCACCCAGACTACACTTTCTTGTTCATAAAACAGTACGAAACGAGGGACGATATTGAAAGATATAATATAATCCGGCGCAATATTGGCCGCTGTAATAACTCACGAGCACGTTTTATATTGCCATGCACTCAGAAATGCCACTCTATTTGTGTCACTTACGGGAAACGCTTTGTCTCGTGCTCATATTTGATTTTTTATTTCATTATTAGCCTAAGAAAATTAAGCCGAAAATGGACGATCAGCGGAAATAATTCGTGTAGTTTTGAAAATCGCTACAGTTATTCCTTGAGATATCCAGATAAACATATCGAAAATCCCCAAGGGTGGGGGGTGAGCTAAAGGTGTAGGGGGGGGTCAAAGGACCCTTTTTTTAGATTTTAGCTCATAAGTCTAAAACCTGCACAAATAGCGTAACGGTTACTTCTAGGAAAACATTCTACATAAAATTTCCTTTAAATTTGATCCTATAATTTTTTTTTGTATGGTCGATACTTTAGAAGTTACAGAGTGTTGAACTTTATATAGGTATAAAAAATGAGACGGTTTTATAAATAAAATAAAATTGGTATGTTTTCAAAATGTATTCAAAACTAGAAAATAATAATTAGACAGTCTTAATTAAATCAATAATTTTCTTCTACTACATAATCATCATCTTCACCTTCTATATCTACCAAATCTACAGGTACGCCATTTGTACACGAACCCAAGCAGCCGTTGCATACTAGACTGCACGTGATACCAGCTTTTCGGCATCCACAATAATTACCAGTGCAATCACTTTTGCAGCGACAAAACATTGACTTCAGCACGGTGTCAGGAGCTGGAGGATCATGAGTGGTAACAGGCTCGAGGTTTCCATCAGCTCCTCGCTTCCATCCCCACATTTCAGGAGGCAGTGCGTTACCTAACCACTCTTGTACTTGGTGGAACACTCGGAATGAGTGAAATTTTGCTAGTCCTTTTGTAGGTGGGAGAGAGGAAAGATCTGGTTTGGATTTGGTGCTGGATTTGACAAAAACTGAGTATCGACGTCTGTTAAGATCAAGCTGATCAGTGGCTGCACGATACATCGTCAAAAACATCCTTTCTCCTGACTCTGCTATTTCTTCAGATGTTGATGTTGGTTTGTAGAAGATGGCGGCAATATCCTTGATTTTTGGTTTTTGATCAAATGGCTTAACAACTGACACTTTGCCTTTCCTGTAAATAGCTGAAGTTGTGTCGCAACCGCTGAAGCTATGTAGGAAAAGAATGGAAGAGCAAAATGAGAGTTTTTGGAGTTCTTGTGAGGAAAATATTTGCATTTCCACTTTACCTCTTAATGGCTTCACAAAGAATATTTGCTTATCTGGTGGTGACAGAGCCATAAGAAGGACTATTAAATCTATATCTTCCCCAACAACAGCAACCTCAGGATAGTTTGCGACTTTTTCAATTGCACTTTTTATAATTGTACAATCAGCATCACTAGGTGCCACTCGTGTTTCAATTTGCTCTGCCTGCATTTTTTCTGTGAGGAGTTGTATAAGTCGAGACTTGTTTTTCGCATTAGCTAGGAAATGCTCTTGTTGAACTAACTTTCATATCAAGACTGAAATTATGTATTATCGTATATTTTACATGGCAATTGTACGAAAGGGACAAACCAAGAAAATCGATTTCTCGCTCGTGCTCGCTACTTATAAGGAGATATTAGTTAATAAAAATAATACTTTAGCACATGGAAGTAAGGTTCATTTTAATATTTCAAAATGATGAAGTAAGCCTTCCAGCTGTATAGTACTTCCTAATTCCATGGTGACTAGTCTAACGTTTTGTAATAATAGCAGCTAGGACAAACAATTATTTTATATTTTTTACTAACACTAGAATAAGGACCTATTGTTGAAACTAACACTATGGATGAAAATCTGAAATAAATTAATTGAATTGAATTGAATTATCTGTGAATAGCAGGTATTTGAATCAGAATAAGTTGTTTTCTTAGTCTCGGACGTTCGATGCGTGTTATTTTCGCGATTCGCACTTTTGAGGAATTTGACCCCCCCTGTAGTTCCTAAAGTATCGACCGTACAAAAAAATTTATAGGACATAATTTAGAGGAAATTTTATGTAGAAAATTTTCCTAGAAGTAACCGTAATGCTATTTGTGCAGGTTTTTTACTTATGAGCAAAAACCTAAAAAAAGGGTTCTTTGACCCCCCCCTACACTCTTAGCTCACCCCCCACCCTTGAGGACTTTTGACATGTTCATCTGGATATCACAAGGAATAACTGTAGCGATTTTCAAAACTACACGAAATATTTCCGCTGATTTTATTAATTTGATCGTATTATATCAAGTAAAAATATTATGTACTTATTATACAGTTTTTTTTCATATGGACTCTTGACAGTTCCTACTTATATGAGTACAACTCCAAGGCACTAATTCCTGGCTTCAACAAGAAACTATCAGAATTAGTGCTCACCCTGGGTAGGAACCAATTAAGAATCCTTACCAGAAGCCTAACTGGGCACTGCAAGCTCAACAAACACCTAAACAGAATGGGTATTTGTAGTATAACGACTTGCAGATTCTGTGAGGAGGAGGATGAAACAGCTATTCACCTTCTCCTCGACTGTCCTGCTCTAGTACAGAGCAGGAACAGGCACCTTGGTCGCCACGAATACTCATCCACAGAGGAAATTCGTGGCACCAACCCCAACCATATCGTTCAATTTATGAGCAGTATTTGGTTGGGGATGATTCTCTAGTGCGAAGGAGTCACAATAGATCCTCATGGGTCGCAGTGACGCCAGGGCTATAGCGACCTGCCTTCTTATAAAAAAAAAAATAAAAAAAAATGAGTACTAACTTTTTGTTTATTCAAGCCATAATATGCCATAGTTTAAAGAAATAATATGCATTATGTCTCAAATATAAAGATCGGCATAGATAACATGCCAATCCAATTTACCTGTAACAATAATAAGCATGTGAGCCTGCTAATGACCTATCAATTATCCATGCGAAAGTATATTTGTTTGCCTGCCTATTGCGATATTGATGGATACTGACTGTTCCTCACGGGAAAGGAGTAGAAATAACACAAAGGATAAACTTATTTGGGTAGGTAATTTTTGATCCTGGCGATAAACCAAGTCGCGGACAAAATATTATACGTAACTAAGGGCCTGTTTCACCGCTTCCTGATAAGGCTATCCACCACTTATTTTGACAGATGGAGTATGAAAAATCTGTCAAATAACCCTATCGGGCACCTTATCCGGAAGCGGTGAAACAGGCCATTAATGTTGAAAATTAATCACGTCAAATTAGTCAAGTTTCATAAAAGGTATAACAATATACATAACAATTACAAGCCCAAGAGTCGTTTTATGTACAAAGTTGACACAACGTAAAAACTTGTATAGTGTCCCACAAGTGGGCCCCAGAGAAATAAGTTGAATGGTAGTTTCTTAACGAAATGATCACGTGTCGTCGTTACAGCCACAGAAGAATAATAACATAGAAGTGAAAAGCTAGACCATTTGCAGTTTATTTCACAAAACATCATAAACGAAAACCCATAAAAGTGAAAACGAAAGATATGTCTTTGCTGCTTCGCCTTTGCAAGGTCATTCTAGTTTGAGAGAAGAGAAAATTGATCCGATGAAATTAACTTACAATTTAAAAAAATAAAAAATTATGACATCTATTATTTTCTATCGAATTAAGAAATCTCCTCTTTTTGAAGTCGGTTAAAAATTGTATGAACGTACTTTGTTCAAACGAAATTATTGTAGTCTTCATATTGTAATGAATTAATGTTATAATTCTACAACGTCCTAAAATTAAAACCCAAGTTCTGATACGAGATATACCTAATATCTACCACAAGCTTTTAAGCGCTCTTTATGCTATAAGATCCTTGCTCTGAGGTTATATCCATTTGTTCAGGAGGATTTTATTTACTCAATGGCAACAGATAATTCAATTTAACTTCAAATGGCCGCTGGGACGAATAAAGTATTTCTGGCTTTTAGGTAAGTACAGAGTTGTACAAAAGTGGGTCACAGACACATTGTCCTGACTGTTTGTCAGCTAGTGAGGAGGCTTTTAGATCATGAATATGAGATTACAATGTTCGTGTTATGTTGAAAAAATGTTATAATATGGTAATTTTGTAAGGGCATAAGTACTTAAGTTTAGTTTTAAGATCATTAGACAAGTTGTAATATTTCCATGGTCGACTTCCTTTCTTTTTACCGATAGAGGATGCATAGTGAAGCTACATCTCGGCGTAATTCCAAGGGGTCAAGCTTTTTGAAACACTATGGCAGTCAACGATTCGAGTGGCCCTTCATTGGATACGATCCAGAGGGAGCAGTTGGTATTTTGGCGCTCCTGCCCAGATGGATCTCCCATATGAGGCCGAACCTGCGCCTAATAATATTAATATTAATTACGTTAATATAACGTCTAAATTAAAATCTACTTTCATGTAATATTTAGTAATCAAAAGTAGTGAAACATACAACCTACTTATTGCGTGTTTAGTAAATGAATTTTCCTAGTAACAATTTTGTAATAGGAACAGCCGAACTTTTACGAGCAAACAATACCATTACTTGCTGTAGCTTTCTTATAAAACTAGTTCGTGAAGCAGCTGTTACAGTGTTACAGATTCAATATCATATTGTTACATGTAAAGCAGAGACACAATACAAACAAACACGGTAGTGTAACTCAACCAAGTTCTTGAAATCAAATTCGTGCAGCAAGAGACACGCTACGTGATATTATAATTATTCTTCTGCTCACTGATAGTATCTGAAATCACGCTAACACTCAACAAGTCAGTATATTAAATAATTAAAGTAGGTACTGTTGGGGTCTCATCGTTTAAGTGCGGCCACAGTCAGATACATTTATTATTTACTTAGATTTAATTAAATCAAGACTTTGTTATATTTTCCACACATTTTATGTCAAAATCTTTATTAAATTAATATTAAGTAATCATTAACATATGTCTCTAAACGTGTCAGTAAGATTTTACCTTAAACACTATGGGGTTTGTTGATAGACCACACACCGCTCGAACATACCCAATCCGCCGGGGATGCGCAAAACCATTTCCCAAAAAAAGCATGCAGTCGATCTACTGTATATCACTTATACTGTGGTAGTGGCATCTGTTGCCGTAATAGTTATCACTCAGGTAATAACGTCACGGATATTCAACGCACGTGCACACTTGCTTATTGCAGCGCAACTAATTCCCAAGTGCTCAAGATGGGCTGTGTACTAATAATTATAACTGTTACTAGTATTCTTAACATAAAGGACACTTACGCCTCATTGCCAATAACAGAAAGCAAGATAGACGAAATTATTTATTCGATTATTGCGTAAGAACCTACATTCTTCCACAACAATAATTATCCCATGTCATTTTCTATCTCTCGAAGTATCCTCATACCAATTTCATGCAAATCGACTTAGCCGTTTCTAAGCTTGTAACAGATAGACACACTTTCGCATTTTAAATATAAGTATCTAAAGATTCTGTCGATCTATCCATAAACTATATAAACCCTAAAATTACTACAGATTCTATAAGCTCCGCTACATCGTTTTATCGAATAGCGTCATAATATCGAAAATATGACGTGTTAAGGAGGGATATTAGCAAATAGTGTCCGGAGTTGGGTCAGGAAGTGTGGACACAGCACTCGAGCCGTCCCGCGGATTCCGTGGATCGTGGACACTCGAGCATTAGGTAATATTGACTCGTTCAAGTGGGGCTCTGATCTTCCTATTCTCGTCCACAATCGTTTTCAAGAATATAGCGGATTAATCCAGACCTCATCCAATATCGGATTATAGAAGATGCTTCTACTAGAATATTCTATTATGATGGATATTTGTATATAATATGCCTTAATAAAGTTATCCATTTCAGATTGCTTTAATAATTAATTTTGGAAAGCTTTCGGGTTCTGTTCAAGCGACATTGAGATAGAAAATACATCACCCCCAAAACATGAACGCATTTAGTTAATTAATGTTATCAAAATACATTTTTAATCGAACGTAAACATGCCGCTATGCCATAAAATAAACTTTTCCATTAATAACTTTTTAGATAACAAAGTGGAGTATTTACGAAACAGCAATATCTATAAACATTGGATCTACATAGTTCGCTTTAATTGTCCATTAGTTAACGAAACGACCAATTACTGGTCCATTAGCGTGAAAACATACGGACTTTGATACGCCAAAAATCGCTGCTGCGTTTTGAATGTGGCTTGCAGGATAATGCTGATGAAACTTTATTTAAACATTTGGTTTATATTTAAAACTAGAGATAATCGCGTTAATCTGTTCTCGTTGTTAGGTGTCGCAGTTACTGAACTTTGATCCCAAAAAATGTTTAAACTGGATGGAAATTCAATTTTTGACGTGACAACGTCTTATAATTCGATATGGGCTGCGCGCACGAAAAAACATGACGCAATATGCGGCATTACCTCGCTCTGAGGCGTTCCATTTAAGGCTATGACGTTGTCACGTTCAACTATCGTCAGTAAACCGACTTTACAGACAACCGAGTTCGAGTCAAGTTCGAGTTCGACACAAAACACTACTCTCCAACCGTCTTTTTGTTGTTTAAGTCTTCTTTCTGTTAGTGGTTTAGTCGACTTTGTAATAAATAAAAATATTTTTTTACTCATATTCTACATTTTCTGCATTATATTTGGTTACTTATATAGTCTGACCAGTTTAAGCGCGACCATCGTAGCATGCTTTTAGTATGTTACGAGGGTCGCGCTTATACTGGACATACCATGGTAACACACTTTCAAAAACTTTAACAAAACGCAGCCGCACCACCGTACATTTTACTCCCGTGTGTCCAGATAGAGGCGTGAATCACCCTAATAGCAATTCCGACGCTAAAGAGGACGTTGCACTCTAGGCCTACTTACTGGATCCTAGTAAGTGACAGCCTCCATGTCAGCATCCACTTCATAATGCTAATGAATTTTAGTGGAGCGCTTAACAGGACTTAGTAGGAAAATTACTAGAGCATTTTTGGTGGCAAATACAGTTACTTGACTCTTTATCACTAACTAACTTTTGTCCGCGGCTTCGCTCGCGTTTAGTATTATTATATTATACAATCCTTCATCCCCTATTTTATCCTCTTAGGGGCGGAATTATCAAAATCGTTTCTTAGCAGAGGCCTACGTCATAACACCTACCTTTACAAATTTCAGCCCGATCCATCCAGTAGTTTGGGATGTGCGTTGATAGATCACTATGTCAGTCAGTCAGTCACCTTTTGAGTTATATAATTATTATCACTAACATTCATTCCTTCGATCTCGGATTCTTGGAAATCTATTGTTATTCTATTGTTGTCGCGGTCGCTGCTGTCTTTATGGCACTTGATAGGTTAACTTATTTACTAACTAACCTTAATGTAAATTAGTTAAAAGTAGGGCACTGTAACGCTTAAGGTCTCAGGAAGGCTTCCAATCCGGTCGGATTGATCGCAGGTCGACTTGACCGAACTCGTTATGTGAACGGTCCGATCTGATTTGATCGGCCTGTATAATATATGGGAGCTCAAAGGTGGCTGCAGGCACCAGTTTTATTTCCACCTGATTTTTTTCTCATTGGAAATATTTTACAAACAATTCAGCTACTTCGAAGTCTTTTTCTTCTGACAAATTGGACAAAAGTCGAGCATAAACTAGAAACATACTTACTAATATTATAAATAAGAATGTGTCTTTTGTTGTTATCTGTTCACGCCTAAATCACTGAACCGATAAAGATATTTGGCATGAAGATGCTTCGAGTTCCGTGAAAGAAAAATAAGGGTTTTCCGTGATGATTTTCACGGAGGCTTATAAGCTCTTTTTACCTAGTCCATGCAAGCATAGCTGCGGTAAAGTCTAGTAATTAATAAATCAACCAGAACGGTTGTGAGAACGCAATTGTGATTCTGAGCGTGCAAGTTGGTCGGCGGAACATCTGGTACTGTGTTCCCAACTAGCTGCGTGCACTTCGGCGTTGTTTTATTCGCCTCAACAACAATAACTAGTTATTACTAGTTATTTCCGTGATTGCCGTTTGTAAAATGGCCGCGGTCCTACCAAAGACTTCCTTTTAAACTGAGTTGTGACTCAGTTTAAATATGGTTTAAATAGAAGTCTTTGGGTCCGACCTTATTTTCCTGTTCTGAGGGTCCGACTGTGACTTAGAGATTTTAAGAGTGTTTTCACATTATTCGATCCGATATCGGTGTCGGACGCCGATCCGCGGATACCGGGGTAAGAGCGTTTCCACATTATCCGATCCGATATCGGTGTCGGACGCCGAACCGTTATCGCGGTAAGTAAAATATGAACCGATATCTGATATCGGGCCGGACAGTATGAAAGACAGGTATTTCATACATTTACTTACCCTCGATATCGGATCGGCGTCCGACACCGATATCGGATCGGATAATGTAAAAACGCCCTTAACCCTTGAAGTAAGTCTTTTTTTTTAAAGATCTATCCATTCACAGCCATCGTAATAGCAAAAGTTTTTGTCTGTCTGTTATTTCTTTAAGTTTATGCCGTTGAACCGATAATAATTCGATCTTTGTTAAGCATATAGTAGTCCTGAGAAAAGACACAAGAACAGGTTGAATTTACGGAGATGAACACTGTATATTTGACTGAAATCTATATCATGTCAAAATCAAAAAATATTTCGTCCTTATACAGTATACATAGGACTTTTCCACGGCATATTGGACAAAGACAATGTGAATTACTACTCAATCTGTATACACATTTTAATACGAGCGACATCCACATTTTGTACATTAAACTTTCAGCTTTACAAAACAATTTCTATCTAGCTTTAATAACAATGTCAATAATCTCTAATTAGCTCTCATTCCTTGAGTAAACCACTTCCCTGAAACTTATTGAAAGCAAACTTGTTAAGTAAGACAATAATTTCATCTGGACATCGGCTGTCGGTTTTATTTCTCTAACTCAGTTATTGTACACTTCGCTAAGTGAAGTTTATCGGAGAGTCTAAATTGCTTTCATTGCATTTTGTGTAAACATCCAACTATAGGCTATTCGCGATGTGATGAGTCATGGAAATAAATGCTAAAGACTTAAAATGAGACCTATTTATACCATTCAAAAAAATACTAACGGACATACTATAAACTCCTCGTTCTTTAAAGATGGTTAAAATTTTAGAGCGAACGATATTTTATTATAATGTAGAGTTTTAGAATAAACCTTGAAAACCATATCTAATACTTTGTTGCCGGCAGTTATCTCAAAAGGTTCTTTACTCAACTCTAAACTTGGTCAATATAAAAGTGCAAAGTATCAACGCTTAAAGAGTCGAGAACTCAAGATTCTTCAATTTTCTTGTCTAGAGAGCACTTACTGTTAGGCGCATTAGCATACGGTAGTTAAATACGCCCGGAAAACTCACTGTTGTGACATTTTCTCATATTTTCACAGCGAACTTTCCTTGGAAAGTAGTTTTAGAATAGTAGTTTGTACGTGTCGTTGTTATAGTAAGACATAATACGTCTATTACATTAGCAACCATATGAGATTAGGTGAATATTTTTGTAAATAGTATGTTTGTTTATTTCATACTTAGGTTTTCGTAGTCAAAGTTTAAAACAAATGAACGAAACGAAACGAACGAACGAAATTTTAACGCGTTTGAGACTAGACTTATTTATATCTGAGAGTTGTCCAAGAGTTCATCAAATCTTTCACTATTTTATTAATAATATAGAGATGAAAATATGATAAAGAATATAGAAGAACGGCTACCTTTTATTACAGAAAAAAATTACGTTGAGTCGGTTTGCGTGCGCAAAGACAAGGCTTATAAATTATAAACCGTACGTATTGTATGTTATATATATTATTATACTGGCATGTAGCTTAGCAGGAATGTAGGGCAACGCTGTAAATAATAACTCTCAACTTCCCACTTAGACCCGTCAACCTTATTACGAAAGTTACTAAGACGACGGACGGTCATTCCTTAAGTTTTATCCCTTCTAACTTATTTAGCGAATCTCTCATAAACTTAGTGTTGGTTACTTACCTACTCTATTTTAGATCCGTTCGTTTTAAAAAAACTAATGAAGTTACAGCTAAGGTAATTATTATTTATAGTGAATACGGAAAATCGAAAAAAAAGTGTGGCACTCGGGGGCGGCACAATAAAGCATTTTTATCGACTTATGCAATTATAAATTCACACTCACACGTACACCGTGCCGAAGTTGTGGGGGTTGTTAGGTTTTTCGTTACGGATATTCTTGATTCAGTCGCCACGCTCAAAGCCCGCGATAAAAGTTATGCAATAGCTTAAAAACTCGATTTTACATTGATTGTTACTATTAGATATAGTCACCAAATAGGAGAGGATCATGGCGCATGGGTATACAGAAAGATCGAATAATTCAGTCGGATCAGTCCGCCTGGATTGAATCTTAAGCCTTCTTTTTAAGCTTTCGTGTTATATCTATTTTTTTTATTAATGAAATTTATTTATTTACTAGAGCTTTTGATTGTACAATATCAATACAACCAATAAATTATAGACTGTTATATAGATGGACGCTGTTAAATGACTCTTAATGTGTCCTAACCTACAATTTTTTATTTTGTTAAATGTTGAATGCAATCTTTTTCTAAATCGTCTAAAGAACATAACTGCATAACTTAATGTGTGATTTTTTGAGGGTTGGTACACGAATGCTTAACAGTGTCCAAATAGAATCTCAAATCCTGGAAACACACATACAGTGGTTTGTAAACGTGTTAGAGCTTATCGAAGGAACGTAATATATTAAGACTAACGGAACATTTAATCGTAACGTACATTTATCGTAACTTAATGAATAGAAAATAGGCGTAATTTCGCGTTAAACTCGAGTGAGTCTCGCTATTAGCGCGGCTTAACGACACCCCCGTCCCGGGGAAATTAACCCCGGATGAGCTACCCCTACTAATCTCACTCAACACATAAAACACATAATTGAAGGTTGACATGTTATAACTTTTAAAAGGTACCCGCATAGTATAAATACAGTAGAGTAACTATGAAAGTCCTTGGAAGTAAACTCTCTTGAAAAATTTTTGTAGATTATGATTTATATTAATTTCTTACGAAATAAGATAATAAACAACACTATCTATAAATAATTAATCAGTAAACTAAGGCATATGGGCGTAGCAAGGTACGAGCAGAGCGATCGGTCGCTAATGCGATACGAGTTTCATACCTAAACGTGGGGGGAAGAGAGTTGCGGGGTGAGAAGGGAGGCATTCAATCCAATTTCACTCGCCCATATTTTGTTTTTAATTTTTATCTCACCTTTAAAACTATTGTGAGATACTCATTTGTTAAAAATCTTGAAATCTGCCCCCGTAGCCAGGATTCTATATAGGGCCTAAATAGAATCCTGGCTACGCCCATACTAAGGCATACGTCGAAGTATTTCCCTCTTCTCTGCCTATGTGTGTACTCGCATGGAAAAATGTTCAACCACCACCTCACATGTAATAATGCTAGCAAGTTCATCCAAAGTCCTTCACAGAACTCCAAAAAAGTAATGCCTGATTTTACTAACTCGTTTGACATAGACAAGTTTTACGTGATTTATTACTGCATTACTGCAGCTTCAAGTTACAAAAAAAATGCTTTAAACTTTAAAACTTGATATGGGCCCGTTTTCTAATTTTCAGTTACTAGTGAAAAGTAGGTTTACTGTATGATATTAATTTTGTGGTAGACATATTTTATCCCAAGTGCGCGACGCGGCCATTCGCGATGAACCATTCGACTTCGGAACCGTGTTACCGTTGTAATTTACAGTGAAATAACGTAAATATCTGCGACACTACATACGACACCTAATAAAATGTATCCATGCAAAATAAAACATAGCCATGAAATAATAATAAGTTGTATTAGAAAATAATATGAGCAAATGCCTGGTAAAAAATTATAGATCAAATTATATGAGCCCTTCTAATTTTTAACTTCTAAAAGTTTCTGATTTTACAAGTTGCACAATACTCTTAAGTCCTACATTAATCATAGAGAGATTGATTGAGGTTCTAAATTTTTCAGAATTCACGTGTAAAAGATGACTGTGATGAACTTACACCAAAGAAATTAATATGAGAAGACTAACAAAATCGCCTAAGTAATAAGTTAAAACTTATAGTATACAAAAGACTGAATACCACATACAAAATGTTTTCCAATCAGTTTATACTCGTAGATACTCATTATGTCTGAACCCAAAGTAGGGGTCGGGTAAACAAATTATTTGGTTTGCAATAGAGGAGTATCGATTATTCAGGACGCTTCGAAGAAACTAACGACGCTCTCCTCAAAGACACATTACAGCTACGATATTTGAATATCGTTACGACTTTCCTTTATCTAAGTATCCAAATACTTGATACCACAGCTTATAGAGTAGGTATAATGGGAACAAAAGATACGGCTGGGAGAAATAAAACTTTGGTTGTTGTTATTGAATGAATTAAAATGAAAACTAAGTGAAACATTGACCGTATGTTCATTTTAACGAATTGCCAGTCAACACTCCAATGACTTGCGTAATAGTGCCCGTTAGAATAGAAAAAGATGTTAGAAAGAATTCTAAAAGTTCATTCCGTTAGTAAAGACAATTATTATGAGTAATATTATGTCTTTCATATATTTTTAGATAGGTAAGTACAAAACTACGACATAGAAAATACTTATACACTTTACAAAGGACCTCGTATGCCAAATAAAGCAATAACGCAAGGATAACATGACGTAATATTCCATCACTGGAGAAATATTTATCTTCATTACGAGGAACCCTAAATAAATTTCTTGTTTTCGCCCGGGGCGAAAATAAATCTTGCAAGATACAGGCCAAGGAGGACGCTTGCACGGTAACTAAAAATCAACATTGCCACAGCGACCCTTGTTTGTCCATTAGCTTGCCGCGACTTGTTCAAACACGTCGCGAATCGTTGCCAGATTCCATTGTGCTTTCGGTCATTTCGGTATTTTTCCTCATATTTTACGTATTTGAGAAAACAAGCGGCTCAGACGATACAAGTATTTATAATAGTGGTGGTATTTTTCGAAAATTGTCAGTACTCTGGGCTCTTAGACTCAAAGACAGAAGTACCAGAGTACCAGATTACTCTGGTAAGTCTGTCTTTAAGTTAATATACCTATATAAGGGAAGGGAACTAATGGCAGACACTATAAGGAAACATGAAACATTTGAATGTTATAAAATATATATTTATGAATATAAAGGATTGATAACTTCTTCCATGTCTTCAGTAACTCTTACAAAATAAAACTATTATAATTATTCTCTGACAAATCAATTAAAAAATATATTATTTGTCTTTTTGTAAACTTAGTCATAAGTACTAATAGATGACATCACAAAAACCGAACATCACTAATAGTAGACACCAATATGAACTAATAGTAGACATAGAACTTTACATTACATTTTACATTTTTCCTATTATTTGGTCATTATTTGCCATTTTTCAAAAGATTTCATTTACTTTATCATAGTAACTACATGCATCAGAAATATTATCCACGTTGTCTCCAGATTATATTCATTATTCTTCCATACTGAAACTATCTTTTCTTTTATTTTTCATATTTTTAAAGTGAAAACTTCTTTAGCGGCGTTGAGCACTTAATTTGTGGGATGGGTAAAAACTGTGAAACTCGCGTCAGATTCTCGTGCTGATCGAAAATCCTTGGAAAACCCGTAAGACGGTTGGAGATGGAGAGTAGTGTTTTGTGTCGAACTCGAACTCGAGCTCGAATTCGAACTCGAATTCGAACTTGAACTCGAACTCGAATTGATTGTAAGGGTTTCGATAAATTAAAAAAATCGATTTTTTAAAAATCGATTTTCATAAAAAAAAACGGGTTAAAAATTTAATCGATTATAAGGGTTTCGATTAATAAAAAAAAAATCGATTTTTTAATAATTTATTTTCATAAAAATAGGTTAAAAATTTAATCGATTGTAAGGGTTTCGATTAATTAAAAAAATCGATTTTTTAATAATCGATTTTCATAAAAATGGGTTAAAAATTTAATCGATTGTGAGGGTTTCGATTAATTTAAAAAATCGATTTTATAATAATTCAATTTCATAAAAATGGGTTAAAAATTTAATGGATTGTGAGGGTTTCGATTAGGTTAAAAAATCGATTTTTTAATAATCGATTTTCATAAAAATGGGTTGAAAATTTAATCGATTGTGAGGGTTTCGATTAATTTAAAAAAACGATTTTTTAATAATCGATTTTCATAAAAATGGGTTAAAAATTTAATCGATTGTAAGGGTTTCGATTAATTAAAAAAATCGTTTTTTTAAATTAATCGAAACCCTTACGATCGATAAAATTTTTATAATTGATTTTCATAAAAAATGAAAAAAAAATTGCACAACGTTAATAATCAAGGTTTCACTTCTGCCGGCACTCCCGGAGTGCAACCCGACTTTTTTTTCCTAGCAAATTTATTTTCAGTCTTTAGTCTCCATGCTTCTTTTGCCTCTTCTTTTTTCTTCTTTCTTTTCTCTGCTCTCCTTTTTCTTTTTTTTACTGCTAAAAAACTAAAGCAATCGATTTTTAGATCAGTACAAGGTCTAATATTAGATACCATGTCCATTTTTAGGTACAGTAGTTCTAAGTTCTTAGATTGTTAATAGAATTATATTTTCAGAGAATAGTGATGATTTTTGCAGTAGAATAAAGCACAAAATAACTTTAGTATGTATTGCAAAACTCAAAGATGAGATCCATGTCATCTATTAGGTTTTTTACATTTTCAAGAACTAATAGTAGACACCCTTTATATTGTTAGGGAAAATGGATAAAAGATCATAAATAAACATTAATTAGTGTAAACAACATGACCATTAATCCAATGAAGTCAATAGAAATTACAAAAAATCTAATAAATGTATTCAAAACTTACGTGCAAAATTTCGCCTTCCTTAACCTATTTGCTAAGAAATTGCCGGGTGCGTGTTGACGCGGTCACATCATTTACGAAAACTGATCCCATTTTAAAATTTTGTTCCCGAAGGCATCCCTAATATATTTTTTCACATCAACAGATAGCATAAGAAGCTTATAAAATTTACAGTGTTGAGAAATAATTAGAATAATTCTTATTTTTATGGCATTTTTGTCGTAAGTGTCTTCTATTAGTTCAGTGTCTACCATTAGCGCCTTTCCCTTAATATTAACTTTATGGTCTAATGTTATAACGCCTTTGTCTAATATAAAAGAATAAAATGTTACCCATTTGTCAATCTGATATCAAAGTCACTTTATTGTGCATAGTTTTATTCTTGATTTTATGTAGGTACCACATAAAATTATAAAAATAGTCGACGAAATGCAGAAAGGGTTCCAATTAGTTGATACTGATCTTAGTGATCCCAGTGTTTTCTTTACAACACCCAACAAGTCCAGAAGATGTCCTGTTATGGTTACAATAGGTAACAAAATATTGTAACGCTTTTCAACTTCCCAGATCTTTAAGGTTATTTTTGTGGAAAGAAGAATATTATTATCTAAGTAAGTTTTGAATTACCTGTTTATATATTTTTCAAGGTGACTATAACGAAACATCAGTGGACTTACAACAACTCTTGGAAGCCGGAATGAACATTGCTAAATTGAAGATAGCAGAAACTTCTACAAAAGAAAGAGCATTTATTCTGGAAAGACTCAAAGAAGCAACACAAATATGCTGTCGCAAATACGACGTGAAATACTGGCCAGTGGCAACCTGCGTTGCGCTTAAGAATTCTATGGTCAAAACTGGACTTTTAGAAAGTGTAATCACTTTTACTCAAATTATACAAAAGCTTTTTAATGTTTAAGATATTTGGTAGCTCATTTACAAAATTATTTCAGGAAGAAGAATATATAGAAATAAAAGAAGATTCTGAAATTATACTTACTATTAAAGAAGAATATTACGATAAATGCAACGAAAAGAAAATATATGTCAATAATCCATTTCTGACTGTAGACACCAAAATAGGGGCTGAAATATCAATAAACTCAGATGAAATTTTAGCAATATGTACAGAAATTTTAGACAGAGAATCTATAAAATGTATTATTTTAAAAGGTGGCTTCTTATCAAACGTCTGTGATTTTTGTACAAGAGTTGAAAACCATTCAAGACCATTGATTACCCAAAAAGATTGGGAAATTGTCGACTTTGCTATAGAATATGAGGTAAACAATAATATTATGTTTTTCTCTTGGATCATATAGCATCAATTATGCACTGTATGATAATTATTTACTATAATTGTGTATATTACCTTTCATTTTCAGATAGATATGATTATTATAAATTATGTAACCAACAGAGAAGTGGTGGAAGAAGTAAAAAAATATGTAAAGAACAAAAAGAGACCAATGATACTAAGTGGGATAGCTACAATGAAAGGACTTAAGAATTTAGACGACATTATAAAGGTATAGAAAAGTAAGTTCCTATACATGGATGGTTAGGATTATTTTCCGAAGTAGATTATAAGCTGCATAATTACAATCTACCCTGAATTTTCAAATAGGAGATTGGTTATAAATAGTTAAAAAGTTAAAAATAAGGTGGTAGGCACCAGTGGTATCAACGTTCTGAAAGCATTTTTTTAATCTATTCAGAAATAAACCAATTTTTATTTTATTTTATTTATTTATTCCAAACGATATGTAACCTAGTGTAATTTTGTGTCCCAGTACCTAATACTGATATTAATTTTGTCTATATCGCTTCTTGTATTGTCAATGTATTACCGGTAATTACTCCAGCATACATAAATGGAGCAATATTTTTAGGAATCCGACGGAATCGTATTGTCGAGGGAGTTTTTACCGTACGAAGTGTCAGCGACATATCGATACAGATTGCCGTACATTCAGAAATGGCTGGCAGCTAAATGTTTCCAGGTAAATTTCAATTTTCTCCAACATTTGTAACCCAATTTCAATAAGAACAGATATTGTCTCCCAATTTTCGTACATGATATAAAGTATCAAATTAAATAAACATTATTAGTTAATTTGCAATACGTCTTTCAATTTTGGACGAAACCTTTTTTTATACAATAACTAGCTGTCCCGGCAAACGTTGCTTTGCAACATTATATATTATTGTTTACATAATATATTATGTATTTGCCATATTATTTTATTGAAGTGACTAAATATGTATGTTACCATGGCAACGTCGATCGCTATCCCGTCACACAAACAATGGTCGCCGTCAGTCTAAGGTTGTAATAATTTACTATTATTTATTCAATTCAAAATAATATTGCGACTATACTTAAAGATCTAAGCTATCCTATCTCTCAAGTTGGAAAAAAGCACACATTACAAAAAAAAAACATTAAAATCGGTTAAGTAGTTTAGGAATCCATCGCGCACAAACATCGTGACAGGCGATATTTTATCTAATATATATATTTCTTGTGTGCGTGTGTATGTGACTGAACTCCTCCTAAACGACTGGACCAATTTTGATGAATTTTTTTGTGTGTGTTCAAGGGGATCTGGGAATGGTTTAGATTCACAATTTTGTCCGCTGGACAATGTTTTTTTAATTAATTTTTAATTTATTAGTAGTTGTTGATTTTGGAATGTTTTACATTGGATCCGACAGTCGCAGTGTCAAATTTTAAATAATATTCGAATTCGGATTTTAATTTTAGTCTATATTAAATATATATATATATATATATATATATATATATATATATATATATATATATATATATATATATATATATATATATATATATATATATATATATATATATATATATATATATTATGATAGATCTTGTCTAATTCATTTCATTCGCGCCCCACCACTTTAAAGTTGATATAAATGAAACGTTTTTGTACTGTGAATACGAGGGAGGGGCGCATCATTTTAAGTTAGACAAGCTCTACTTCTTTTCTTTTAGATAGAGCACCCGTGGCCTATTGGACCTTTGGTTCGCACTTTTAGAGGGTGCAGGTTCGATCCCGGGTGGAGGCGTGTACCAATGAGATACATTTTCTGATCTCAAGTACACAATACGGACGCTCATACGGTGAAGGAAAACATCGTGAGGAAACCCGCACATAGTTGGTCCCAGACGTATTGACTAGTTCTTTCCTCTGGACTAGGCCGACTATGTTGCGAGAATGCCGTATGCGCTTGGGCAACCATACGGACATTTAAAAATCCTGTCCCAGGCACTACAGTATTTGAGGAGTGGTTACTTCGCTCTGAAAATACTGTATAAACCATCCACTACAGATGTAAAGTCCTAGTTTTTTTTTCTTTAGGTCGGCAAGCCTTTATTTATTTGCGGTGGAGTTTTTGAAGAGGCTCTTAGATTTGGAAAATTTCGGTATCCCCAAACATCAGACGTATGTAATGCAATACTGGATGGAGTCAGTGGCTTCATTCTCAAATCCTGTGCACCCTCTACAACGCTAACTGTTAAAATATTGAAGACCATCAACGAAATAAGCTGCTTCGTTGAACCCTTAATGACAAGTTCCTCTCATTTTATGAGGATTATCAAAGAGGTAAGTTGTCTATGCCTTAGTATTAATTGGCATGTGCTAATTAATACTAAAATAATACAGTGATGTCGATGTGATGAAGTAGACACCACTAACTGAGACGCTAAAATGGCGCAACCAATCCTTTTCCAACGAAACATACAGGGTGCAATTAAACCTTCCTGCCAAATTTTGATATATTGATCCTTGTTCAAATAAAAATACACGTATTTTTTTCTTTTATACTCACTCAGTACTAAAATATTGAGAAATAGCTTCCGAAAGTTATCCTAAAAAACACTACAATTACTTAATGGACACGTTGCAGCGGCCGCGCGTGCGGCGTGACGTGCCCCCGAGCCGCGGCCCGCGAGTGACCATTCTGCACCTATTTTTAATGGGATAAAATATGCAATTGAAAAAAATAACACCCATTTTTTTTTGTTAAATGGACTCTCCTAATGATACCTAAGCCCTAGAAAAAATTTGGCAGGAAGTTTTAATTGCACACTGTATAGATCGCGCAACCAAACGGACACGGTGAGTATCCGCCCTCTATTATTAAATTACTAGCTGTCCCGGCAAACGTTGTTTTGCCATATAAAGTATTTCTACTTCATCAGTTGATACAAAATCTTACCCCCTCTTTTGTTCCCTAAGAGGGGTGGGGGTAAAAATGTTATACACCAAATTTTAATTTGAAAAACGCAGTAAATAATATGAAGTAAGTTCTCTTTTGTCCCCTTCTTTTCTTCTTCTTCTTCTTTGGCGCGATGATCGCGACGGCGATCTGATCGGAGATCTGATCGCGCAAATGATACAAATGTACGTACGCACCGTAACATTGAATTGACATAAGCCGACCAAATGTGAAATGACGTAGGTCCGTCAACTGCCAATGAATCAATTTCTTCAATGGTACATAAGTACGGGCGTACGAATTGCCCCGGTATTAAAATCCTAAACACTCCTAATCCATCTTTTACCTGTCTGAGATTTTATATCCTCTTTCAAAGGTAAAAGTACCAGTCAACGCCGCAGAAGCTGCCATCATAGCATGTGTCATGGCCACCAGGCAGACCAACTCGCGAGTGATCATCCTACCTACAGTCAGTGGCGTGACAGTCAGAATTCTGAACTGGATTCGACCACCATGTTTAGTAATTGCTATCAGCTCTGATATTCGGACGGCCCGCAGGCTACATATTTATAGAGGTGTAACTCCATTGCTGTTCTTTAGTAAGTATCTTCTTGATTCTTTCCAGTGAATTGCAGAGTATAATTTCAGTATGACCGATCCGGTCACGTCCATTGGTTTAAAAAATAGGCATATTCCACGAGAAAAGATTTTGGTTGACTGGCTGGTATAAATAGTCAGTACTTAAGATGCGATCCGGTTCCGAGACGAGGTTCGGCTCTGTGATTGGTCCAAATTTTGACAGCCAACCAATCACAGAGCCTGAACCGCGTCTTGAGACCGAGATGCATCTTGAGTGCTGACTATTTATACCAGCCTAGAAGCTCAATGTTAGTGGTATAATTTTAGTACCATACACAACAAATCCAAAGTATAGGAAGCTCGAAGACTGATGAACGATTACGTGGTTGGTCAAACGCATGATGTTATGTCGTACATTCTGGCCTCGATTGGTATAAATCAAGCGATAAATCTACGGCACAGCTAGTTAATCGGGACTAATTGAATTTTCCCACGACGCTGCAGATATCAGTTATTAGCATTCAGTGTAGGATGTAACGGATTACGTTATATGTATGCTCAATAATACATGTATTAAGGTTATTTATTGGATTGCTTCAAAAGATTATCATTATAATTGAGTAACGTAGACATTGTTTATTTAGGAATTTAAATTTATTGAAACACATTGCCTCACCGCACCGCTAAAATTGTTAGTTTTTCTATGACTTTTCAATTGTTCATTTTTATTCTTTTTTAGTTTTTACCTACAACTTCGGTGTAGTGTCGCTACGCAGTTACTGGCAGTTATTAATTGCTTCGGCCCTAATTGTAGATTTCTATATAAAATATAATATGCAATCATAACTTACATTTTTTTAACCATTATTTGGATAAGGCTTTGTTTGGATTTAAATTATAAAAAAGAGAGCGTAATTAGTACTAAGGTTTTTATCACTGCTATGTAATTTCTTGAATAACACTTCGTCTTAAGGAAAGCGCAATAGAAACTGGAAGGATACTCTAGAAGACCAGCTCTTGTACGCCCTGGACTACGCCATCAAACACGACAGAGTGGAATACAATGACACCTACGTGTCACTCCAAAGACACAGTCAATTTAGCTCCTTCTGTGACACGATTGTCATCGACAGAGTCACTTTGGGAAAGAAGAGAATAGAGTAAGAGCATAATATTTTTATCACTTTTTAGGATTCCTTACCCAAAGGGTAAAAACGGGACCCTATTACTAGCACTTCAATGTCTGCCCGTCTGTCTGTCCGTCTGACGGACAGAGTCCTTCCATCTGTCTCCAGGCTGTTTCTCAAGAACGGTGATAGCTAGAGGGTTGAAATTTTCACAGATTATGTATTTCTGTTGCATAATATTTAAGGAGGGGCATACAATAAACGTCATTTTTAGGCCTTTCTTGCTGTGTATCAATAATAGCTACACGTAGGCTCTTGAAATGCTCACAAAACTCACTTGTTCTATCGAGGAAGTTGATTCCTAGGCAGATGGGGGACCTACGTAGTTTGGTCGCGTTACGTCAAACACAGCCGAGAAACAAAAAACAAAAAAACTTTGTAATGGTACGAAACGTGGTTTTTATAGGTGGGAGAGCCATGCTTCGGCACGAATGGGCCGGCTCGACCGGAGAAATACCACGTTCTCACAGAAAACCGGCGTGAAACAGCGCTTGCGCTGTGTTTCGCCGAGTGAGTGAGTTTACCGGAGGCCCAATCCCCTACCCTATTCCCTTCCCTACCCTCCCCTATTACCCTATTCCCTTTTAAAAGGCCGGCAACGCACTTGCAGCTCTTCTGATACTGCGAGTGTCCATGGGCGACGGAAGTTGCTTTCCATCAGGTGACCCGTTTGCTCGTTGACCCCCTTTTTTCATAAAAAAAAAAAAGAAACCCTTCAAGCGTGAGTCCAACTCGCACAATGCCCGATTCTTATTTCACAGAGTCTACGGAGTAGTCACTAGTCATAGGTTGAGACGAAATAAGAGGGAAACAACATTCTAATAATATTTAAAAAAGTTTAGGCACTAAATGGATGATTTGCATAGTATGCAATCTCGTTATTATGTAACATTTTATTTTTCAGATGTCCGGAAACTTACGATGACACTACTGATTACGGATATTAAAGTTTGGCAAGGAAAGTTGATTTGAAATGGTATTTTATCTATTGAATTAAATATTATATTTTTAATAAAATTGTATCCAAGCTAGCCAGTTTACGTTGAACATATTATGGCTTTAAATCGATTTCATACTGTTTTTAACTATGTAACTTAATTTTCACAGGTAACAACCTATTATCTAACTTATCTTTGACTTTCGTCTTCAAAAGACCACTGAAAAAACTGCAATTAGTACCAACGTTCTTGCTAATTAACTTGATCAAGTTTCTTTATTTAACCCTCCTTTTATATTCAAACCACGTCTTTTCTTTAGAATTGAATGAATTTTATTTAGTGTTAGTCCCGTGCCAGACTTCGTTAGTTTAAATAATACTCGGTTACCATAATGATTATTTTAATTACGATTAAAATGTTGTGTTAATAGAGTTTTATTTTTAACCGACTTCCAAAAAACGAGGAGGTTATATGTTCGGCTGTGGATATATTTTTTTTTTGTATGTTCAACGATTACTCCGCCGTTTGTGAACCGATTTTCGAAATTTTTGTTTTGTTGTATTAGGTTTCACTCCAATTTGGTACCATGTTCACAAAAGTGGTGACCTGATGATGGGATCCAGGAGTAATCGAGGGAACTCCTCGAAATTTATATGGAAACATATGGTAATTTTGGTTTTATGTGAAGTGTACTAAGATATTATGCTACCACGCAATTAAAATTCATCATCATCATCATCGTCATCATCATCATTACCACGTCGTGTTAAGGTGTATGTACATAACAACACCAATTATTAATATAGGCTGTTTATACACGGCGGTCGGTGCGGCGTCGCAGCACAGGGGTTAATTAATATTTCTAATAACAATACGAGATCAATAATTACCACTCAAAATGTTGACAATTCAAATTTCAATGCTCACTGCTCACACCAATGGTGACACATTTCTGATTTCACACAGCCAATACAACTATATAAAACTCCTACAAACAAGCGATACTGCGATTCAGGAGCACCTCAGCGAAATCTAATGAATACATCGTGTAACTAAAACTATATGAACAACAATCGGAGTTCGGACAAGCGATAGCGCCGACAGAGCGCCTCAATGACATATAGTGAAGACAATATAAAACTATTTTTTATACAATTTAAATTGGCACTAATTATAGTTTATCTACTAGGTAACTAAAAAGAGTGAAATTATTATTTTTAACAAAAAATTAAAACCGACTTCCAAGGTAAAAACAATAATAACATTCTTATAATAATTATGAACTAAAAACTAAAAAGTATTAAATAATTTTCCTCTCTAAATGTGCCTTTATCCGAATTCAGCTAAACCTCAACTATTTCTGTACTCAACCTTCATAATTTTGAAGTCGGTGCCAGTTCCATAAGTTTCAAATTTTCTGTCAAAGAAAATATAAAGATTCAGCTATATCTGGTACCGACTTCAAAATGATGAAGGTTGAGTACAGAAATAGTTGAGGTTTAGCTGAATTCGGAAAAAGGCACATTTGGAGAGGAAAATTATTTAATACTTTTTAGTTTTTAGTTCATATTATAAGAATGTTATTATTGTTTTTACCTTGGAAGTCGGTTTTAATTTTTTGTTAAAAATTATAATGTGGTCAAGAATTAAATTACTTAGGTCATTGAATATGTTGCTGATTTGACACAGTTTAAAGAATAAAAATAACATGCAACTGAGTCTGTATACAAGATGTTAGTGTAAACACCGTAATTGTCCTTGAAACCATCAAAATATATGAGCCCGTCCAAATGAACAACTTTTTATATGAGAACAATGCTGGGAATTTAAAAAAATCTGTCTTCATACCCGTACAAATTGAAGATCCGAGCATGCGTATGGGTATGAAGACGGCTTTTTTTCTGAGTTTCCAGCATTGTTCTCATACAAAAAGTTGTTCAATTTGATGGTTTCAAGGATAAGGGCTCCATTCCACCGCGGCGCACGGAGAGGCTACGCACGTGCATCAAGCTTCGCTATGTAAGAAAATATATGTGACTGTTTCCACTGCAACCCACGGACACGCTACGCACGAATTGTGTCAAGTCAAAGAAATAAACCCATGCACGTCCACGGCCGTGCACAGCGTGCGCAGCGGTGGAATGGAGCCTTAACGGTGTTTACACATACACTTAGCAGGGAGTTGAGCAAATATGCCCATTTACTACTAACTATTGACAAATGGTTCAAAATAAACACAAATCAATAGTCCCTAAAACCGACGCATATTTGACAAACTAGCCATTACACAAATAATAGGCGACAGTGTAGCAACAAAACATTGTTAATATCTAATTGACTCAGCAGCGCCAATATATCGTCTGTTCGAAATCATTTAACCCCTGAATTTCCACGGTTATAGTCCTTATATCGTCAATATAAGGGTTATATATAGAGGTAAAATATAAGTGAACGGTCCGTAAAACTGTATTCAATTGTTTGGACCGCGGCCGCAACGCAATCCTGCGGATTGTGGACGAATTCAATTTCCCCAACGCCAATATCAACAATAACTATAGGATTAGCCAAGGACTGGGAAAACACTAAATAGTTGAGCGCTTTGAAAGTGGATATAAGGGATTTAAATTTATTTTTATTTTTACGTCCTTTTTTACTTAAATTCAAAACTACGAAATAGTTACTACGCCCTCAACCTAAGCCTTTACTATTATGGATACGCAGCGTATAACTAACTTTAAGCCACAACACTGCAGAACGCATCGTGAAAATTTCCGATGTAAAGATTGTCTGTATGAAATTTTTGCGTTGCGACATCGCATCGCATTTCTGTGCGATGTCGTTTTTGCGATACGACGCCGCAACGCAGGTGTTGTGGCCTGACCCTTAGGAGTCCGCTGTCTTTTTATGCCAAATGATTTTGGCATAAAAAGACAGCGGCATGATTCCATCATGCCAGAAAAATAAAAGTAGATGTCATTTAATAGGAGAGGTAGTGCTATTGATTTCTAAGTCATTTCATACCGACCAAATTTTTGCCCAGCGGTAGCTTAATATTTATCAATCAATATAATCAGCGTCAGTCGCTGCACCAGTGGTGGAATGTTAACTGAGAGTATTTCAAAGTTGTAAAAAAAGTAGTTGCGAAAAGTGATTTTATACCGAATGAAACTTTGATGGATGATTATTGAGGCCATGTTTAACCAAAAAAAATCACCGTCAGCCATATTGCAGACGGGGGATTCAACGTCAGTCGCGTTACTGAACATGTAAAAATTTTTTGAATATAAAGTCATTTTATACCGTACAAAATTTATACAGGTGAATGTTTCTACTTTGTAAATAATAAAGAAAACCGTCAGTCGCTAAGACGATGGTGCAAAAACCGTCAGCCAGCAAAATAAGTTATGACCAATATACCTTGCGCTATTGAGCGTTGAGTATCCTAGGGCGTCGCGTAGACGACATTTCTACCTGCAAACATTCAGCTGACGGCGATTTTCGTTTGAATTAACCATTAAATTATCTCACATAGCAATTTTAAGTAATTAATTCGACAGTCAATATTTGTGAAGA